>CM068372.1:169712724-170332724 GCA_034769895.1 Magicicada septendecula
AATTTGTGGGCTATTTTTTCACTGTGGTTATTGATATACGTTTGTGTTATAAGTTTGTTGTTTTCTGTCTTTGACAGTTGTTTGTTTTGTGTTCTGCGTAGGAATTAAATTATTATTTTCTATTGTATCCATTGGGTTCTGTTATATATTTGATTGTGTTTAATATTCGTCTTGCACATTACTATAGAAAAGTTTTTCCGATTAGCGCTTTCAAGCTTCACAGCTCATCATCAGATCGGAAATATGGAATCGGAAATATTCACAAGCCGAGCTGTGAAGCTTGGAAGCATTAATCGGACAAACATTTCTTAAGTGGTTCGGAAAAGTGTTATTTCTGTTTGTGATTATAATCACTAACACGACTTTATTAATAAAATGTATTAATTAATTCGTCTGGATAGTCATTTTCTTCTAATGCATTGTTTCATGAGTCAGAGTTATAGTAGGTTAGTAGTGAGTGTTGTTTGTTTTGTTCAGCGCTGTCTATTAAGGCGTATTTACAACCATTTTGTTGTGCAATATATTATGTTGCGTTTTATCCAGATGTATACTCTTCTAGTTTCAAGGATATTTTAATGAATGGATTTGAAAGCGGCATGTTTATTTTGGATTATTTGATTTATTTACAAAATACTTCCAGTGTTTTCCTTACTCGACCTGTATGTCCCGTTCTTCCCAGTTTATAGCTTAGGACTTCCCTACAAATTCTCTCTTCGTTGATACACAAGTTCATGACCTCCAATTTTCATTGTACTCAACAGTTCTGTAGACTATGGTATATATGCTTAGATAACTTCACACGTCTTTATTCTGTATCAAGTTTCATCGTACCCTTCACCCGCTTCACAAACTCTTTTCAGCTACCTACGTTTTTACGAGGGCTATCCAGAAAGTAAGTTCCGATAGGGCATTAAAGGAAACTAAGAATATATTTATAAAACATTTTTATTGCTATTTGAAGTACACATCTTATACTACTTTTCTATACAATTTTGGTCATTTTTTGAACACTTTTCATAGCGAGGCACCAGGCGTTGTAGAAATAGACCTTCGTCGTAGAAATTTCCCGGCGGTGATTTGAACCATGTAGTATATTAACAGCTTGTTTGTCATCGTTGGCCACCAACGAAGGATTTTTGATGCTTGAAAAGGTGACATTCGCTTGGCGTGGGGTCCGGGTTGTAAGGCGGATGATCACATTGTTGCCAGCCAATCTTTGTGAGGAGATGTTGCGTTGCAGCGGCAGTGTGTGCAGTGCCATGATTCATCGCAGTGTCCCGGGTAAGCATCCTACGTCAGTAGAGGGAAAATAAGGGTTCTAACCAACAAAGGATGCCGCCGTTCCCACGGTCTAGATCAAAGAGATGCCGCCGTTCCCACGATCCAAGATTTTTTCCCACGCTCTCCCCACCACCGCTGGACCACAGCATCCCAAAGGACCGCGAATTTCCGCGAATAAATTTTTTTATTTTTTTTTAATTTGATATTTTTATTTTTTTAATTAAATTGATTTGCATATCCGCGAATATATGCAGCCTTTCGCGAGCCTAAATCACTTTCACTTTCTAATTTCCGCGAATATAATTTTTTATATGCCGTCTTTCGCGAGCCTAAATCACTTTCACTTTCTACTGGACCGCGAATTTCCGCGAATAAATTTTTTTAATTTGATATTTTTATTTTTTTAATTAAATTGATTTGTATATCCGCGAATATATGCCGCCTTTCGCGAGCCTAGATCACTTTCACTTTCAATCAGCTGGACCTGCAGCATCCGCGAATTTCCACCAATAAAATTTCGCGCGCCAAGTTCAAATATATGCAGCCTTTCGCGAGCCTAGATCAAAGAGATGCCGCCGTTCCCAATTTTTTTATTTTTTTTATTTGATATTTTTATAATTAAATTGATTTGCATATCCGTGAATATATGCCGCCTTTCGCGAGCCTAGATCACTTTCACTTTCTACTGGACCACAGCATCCGCGACTTTTTCGCTGATCTGTGTCAAGATCCGCGACTTTTTCGCGTATCTGGACCACAGCATCCGCAATGTATATTAAATCTATATGATCAGGTTTACCAACCTATGTATGGGTTCAAACTTGATATGTGTGTGTATTATAGTGTATATTAAAATATATGATCAGGGTTACCAATCCTGCATTATTGTGTGTATAGAACAGATCTATCAACATTTTTCTTCGGTGGGAAATTCAAACTATATTATAGTAAATTGTTGACGACGACTTCGATATCAACTCTCTCCCCCCTCCTCTCTCTTTGTCTCTAGACACAGTTGTCATCAGTTTTACATAAGCGTCGTGCTACTTATGGATTATTGTAATTAGCGATACTAAAATGTAATCACCAGGAAATATATATTTATCACCTACCTCGTGGCGTCCTTTTTTGACACATGACAGTCATTGACTACGATTTAGAAATTAATATACTGCCAAGTCTGTGTGTGTGTGTGTGGTAAAGTGTTACGCATAAAAAAATCTCCTTGAAATAAGGTATTTTCAAAAGTTTTGTGTACACACACATTGTATAATAATTTTCGTAATTGTAAGATACAACCTGCAAATTATTAAAATGTCTCTCTCACACATTTCTGATTACTATACAAATAATTGGATGCATATTCGAAGATTTCCCTTATTCAAACGATTTGTATGTGTGTACACGAACTTAAATACAGACGATTGTAATTTTAAAAATTCATTTTTTGCATTAAATATATATCGTAAACAATGAAATAATAATATTTCGTCATTGTAAGATTTTAATAAAACAATTATCAGTTTAAATAATAATTTTCATGATTGTAAGATACAACCTACAAATTATTAAAATGTCTCTCTCACACACATTTCTGATTACTATACAAATAATTGCATGCATATTCGGAGTACGTTGACAGTGAAACAAGTCTATGCACACACACACACACACATACACACAACGATACTGAATTAGATATAGTTATTATTCGCTAAATTAAACCAGAGGTCATTAACCTTGTGTGCGACGTCCCACATTCTAATTTCACACCTGCTAGTCATTAGCAGTAATTAGGATTATAAAGTATTTACTCTAAAAACGGACAACTCTACTTTCTAATTTGACACCTGTCAAGCATTAACACCGCTTACAGTAATTACTCTAAAAACGGACACACACACACACACACACACACGTGCTTTCCCCACTACAGAGTACACTATATATACGCTAAGTAAGTTAGCGGCAATTTCTTATTTGTCGACTTGTACTGTGCGTATTACATGTCTTTCAGTATACACATCTTCTTTTGAAAGACTGTTTGTACGTCTTCAGTGTAGACAACGCACATACTAGTTTGGCTGATACTGTCTTCCAGTATACACATCTTCTTTGGCCGACAACCTTTTTGTTCTTAAGGCTATAACAAGGATGAGACGTAGGGTAATCCGATGTGTCAAAAACGTGTAGGTCCTTCTTCATGTCTGCATACAAGTCTGATGTTTGAATGCTATACATCAGACTGTCTGTATCTGTCATTAATAATTTAACGTTGCGGCCGTACTTGGCGAAAGCATAACGATAATGAAAGTCGTACATTATCGTTTTGCTAACGTCAAGCACCGTGAAGCCGACATACACGGGACGGGAAAGAACAATGGATTTTTTACGGAGTGAGAGCCCCACCAGATCGTTCGTATAACGAATCATACGTTTTAGCCTAGGTGTGGAAACTAGTTTTTGAAGCCGTCGTTCATTCGAGACTAGTTCAAAGTCTATATGTTTCCGTACGTTCTCCAGCGACTTACCGTATACGGCGTTGTTCATCAGTTTGAAAAGGTCTTTTTCAAAGCTGTTGACGGCTGTTTGCCTCTTGCGGGTGTTGAAATCGATAAACGGTTTCAACCAAGCGCTTTGCTTAAAACACAACACCCTATGAGTCGCTTTCAGCTCTAAGCCAAGACTTAAATACAATTTCAAATTTCGATAATGGAGAACGTAATTTTGTTTGTCCTCCAAAGTTGTTAACAACTTCTCTACGGATGACCCTGATTCGTTATACGATGATCTGTATATACTCTCGTGTAAACGTTTGGAAAAGGGAGAAAGGATATCGGGTGTTACGTGCTGGCGCACAGGTGCAAGTGGGTAGTCGGAATGCAGGTCGTGTAAGGTATCGGGATAGTGTAGGTCGACTTCGAGGATGTACCCGATGTTGGAATCATCACTCACATTACGTACGTCCAAGGACTCGATTTCGTTACGATCGAGCCATCGGAAGTCTGCGTAAGGGAGTGGTTGCGACATGGCTGCACCGTATAAATTATTACAGTCTGTATACAGAATGAAGGAGGTCGGTTTCGATACATCGTACTGATCTGGAATCAGAGGATTGTTAGCGACTGCGTGACGGTTGGATATCATCGCGCAGCCTCCGCGGACCCCAGACTCAAGGAACAGATGCAGATTTATCTCTGTTAACAGCTCTAATTCGACCCCTGTCATTTTTAGCATCGCGTTCCAAGCGAGTCCGGGAAGCGAGTAAAAATGACACGGGTCCAAGCAGTAATCGCGTAAGGCCATGTCTCGGAAACTTTCAAAGACATCGGCCAGCAGCATTACGTCTGTCAACAAATACAAATCGTGGTAATCTCCAAACGTACGCAGATTGAATGCACTCCACACGTTTTGTGCGTGCTCGTAATCTGCGTCCGAAATAGCCGATTCCAACAACCGGTTATCAAAGTCTTCACGAGCAGGTAGACTTGATTCGTTGAACCGATCAATGCTGTCAACGTACTCGTAAGGGTATACTCCCTTGCGTACGAGCAGATTGGTCTGTTCGTCGAAACCCCGTCTAAACATTTCCTCTCTGAGCAAAGGAAATTGGCTCCCGGACGTGGACAGATTGGTAACGAGTGTGTCCAGAGAGCGATTAAGAAATTGAAAAGAGTCTACGAAACGCAAGGGACCCAGGGAGAACGACACGTAACGCTCACTGGATGTTGCAATGCAGGATACGTGTTGGTCCTTATATTTTCCTAAACCCAGCATTAAATGGTGACAGTCGTAGCCACGAAGGTTGTGAAAGAAGACGGGGATATGACGAGGCATCTTGTAGCTTAGATTACAGCTATTGTGGGCTGCTCCCAAGAATTTCCCCGTAAGATGACAATGATTGCGTACCTTGTCATCGTCTGTCAAAGGGCGCTCACACAAATGACAAACGGTGGCGTTAGTGAACGCAACATTGTCATCATCGGACATAATTATTTGCACGTTATGTCGTACTACCTTCATCATATCCTCGGCGTCTTTCATCAACCACGAGAAGAAAGTGTCTACGACGTTTTCACCTCGATAAACTTTAGCCTCTCTCCAGAGTCTGTGTGTATGATCGACGATAGCATAGGAGAAACCTGACGGAATATGCATCGCTTCGTATGATGTGGACGATACAGGAGGAGAAGTTATTTTCTGACGGGCACCGTTGCTATCAACTGAGTAGAATTCACCTAACTCGTGCACTGTCGTCGGGACGTTGTTACCAGGTGAACACGATTGAAGCGGAGTGATGAGGGACTCGAAGTCGGCGTAGACAGTAAAGGGAACTTTGAGACAGTGCGCGTAATTTTTAAATGACATAAACTTCTCCTCCTCTGTGGGCATTTTGGTTTTCTGCTCGCCGTAAGGTGTGCAGTAGGGGAGATGATCGGACAGACCATGTTCTGTGGTGAAACGATGCAGGCAGTAGTCGCAGTAAAATGATTTATTGCTACATTTTGTAAGGGATGATAACAATCTATTAATGCTACTGATAAGACAGTAGTGTTTTCGGCTATTTGTATCGGACAGAAGTAAAAGATTAACATGATGTAATCTGTCCTTATTGGGGGTAATTCTTAACGGATAAACCTCATTTTTTGATTCGTTTCTGATATTGTCTTCTATATCATAGCCGAAAACGTTTATAGAAATGTTGGGATTCTGTGTTTCAAATTTAGAAAGTGAGTTTATAGAAACAGGGTACTCGATACCGGACATATTTATTGTGTTTTTGAATAAGATGTAGTTTGAAACAAATTCTTTATGCTTTTGTTGAGGGTGTATGTGAGCTAGAACAGACCATAGAAAACACATTTCATCTTGGGAGTTCTTGATGTTGACTACTGCCCTGGTGACTGCAAGTTTTCGCGGGGTTGGAAGGTAGGAGGATGCTGCTAGAGGTCGGTACCGTCCAACAACTAGTTCCAGCTTCAGTACAGCATCCACCGACCATCCGCTCCCGTCACGGGTAAAATTGGATATGCTATTCATGATTTTATCGTAGGATTCATCGAGTAGACAGTTCAACTCGTCGTTGTCGTCCGTGAGCAACGTACGACAACGTCCGTGGAAGACGGCGTCTTTGGTTACCTCTTTTTCTTCGCCGCTGTCACCATCTAACACAGTTTTAGTGAAACGTATCCTGCACGCAATATGCCATTTGATACTACGTAAACATGCTTGTTCTGCCAGAATATCCTTGTACAATAAAGGTCGCACCTCGGTCATTATCGGTACTATATCTTGATCTTCTTCTTCTGTGTACACGGGCAGGTAATTAAAAGTTGTGAGACATCCTCTAATACTACTGTTTCGCACAATATAAAATCGTGTCATATCTGAAACAATAGAAACACATGTATTAGCTAATAGGAATGATGAATAACACACACAAATTCATGTTTGTGGTAAATAAATAGATAGTACACGTTAGTAATACGTTAGTTTATTGCAAACTGTGAAGATGGCAGCTACTCCTGATTTTAGCATTGAAAGTGAAAGAAGAAAATCGTTCAAGTATTGGGAAGTGACTTTTGTCAGCCCCGATGAGTTAGCGTTTGCTGGGTTTTACTACTATCCGCTAAATTATGATGTTTGTGGACATAGTATGTCATTCATAGACGATAGAGTTAAATGCTTTTGTTGCGGAATTGAATTAGTTCATTGGAGAGAAGGTGACATACCTATGCTGGAACATGAAAAATTTTCTCCGTCATGTCAATTTCTAAACGATGTCAAGAGACAATACATTGGGGAGAAGGTGACAAACCTATGTCAGAACATAAAAAATTTTCTCCGTCATATCAATTTCTAAACAACGTCAAGAGACTATCTTGTACAGGTTAGACAGAGTTAATTCATATCAAACAAATTTGGTTTGTTGCATAATTATAGAGAGAGACAATCGATGATAACAACAACTTTCATGTCAAAGGAAAAATTTACGAGGGTACACCTGGTCTGTATGAACTTTTGTTTATGAAACTACCGAAAAAATACAACAAGGATGATATGAGGAAATATAAGTCTATACTACTAGCAACCAACGGACACAAACAAAAATATAAACACAATACGCGAATAAACAGTAACAGTGGCGTCAAGTACCGACTAGTAATATCTAAATTGTTTGCACGAAAACGTACAGGGAGTGGCTATATGGAGATGAAACCGAACACTGCAATCGATTACGTGCATTGGGATGATCCTAACGAGTTGGTTAATAGATTGAGACTGTTAATGGCGTCTCAAAATAGCGGCCATACTGGTCATAGGAATGAAATCGTTTCGATATTGGAAGAATTACGTGAAACTGGCATTATCATATAAAAGCAGACGCACCGTTCTATAACCATCAGTTCTTCTTCATAAATATGAGTGTAGACTAGTTCGGTAGACACGACAGCGCTGTAAGAGTGCGAAAAGAAACTCATCGAAGTCTGCGTGAGGATATCGGTTTAGGAGTGACTAACGACGGTCACTTTGATGTGAAAAACAAAAAGATATGCAACTTGGGTGATCCTGAAGAGTTGCACGATGTTGTTTCTTTACAGTACGTAAAGGACACATGCTTACAGTACAAGAACGACGACAACGCTACCGTAGACGCAAAAGATCATCGAATAATAAGGCTAAACGATCCGCTTAAATCAAGAGATGCAGCCACAAAACGATACGTAGACGAGAAGAGTTTGAAAAAAGATCGTGCAGGTAACGTAATCGTTAATGACTGTCGACTAACCCATGTGCAAGCGCCTGTTGACTTCAAAGACGCAGTGAATTTGGAATTTTTACATGCACACACAATCAGTTTGCAAAACGATACTTTCTACGCTGCCGGAAGAAAAATTACGAATATAGCGAACGGTGTCAATGACAAAGACGCAGTCACTGTACGACAAATGCATGAATTAAAATTACATATAAAGACCGAATTGTACAAGGTCACTCAGGTATTTCACGCTCATATAATCAATCTAATAAAGTTTGTCTATAAATATGAAGACAGCACGACACAGCGTTCAGTCCTGTCTGAATATATTGAAGAGGTGGGGCGTTTAATAGACGTTCTCGATACGGAAACGGAAATCAAGGATTGGAGATCTGTTTACAAGAATGCACGTACTTCGTAAGAAAAGAAGAATGGGGCGTGGTGTAATTGGAAAAATACTTAAAAACACTGTGCCCGCTATAGTTTCGTCAGTACCTACTTTGATTAATCGAGCGGTGGACGCATTACCAGTAGAATTACACCTACCGGGCTACCGATTCTGTGGACCTGGAACAAAACTCAAAGAAAGATTGGCACGTGGCGAGCGCGGAATCAACGAGTTGGACGAAGCCTGTCGTGAACACGATATCGCTTACGCTAAGTACAAGGACAACGAACGAAGACGCGTAGCGGATCGTGTGCTAGCCGGCAAGGCGTGGGATCGAGTGAAAGCTTTGAATTCAGGCATCAGCGAAAGAGCGTACGCGGCGGCCGTAGCGGCAGCGATGAAGGCGAAATCGGCAGTGGGTGGAGGGAGCTCGCGTAGTGGTTGCAGAAAAAACAAGAAGAAGAAGAAGGGTTCAGGAATTAAACGTCAATCCGTGAACAAACGCAAAACGACCTGCAAACGCAAAACAGTCCCAAGACATAAACGTAACAATAAAAAAATAGCGTCAGGTCTATACCTACGTCCTTACAGACAAAAAAACTAATTTGCATACCAGTGCGTGCATTGTCTGACAGTGATTTGTATGTGTGTACGCAAAACTTTTGAAAATACCTTATTTCAGAGGAGTTTTTATGCGTAACACTTTACCACACACACGACCATGGAAGAATGAGAGTGCAGTTGTTAATCTAGACAGTGCAGAAGGACCTGGTACGCACTGGGTTTGCTACAAGAAGCGAAACAAACAAGTTTACTACTATGATGCGTATGGTAATATGCAGCCACCTCTTGAGCTGACACAGTATTTTGGAACCGACACTGACATTTACTACAATTACGAACGTGAACAGCCACCACACACAGTCATCTGCGGGCATTTATGTTTGGACTTCTTAACGCGCGAGTGATCAGTAAGCGACAAGATGTCTTCGCTGTCGGTCACCTTAACAGGTACGAATGCTGCTGCTCTTGTATGTGACTTTTTCCCGCCTCTCGAACTAACAAACGGCGAATGGTATGTAGGTCTATTGGACTTTACTACATACAACAGTATACCGAACGTGATTGAAGGAAAAAACAACGTGTTTCCAGTACTACGAGACGGAACAACGTGGGACTTGATAACTTTACCTACAGGTGCTTATGAAATCGGTGACATAGAAGCCTTCCTCAAAAAGCGGTTAGGAGACTCAAAGATTAGTCTACGTCCTAACAACAATACACTGAAATGTGAGCTGACTTGTGCACTGGATATTGACTTTCAACAAACAGTGTACGGTATCGGTGATATGTTGGGTTTCAAGGGAAAGCGTCTGCTTGAAGCGAATAAAACTCACACGTCTGACGCCACAGTTAACATTATAAAAGTGAACAGTATACTGATAAGGTGTAATATAGCGCAAGGATCATACAAGAACGGTAAAACCGAGCACACACTGCACTCGTTCTATCCGTCAGTCGAACCAGGATTCAAAATAATTGAATCGCCTACAAACGTCATATACCTACCTGTGAATGTGAGTCGTTTGGACAACATAACATTATCTTTACACGATCAGGACGGTGACGTAATAGATTTTCGCGGAGAAGTCATCACTGTGCGTTTACATCTAAAACGACTATAGACATGGGCTTGTACTTTGTTTCTTCGCCACCGCTGCTACCACAGTCGTCGTCAGTAATAAAAGAAGAAGAAAGATCAGTTAGGAAACGCATCAGTACTCGTTCGAAACTGAAACGATTAACATCAGTTAACCGCCGTTTCCTGATTTCACTGGGTTTTGTTGTTGTAAACAAGTAACATGGCGAGTGGAATATTATCAGTGGAGCAGCAACCGTTCTTTGAAGACAGTATCACACACTTTTCATTTCACTCACACGCACCGTACGCAACAACAAGATATGGAAACAATGATGAAATACGTGTGCCAATACAACAACAGGACGTCTTTACACTACCGTCAGAAAGTTTCCTCTACATCGAAGGCAAGTTGGTTAAAAAAAACCCTAGTGCGGCTGCAGATACTGCACTGAATGTGGAACTGGTGAACAATGCTATAGCATTTCTCTTTGAAGAGATTCGTTACGAGTTGGCCGGCGTGGTAGTGGATCATACCAGAAACGTCGGTGTTACGTCAACTATTAAAACTTTTCTATCACTCAACAACAACGCACGTAACGCAATGGAAAACGCAGGTTGGGTGGCACCGACCACGAACATATTAAAAGTGAATGATGACGGCGAATTCAATTTTTGTATACCACTGAAAATGCTAATGGGATTCGCAGAAGACTATACACGCATCGTGCTGAACGTGAAACAAGAACTTATACTCCTACGCGCTTCTACCGACATAAATGCTATGGTTTTAGTAAGCGGACAAACGACTGCTAATTGTGTTCTTGAACTAGATAAAGTTTACTGGAAAATGCCTTATGTACATGTAGCTAATGTGTACAGATTACCACTGTTACGACTCATAGAGAAAGACCACCCGATAACTATGCCTTTTAGGACCTGGGAGTTGCACGAGTATCCTGCCTTACCACAGACTAAAAGGCAGAATTGGATTGTCAAGACCTCGAGTCAGCTGGAAAAACCACGCTTTGTTGTGTTAGCGTTTCAGACAGCAAGAAAAAATGTACTGACAGCACACGCTGATGAATTTGATCACTGTAACGTGATCAATGCGAGACTGTTTCTAAACGACAAGTATTATCCTTACGATAATTTAAACTTGGATATTGGGAAAGACCGTTTTGCATTATTGTACAATATGTACAGCAGTTTTCAAAGTTCGTATTACCACCGTTTAGACGGTAGCCCAGTACTGACACCGGAATTATTCAAATCAAAAGCCCCGCTGGTTGTTTTCGATTGTAGCAAGCAAGACGATACACTTAAGTCTTCAGTAGTTGATGTACGTTTAGAATTTGAATCGTCAATGAATTTTCCTAGACAGACAACCGCCTACTGTATGATACTACATGATTCGCTTGTAGAATATACACCATTGTCCAACACAGTACATAGACGTGTTTAAGTCTTATTTTATACATATTTTGTAAATACTAGTTTTAAATATATATATTTTCATCATATTTGTAACATTATAATATTGGAGCTATGTGTGTGTATGTATTTTTAATTGTAAAACTAGTTTAGATATATTTTAATACTTGTAACAGTATAATCTTGGAACTGTGTATGTTTTTTTTTTTTTAAATTGTAAATATTAGTTTAGATATATTTTCATACTTGTAACAATATAATCTTGGAGCTGTGTATGTATTTTTAATTGTAAAACTGTTTAATATAATCTTGGAGCTATGTGTATGTATTTTAATAAATGTATATATATATATATTACACACACTTTATTATTATTTGTATAACCCACTCCATAATAATTTGATCATACACATACACGCGCACACACACATGTATTAAATTCAATAATGCGTTTGATAATGTTTTAATGCAAATAATTTTAGGAAAGTCTACATTCCGCATTCATAATGAGATAGTCACTGCTTACAGCTATGTATGTCCACAAAAGAATTAGAGAGAGATATAAATGTCATCATACGCTGTGACCTACTTTCTAAATTTTTTACATTAAAAACGTTTGTTTAAAGCAATTTTCAGAAAATTGTAACAGACATAATAATAATTTGATCATACACACACACACACACACATGTATTAAATTCAATAACACGCTTGATAATGCAAATAATTTTTACGTTTAAATAAAAATCTGCACATACATTAAAATTAAATAAAATCTGTACAACTTACCAAAAAACTAGTATGTGCGTTGTCTACAGTCTAGAGTCTAGTTGTCTACAGGCGTACAAACAGTCTTTCAACTATTAAAAAAAGATGTAGAGATTTCACGATGTATCAACACACGTTGGTGAGAAATTGCCACTATAAAAATACAGTAAGAATATATTTTCAGAAATTGTAATTTGATCATACACACACGCGTACACACACACACACATGTATTAAATTCAATAAATAATGCACTTGATAATTTTTACGTTTAAATAAAATCTATACACTTACCAAAAGAAGATGTGTATACTGGAAGACAGTATCAGCCAAACTAGTATGTGCGTTGTCTACACTGAAGACGTACAAACAGTCTTTCAAAAGAAGATGTGTATACTGAAAGACATGTAATACGCACAGTACAAGTCGACAAATAAGAAATTGCCGCTAACTTACTTAGCGTATATATAGTGTACTCTGTAGTGGGGAAAGCACGTGTGTGTGTGTGTGTGTGTCCGTTTTTAGAGTAATTACTGTAAGCGGTGTTAATGCTTGACAGGTGTCAAATTAGAAAGTAGAGTTGTCCGTTTTTAGAGTAAATACTTTATAATCCTAATCACTGCTAATGACTAGCAGGTGTGAAATTAGAATGTGGGACGTTGTACACAAGGTTAATGACCTCTGGTTTAATTTAGCGAATAATAACTATATCTAATTCAGTATCGTTGTGTGTATGTGTGTGTGTGTGTGTGTGCATAGACTTGTTTCGGTGTCAACGTACTCCGAATATGCATGCAATTATTTGTATAGTAATCAGAAATGTGTGTGAGAGAGACATTTTAATAATTTGTAGGTTGTATCTTACAATCATGAAAATTATTATTTAAACTGATAATTGTTTTATTAAAATCTTACAATGACGAAATATTATTATTTCATTGTTTACGATATATATTTAATGCAAAAAATGAATTTTTAAAATTACAATCGTCTGTATTTAAGTTCGTGTACACACATACAAATCGTTTGAATAAGGGAAATCTTCGAATATGCATCCAATTATTTGTATAGTAATCAGAAATGTGTGAGAGAGACATTTTAATAATTTGCAGGTTGTATCTTACAATTACGAAAATTATTATACAATGTGTGTGTACACAAAACTTTTGAAAATACCTTATTTCAAGGAGATTTTTTTATGCGTAACACTTTACCACACACACAGACTTGGTAGTATATTAATTTCTAAATCGTAGTCAATGACTGTCATATGTCAAAAAAGGACGCCACGAGATAGGTGATAAATATATATTTCCTGATGATTACATTTTAGTATCGCTAATTACAATAATCCATAAGTAGCACGACGCTTATGTAAAACTGATGACAACTGTGTCTAGAGACAAAGAGAGAGGAGAGGAGAGAGAGTTGATATCGAAGTCGTCGTCAACAATTTACTATAATAATATAGTTTGAATTTCCCACCGAAGAAAAATGTTGATAGATCTGTTCTATACACACAATAATGCAGGATTGGTAACCCTGATCATATATTTTAATATACACTATAATACACACACATATCAAGTTTGAACCCATACATAGGTTGGTAAACCTGATCATATAGATTTAATATACATTGCGGATGCTGTGGTCCAGATACGCGAAAAAGTCGCGGATCTTGACACAGATCAGCGAAAAAGTCGCGGATGCTGTGGTCCAGTAGAAAGTGAAAGTGATCTAGGCTCGCGAAAGGCGGCATATATTCACGGATATGCAAATCAATTTAATTAAAAAAATAAAAATATCAAATAAAAAAAATAAAAAAATTGGGAACGGCGGCATCTCTTTGATCTAGGCTCGCGAAAGGCTGCATATATTTGAACTTGGCGCGCGAAATTTTATTGGTGGAAATTCGCGGATGCTGCAGGTCCAGCTGATTGAAAGTGAAAGTGATCTAGGCTCGCGAAAGGCGGCATATATTCGCGGATATACAAATCAATTTAATTAAAAAAATAAAAATATCAAATTAAAAAAATTTATTCGCGGAAATTCGCGGTCCAGTAGAAAGTGAAAGTGATTTAGGCTCGCGAAAGACGGCATATAAAAAATTATATTCGCGGAAATTAGAAAGTGAAAGTGATTTAGTCTCGCGAAAGGCTGCATATATTCGCGGATATGCAAATCAATTTAATTAAAAAAATAAAAATATCAAATTAAAAAAAAATAAAAAAATTTATTCGCGGAAATTCGCGGTCCTTTGGGATGCTGTGGTCCAGCGGTGGTGGGGAGAGCGTGGGAAAAAATCTTGGACCGTGGGAACGGCGGCATCTCTTTGATCTAGACCGTGGGAACGGCGGCATCCTTTGTTGGTTAGAACCCTTATTTTCCCGGGAAAATGATGATTCTGACTCAAGTACCGTTATTCCCCCACCACCACCGCTGGACCAGCAGCATCGACCAATCAAATTGCATGGCGCCTTTCGCGCGCCAAGTTCAAATATATGCAGCCTTTCGCGAGCCTAGATCAAAGAGATGCCGCCGTTCCCAATTTTTTTATTTTTTTTAATTTGATATTTTTATTTTTTTAATTAAATTGATTTGCATATCCGTGAATATATGCAGCCTTTCGCGAGCCTAGATCACTTTCACTTTCTACTGGACCACAGCATCCGCGACTTTTTCGCTGATCTGTGTCAAGATCCGCGACTTTTTCGCGTATCTGGACCACAGCATCCGTGTTATTTTTTTTATATGCAGCCTTTCGCGAGCCTAGATCACTTTCACTTTCTACTGGACCACAGCATCCGCGACTTTTTCGCTGATCTGTGTCAAGATCCGCGACTTTTTCGCGTATCTGGACCACAGCATCCGCAATGTATATTAAATCTATATGATCAGGTTTCCCAACCTATGTATGGGTTCAAACTTGATATGTGTGTGTGTTATAGTGTATATTAAAATATATGATCAGGGTTACCAATCCTGCATTATTGTGTGTGTGTGTATAGAACAGATCTGTCAACATTTTTCTTCGGTGGGAAATTCAAACTATATTATAGTAAATTGTTGACGACGACTTCGATATCAACTCTCTCTCCCCTCCTCTCTCTTTGTCTCTAGACACAGTTGTCATCAGTTTTACATAAGCGTCGTGCTACTTATGGATTATTGTAATTAGCGATACTAAAATGTAATCACCAGGAAATATATATTTATCACCTATCTCGTGGCGTCCTTTTTTGACACATGACAGTCATTGGACTACGATTTAGAAATTAATATACTACCAAGTCTGTGTGTGTGTGTGTGTGGTAAAGTGTTACGCATAAAAAAATCTCCTTGAAATAAGGTATTTTCAAAAGTTTTGTGTACACACACATTGTATAATAATTTTCGTAATTGTAAGATACAACCTGCAAATTATTAAAATGTCTCTCTCACACATTTCTGATTACTATACAAATAATTGGATGCATATTCGAAGGTGTTTCATGCCAATGGTTCTGTGTGTTGTATTGTTGTACGATTTCAGTAATGTAGGTAGTAGATCCAACCAGCGGTAGTGTCCTTGTTCACTGAAAGCTTGATACATGTGTGTCTTCAGTGTGCGATTAAAACGTTCCACTATGGAAGCTTTTTTCTCACTGTAGGTTGAGTAATGTTTCACATTATACTTTTTTAGCAACGCTTGTACTGTGCTGTTGTAATACTCCTTCCCGTTGTCTGTCTGTAAATATTTCATTCGATTAGCAGTTAGTATAGGCTCTAGTGCATGCTTTACTTCTTTTCCTGTCTTTGTTTTCAATGGTACAGCGTACGCGTACTTGCTAAACGCATTGATCACTGTCATCATGTACTTGTACCCTTTGTTCACTCGAGCGTATGGTATCATCTCCACAAGATCTGCCTGGTACAAGTCGTGTAGACCCTTCAATTCAACCGCGCGCCTAACGAAATTCCTTCTCGCTGCTCTGTGTAGCTCTAGAGCTATAGTCTTGCGTGCGTTGTTCATGGTTTAAGATACACTAACATAATACCGGCGTTAAAAATACTATATATATCTATAACAGTTTCTTTGTTTTTCAGTATTCATTCACACATCTGAATATCACCATGGCTGACCTTCAACAGAATCCAGAACAACATCAGCAGGAACAGGGACATCCTCAACAAGGTAAAAAATTTTTTTTAAAATACCAATTGTCTCTCTCTATAATTATGCAACAAACCAAATTTGTTTGATATGAATTAACTCTGTCTAACCTGTACAAGATAGTCTCTTGACGTTGTTTAGAAATTGATATGACGGAGAAAATTTTTTATGTTCTGACATAGGTTTGTCACCTTCTCCCCAATGTATTGTCTCTTGACATCGTTTAGAAATTGACATGACGGAGAAAATTTTTCATGTTCCAGCATAGGTATGTCACCTTCTCTCCAATGAACTAATTCAATTCCGCAACAAAAGCATTTAACTCTATCGTCTATGAATGACATACTATGTCCACAAACATCATAATTTAGCGGATAGTAGTAAAACCCAGCAAACGCTAACTCATCGGGGCTGACAAAAGTCACTTCCCAATACTTGAACGATTTTCTTCTTTCACTTTCAATGCTAAAATCAGGAGTAGCTGCCATCTTCACAGTTTGCAATAAACTAACGTATTACTAACGTGTACTATCTATTTATTTACCACAAACATGAATTTGTGTGTGTTATTCATCATTCCTATTAGCTAATACATGTGTTTCTATTGTTTCAGATATGACACGATTTTATATTGTGCGAAACAGTAGTATTAGAGGATGTCTCACAACTTTTAATTACCTGCCCGTGTACACAGAAGAAGAAGATCAAGATATAGTACCGATAATGACCGAGGTGCGACCTTTATTGTACAAGGATATTCTGGCAGAACAAGCACGTTTACGTAGTATCAAATGGCATATTGCGTGCAGGATACGTTTCACTAAAACTGTGTTAGATGGTGACAGCGGCGAAGAAAAAGAGGTAACCAAAGACGCCGTCTTCCACGGACGTTGTCGTACGTTGCTCACGGACGACAACGACGAGTTGAACTGTCTACTCGATGAATCCTACGGCGAAAAAGTCGCGGATCTTGACACAGATCAGCGAAAAAGTCGCGGATGCTGTGGTCCAGTAGAAAGTGAAAGTGATCTAGGCTCGCGAAAGGCGGCATATATTCACGGATATGCAAATCAATTTAATTAAAAAAATAAAAATATCAAATAAAAAAAATAAAAAAATTGGGAACGGCGGCATCTCTTTGATCTAGGCTCGCGAAAGGCTGCATATATTTGAACTTGGCGCGCGAAATTTTATTGGTGGAAATTCGCGGATGCTGCAGGTCCAGCTGATTGAAAGTGAAAGTGATCTAGGCTCGCGAAAGGCGGCATATATTCGCGGATATACAAATCAATTTAATTAAAAAAATAAAAATATCAAATTAAAAAAATTTATTCGCGGAAATTCGCGGTCCAGTAGAAAGTGAAAGTGATTTAGGCTCGCGAAAGACGGCATATAAAAAATTATATTCGCGGAAATTAGAAAGTGAAAGTGATTTAGTCTCGCAAAAGGCTGCATATATTCGCGGATATGCAAATCAATTTAATTAAAAAAATAAAAATATCAAATTAAAAAAAAATAAAAAAATTTATTCGCGGAAATTCGCGGTCCTTTGGGATGCTGTGGTCCAGCGGTGGTGGGGAGAGCGTGGGAAAAAATCTTGGACCGTGGGAACGGCGGCATCTCTTTGATCTAGACCGTGGGAACGGCGGCATCCTTTGTTGGTTAGAACCCTTATTTTCCCTCTACTTACGTCTCTTACTTTGGATCGGACTAAGCAAAAAAGTCGTATCCATCTTGATACCATTGAATCGCTCACTGCTTCTTCTCCATAAATATTGAAAACCTGACGGTGTATTTCAATTGTTTTAATGTCTTTCTGATTCAAGAACCGAATCACATACCTGCTTTCACACGCGGCGGGAGTCTCGAATTCCTTTGACATTATAAACAAGTCCAACGAAGATTACTCAGTGCACAGTTGTTTACAAAAGGCGTTGCTGGATTGCCAACGAATCACCCAAATGTCCGGGGAGACGGGACAGAAAAGATGGTTGGCGGCACGATCTCAGGAGGATATTTCTTCAGAGACAGAAAATTAAGGAAATTAACGAGACAGAAACCTTGGGTAATAAATCTTCGTGACTTGTGAGCCCGAGGGGCGGTGGTAGGTTCTGTGGGGCTTCGGGCCCAACCATCTGGCAACGAATCAACAAACTGGCCGCGCATGCGCAACAGCGTGATGGCATCGATACCGCGGCAATATTTAAAAACTGAACTTACTTTCTGGATAACTCTCATTTCATACTGCAGCCATGAATTTATCAAACTTGAATTTTGTATTCTGCCCATACTTTTTACATCTTACTTTCGTAATCTTCCCATCATGCCTTCGGTCTATGTGTAGATTTCTCTTCATCATTTCGTTCCATCATACATTTCTACACCGCCACATACCGTATTCGTCGTATCCACACCAATGTATCTGTGATTATATTACTTCCATTACGTCCTCCTCTTTAGTATTTCATTTACTTTTATGTTCGCGACGCTTCGTCATTTCTCTGTACCTATGTTTTATGACATGACAAAATACATTCTGTTTGTGGCATGTCTGTCAAATATTTAAAATTGTCTTTCATCTGTATTTGTAACGTTCTTTAATATCTGTAATATCCGGGGTCCATGTATTACACGGATGCGGATTCAGTATTTTAACATTATTCTGGTTCTTAAAATGACCTAATAGTGATATATTTTTCTTTACTTTTACAATTTGATTGCAGCACTCCGTCTATTTTTTATACTAATTAATCTTTCCATAAACCAATGGGTATACAGTAGTGTTGTATTATGTCGCGTACTTTATACTGTTACAACTGTTACACCGGTCGTCGTGGAAACAGAATAACTGTCACCAGTTGGTAATGAATTCACTAATTACAAACTTTACTTAGACACAAATAGCGGTTATGAATTAATAAAGCCCTCTTATACAATAATTCAAGTTAAATTTGTCCAACAACTACAAACAATGTCAACCTTATTACAGTTCTGTATGGATGACGTCAGTGCTTTGAGGCATAAAACCTCGGCATAAGAGTACATAACACAAAACATGCAGAGTATAAAACTATGAAAATGAGACATTAGCAGAGTCTGAAGGTTTACGCTTAAATGCTCCTCCATAAGAAGAAAAGAATGGCTGGGTTTAAATATTCAAGGAGACTTAATTTAGTGAACGAATGTAACCACTGCCTGGAGACTGAAAATAAAAGTACGAATAAATAGTAATGTTTACTGAACTGTATATTTCAAACTTTCGAGAGTTACGGAGCATAAAATGAAATACTATTTAAGAAGGAATAGGCGAGTAGAAATGCCAGAAATGTAACGTAGGTAAGGACAGGAACATATCACAAGAACATGTCGGAAATGAAATATGGAGGGGAAACCGCCGAAGGAGCTCCCGAAATCGGAACGGGAAGGACACCGGAAACAGACAAACATCGTGTTATCGGAGGCAAGGCTATCACAGAATATGGCTCAATACGCCGACATCGTTTAGTACAAGGAGAAAAGAAAGTAAGCGTCAGACACGATATTATTACATAAAACAAGAAAATAAAAATGGTATAACTGATGTAACAAGACTGCAGTACTTGGTTATGTGATGTATGACTGATTTAGCCTCACAGTCTTCGTCTTGCAATTTATTTATTTATTTTTTAACATGCAAATTTCCCAGCAAACGTTAAACTACAATAATAGAATTATGACTGTGACTCAAATGAAATTCCAAATAATTTTCCGTCTTCAACAAACAATAGCGTTTATCGGACGTCACGAGTTTGCCAAACCCGTAACCAAATCCGTAACCAACTCCTGCATTGAGGTAATTAGCAACTACTATGTGGTAATCCTGTATATACACACGTTAGTAGCGAAACGAGACCAAGGACATCGGCACAAACGATGAAGAGACCTGAAAGTTGAAACGGGATGACCCAAACCGTAAAACACAAAAGAGAATTAGCAATTATCATCCTTTAACAGGTAGAAATGATTATCTCATCTTAGTCGTAACATTTTATAACCGACAGAGATTAAATCCATTCTCCTACAAAAAAAAACAAAGTAAATCCTTCGACTGTCTTAGCAGACGACCTGTTTACATAACATTTAAGTCTGATAACGAGAAAAGCTTTCTGTAGTGGCAATCTACACGAGACGCGGTTCCAATGCGTTTTTGTTTGATTGATGTTCAATTAACTGTAAGATTCTTTATATATAAAATAACCCATTAATTACGTCCGAGCCAGAAGGTTGGCCGCGCGGTGTACGAGTAATGGCAAAAACACCATGTTTCTGTGCGCGCGTTCGGAATCCGGGCCAGTTTTGATATTGAACAATAGCGACAAACGGAATCGCCCAAAAACCAATGGTAATAAAGTCATAAATTAAAGTCTCCCGTCCGCTTTACATCGAATCTGTACAGAAACACATTGGAAACAATTTTAAACTCGGGTAAAAACAATTTCGGATTCTTTATTTGGTAATTTTCTTCCAAAAATCCGGTTTCTTCTGCTTCTTTGGTTTCAGCATTTCGTTCACTTCTTGGAAGTGCAAATCGCCTCCACTTTTTGCCGGCCTCCGAACGCATCGAAATGTCTCCGCTCGTTTTCGCTACACATTTTTCAAGAATAAGAACATAAAACATCGGGCCACGGATAGTACTAAACGTTAAAATTTTTTCTCCGCTTTTTGTGTTACAAAACTGCCCTCTCCCGGTTTTGTTCGGCAGAAGAGAGCGGAGAATTCTTGAAAAATCTGTGCTGCCCGGTTCTCTGCGCGCAGACACTCACACACACACAAACACATATATATAACGTGGCGCGGTGAGGAATTTTGAAGGAAACCCATCATTTTTTTGTTGAAGAGCGACGCATACTTGCACCCCACAACAAACAACAACAGCGCAACCCGTCTGCAGTACAGTTCATGACAAAATTATTTCACTCCGAACGAATTCCGTTTTCAATCTTAATATTATTCATTCCATTTTGGTATCATAGTGCACAACATTAGTAGGCCTATAAGGAAATGACCTAATCGGTAATCAATTAATGACGGTTTATAGAGTAAACTCTACATCTCTCGTGAGTCGTGTGAGCGATATGATATTTTAAACATTTAGATTATACTGGTAAAAAAATAAGTGATCTTAATCTAGCAGTTTAAAATTTCATAAAACGACCATTTATGTTTAAAACTCAGACATCATAGTATGCCGAATAAATTGAGATGTTTAATCCGTTTTAAATTAATTAAATTAACTACATTAAAGTAAAGGACATAAAGTAAAAATTAACTGGAGTTTAGTTAAACATTTCAGTTGTCAAATCAGTACCTACCTCCAAGATTGTCGGAATACAACGATTCTGTGATTAACTTATTCAAAAAAAAGAGAGAACTAAGAAAAATTCCCTAATGCCATAAATGCGCGAAATTTTGACATCTGATTAGTTAGCTAATGATTACAAAGCACTAACGAAAATAATATTTGATCGTTTTGGTTGAAAACAACACGACAAAAATTTATTGGATCGTGCTAGTTGAGGGAATTCAGCTAATATGAACATCTCGGAAGAGAAAATTTTAGACAGCGATACTTTTCGGAAAAGGCTTAAGAAGTGTTGTGCCCCGTTTCACGAACGTCTGTTAATTTACTTCCTAACGGACTGTTTGTTAACTGGAAATATAATTTTTAATCGCCTTTATCTTGATAGCAGTTTCACGAACTCCCGTTTGGATTTGGTTAGTAAAACTCTTGTTAACACGACTATGCTTCTTCTTCTTCAGCACTACAACCCAACGGGAACCCTGGCTTCCAACACTAATCTTCTCCAGTGTCTCCTATCCATTGCCATCTCTTCTTAGATCTTCCAGCACATCATCCAGCCATCTTATTCTAGATCCGCACCTCTTTCTAATTTTATAGATTTGCTCCTTCAAAGATTTTCTTTGGCATACGCTGATCATCTATCCGCTCTAGGTGATCTAGCCATTGTATTCGTTGAGCGTTCACGAATCTCACAATGCCCTCATGCTCCAATAGCTCATCTATCTCCGGGTTATTTCTTATTCTTCATTCATTATCTTCTTTAACCGGCCCATAGACACGTCTTTCTTTCAAACCTGCTTAGAGTTTCTAGTTCCTTTTTATTAATGTCCGTGTCTCGCCTCCATAAGTAACAACCGGCCTGATAAGTGATTTATATGTTTTTATTTTTCTATTAGTAAAACTAAAAATAGTTTTACTAACTAAACTAGGAGTTTGTTTCTCACTAGTCTCCTGTTAGCATAATATGCCCTATTTTCTATAACACGAGTATTTCCTGTATTGTGCGTTCCTGTTTCACGATTTTCCACTTCTTAAATGTATTTGTATATTTTATATCTCATTATAGTTTTCATTTGTTTTGTTGCTATTATCGAAGAAGACATTCACTTGTAACCTCAATTCTTCAAGAATTTTGAAAGTAACTTTTTTGGAAGCGTATAGCGTTCTACAAATTTTGAACCGCTACGCCTATTTCTATTACGGGTAACATTTATTTTTCATCTTCGTTTAGATAATTTTTTAATACCAACATCATTTAAGTGTAAAAGTTTTCTCTCCGATCCATTCTTGTCACAATAGTTTATATTATATACGCATGCGCAACAACTGAAATTAAATTAAATTTTGTAATGAAGGAACAGAAAACAAAAATCACAAATTTTCAGATCACCAGAAACCATAAAATATGTGCATGTATATTTTATTTATGTTACATTAACGATCAGTTCACGGAAACAGCGTAGGGACACATAAATGATGCCAATCGTAATTTAAGGTTAGCTCTCGTCGTTTTAACGGCTCGTTAGTTACTTCACAGGCCAAATATCTCCCGTTAAGTTAAGCGACGATTTTACTGGCCGTTTTCTTTAACCGAGTGTCGTGAAACGGTTTGTCTTCCGTCAAATCCTTAATGGGTGATTTAACGGCCGTTAAATTCTTTACCGTATTTAGTGAAATGGGACATAAGAGTTTTAAGGATAAAAGATAAAAGAAACAGAGACTGTCTGGGCAGACGAAAAAGGAAATAGAAAAAGTTGACCAAGATCGGAAAAAATTACAAAGCACTTGCCAATATATCGTTTACTTTACAAGCAAGATTCCAATAAACGAAGTTAAGTCAAGATTCAAGTCGTCCAAGATTAGAAAGCCACATAGCATTACAAGCTCTTGTAAAGGGTCAATCACCAGACCAGTGAAATATGCATGCAGGTCAGGGTGGATAGAATGAAATATGTATTGTATTTAGTGAAAAGAATGTGCAATATTTAAATTATTGTCTCTGACGTCCGTTCCCAAATAATAATTAACTATATGAAGCTACATGGTTCAGACGCGCGTGCATATGTGAATTTGCGCGTCTGAACCATGTAGAATAAAGCATGATATTTATTCACGCATACGCATGCGCAACAACTGAAATTAAATTAAATTTTGTAATGAAGGAACAGAAAACAAAAATCACAAATTTTCAGATCACCAGAAACCATAAAATATGTGCATGTATAAAGCATAAATTTATGGATAAAGCATGCTTTATCCATAAAGCATGAACATGAATAAAGCATAAATTACATTCACGTTTTATAAGAAAAAGATGATTTAATTAAAGCTTAACATTTCACGTGCTTCACGTGTATTGCCTTCAGGAAAAATTAATTATCGTCGGAAGACTTCAATTTGACAGTTATGCTGGTTGGTTAATATGAGTTGCAGTTATCGTGCAAGGGGTGTGTATTCTTATATAGCCTGTGTTTCCTTACACCAACTGTACAAGTATTCAGGTTTCTTGAAGAATTAGTTATACATTATTCGCAACTAGATTTCTTCTGATCCGAATATAAAGATTCGAAATTAAATTCTTTTATTAAATTATAGGTTATATTTATATCAGTCGTTAAATATATCGTAGCTTCTGACATGTTTTGTCTCCAGCTACTGAATATAATTTACTTGAAAAAGAAATCTTATGCAATTGCGAATTGTATGTTTCATGATACTGGGTTGTGACTCGAGTGTTTCATGATACTGGGTTGTGACTCGAGTGTTTCATGATACTGGGTTGTGACTCGAGTGTTTCATGATACTGGGTTGTGACTCGAGTGTTTCATGATACTGGGTTGTGACTCGAGTGTTTCATGATACTGGGTTGTGACTCGAGTGTTTCATGATACTGGGTTGTGACTCGAGTGTTTCTGTTTTAAAAGAGCTGATGCGATGTTGCGACAGTACCACCGCTTACTCTTAGAATCTTGCGTTTACAACCTCGGGGCTCCGAAGAGGAACGCCTCTTCAAAAAAGGCGACACCCTTCGTATGAGCCAAAAAAGTTAGCTGGATCTTCTAACAGCCGTAAAGTCTGTACTGGCCCTTTCAAAGTCAAAACAGGAACAGTGGAAACAGCCCGAATATTCAGGAAACTTATTCCATCGATGAAAAATTGTAAAGAACACGCGCATATGTGTATGTGCGGTGCACGCGTGTATAGGTATAACCATCATAATCATCATCATATCATCGTGGTCGTCGTCATCGTCATTGTCATCGTCATCATCGTCGTTATCGTCGTCGACATGGCCATTTCATTAGCATTTATTTCTCCACAGCTGACGAGTACTTTCCAGACAAGGTTTCTATACAGAACTAACGCTTTCCGATTCAGAGTATTCCGTTTTGTTTGCAAAACAAGCATCGACGTGTGTTCTCTTCACGTCTACTGGCTTATAATGTGACAAATTTCGGGATCGTGTGCCATAATCTCGTCTAGCCAAATGCTCTTTCAAACTTTTGTTTTCTTCTCTTAATTTTGTAAGCGATATCATCGATTATGGTCTTGGTTTCTATTGTGCTATCTCTCTTTGTTATTTTGCCATACTACTTTCTATACTTCTTTGTGGAGTCCGGTGTAGTCCTCAGTTTTTTTGTATTACTCTCCCCATCAACATCAATATTGATCCCGAAGTCTCTTAAAATATTTCGTTGAAAACTGCAAAAAATACTGAACTTCAATACTGTATATTTATTGTTAAGTGAAGACTCCATTATTCATCTGCGGGAATTCAAAATGTTCCACAATATGAACTTTTTTTGTATAATCCGAACCACCCACTTTATTGACAGGAAACGGATCACTCGATTAGCTGACTTATTGACCCTAAAAAGAGACAACTTTAAAAATTGCACAAAATACTGAACTGGATAGTGTTGGGTGATATTCCATTATTCGACGCGTGAATTCCACACGCCTTATAATAAGAAACATTTGCAATCCAAACATCCCTGGTATTGTCAAAGTTCTACTGCAAGTTACGACCCAAGCGGTACCAATAATCAGATCATTCCTGCCGGTGACGCTAACTTATAAAGTAAATAATTATTGTAATTGAACGCGAGAATCGTATGTAAGTAGATTTCAGTTAACTTTCTAGTCTGCAGTTAGGCCTACATGTGTAAGGTGATACGCGATCGCACCGATTGTATTACGGCAGCGGACTGGCCTGTTTCCCAGTGCCACTACACTCCACACTCCACCAACTAATAATTACAATACGTCGTCTTACGTTAAACTTATATTGCCGTTAGTACATAATACAAATAACTACTCACAGACACTCACGCAAATAACTTTAAACCTTTATTTTATTTTACCTGTCTTGGCCGAACCACTGACGATACCTCATCGTAGAGTGCGCGAAGCGTTTTGGCAACCAATCGATCAATGTAATATATTGTATTATATTCCGACACTCACTTTCTATACTGTTCAACCAGTTTCTTATCATCTTATTGTTACGTAATGGGGAAAAGATGTTACACCATTACAGAACATTCTGCGTGTTTCTCGGCTCTTCCAGCTGTAATGTGTGTGTGCGTACGTCATCTCAACATTCGTTACAGACTACGTATTTCTAGACTTCACCGGCCGCGCGCACTGTGTCAAGGCCGCAATAAATTACTCTCTAGTGTAGCGCTGATGCGTAGTGTGGACGATTCTGAAATTTCAGCGGGGTATAAATATAGGCATTCAGCGGCGCTTAGTTCAGTTGTTGTCGGTCGATTTACACAGTGCGGTTCGAAGTATTGTGGCGAAGTGTTATGTGTTTTATAATTGTGCGGGACAATTGTAATACGATTGTGTTTTATATTAGTTGACATTTTTATTGCGTGTGAACAATTTTTATTTGGTTTGTTGTAAGAGACTATCTTGTAGATTACAATCTGTTTAATTGTGATAATTAAAGCTGGTGATTAGTGACTTAATTGGTGTCTTGTATATTGTTTTCCACTGTACCATACGGCGATCAGTAGACCGTCGTAACATTATATTAGCATTAACTGGTCGTCCGCAAAATGTATGAACTCGACAGTCATTAATTTCTAATCCCGTAATTTTATCTTCAAAAGAAATGAAACGACGTGCGTTAAGCCTAAAAACACTGTTGATATTAACGGAAACTACGGACGTTTACGAGCGAAATTGCTGTTTTGTAATTACATTGGGCTACTTTTGCGTAATTAAAAAAATAACAGTTAGTACTTGTGGGGGGAAAGACTATCATAATACCCTCATGAGAAGAGTAAAGCGAGAAAACTTTAGGAATAAACGTTTAAAGGAGAAATATTAAAGTTCTTGAAATACGTTTCTCACCATAAGTAAAACTAGTTGCGTACGCATTTTCTAGTGGATTATCTAACGTTATGCCCCAAGATTTCATAGTATTCAAGCAGAAATACTGCACTAATTATTACAGTTAGATGCTGCTCCGAAAATTACGGAGCGCTCTCGAAAAGACCGAGAGTGTCGTTCTACACGTTTCTCGGGTAGTCGAGGAGGTGCCGCGTCTCAAGTAGCTTCCAGACTGTTCAAGTACTTCTGATTACGCAAATTATGCTGGCGCCGCCAAAAAAATGGAAATTATTCTGGAATATCTGCGGGGTATATGAAGCACAGCGGCTGGATTAGAAGTTAGTTCCACCTGGTAGTAAGCGGATCAAGTGGGTGCTGCTGATTAGTGGAGAGTGATTATTGTGTTATAATTAGTTCGGAACTCTATCAGTTGACATTAGTATTGCGTGCGGACAAATTTAACTTGAATTACTGTATGGGAGTATCTTGTTGATTTCAGGTTGTAATTTGTGACTCATTAAAGCTGGTAATTAGTGATTTCATTGGTGAGTGTATTTTGTTTCCACTGTACCATACGACGATCCATGAGACCGTCGTAACAATTTTGAATCACTTATAATGCAGAGTCAATTTAATTTCTATACATTTTTGTGATACAGTGCAAGCTGAGAATTGCGACACACACGCGATCAAGGTACCGTTAGATTATCGAAAACGCTGGATTATTGAAAACAGGCAAAATAAGTTTTCTCTAGATATACGGCACTATGTAGTATGCCTAATTTCACAATTGTTTTAATAGATTTATTATTTTATTATTGTACGAATTTAGAATTACTTATGGTAATTAATGTACTTATCATACATAATCGTCTTCAGTAAATGTTTGTCACTTGAGAAAGTGTCGAGGGGGTTCATTGATATAAAGATAGTCAATTGTTTCACTCTTTGTTACTAAAACGTAGCTTGAAAAAAAGTTTCTCGAAATCTTTTCAATGTGAAGATGTGTCAGGTCGTAGATCTGTGCAACACGTCTCCTATGACACGTATTCAAGGCGTCATCGTGTCATATTTTGCAGATAACCGGTCTTATTTCTTGTTCATCGTCGTAGTTGTCATTTATTGAAATTTTTGGTTATCTTCTCACTGGAAGATTTGTCTCCTCTCATTCAGTGGGTTCAATTAATTATGCTGTATCTCTTTGGACTTGATGAATCTTTTTCTCACGGTGTGGCTGTTGACTGTTGAAGGTGAAAAGTTAGGATTGGTATACGTCCGACTTCGGCGTAGAGCACGGTCGGATTATCAAGATTCTAATCTGTAGAATCTGAGTGAATAAATAGAAAGCGAACTCAATAACTTATTTCCTTACTTCCATAAAGGATAGGCCATGAGCTGACAAAGTAATACTAAGACAGTGAGTTAGCCCGCAGAGAGAGAATATGGAGCAGTACTAGAGTCAGATTAACGCGAAGGTCACACGATGACTAGACGTTTGACAAAATATAAATTTACTGCACATTCACAGACACGATCGCATACGTATATATACACAACTGTATGGCATATAATAATCTGATAAAGTATAAAATGTGAACAACGCATTTTATTGTTCCATTCCTGGCAGTCTGGCAATAGAGTCGGTTGCCACTTTATGATTTATCACGTTTTGCATTTAAAACGAAAATTAAAGTCGTCACTACACGGAGAGATTGAGTGTACAGTATATGGCACGTCTCGCGTTTTATAGAAACCGTCCATAAAAACTGGTGACGATTCTCCGCCATTTCGTCTTAATGCGAAAGTTTTCTCGTTTGAGAGTATTTTTTTAAAAGCAAACCGTTATTTACAATTATATTCCACTTTTTAGGGCAAACGTAAATGCACGAAAACGTCACAACAATCTCAAACCCACTTATACACCAGTTTCTGGGTCAGATTTAACTGCACCGAATAAGCCATAAAGTGAACTAACAACCTTACAACAACCCACTGAATGTTCCCGTTACATGTCACGTCCCTGTTCCTCGAAGAAAGGTTTACGTGAAGAACTGCTGTCGCACTCGAGTCTGCTCCTTTCTTGCGCCCCGAGTGACGTGGATTTCTGCACGTCACTCTGGGACGTCGTCTTCTCTTTCGACTCCCAACTTCCAGCTTTGCAAATACGTGAGCTTTCTGCGATCCGTTTAAGCTGTGGCCAACCGTCCTTTGTTACAACGCCTTTAGTAACCAACTCTGCTCTTTGAGATAACTGAAGTTCCTCGAGAAAGCTTGTAGGTAATCTGATGAGAGTACCTGGAAGTACTAACAACTATAATAATAAAAAAAGATATAATGTAATTTTTCATGGACACAACCATTGAAACATTGTCACTTATGGTTTCGGCTGTGATAGGTATTCGAAATTTAAGATCATCATAAGAATTACTGCACGTAACTTATGACTGCGAACGACAGATCACCGACAGCCCATTCTTTAGTTATTACAAATGTGGAAATAAAAATTTGTTCTATAAATGTGTTAGTATACAACTTTCTTTTTAGAACATACAGTTAACAGCTACAAATTATTCGTATGATTGTAGATTCCGAAATTGTTCGATCGTAATTGAAACATATATTCAAGTTCATTTACTTCTGTCTGCTTTCCAAAAATTTTCTTCATTCCGAACTGTTGCTAATGTACTAAAATCGAAATTAAACCTATATGAACCATTTATTTTTTTCTGGAATTCATTCAATATAAACACTAGTATGCTCCCTGAGCTGCAGAACTCACTATTTTGAACGAAGTAGGGCTACATTTATTATTACATACATTTGGATATTAGATAATATTTCAGTTATGTGAAAAATTATAAAAATCCCGATTACCCTAATATATTTTTAAGTAAAATAACAATTGTAGAGTAATCGTACAATAAAACTAAACATTTCAAACAATAGGATTTGTGTTAAATTTCTCTCAGTCTGACACCTGGCTGAATATTTACAATTTTTCAAATTTTTGATCCCATTTTTGTAAAAAAATCTTGAAATTTGGAAAACTGTGCACTATATTCAGATCGTGGTTTAATTAAATTTAATTTTATACCCCACATGGGCTTTCGTGATTTTTGTCACAATTTTGACCCAGCCCATTTTTGCCTCCCCCCCCCTTATTTTGGAGGATCAATCTCGAAACAATAGGATTCTGGAGGGTAAAGTAACTTGGCGCATACCAACGCATACCAAGTTTTACGACAATCGGTTGATACTTTCGAAAGTTATCGTGAAAGATATCCCAAATAGGTAGATAGACAGACAGGCAGATAAATGCAGACAGTCGAGTCAAAAATGAGAACTCTCTTGGCTCGTTCAATTATGAAATAGATTACTTACTTTAAGCAATACATAATACAAAAAATTCACTGAACTGTCAAAAAAGCATTTTTCGTGGGTTCCGGCTTCAGCCAGTTTTACCGTCTCATGGGTCATCTTAGGGAATCCATCGCCCGACAGAGGGGTTGTCGGGACGAAGGGCAAGCCCGTCGCCCGCTCGTATGCTGCGTCCCGAGGTTCAATTTAGAGCTCCTGCCGCAAGAATCGTAAATTTTCTGGATGTTAAGGATGTGGCCTGCTACCGGCCGTAGAATGAATCCGCCTTAGAAACTCAAGTCGTGTATACAAAGCGATATATAAGATTACGTAATTATTCTAGTACAGTAGAAACTCGATTATCCGTCACCCCTATGACTCAGTTTCTGTTAACTGAGTGCTGAATTAGTTGATGTGCCTATATCAAGTATAGGCATCGTAAATTTTACCATAACGCTATACTTTACATAGTAATTATACGCTATGTTTACAATATATTTTGTAAAGTTTTATAAAGATCCTGATACAGTTCATACAGCTCACAGACTAAAACCGACACAAGTTACACAACTATTGCTGATAGGTAAGAGCAACAACGATTCTGAGCAAAAAGTGATACGTATTCAAAAATAAGAAAATGACAAACTTTTTTGATCAATTAATATAATCTATATTATGAAATTGTTATATTTTTACTTTATTGCCATAATGATATACGTTATTTTGTGTACGTTCTATTAGTAAAGTATTTATTATTGCATATCGATTTTCTTAGTTTTTTACTAGGTACTAAAAACCAGTTACGTTATACCTCAATTACTTTCTTCGTTTAAAGAAAGAAATCTAAGTACACTAGAAGCCGAATACTATACTGGACTAGTACGTATAGGAATGCTTATTTAACATTTTCCTTCATTATTTTTCTGTTCAACACTTCGTAATATGAGTGGAAAAAGGCAATCTGTTAACCTTCACATTCTGTTAACATCGATCTCGTCCCTGACGGATAATCGATTATTAAGAAATAATTTTAAAATAAAAAAATAATGTTTAGGGGGTTAGTAGACCACTTGGGTACTAATCTAAAGGTGTGGGGTTCGATATCTAGGAGCACCAAAAACTCAAGGTGCGTTTTTAGTCCTCGGGTCGACTCCGCCGGTGAATCTCAGCGCCTGGGATAACGGGATAAACACCTGGGGGGGGGGGGAGGGGAGCAGAAGTTATGGCCACACTGCCTTCCTTATATGCCGAATTGTTCACAAAGGCCGCCTAGCCTGCCTAACTTATAGACAGTTTAAGCGGTAGAAAAGGAGCCATTATTTTTAAAAATAAGGTTTAAATGCATTTTATAATTTGTGTATGGTAGCCAAATATCTTTTTATAAGTGTTCCACAATGACGTGGATTCCCTTAATCAAACAATACACAACACATAACAATACCTTAAATCACATAAATTATAACAAAAGCAACACTACAACATTCCATTTTTAATCTAGTTCTAATTTTCCACCACTGTCCCTCAATTACGTTCTTGACGTCAGTTTCGTGCCTGTTCTCATTCCATCCGTTCATGTGTCAGGTGGTTTCCTCTTTTCCCTCTTCCTTATGCATATGCGGCAATTATTCATCGAATATTTTTTCCATGTGCCAGTATTATCGTTGTCATTTCCTCATCATCATATTTAGCAAGAATTAAACCAAAAATGGTTTGTTGCGGTCCTGAGCTGGCTAGACTAGAGCTGGTCTCTCCAACGCTTCTTCAGATGTCCCACATCTCTCCGTTCTTTGGACTTATACAGATCAGTAGTTGTTTGGAGATGCGGCAGTCATCCATTCAGTTCAGATGTTTCAACCATTTTAGCCGATATTATGGAATCCTATCGAGTATACTCATAATACTCAGTTCCTGCCTTACATTCACATTTCGTTTACCATCTTGAAGAGTACATCCTGTCACGTGTCTAAGAAATTTTCATTTCGGTCGCTTGAATAAGACTGGCCTGAGATTTCGTTAAAGTCCAATTTTCAGATCAATAGAGAAGTGTGGGAAGGGCCATCACCTTGTAAAACTTCAGGCGTGTTTCTTCGCTCGTTGGTTTTAGAGTTCTAATGAGGCTCCCACAGACGCGGTTGAACGTATGTAGCTTCTTCAGCACGTCATTGTTTGTAATGTAGGACACTTTATAGCGCAGATATTCAAATTTCTGATCTACTCCAGAACAGTAGCCTACTATCTGCAACAAGCTTTGCTCCTATGGGATTAGATCCATGAAAAGCCATCACCTTGGTCTTCAATGTAATCTTTTTCCTTTCACAATTTCTCACATATCCTTCTCAACACTTATCATTCATCTTAACACAGTATTCCTTATTCGCTTCCCTTTCTCGACTTCCTTGCTGCTTTCTTCAAAAATACATTTCCGTAGCTCGCAGCCTTTCTTGTTGTCTTCTGTCCACTGTCTACGTATAGTTGTATATTTTCAACTACGGTATCTATTTACACACGTTTGATTGATTTTTCATTTTTTTTCTACGCAGGGTATTACTCCACAACAATAAATTTGGCATTGGAGTCGTTCTTGACTTTTACGCCTACATATTCCTGATTGTACACATGATTGCTTTGTTCTAGTCACGATACTGGAGGACACGGCAGGAAAGCTGACAGTTTTAGCTGCACAAAGATGCGTGCGTATTCGGTAAACTTCGGGTTCGCAGTAATGGTGAAAACTTCCACTGACTTGTATTCGAATTTCCGGAAAACCTTCTCTTCTCCGATTATGATGCAAATATATTCAATTATTATAGCGTTGTTGTTTAAGTAACAGTATATTATAAATTATTATTAGAATTTATGTAGGTTTTATTATTATTATAGAAACTTATTATTATATAGAAAAAATTATCTGATAGTTGTTATTTACAACGACGTAACACATGGACAGATGTTTTCACTACGCAAAACTTAGGAAAACTATGTTGTTTACCCTCAAGAACGATGAAGGCGGACTGATTTTCTGAATAACCCTCACCACTGATATGACAAGTACTGCGTCGATTATGACAGCTGCGAGCTCTAGTGCATAACAATGAATTTAACAAAGTAGTAGTCCTTGACATTCCTTGACATATTTACCTATCTATCCCTAATTTTGAAGATCCACCATGTTGTATCAGTGAACCGAAATACGTGAAATGATTCGTTTTCCTGATTTTAAATCCTCAGCTTTCTATATCATTGCTACACGAAGCCGTATGTTCTGTTTTGATAAAGTAGGTTTAATCTCCACTTTCACAAAATTTTCTACCACCGTAACGGTCGTCGATTTTTAAGCAGAATCGTAGAATGTAGGTACGGTATCTAAGGTCGTTACAACGTTGCTATTCATTGTTATTCTGAGAAAGTGTATTGTAGTCTTGTCCTTGCATTTGCGAGATTCTGACATCAATGTAGAATATGCTCTATTTTCTTTAATACATAGTCAGCTGCGTATACGTCTCAATTTGTAACTTGGAGACTTTAAAATAATTATTTGCTTATTCAGTGTTAGGAAATAATTGTTTTTTATTTTTTATTGATTTAACCGTAAGGAATGAAATTATTTTCCGCAATATGAGTGAGCTTGGATTCTACGAGCATTCTCGACTTAATGTTCCCTTTGGTACTGTCAAATAGGGTGAAGGTAGACATGACATAATGAGTAAATCATGTCATTGTGGTAGGCAGGAGTCTGCCCCAATGACTCCCATGACTGTTTCCTCTGACATGATCAATTGCAAGTGGCTGTACGTCAGATAAGCACTCCCCTCCTAGCGATGTCCATATAGGTCTACTTCCTAAAAGAATATGTTGTTTAAGGCATTATTTTATTTAACTTCATTGCAACTAGTTACAAACTATATAGCAATTTTATTCTAATACATAAGTTAACGGTGTGGAGGATAAGCTCCCACTGGAGCATTCCTCAGTACAGTTACACTTTGTTCATGTGCCGAGAATTACTATACATATTTAGTTCACTAGTTTAAAGTGTTTCTGTTTATGCAATCCTGAACAAGTCCAGCATTATCAAGCAGCTGTAGCACTTCAGTGTTTACGTGTTCATGAAGGTCTTCTTTCACATTTATCCGCAACCCGTTTAATCTCTTCAGCAGTCGTAGGTATTTTCAGGTCCCGATGTATGTCATCATTCCTTACGTACCGTGGTGCATCAAAAATACTGCGAGGAACTTTTATTTTGGAAAGTCCGAATTATTTTAATATTAGATTTCTTAGTACAACCCCAAAGCTGTACACCATACACCCAAACTGGTTTCAAGACTTGTTTATAACAACAGCTTGTTATGCGGCGACAGCTCAGAGTGTCTTCCAAGCAATTTAAGGTATTTGAAAGTTGAAAAAATATAGTTTGCCACCGAAATTATTTAAGAATGTACATTTTTTAGGATGTAGATGTAAAATGATATCTGCACAAGAGCGAAGCTTTACAAATAGTATATACTTCCTATTTATAAAAAAAAACTTAAATTTTAATACCCTGACTATGGTACAGAAGACATTTGCTCCTGGAGAATGGAGCTCGGGGACATCAGAATTTTTATTGAGGCAATTTGGGTTATGGAAACCTGACGGGGCCATCTAGTCAGACTGCCTGCTTTAGTCGTAAATGATCCCATTTACGCCCTTAACGGGTCGCTTAGTGTTTCACAATACAATAACAGGTAACATTTAGGATGGCCTCGTGAGATTGTTTGAGGTATATTTTAAAATAAAATGAGCGTACTCAGATTGAACAATAACTATTCTGTTACTGTTTGTCCTAACAAAATAAGACTAATGTCTTTAAGTAATTACTATATAATGTCTTAACCGCTTCTGTAGAATCTATCTCTAGCCGCTTAAGATAATGTGGAAAGATACTGATTATTTTTGGGTTCCACCGATACCCAACGAATCTTACTTAGTTGTCCACGATTGTATTTCCGCCTACCGAATGCAATTTCATCAACTTCGAGTTTCCTACACCCCAATTTTACAAGAATTTTCAATCACCCACACAACAAGAATTTCTCTGAAAGAATTTATTAATTTTCTTACCGTTGGTTGTGACAAGCCAGTCTCTCTCACAATGACAGAAAAAGGATACTTTAAAATCCACGCAATTAAAAGGACAACAAGGTGACGGGAAGAACGCTTAAAGTCCAAAGATAGTACTGTCCCGTACATGTTTTTCATAAGCTTCTAGTCTTCAGCACGGTTTTTAAGACTTTAGTGTATAATTTTTGAATGAATCTATACTGTTCAAATCCATCCTGCTGTTCAGTTTACCTCTTAAAATTTGATGTAACAAAACGCACTGGCACTGGATTACACATTGTAGTTTTGATGCTCAACGCTTCGTGAAAACACGATGTTGATAGAACACTGTACACCGTATAAATGAAATGGCCTTTAAGAAACTAGACGGGACCACGTTGGTTGTGGATTTCCTCAAATATGTATGAATAGACGACTTGCTTAGGTGTAATGAAAATAAACAATAGGCGACTCTTTTGAAGGTTGTTAACGAAGTAGGCAGGTAGTCTGATACGATGGCCCCGTCAGGTTTTCAAAACCCGGCAATTTTACTAATAACCTTGTGCCGTGAAAAATGTATTGCCCCGGCGAGTTTAAAATATCGCGCCGTGACGTCGTAGCAGAAGACAGCCAAGGTCGTCATTACCTAAATTTCGCTCCGGCGAACGGTAACGAGATTCAGTGCGCCTCGACCGTTTCGCGACGATGTAATTGCGTGGGCGGCTAATCAGCTGAATTGACAGATTGCAACTGGATATTTTTCTGTGGCCTCGTGCTTTAAAGAAACCATGCCTCTCTCACATTTTCTTCTCCATCCTTCGACGGAACACTTCGAGGTCTGGCGGCGTGGCAGGCAAGGGGTTCAACTACTATGGACTCGTAATTTATAAAGTGTCTTAGGGTTCTCGCACAGGCCAAGAGAGGGGCGAATGACCTGATGATGACAACTACAACCGTCACATCGTCAGAGCTGTACACTGGGACACTCCCCATCGCCGTCAGGCTTAGATATGATCCTCAACATCAAAAGACAGCTGCATAGCATAGCAGGACTCCGGAACTAACCACCAACCTCACCCCACCTTTCTTCACAGGATCTAACGGGTATTGCCGAGTCTCCAAATGTGCATGTGGGCTGATTCCGATTATAAAATCTCGACCACAACACTACACTGGTTTTCATTTCATAAAGAAAGTATACATCTGAACAGTACTTGCATATGTTGATGAATAAAATTAGAACAAGTCCTGTGGATAGATATATGTCTGTCATTTAGATTATTGACTGTGTTAAAGGACCTACCTTCTATATTGCTCAATTGATTATTATCGTTATTAGTATTGGCAATGTATTAACAGAGACTGGTTTAATTTATATATGTTTATTGATATAAAAACTTACCCATAAACCGTATTTCCTTTTTTTATAATGATCGAAACTGTGTTACAACTACGTATCAAAATTTATATTCTTAACTATGTTAAAACGTATCCACTTGTTATACTACTTGATAATTTTGGTTGTTACTGCTATTGGCAATTGTCATTGAGACGGATGGTATTAATGTATATAATGATTGGTATAAAAAGCCTACACATAAACAATATTTTCATATTCAGAACAATTAAAATTTTGTTAGAACTAGTCAGGTGGATAGAGGACTTGTGATATATATTTTCTTTTTTAAATGGTGCTAAAAGGATCCACCTGTTACGCTTGGATTATTTTATTGTTATCAGCATTGGCGATTGTGATTGATATGCACTGAATGTATATATGTATACACGTTTGTTCATAAAATGAAAACTGAGAACTGGTATGAAGTACACAAGAAGTCAATCGTTAAATACTGTTTTTGAATACTGAATAATTAGTTATTGCCAGTAGCATGAAACTTTTACTTGTTGATTATATTGACTGTTCATATTCAAGTGTTTGAGTATAATATGTTTTGATTGTAAGATGAGTAAGCACCAATAAAAAAAAGGGTTGTTACTGTTATCTGATTGTTTTATTGCAAGTCCTGTCAAGATGGGCTCCAGCCATTTTTGCTTCCGTCTAGTCCAAGTGGCTAGTTTTCAAATTTTTAAGTAACGGCCCCATCACAAGTGACCGTTACAACCTTTTATTAGTAAAACAAGAGAAATTATTTTTCCAACTTAAGGAACACAATGTAAGGTAATCCATCTAACGTCCTGACTATACTAAGTGGGCCTAAGCAGTATACTATACAATGCTGCGATGCCACAGCCTCTAGTCACCGACGACTAATCCCGCCAAACGACTAATCCCGCCAAAGTGCAAACACAAGATTTGGCAATCGCACGTCTCGTAATGGGCGAGCGAGCGCCGCGGCGGATAGAAATTGATTCTCCACACTGCGTTATGTGACGGAAGCACGACTGCCAGCAGCTCTTGTCGTTTACAAAGCCGCCACCTCTCTCGCGGTCTTGTACCCAACCCGCGGACAATATTAATCGCTTCAATTACGCAGCTCACTATCGATCGGTGTGTTGTGTTTGTAAGTCGCCAACTCCGGCATTTTTCATCTCGACTCGTTCTAATTGATCGGCGCTATCGTGCAGCAAATTGCCTTCACTTGTAAATTTGCATAGAGACAAATTCAGGTGCTTGCGTTATTAACACAAAATTAAGCGTTTCTTATCTCGCAACCCTGAGTCCTAGTTGTATGTTTACGCGTGTCTGCTTCGTCCTTACCATTTCACTTTCACGCATCCCTTCTACTTCTCTACTACTGCCTCAGTCTTTCTACATCTTTTTCTTTACTTCTTTCTCTTCTCATGTGTAAATGTATACTTTGTAACTTCAAATACGTCACTGTCCTCATTAAGTCGAAATTAAAACTATTCAAGGGGAGTATTTAGGAGGGGCTGAGGACGAACGGGACCGGACCGCCCAGAGGGTCGAAAAGATTTGACAAATTTGTTAATCTCTTAATTTTTAGGCTTTTTAATTATTTTTTCATGTGTGTACGCTAATATACTACTAACTCTTTTGTAAGTATACAAACAGGTTTATTACACAGCATTTGCGTATACGTTTGAAGTATGAAATATAGGAAAATCAATTCAGTCAATAAGTGTCTTGTAAGTGTTTCAAGAACGCGTTTTTTATTGTGTTATTACAGCTTACTTTAATGGGATTGATTTCACACGTTTTTCAACAACTTTAAAGATGGTAATGTTGATTAGTCTTAACTTGTTTTTTTCTTTGGTATGAAGCCGGTTCGACCGGACACCCCTCCCCCCCAATGCCAAATTCTAGATATGCCAGTGAATTATTTCAGTCGTTTATTTTCATCTGAAACTTCATAAACTACATAAACACTATAAACAGAAATTATTTAAGACTTAAAACGTAATGTGAAAATTTACTTCCCTAAATGTATTTTTATGCGTCAGAGTATATCGGCTTTAATTCTAGGTGAACAAACGCCGATAAGCGAATAAACTCTTTCTTTGAAGGAAGTTCCGTTGGCTGTTCTTTCTTTTCTTTGTCGTTTAACATTTCGTATCAGAGCTGTTAATCTATGTAAATTAATTAAAATGAACTCCAACTTGACAAAGTGGGAAAAATGGTGTTGACCTTTCTGCGCTGAGTAGAATATGTCAAGAGATTCACTGACATGCGCGCGCGCATCGGTAATAATATAAATTAGCTACTCACGGCTGATAAACGCGTTATTTACTGAAACGATACGTAAATGAATTCTAGGTAGTTGATACGTGGGAAGTTACCTAGCATTGTTTACTACAACGAGAGAGTTAATAAATACAACAAAATTCACCTCTCTCACGTAAGGTTTGTCTTCCTTTAGTGTTACGACCTTTCACCTTCTTAGCTACGGTATAACTCAATGTTCTTGGTTTTACGGACGCTCACTAACACGCGACTGTAGCGCTAATTGTGACATTGCTATTGGGCCAAAAACCAAACATTGTAGGCGCGTTCCTCTGACAAAAATAACGGATAAGTTCATAGAAATATAGGTTCAGAAAGCTTTGTTTTTGAGTAACAGCCAGTCAGCGATCTTCTAATATTTTTGTCCTCAAATATAAAACAATGTTGCATTTAATAGTTTTTTCTAGAAATCCCATGAAGTATCGTAAAAAATTTTGAAGTTTCCAAAACCGAATACTATCTTCAGATTTGGTTAAAATTGTCTTTGATTTGATAGGCTACCCAGCGTTAATTTTTTGCGTTTTTTAAAGATTTTAATCCCTCAAGTTTTTGCCTCCCGTACGTCTAAATTTAGGGGGGGATCGCTGATGCATTCAAAAGATACACCCAGATAGATAGGTAGATAGACAAAAGCTAATCGGTAAAAACAAAACTGAGAACTCGGCATGTGCGGTATTCATGTGGGGTATCAAATCAAAAGAGAATTTAAAAAAAATCTGAATACAGCGTTCGGTCCTTCAAATTTCAAAATTTTGTGATGCGTCATAAAAAGATCAAAATTTTGAAAAAATTTCTAAAAGTCTACCCCGGGTATCATACTTAAAGGAGCAGATTTTGACTATGAGTAGCAGATTGAACTCGAACGGGTGCGACACAACATCACGTACAGTTCTTATGCACATTGACATTTTATTAATTAACGATCTCGTAAGAGTGACATAGTTTCATTTGATTATACTATCTCCGAAACGCGTTAGAGAAGAGTTCTATAAGAAGTCACACGGCGGATTATTGAAAGGTAAATTAATTTATTAAGACTAAAAGGAATTTTAATCTAAATCCGAATATATTATTTACTTTAAAATTTTTTAACTATTTGGGGCACTACGGGTCAAAAATGAAACTCAGATTTTAAGAAAATTGTACAAGCCTATGTGCGACGTCAGGTTATGAGTAATTTTATTAAAAGCTCAAATTGAGTGTCTTTAATAACTGGCAGAATTAGTATTTTTCAACACGCCTTGCAGCTGTTGGAGTGCTTAATATAAATTATTTTTACAAAAACGTTTACATATTGATATTTGTGAAAAATATGGATATAGGCCTGTAGATGTCTATGAACATGATATAAACTTAATAACTTGGACTAAATTATTTATGATTTAGACATTATGGTTACAAATTTAACTACAAAATTTTGTTAAAACAATTTTTATTTTACTAAAATAGAGTGTCTAAAATTGAAAAATGATCTATTATTGAAATTTATCTAATACTTATCTAATATTATGTAAGTGTTGCAAACATTATTTGCCGTGTTGTTAGGTCGTGGTCCATCGTTTGTGTTTCGTCCTCACCATCGGAGGCCATCTTCAGAATTGGAAGCAACTGGTGTCACGGTCTCCGCCAATGTACCCTAAGTTCTCCACGTCATCAGTGGGGTGAATTGGTGGGCACGGTGCCAATCGCTTCCAACACTGAAGATGGTCTCCGATGGTGAGGACGAAACACAAACGATGGACCACGACCTAACAACACGACAAATAATGTTTCCAACTTTGTTCACGCCTGCAGTGAAAGCCTTAGAAACTCTATACTATACTGTACTGTCTAACTGTATTTTGTTCAAAATAGTGAGCCAGTTCTGCAAGTCAGGGAGCTGCTTACCAGTTATTCTCATGTACAACCTTTTATTATTATAGCCTTTAACTGTAAATCTTCAACAGCAATGTGTTCCATAACGAGCGTATGCTAATCGAAATTATGAATTATCTAGAAATACAATTTCCACGTGCGTTGGGAACACAATAAAAGTGTGCGGGCCAGCCGGTTTAGTTTCCGAAACAATAAAACGCATCCGGTGTAAATTACACGTCACGACATGCCCGCCCCGTCCCGTCCCGTCCCATCGTCCTCGTCGTCGTCTGTTTTTTTGTTAAGAAAAGGTATTTTTTTCAGGTTTATGTGGGGCCGACGGCGACGGCGATCCAGATACGTACTGTTTTAATGGCCCCATTGCACACGCGCGCACGTATGAGTAATGCTTCAAGTTTCACAGTAATGGGTCAGGTTAACAATAACGGATCATATCGCGTTGAATGAAACCAGAACAGAGCAGAAATGTTAAGAAATTTTTTATAACCGGACCGTTGGCTGGCTAATCTGGATTTCTCACGTTACCCGGCGACCGGCAAAGCCATTACTGCTGTCACTACTTAGTTAATCGCTGTTAGTCGTATTTTGTTATTACCCATGTTTATGTACGCGCGCGCGCGCGTATTCCATATAGTAATATTATTTACGTAAATCTTATGTAAAATATTACTCGTCTAGCAGCTTTTCTCAGATTGCTAAAAGTCATGTGATATTTGAACTGTTTAGGTTGCAATACGAGAGGTAACGAAAAAATAACAATTATCGTTTTCTTATAAAACTATTTATTTATTCTTCAAAATTAATATTGTCCCTTTCCAAGTAATCCTCATAAGATAGGCCTACAACGCACTTATGCCAACGATCTTTCCAGTCCGCAACACATTTGTGATATTCTCGATTGTTTCACAAATTTTCCTTTTTTTAATAAAATTATTTATTTATTCTGATTAAAATTACTCTCCGGGCTGTTTGACCGCGGTCTGAAGTTTGTGACAAAACCAGACATTTCGGCAGTGCCACTAATTGCCATCTTCAGTGGGAACGAGTCAAACGCTAACGTGGGATGATGTGCGTTAGGACCACAGTACTGGCCGTTACCGGTACCAGTTACGCTACGACCACAGTAACTTATATCATCCCACTAGCGTTTGACTCGTTCCCACTGAAGACGGCAGTTAGTGGTACTGCCGAAATGTCTGGTTTTGTCACAAACTTCGGACCACGGCCAAACAGTCCGGGAAGTAATTTTAATCGGCGTGACAACGCCCGTGTAAGCCTTCATATAACATTATTGATTTGTTCTTCAAAATTAGTATTGTCCTCCTGAAGTAATCCCCGCAGACACAATGAACTTATACTAACGATCTTCCCAGTCCGTAACAGATTAGTGGAATTCTCGCTTTGGTATAGACTTGCCTTTATCTTGTTTATGGTGGCAAAACGATGTCCTTTCATTGTGCCCTTCATTTCTAGGAACAGAAAAGTCGCATGAGTAGGGTGGTTGCTCCATTACAACTGTGTTATTTTTTTACCAAAAACGTGTGAATCGGTAGTGAAGTGTGAGCCGGTGCGTTGTTATCGCAGTACAAAATCCAAGAATTGTTTTCCCGCAGTTCTGGATTGCCTCACGCAACCGACGTAAGACTTCAAGGTAATACTCTCTACTGTCAGGACGGTCTGACGGTAAAACTCGTAGTTGACTAAGCCATTGTAACAGATGAAAACATATTCACATTCGATCTCATTTGCCGTGCTTTTCTTGATCTTGGTCTTCAGGAACCTTCCAATGGGACGATTGAGTCCTCTGTTTCATTGTCACAGCTCCCCCCACGTTTCGCACCTGTTATGACGCGTTTGAGTATATCCGAGTCATCACCGACTTCAGCCAACATTAGCTCAGCGACGTTTTGCAACGCTGCTTTTGCTGAAAATTTAACAACGTGGAAAACATTTGGCTGCTACTCGTTTCATGACTAAAACGTTAAAAATTGCTTCGCATAATCCCAAGGATATACCAACTTCCTCAGCAGTTCTCTTACAGTGATTTGGAGATTATTAAGCACGATATCCTTAGCTTTTTCCACGTTCGCTACGGTGGTTGATACAGTAGGACGTCCAATTATCTTGTCACCTTTAATGTCTTCTAGGCCCTCTTGGAAACGTTTCTACGACTCAAAAGACCTTAGTTTGGACATAGCATTCTCGCCAAAAGCCTTTTCCAACATTTGCACTACTTCAGTGCAATTGATATTACTTTTAACACTGAATTTAATGTAAATTCTTTGTTTCGTTAGTTTTAATATACAAAAATCGCCGATTGTGCTAAATTTGTCGTCAATGTTCGCTTGTTAAACAAAACGTCTAATATTTCCGAAAATTTACACTTACGTCATGGAAAGTGAGAAAATATTATTGTACAAATTGAAAACGCATAGTACGAAAAATTAAGAAATTCTCGTTAGTTTTTATCACATGAAAAAGATAAATGGCGGCTCAGTAGACCAGTGGGTATGGCACCTGGCTACTAATCTAGAGGTTCCGGGTTCGATTCCCGGACCCGCACCATAAAATCAAGGTGCGTTTTTCAGCCCCCAGTTGACTCAGCCTGTTGAAAATGAGTACCTGGGATAATATCCTGGGGATAATAATGAGCGGTTGAAGCGTAGTGCTGGCCACACTGCCTTCCTTGTATGCCGTACGGCTCACATAAGGCAGCCTATCCTGCCTTACTCCTAAGCTACTTCGGTGGTATACATGGGAGCCATTATTATTATTAAAAAAATAAATCGTTGCATTATTACACTGAAGATTCAGCGTTTGCGAGTCACGGGCACTGAGTAAACTACAGGGAATCAAAATACACGCTCTAGAGATGAAGTATCTGAAAAGAGTCGCAGCATTTATAGTAAGAAACCGGATAAGAAATATAGAAGTCGTAAGATTTATAGATACACTGTGCGCTAGATATTTATAGAAGGAAGGGATAACTGAGTTGATTCGGAGACCGTTAGTGTATGGAACACACATGACCAGTGAAACAAATTTGGAAAAAGAAGAACTGAAAAAATAAGAAAAAGGACAAGACCTAGGTAAGTGGCGTAGCCAGAATTTTCCACGGGAATTATCAAGATTTGTCCATTAGAGGGGGGTTGCAGACCATGCTAGTGGATGATTAATTATAAAGAGGGTGGGGAGGGGTGTTGATGGTAGTAGGAGATTCGCTAATTATTGCCTACTGCATTTGTCATATCCAGGTCACTGGCTACCCGCTACTGTCTGTCTCCATTGCCGACCTACACAACGAGGGGAATGTTGCCTTCCAGTAAACCTCTTGGCTACACTATTGCCTGGTATACAAGACAGTGGGAAAAGTGCTAGAAAAAAGGAATAAAGTTGGTTGACGTTGACACTGGTAAAGAACAAAAGGTAATAGAAGACCATTTGTTAGGATCTAAAGTCATCACCATCATCATCTCCTTCAGCCAAAAATATATATAACCAAAAATATTTTGTTCCGGCCCCAAGGAAATAGACTAGATCTGGCCACTCCAACGCTTCACACCTCTCCGTTCTGTCGGCTTATAATTCAATAGTCGTTTGGGGAAGCGCCAGTCATCCATTCGGTTAATAAGTTTCAAACGTTTTAGTTGATATTGGGCAATGCTATCAAGTATACTCATGATATTCGGTTCGACATTTCGTTTGCGGTCTTGAAGAGTACATCCTGCCACGTGCCTGAGAAGTCTCATTTCGGCCGCTTGAATACGACTAGCGTGAGCTTTCGTTAAAGTCCAATTTTCAGGTTTATTGAGTAGTGTGGGGAAGGCCCATCTTGTAGAACTTCAGGCGTGTTTATTTACTCACCTCCTGATGGTCCCACAAATGTGATTGAAACTCCGGCAGCTTCTTCACCACATCATTGTTTGTAATGCAAGACATATTATAGCTTAGTCATTCAAAATTACTGACCTGCTCCAGAAAATACCATATTCAACAATTTGCTAGCATGGGATCAGGTTATGAAAAGCCATCAGCTTCAGTCATCACGTGGATCTTCAAACTGGAGATCTGTAAACCGAAATCTATGCAGATAATTACTACTCATTGACAAAACTAAAGTAACTAGTAAAAATACTCACTAGACCATTGTATGAGGTAGAAGGATTTCGGCTGTGTACGTGTTTTTTAAGGTATTAAATACAGACAAGTCTCGACAAACGCGTTAAACGCGTTCTCGGAACTGTTTGCGTAAAACGGGTGTGCTTTATGACCGCGTAATATGAGAACGTGGGTTTTACATGCAGTACACGAAGGTTAATTGTACATTTTACTGTTTCAAGTCAATATTGTTAATGTCTATTGGGAGTAAAAAAATAACGACTTTCGTATACAAACGGTTTTAATTTATTCAGTTCTAACTCGGTTGTGCGTTCCTCGCACGGGCGTATGCTTTGACGTTTTAAATTCCATACTTTTCAGCCCTGTTCATTTTATAATAACAAAATTAAACCAGAAACCCTACGGAATCTTGTGTTATTGGCAAGGAACTTTACGTTTATAATGACCTATGCTTTAAAAAGCTTTAACATTACGATTCAGGAGAAGGTTGTGCTTCACTCCATAATGAGTAAATACATAACATTTATACCTTACTTTGAATTTTCATTAATTAGATATCTATATCTTTTGCTGTAATTCCTCTTAATACAAATTCAAAAAAAAAAACAAGACTTAGTTAACAGTATGCATAACAACCGCTTCAAATTATTATTTGGAAACTGCCTATCGAATCTAATCGCCGTACAAAATTACAAATATCGTCAATTTAAAAGTTGCTTTTTAAAAGATTTTAATTATTATTTATTATTTGGTGTTCTTCCCTAAGGCAGGTCTTCAAATGGTAAAAGATCTCCAAGCTGTCCTATCGCATGCCAGTCTTTTCGTTTCTTCCTAACACCCTCTGATTTTAATGCTATCTATTAAATTCATTCTTCTATGCCCTTTTTTTTCTCCTTCTATGATAAGGAGTCTTGTCTTAAAGAATGACCTAACCAATTCCTTTTCCTATTATCTATTACCTTCAGGATTCTTCTCTCTTCCCATATTCTTCTTAAAACTTCATCATTTCTTATTTTATCAACCCACCTCACTTTTTCCATTGCTCGCCAAACCCACATCTCAAATGCTCCTAATCTTTTCTCGTCCTCTTTCCTCAGTACCCATGTCTCTGCACCATATAAAGCAACGCTCCACACACAACATTTGGCCAACCTTTTTATAAATTCTTATTAATTTTGCCACACAGCAGTCTTTTCTTCTCATAAATGGCTCTTTCGCTGTAGCAATTCTTGCTCTAATTTCACGAGTGCAGGACATATCTTCTCTTATCAAGCTTCAAAGATATTTAAACAACTCCACCTGCTGTATTTTGTCTTGCCCTATCTTTATGTTTGCCCTTTTTCCTCCTAATCACCATACACTTAGTTTTAAGATTTTAATAGACGACAATAATAAAACTTTTATTTTTCAAACTCTTTACGTGCCCTGACACTAAAAACCTAAATTAAATTTCAATACTTTACTGACACAACATTTAAATAAACAAATGAAAATATAAATACAAATTTACAGGCATTGCACAAATGCAACGCACATAAAAGGGCATTGAAAATGCTTCAATAAATCTAAAAAATATGTATATTTATGTTCATTCACCAATCAATGAATTCATTCTTCATTCACCAATCAATGAATTCATTCTTCATTTACCAAGGTACAGGTTATAAGTAAAATGTAGTCGCATTCATAAGCTAAGTTTTATATGTGTACAACGTTATTGACAACAGAGAAGTAGTTTCTATGGAAACTCACCGGTCCCATTTTCGATCACGCACCAGCGATCGCCCGCAAATGTGCGACACGTCCTTATAAACATTTTCAATGCTAATAAATCCTACATAGTTTTACTGAAAAAAAAGGGTTATTTATTTGTTACTCTTTCGATGTGGAAGTAGGCAATTAGTTAGTTTCATGTTTTACACCATCAGGCGTTTTTCTGCATAATTTCTGATTTTTTGTTACAACTTTTCTCTCAAAAACGTATTATCCTGAATTGAAGACTCTCTTGGCAACTCGTAGTTGAATCAGTGAACTTGATTTATGGCTTTTACCCCCTTTTTAACCCTGTTATGGCTTGAATTTTTGGGGAGTTTTCTTAGCAGGCAAATACGTGTAAGAGAAACCTACCTACCAAATTTCGTGATCATAGTTTTAGTGGTTCGGAAAATATCGTGATGAGTGGCTGAGTGAACCAGCAGTTTTTGATTTTATATGTCTAGATATTCCCGTATGTTTTCTTACTGTCTGTACTTAAAGAGTGAAAAAAATTAAACATTAATGGAGTGTTAAAGAAAAGTAAATATTTGTGTATGTATGTTACACAGACTGCATACTCACAAAGAACATGCCCGTGTTTTACAAATCGTCGCATTATTCTGTGTTTGTCTAACCCCATCCGCGTATAACGCGACTCGCCTGTACTTTATTTAACCGCGGACACAAAACACGCATTGTGATGAAGAGATAAAAACCGTGAAAGGAAGACGTGCCGGGTTCGGACTGCCAAGTGCTCAACACGTGGTGCTTACTACACAGGAAGTGGATTTGTTTTTAAAAACTTTATTATAAAATTAAGTATGACTCAATGCCGTGGCCGTGTTTACCGTATTGTCGTAGTGGCTGTCAGCAGCGAGGGGTATGAAGCAATCTGCTGTTGGCTGGCTGTTTGTGGCAATCACTGAGCCGGGGTAGCTTTCACACGACCATATCACACCATTATTATTCACGATTTGTTAATATACTTCGCTGTCTATCTCATGCAATACTTTGATCATATCGGTGCCCCTTCAATTACTTATATATCTTTTTGTAATTGAATAAGAGTAAAGATTATGTTCTAACGTACGTAAAACTTGTATAGATCTACTTTACTTAATCTACACCCATATTGTAGGCTATAATTCTAAGTTTTTATACTAGTATCCTCCCTGAGCTGCAGAACTCGCCCACAATTTTGAAAGAAGTACATTTATTATTAGGCTACATCAATTTCGATATTAAATAATTTTTCAATTATTAGAAAAATTACAAATATCACTATTCATCTAATATTTTTTTACCAATAATATAAAAATTTTAGAGCATACAATCGTACCATAATAAAATTTGAAACATTCGCATTTGTTTTACAATTCCTCTTAGTCTGACAGCTTGGTGGATTTTCTCAATTTCTTCACAATTTTGATCTCTTTTTTGAGCACCGGGATCCCAAAATTTTTAAACTTCCAAAACTCAACACTACATTCAGACGTTAGTTAAACTTCTCTTTAATTTGACACCTACGCGAATTTTTCCTACTTTATCAAAATGTTCACCCACTTTTTGGGCCCTGACGTCAGCAAATTTTGAAGTTTTTGAAGAATACAGACTACATTCAGATTTTGTTAAAATTTCCTTTCATCTGATACCACACATGGACTTTGCGATTTTTCACAATTTAGCCCCTCAAATTGTTGCCTCCCGCTTCCGTTTTGTGTTTGGAGGATCAGTCTAAAAAACGAATAGGGTTATGTAGGTTAAAGGATGGTCACACACAATTTGTAAGACAAACGTTTTACGAAAATAGGTTGATGAGTTCAAAAGTTATCGTGAGTCATGACCCAAATAGAGCGGTAGACAGACAGACAAATGCCAAACGGTCGAGTTGAAACTGAGAGTTTTCTTCGCTCGTTCAATAAGCCTATACAAGCACACAAAACGCAACTGTTATCCCCAGTACACACATCATTTGATATATCAGTACTTAAAAACTTGAAACCAGTGACAACGACAAAGGCAGAACTAGGTTTCAGTATAATAGGTGTTTATCGTCTGCTTCAGGTACTTCTCGAAACTTTAATGAACAACAAAAGAAGTAATCACACGAGTTTTTGAAAAGGACCGGAATTAATAATAACACCAATGACATAATAACAATATCTAATTAAATTAGTATGAATTGACTGTGTTGGTATGGTTTTTCGACGTGTTTTTTCTTCGAAATACACACGAAAATTTCACGTTTATAAAATGAGAGCTGTTAATTTGCTATAATGTAATAGCTGCAGAATACCCGGAATTCGGTTGGAACAATTTTTTAAAAATAAATATACAATTACCTACCATAGTAACGGAGGGGACGAGGGCCACGATAAATCTAAATCGACCATTTTCATAACATATTATACAGTATTAGGTTATGCTTATATAGTTTGAAAGAACAATGCTTAGGTTAGCTATAGACGATATTATTATTGTTCTTTTATATTGATACTTGAAAGAATAACACTTAAAGTAATAGCCGCTTCCATTGAAAACTAATTACAATTTCTTTCCCTTTTCATTTTTTATTATGCGATGTACATAGTTTTTCTCAAAATTAATATATGAGTTAAATGACTGTTCGTTTCTATTTGATCACACCCACAGCGCAAGTAACCGATGTTTCAGGTAAGATTCTCGATGTTGTAATCATCTTTGTATTCCAACCATTTAAAGTATTATTCTTTTTATAGAATTATTAATTTATTTTCTTGTATTTTGAAGTGTAATAATTCAGATATGCCACGAAGGCGAAATGGAGAATATGCTACGAATAATCAGGAATCATTTGTAGTAAAAAAATGTTATAAACATTAGTTAAACGAAGAAAGAATAAAACAAATTAGTCATACAATTTTCAAAGCAGTCTGTGATCTATTCTGTTGAATCTCTCGTGTAGGTACTTGGTGGAAGTCTATTAAATACTGATAGTGTTGAGTACCTCTGATACTTTTTAGGCTCAAGGGATGGGGTAAGTTTACCTGATCGCTGAAGAAGAATAACGGAGACTAGAGTCAGTAATAAGGTCAGAAGTGAAGGAGTTCTTTAGAATGTACTAAGTGAAGGGTGAAGATCAGAATAATTTTGTAAAACAATGAGATGAATTTATGGGTTACGTTAAACGGCATGAGAGAATAATCAAACAATAATTCTGAGAAGAAGCAAGTGGTAGGCCTGCATTGGCCTTCAAGATCTAAGAAGTTGATAAAAACTTCCAGCATATATTTTCAGTTTCTAAATGTACACGAAAATCGCAATTCCAATGAACGAATGAAGTAGAAACCATATAAGTGAAGCTTATATGAGAACATCTGCCGTAATCTACTGACTGAAGACCAAAGAAGAAATTTACCAGCGCCTGTAGGGAATTAATGCTTGTATTTCGATATCGCGTTTGTTCATTCTGTCAAGCTTGTTACTATTTCAAGTCACACCGGTGTTAGTCACAATCCGTATCGGGTTAGTCATTTATTGTAATTACGTTCGAAACCAAGGATATTTATGTTTATATTTTAGCACGTCCTGTGTCCACGTGCAGCGGATACACAAATAATATTAAGATTGATAATTCGATAATACACAATTCGATAATGACTGTTTTCTTCAGCTTCACGCCTTCCGTTGGTAATGAAGACGATGACTGTACAGGTGACTAACAATCGAATAGATGACTGTTCCTATGCTGTCACTGGATTCAGTCCACCCAAATTCATAGGTAGCTCAAAAATGTTAACCGTGTGTTTAGATATAATTTTATTTATTTTGTGCTATATCATTACATTTCAAGTATAGCATAAGGACCAATAAGAGAGGTTAGAACTTCTTCGCCTATCTTGAATCACCTCTGCTGCTTCAATCACCATGCAGTTGTTTACTGGGCGACTGCCGTGTTAAAACGGTTCATCTAAACAGGTAATAATTTCTAAAACTTACTATGTTTTATAAAAATGGTCATAAGCTATCAGAAAATGTGAAACATTCCTGGTTGTAAAAAAATCGTCAAAACAATAATAAAACAGACGAAAGTCTTGAATACGTGTTTCTCTCCTGACCGAATTCGTCGATTATTCACGACCGGCTAACGCGTCTGGGATCTCGTCAGAACTCGAAAATGGATACATTTTAGATATCGAAACTAACTCCTTGTCGCTTGGTTTTTGGTTGTCTAATTTACTGAAGGTTCCAAAGTGACGATATATATAGACCCTATAAGAAAAAAAGTAAAAATGGGGTAATGCGTTCGGCCATCTTACATCTGCAACCAAACGGAATTTCGTTTGCAACAATGTCCAACGATTTTTTAAAATCCACTTTTTAATTGTATTCGCTCCATAGGTAGTCTTTTTTGCAGGTGATGACGATTATACGGAAGTTGATAACGGATTTGTTACTGCGGTAGCCGAATATTACGTCTCTGCACATCTCTGGCCGCGAGTTCCGAACGTAGTAGTTACTGTACCATTCGGTGGTTTGTCCCAAAACGTTGCCTCGCGATGGACAAACAGATTTATTACTGCGGTAGCCGAATATTACGTCTCTGTACCATTCGGTGGTTTATCCCAAAACGTTGCCTCGCGATGGACAAACGGATTTGTCCCATACGTTTTCTTTGTGTTGTACTTCATAAATAATAATATACGGAAGGCTGAAGAAATTCTGTGATAAATGTAAAACGAATCCGAACTGAAATCGTTTTATATGAGTTCAACTCAAAAAGTGCGATTGAGGAGGTAAAATGTTATTTGAAAATATCTGTTGCAATGGTTATTTTCATCATGTAAAGATATATTAAACGTTATGTATCCTCCTATTTTAATTTAATTACAATTTAAATGTGTTTATTTATAGACGTTCATTGAAATATGCACATTAGTAAACTTTAAACCTCATAGTGTCACATAGTTTTCATTCTTGAGACACAAATTTGAAAACTTTTATTTATGTGATCCGTTACACGAATTTAATTATCACAATTTCGTGTATGAAAACCAGTTTGTCATACAACGGCTCGTGCAAAAATGACCTCCTTTTTTCCGAATTCAAGGTCATTCTGTGTACGTCTAGTAAAATCCTCTGTTCCTGTTTGTACGGGTCTTTGTTCGTTCTGACTTGCGCACAGAGGAAACTCGCTAGATGCACTCCGTCCGTCGATTCCTCGACACGTCCCCTCTTACAGGCTTGTAACTCTGAGACCGTACAATAACCGTAAATTTACATTTAAACCGATCACTTACGTAGATACAATTCACCTATGTAGGCCTATCGCAACTAAGTTCATAAAATAGAATGTACCGAGATTTGTAATAAAATTTATCGACAACGGGAGTGTATTTATTAGCATAGTTAAAGTTCAGACGTGTGTACAGCTGTAAATTTCGTATTTCGAAACGCGTCTATTCTTACCGTGTCGCAACGGCGCACGCGCGTGTAAATCATTACTGCGTTTCGCGTTGCGTTGCGTTACGTTACGACTTAATCTCTTTGTCGGGTGACAGACAATCGGTTTACTTTCATAACTCACCGGCCAATTACGCGCCACGTCGAATTTTTCATATTTCCATTCCTTTGTGTTCGACCTCATTCGCTTTGGTCGTGTTCTGTCCAAACGTTCTGACAGAAGAACTAAACTGTATTAGGATAAGAATTATATACAAACTTCCTAAGAGGTCTTAAATGCCTCGAGGCAGTCACTAGTGGCAGAGGACAGTGAAAACTCTTCTGAGATTAGGACTAGGGAGAGTGGCAGAGAGTTGGAGGGTTGCCATCAACGTGGCCAAGAGCACAGGCGTAGTCTTCTCCAGACGCCTCAGGCTCCCCGACAGACTGTCCGTAGGCGACACTCAGTTGCCCTGATCTCGAGAGGTCAAGTACCTCGGGGTCCACCTCGATCGTCGTCTAACCTGGCGGACACACTCCGAACAAGTAGCCCACAAGACCGCCCATCGCCTATATACGCTCCGTCCCCTGGTGTGCAGCAATTCTATGACCCGTCGCCTTGGAAAGCTTATCGTCTCCACCTACGTGGTGTCGATGGTTACCTACGCGATCCCCGTATGAGGCTACTTGGCCAAGACCCATAAACGAAAGCTTCAGTCTCTCCTTGATCGGGGATTGCGGTGGGCGTCCAAAGCCCACTATCTGACATCGAAAACAACCATCCGTGAAGCCCCTGGACGCCACTATACGGACACTGTCCCGAAAATTCTATCGTCGCACCGCCCGATTTCAGGGCAACCACCTCATTAGCGCCCTCGGTCGCTACTAATCTGTGCCAGGAGAATCTTGGACCCGGCCTCGGCGAACTCTAACGCTCAATTAAATAATTAATTGAATCCCCACGGCCGGTAGCAGGCCACACCCTAAACACCCAGCCCTATCTATTGTCCCTGCGGCAGGAGCTCTATCTGAAGCTCGGGACGCAGCATACGAGCGGCCGACGGGCATGCCCATCGTCCCGCACAAGCCCCCCAGGTTTCGATAGGATCTATTATTCGCTGACACGGCTGCTCAGATTCAGCGACATATCATTGAATGCTAAGATAATATACAAAAGAGTGTAGGCCTATGGACGGAAAGGCTTTTGATAATATGGGAAGAAAAGTTTCAGGAAGATTTATGCAAATGTCGGTTAAAGTGGAAGCCGGACAATAGGGAGTAACTGGGATCTGACAGAAGTGTATAGAGAACTGGAAGAACCTGTATAGTGAATGACATACAGGACATATCCGTTGATTTTGATTATGTGGACAGAATGGAAGGCAACTGGAGGATGTGCGAAACGACTTGAGGAGAGCGAAAGTTGCGGGATAACAGAGGAAAGTCCAATGTAGAGAACATTGGTTATTGACTTGAAGGATATTGAGGTTTTACGAGGACCACGAGATCTGGACTATATAGAACAGCGAGTCAATTAACCGATTTCTATATAAAAATTAACAGAAAAAAATTACGACTGATATGATACTGGGAGGTAGCGTATACGGTATATGAGTATTAAACGAGAACACGTCAAGCTGAGATACATGAAGGTTATCAGATAGCTGAATGGCTGAGTGTCAGGGGCTGGGAGTTTTACTAAAGAAGTTAAATCTAGGATGTCTAGGATGTATATTTAAATCTAGGAAGTTAAATCCAGCACCGGCAAAACGGCCTTTTTATGGAAATTAAGGGGCTGCTAATATAACAAAAAATCACTGGATTCAAAACACGGAAAACGGTAAGTGATTTGTTAGTCGCTCTGAACGCTACTGAATTTTCGACCACCGAAACGATTAGAGACATGGCGGTGGAATAGAATGCGGAGAATTTCACTACGATCTTGACCAACTGTTTAAGAAGATAGGCCTATAGGAGAAAACAGATTCTACAAAAAGCAATTGTAAAAGCTGGGGGACATAATTATTCAGGATAGTTATGATATTAAAAGAAAGAGTAATTAGATAAATGCTAAGGTAAGAGCAAAGAAAGATCATTGATCAAGTGGCTCTAAAAATGTTGTTTGAAGTATTACAAATGTTCCAATCGTATGGCAGTAGGTAACACGATCTGGCGACTTCAAGCTATGACCATCATTCATAGGAATGATGTTGCAAGAAGAACTGAGAACTTATCTCTTTTCTTCCTTTCCTTCGTCATTTTTCTCACATATTACTTTGAACTGAGTGAACAAAAGACAGAATTGTGAAAATATAAAGATCAAGAAGTGTGAAAAATGTCGGAGAGTTTTTGAAGAATGTGAGTCAAGAATGAAACGGATACATTAGGAAAATGATAGTTGGGAGACTTGCAAATCAAGGAAGAGGCACAGACATGTAGAAAGACAAAGCAAAAATACGGAAAGATTCAGTGATGTTGGAATTACAGCTTAAATTTACCCGAAGAAGGCACACAGGACCTAAGGTAAAGCCTAACGCATAAATCCAAAAGTTTGATAATCAGTTTTCTTTCCCTAACCATTTACTCGGAAATTGTATCGAATACCATTATATTTGTGTTTTCAATATATCATGACATTTCTATGGATGTCTGTGTTTGGCTTGAGTTCAATGTTTTTAAAAACATTTTATTTGTGTATAAACATCTAATAAACATTATCGCTTACAAATCTGCCAGACTATTTATAGTTATCAAATTTTTATTCGCTGACACCAAAAGCTAGATTTCAACAGTAAAACGTAAATACTTGACCAAATGTCGTCAGTAGTCACGGCAGCAGTAGGATGCGTGTGAAAATAAACAGTTATTGAAAACAGTAGTATGTTTACAGTGTCGGTCCCTCTTTGCCCTTCAGCACGTAATTACCGCCCTCCACTGCTTTTATTCTATAATCAAAACTTAGAAGCCCAAAGGCGCTCCAATTACCAACTGAACCGATGGATTTTAAACAATTATGCCTTACCCAGATAAAAACAGTCGTTAATTAGTACAACGACCTAACGAATGAGGCTAATTTTTACTAAAACTTAGTTTTAAAATTTATATCTCACATTGACTTTCTGTGTTTTAAAGCTGACTTAATTTGAGGGTTGCTTTTAGCCACTGAAATTTATATAACCCACAATGTATGATGACATGCGATCAGCGGTTAGATTTACGGACCTCTGACGTGAGACCTCACTATCAGATTACTGACAGATCCACGACTGATTAGGAACCTCCTGAATGCCGCACAGCACAATCAGTAGATGAACTAATGAGAAACGTTAGACAGTCAACTAAAAGTGTGAAGAGAAGACATAACTGAAGACCCCGAGTATGGAGCTGGACTATTTTAAATTAGGTAAAACGATAAAAATCTGTTTTAAAAACTTAAAGTGCGTTTTTCTGAAAATATATTTTTTTTTTAGATAAATGACCCGTTATTTCAGAAACAAAGTAAACTATGAAGCTGAATTTTTGTGTGACTATTGTGTGAATAGTGATATAGCCTAACTACACTACTGGAACTATACAGTTTCACTGAAAAATAAAAACGTAAAAAAATATTAAGTATGCTTTTTGCATGCAAATTTTTAGAGAAAAACATAAAAAGTTATAAAACGTTAGGAAATTGAGATATCTCTATAATTGTAGTATCGTTTGTTGGGTATAATGTGTTTACCTGAGTGCTAAAATTTCAGATTTCTATCTTTTACATAGATATCTTTTACATAGACCGGCGTTAAACTGTAGGTCCCATATACCTGTGAGAGACTCAGTAACACACGCACCACGGGTATATGCGGGGAGGGTACAAACCAGTCGAAAGACTGAAAGATCTTTTACAAGTTCTGAGATAATGGGTCTGAAATTGATGAATTTAACAGGGTAATCATAGCCGGTTACGAGTGCCCTTGAAGAATGTAGCCTGCCTACAGTTTCCCCGAATCACGTCGAAGATGTGAAAAGCGATACTTTACCAGAGTTCATCGTATAACTTACTAAACTTAATAAATTAGGAAAAACGAATTTTTTTTTAGTTTGTAGGTTACTGAGGTTCTGAGACTCCAGGCACTCCTTAGCGTAAAAGACAGAAAAAATTATTCGACTTTTTAAAACCGGAAATGAAAGAAATTCAAATAAGGAACGAAAATTTGTCTCTGGACAATTAGAAATTAATAACAATAAATCTTATCCGAGAATTGAGCTATCGTACGGTAATGAGACTGGCGACCGGGAACACAACAGTATCCTGGACCGGGCGCGCGGTCGACACGGATATTAGAATTACTGCCTGCCAGTAGGTCTGTCTGATAATGATTAAAGAATGAAATTTATTACATTATAATAGAGAGTTGATTGAAATCGAATACGATATATGGGCAGTTGTCACTAAAGTAGACTAGTTTAGCTGTCGGTTACGACTCGTTAACCGTTTGCATTGTAATTAATTGAAACTGTGTACCCGCGCCCGTGCACGTGTATACATACATATACGTATTTATGTACGTATGTATTGGAACAAGTTCTTGCAACGAATGGACGCCTAAGCCAGACGCGTAACCATTCATTAAAGTATTAGCCTACATTAATAATTGTGTGACATATTCGAGAACAATAGGAGTTATTTGCATAGAAAGAATGCCAATGTTTTCTATACATTTATATTGAAAAGGGCAAAATGTAGGTCAATAAACCTTACTACGTTCAACTTAAAAGCGTACGCGTGCGCGCGCTCACACACGCACGTCACTACGGGCGTAATGTTATTTCACATAACTGTATTTCGACTTGGTTCTCTTTTTCTTTGTATACATATATTCAAATACGCAACGGCAAATTTACATATGGTTTATTAACACTTTGTTATCTGTGCGTTTATCAGAAACGAGTCGGTACTACCGGTCGTTCGGTCGGCCACAATTAGGCGCTCACCTAACTCGATATTATCGTTGTTCGTTATTGGGCCGCTCTATAAATTAAATACAAAAACTCGTAGCTAACTTATTGTGTTATAAAAAAGACTTGCAAAACGCGTCACGTGCGAGGCTGTTCTCAACCTCGGAGAAATTTACGAATAAGACTGCATCTAATTATTAATTCGTATAACACGTTTTCACATAAACCTCGTGCAAAACCGTTTAATTACAACTCCTGACGTTTTTTATTTTAATTTTATTGTTTAATTGTAGGTTATTTATAAGGTAATCTTTTCTATTGACACACACGCGCGCGCGCGCACTAAATTTTATGTAGGTCAGACAAAAAAAACATTAAGACACGTTACTTTGAACGTTTAAAAGTGTATAAAGAAATCAGATATCTACTAATTCAAGTTAGTTTCGCCATAAGTGTAACGAGATTAATATCATATGTTTACAAGTAGGGCTATATTTAATTTAACCTGTTGGTCTCCGTGGGACCGTAGAGGACCCGGCCACCGAGCCTTACAATTCCAGTAACCACTTACGCTTATAAAACCTGGACCGCGAATATCACATCGCCAGAAACAACTGAAACTGATGCCTTTGAAATGTTGGTGTACTGACGGATTCTTAAGAACTTCATGGAATCTGCATCGAACTTTAAGAAATCCACCTCACATCAGCTAAAGGTTTCTAAACGTTTATTGAGGAAAATAGAACAATCGTACCTTACATGTTTTGGACACATATACAGAAGAAACTACAGTTTAGAGAAATATTAATTATGCAAGGGAAGATGTGGTAGATATCAGACTCCCTGGCTGGTTCAGGTGAAACAGTTTACTGGGCGCATGTTGCCCAAGGATTTGGGTTTCGATTCCTTTTTGGTCTGACACCCTGCTGGATTTTCACAATTTTTTCAAATTTTTGATATCTTAGGCCCTGGAGTCCCAAAATTTTTAAATTTCCAAAACGTAATACTACATTCAAATGTTAGTTAAAATTCTCTTCAAGTTGATATCCCACATGACGTTTTGCGGTTTTATCAAAAATTTCACCCACTTTTTAAGCCATGACGTCCAAAAATTTCACCCACTTTTTAAGCCATGACGTCCAAAAATTTCACCCACTTTTTAAGCCATGACGTCCAAAAAATTCACCCACTTTTTAAGCCATGACGTCCAAAACTTTCACCCACTTTTTAAGCCATGACGTCCAAAACTTTCACCCACTTTTTAAGCCATGACGTCCAAAAATTTTGAAAGTTAACACTACATTGAGATTATGGTTTAAATTAAATTTAATTTGATACCGCACATGGTATCTTCCGTTTCTTTTTACAGTTTTAGCCCACACATTTTTGACTCCCATCCCATATTTTTGGAAGGATAAATCTAAAAAAACAAATAGAGAACTGTATGATAAAAGTATGGACACGCCAGCCAAGTTTTACGAAAATCGGTCCCCGATGCGTTCAATAGTCATTGTGGGACATGCACCAAACGGATAGATACATATACAGACAGATAAATGCCAAACGGTCGAGTCAAAACTGAGCACTCGCTTCTTTCATTCAATGAATACACGATGAAATCCTCGTTTCTTTCTCCGTCTGACCCTGCACTTTCATATTCTGGTATTTTTCACTGATTTACAGTTGAGTGAAATGTGCCAGAAATCACCGTTGTTTCATTATTCTATCACAAGCATCGACTTTGTGTAACTTTTGTGAAAAAGAAACCGTAAGATAAAACATTTTCATTATTCTGTTCTTAATTTATTAGAAGTTATTAATTTATGTAAGATCAGGAGTCTCTTTTCTTTGAACAGAGTATAATTTACAATTATGAAGTAAGTAATACATATCACATGACATGTCTTTCCCGGACATACCATCTTCTTCGAAAGAACAAACTTTTGCATACAGGGATGCTTTCCAGTTCTTGTTCTTTAAAATTATCAACTTCTAACTATATAAGAGTTATGACAAAAAGACAAGAAAATGGGATAGTTTGTCTCTTCGATTCTGTCCTTGTTCTTATCTACCTACACGATGTCTCGTCTTATCTACATACATCTCGTATTGGATCCTTACACAGAAATCGGGAGTTCGGGCGTAGCAGGGCTATGTAGTAATAGTGTGGGAGACATTATCACACATTCGCTGGAATTCCCGTTAAGTAAAAGTCATTTTCTGTTACAAACGTAATAGGTAAAGGGGAACTGTCTGAATAAAACCAGCCTGAAAAGCAATGATCGTTTGACGAACATCAACTTTTGCGGAGAACCAGAATCCGCAACAATTTGGAGAATGTAACCGTACAACAAGAAAGGCATGAGTGGCAGAAAGAGGGAAATATCGCGCGTATCAGGTAAATTGTTTTCCAGCAGAATATCCTAAAATCTTAAAAAAAGTTTGTAGTTTACTATACTCTATTGAAAAAAAAGGAGAGTCCTAATTTTAGAACTTTATAATTTTCACAATACCTGAGATAAAAATTAAACTAGAACTCGCTCATTGTGCTGAACGAAGTACATTTGTTATTACATAAATTACTATATTAGATAATTTTTCAATTACAGGAAATATTACAAAAATCCCGATTTCTCTTCTGTTTTTTTAACAACGGAAAACATTGTTTCCTTCCGACTTCCCAACCGAGGGACATAATTACTTATGCTCAAAACGTGGCGTTACAATAGACTGATACGTGCAAAGGGAACATTCAGCAAGTTACAGCTCTGTTGATCGTAATGTGCAACGCATGATACTAAAAGTGTAGTAGAGGTGGGCCGATATACTTGTAACAGGTATTTTGGAACGATATTTTTGTGGAACGGATGTAACAGTGATTGAAAAGTTGAAATACCTGTTATTCGCGGCCTCGCTGTTCCGAGTCGAGGCACGCCCCCTACGCAACTATACACAAGTAACAAGTAAACGAATACGCCAAGGTCAAATACTAGGCGTATCACTGGTAGGCCTACACAAGGAACAGCAAGTAATCGAGTATTTCAAATACTAGGGGTATCACGAGTAACACTAGTATTTTAGGAACAACTAGTATCACGAGTATTTCGAGTACGAACTAGTAGGAAGCCACTTTTTGGTCCTGAATACTTCATTCTGCGCAAAGAGACGAAGCTGTTTTTAATAAATGAACAAAATTCATACTGATGTTACATTTATTCTCGTGTGTTATGCAGATATATAATACAGATTATAATAAATTATATATTATACTATTAATAGTCACCAACTTGTAAATTTTGAAAAACAAATTATATTGTGTTATAACCTACAGAGTGGCTAATAATAGTTGATAGGCCGCTAAGAGCAGATATCTAATGAAATTTTACTGCAAACTGTTTAGGCTATGTTTTTATAAGGGTAATCGGTTTAAATCATGTTTATTCTCATTCACTCTTGTAGCTTACATGTTGTTATTATGTTTTGATGTTTTTTTTTTCACATTATTTGTTGTGCTATACATTATACTTTTGTTAATGATTTTGAATTCACTGTACACCTCATGTAAATGATGAGTTTATTTTAACGGGCATTTATGCACTTTATCTAGTCCTGTTCATTAAATCTTTACTGATCTGATAAGGCTACCCTAAAAACAAAGTGTTTTCGAAAATTTGTTTCTTTTATCTAAACTGCTGATTTTGAATTTTTGTCTCAATCGCTTTACTTATCATTTGACTAATAGTAGTTTCCACTCAGTAAAGAAATAAAAATAAACTCCATAAAAGGTAACACATTGAGGTGTAAATGGTCAAACTGCAGCCTAAGATAAATACACGATCTGATGAAGAGAAGAATTTACTAAACTTATTAGAAGGCCATAAATAAAGCGAGGTAATAAGAAGAGAAAGCTACAAGTTTATCTGAATTTCTTGGAGACTGTAAAACATTCATGATTGATTTATGATATGGTTGGAAGTTTCCATTATTTGCCCAACTTGTCCTTTTGCCAGGACCTATCAGTTGCACAGTTGATCTATTAGCAGTGATTTCCAAATTTTCGGGACCCGCATACCACTTCGGTCTCCCGCATTCTTATCGAGTACTACCTGATAAGAAAATAAAATAAGATAAGAGGAGATATCTAATGAAATTTTACCGCAAACTGTTTAGGTTGTGTTTTTATAAGGGCAATCGGTTTAAATCATGTTTATTCTCATTCACTCTTGTAGCTTACTGTTATGTTTTTATTATATGTTTCTGATGTTTTTTTCACATTATTTGTTGTGCTGTTCTAAATTTCATTGCCTGAGTTTCGCAACTGATTTGTCTAACCAATGTTAGTTTCTTTACTCATAGTGAAAACTTAAATTAGTATTCCCAAAGGGAGACAGGCCTATAAATTCTCTTGTTTCTTATTTTCTTTTAAACAGTAATAGTTTAATAAAGTCACAGTGTAAAGTAACACTCTTTTAAACTTAATACTTTTAGTTTCAATTTATTTCTTATAACAAATTATATAATATAGGTTATGTAATATCTTCAAATAAATACACTGCAAGTAGGTTTATTAATACATTAATAGATGTATCTAGGTGAAAATAAACCTACTTGCAGTGTATTTATTTGAAGATATTACATAGGAGACCTGCAGGAATCTCAACGAGTTACTTACAAAGGAATCATATAGGTTATGTATAATTAGTAGTCTATATAATAACAGGTATTTGTACCTGTTACTTTTTTGGAACGGTATTTTCATACCTATTATTTTAAAGTAACAGTTTAGCCCACCTCTATGTAAAGTAACTTATGCAGTAGCTGGAACGAAAGGAGAGCGATTGCGTGGTAAGGCAAGTGGGAACTAACTGGACAGAGCGTAGTAAAAAACAGGAAATCCAAAAAACAGTTGAATTGAAAAATTTGTGAGTCGAACGATAAGGCTGACTGTGACGTGTGAAAGTGTGCGTGATCGGTGAATGTGTGTTACGGCATTAACGCTGAATTATTGGCAAGAAACGGCGCGTATGGATCCACCTGTTGGGGCGGCGGGGGACGGGCGAGCGGGGAACCACTTAAATAATAAGGTCTGCATTAGTATTCGCCGCTCAAGTACTCTGAATTATTCGGTCGTTCGTTTTACACACGTGGAAGAATTCTTACAAAGTGTACTGCGGCTCCGCCCAACGCGCGCGCGTAAGTAGGCGAACTTATTATGTAAGTAGCTGTGAACGTCTACATTGTATAGAAAAATTGTTTAAAAATCGTGCTGTGGCATATTGATCGTGAATAGTGATTTATGATTATGAATCATCATCGTGAGCTTGGAAACAACTCAGTGGCGTAAAGTGCCGGAAAAAGTAAACATTTCTCTGATGTTGGGAACTGCTTGATCCCGGGTGGACCACGATTGGCTCTTCACAAAAATCCCGTTCATCGGTCTATACTAACGCAGTTTCTTTTGCACTCAGACATAAAACTAATAGGGATACGTTTCAGCAGGAACTTTGAACACTTCCTGTATGCAAGACTCGAACATCCTCTTAAAGAAACTAACTTATTCTTTATCTGCTTCCATCAATTATGCCATAGAATGTAACTCTACATTTGGAGTAACAGTTTACTTGAACAATTAATATTTAAGGCACTTTCACTGAAAAACTTCCTTTTTGTTATTTCCTCAAACGTCGTTTCGGAGTGGTTTTGTCCTTCCTCAGTGAGTAATGCGTCAAGGCGTTGGTAATCTGTAACGGTTTTTAGGTGACTGGTTGTGTGTGGGAGTGTGGAGATGGAAGAGGGTTGGCGCGGGATTCTGAATTGTATGCGTTGTGTATTATTGTGTCGAATAGTGTGTTGGATTTAAATTGTAATTGTTCATTGAGTATGTTGTTTGGTTGTGTTTTGTTGTGTTTGTATATTTCGTATTATTCTGCGGTGTTGAGTTTGCGACTTTTGAGTATGTAGTGTAAAATTTCAAGATTGTTTTTTTATATTGGTGTAACTGTGGTTTTCTGTCTGGATGTGTGTGGCAAATGTGGATTGTAAGTTGTTATTGGATAATGCTTTTGAGTGTTCAGAAAATCTGGAGTAAAATGATCTTCCTGTCTGGCCTACATAGAATTTATTGTAATCGTTACAGTTTAATTTATATACGCCTGTTTTGTTGTATATGTCTATGTCTTTGTTTGTGCCGTTAATGCGTCTCTTGATGGTATTGTTAGTTCTGTATGCTATTTTGTAATTGTGTTTTCTGAATGAGCTGTGAAGCTTGAAAGCGCTAATCGGAATAATTTTTCTATAGTGGTGTGCATCAGTGTTAATTCTGTTTGTGATTATAACCACTAACACAACTTTATTAATTGAAAATCCGATAGATTTTCGATTGGAATATACGGATAATTTTTTAGTTAGATGTATTATCGATCCATAGCTGTATATCATAGGTAAATGTAGGATTTTACATGCATTTTTATACAAGGAATTTATTTTCTAGGGATAATTTTGACTTTCGATTCAGCAGCCAGGATATTTCTTGTAGCTTCAAGTCTAGTCTCGACTAGCTCCTGCCGTATTAATTTTTGGTCTAGTTATAAAACCCAGTATTTTACATCAGTCAGAACTGAAAGTTGCACTCCAATCGTGCTGACGCTTGGACAAATCACGCGTTCTTGGTGAAGGTAACTTGTATTGATTTTGTTTCATTTATTTTGACTGTTCTTGTAGAAGACCAAGACAATGTCGAAGCCACTGTGTTGCTGATACTGGTTAAAGGTGAGCTTCTAGAAAGCCGGTCGTAACATTGGAAACGTGGCTAGAGTACTGTAGTATTGTTTGCTCAGGGTAAGTCAGGAAAGGTCCCAAAACACATCCCTGTAGTACACAACATTTTACTTGATAGCAACTGTAATATGAGTTATTATATTTTATTTAGAAATGCCTTTCAGAAAAGTACGACTTTAGCAAAAAGTAATGCGAGCTTTTATGAGGTAGGCTCTTATTTTCTGTAAGAGGAGAACTGAATAAAACACAAAGACTTACGAGAGTTTTGAGTATATTTGTATAGCTCCGTCACTTCTGACGATAATCCGTGTGAAACAAAGAACAGCAGATGCAGTCAACATACAGAACACCAGTAGCGTGGCGTCCATGTAACCGCTGTTGCCGGCGGCAACAGATCTGGGAATAAGAGAAAATAATATTAATTATATCACACAATAAATACTTTAGTTATTGAGTAATTTGAAATCCGAACAATATTAATAGCGAAACTTGAAGAAAAGCGTAGCATTGCTTTCGAAATGATGGGCACTTACACCGTCTTGTGTTGCCGGCTCAGACGTCGGCAATGTTTTACTCGTACGGTCATTGACCTCGTAGTATTGTCACTGTACAAACTGTGGAGGGGGACACATTCGTTCACCCAATGTGTTGCCGCTGTATAAACCGTCAAAACGCTTAGTTAGCAGCTATGTTCGTTTCGGAACCAACCTGCAGCAATTACCACCTACCTATTTGTGTTTTCTTCGTTTAGTTATGTGTTTCTCTGTTTGTCTTTATTATTTTTAATTCGATTATTTGTATTCTGATTTATTCTGTCTAAGGATAATGAGAGTCAGATCCCGTTGAATCGGGACCTTCTTCTACTGCCAGCGAATGATAGAAAATGTTCTAAAAAGAACACTTGGTACAAGAAAAAATTCGAATTAATTTTTAGGTTAAGTTTTAGGCCTAACACAACCGGGAACAGGTGTTATGTACCCACGCCACGCCACTGCAGAACGGACATTCATATTTCTGACTACAGAACCTTTAATAAAATTGGGCATTTGTCTGTTTATATGGAGTCACTAAATCGACGATTGTTTTTTACCTGTCACCATCAGGTCTTTCTTCGTGTATTATTTCATACATTTCTACACAACTACTAACGCTGTAAAGTTATGCCGTACGTTTAGAGGACATTTCCCATCCATTCCCTTTCTAACGACGTTCGTTGTGGCAGAGAAACGGACAACAACAAGACAGGAACGTAACACGATAAAGAGACGTAACGGTGATTGACGGAAAAAATGACGACTGACATTTATTAATGGTAACGTAAAGACAGGAGATTGGCAATCACTAGAAAGAGACACGACGAACAGAGAAAGGGGTAGAGAAAGACTGGCAACAGGTATAGTCTTGTCTGCTGAGCGTTTGATGACTTTGAGATTTAACATTTGTGACAAGAATATGTAGAATTACTAGCCTACGGTCTGAAATAATTGTTAGCCAAAATCAGTCTACTGGGTCTCATATTGGCGAAACCTGTAGGCTCGAAAAATAATGAGAACTGTAAGACTTTAGATTAAGTACCGCTTTGGAATATGAGAGTTTTGTTACACTGTGCCAAGAGTTACCTCATGTTTCCTGAGAGTCTTGTCTTATTATGAAAGTCCTCTCGTTTCGACTTCGTAGCAATGACTAAGAAGATGCGATCACGGATGAATGACTCGAGTATGAGTTGATGTCCTACTGTTTAAACCAAGCAAATTACTCCACCACCTTCAAATAGTAATCAAACGGTTAGATCAGTGGTTCCCAAAGTATTTCAGGGGTCCGCGACAATGTTTCTGGGGGTCCGCAGACACTTTTCAGAAAAGCTAGGATATACTCCGATTTTTATGCTGTAAAATATAAATCTAAATTTTACAATCTTAAAACAATTAGTAGAAGGTTCCGGTATTTTGGGGGGGGGGTTCAAACTAACTGTAATTGTAAAAGTAATTTCAAAGTAATGGCTTTAATAATGTGTTTAAATCATGTCGTGTAGCAGATCTGTTTGTCACTGACAAGACCTATCTCTTACAATACAAAAAGAAGATGCATTGGAAAAATTTTCAACTGACAGTCCATACCATTCAAATTACAGTTTTCGCTGTAAAAGCTAGCTGATTTCTGGTTTTACGTAATGACTGACTATCCTGAACTCGCAAAAAGCTTTTTTAGTGTTTGCCTGTGTTTCTTCTACTTACTTGTGTGAGATCGCAGTCTCCCTGCTCACGTACTTAAAGTCAAAGTTAAGAAATAAACTTGATGTCGAGAGTTACTTAACATTGAAGTTATCAGACATTAAACCCAATATTGCAGAGCTAATTGTTCAAAAGCAGCTTCATTGTTCACATTAGACTATGTTTGATATCATTAATATTACAATTTTGCAAGTTAAGAGAATTTTGATTTTAATTCATTTATAATTAAAATGTAAGAGTTTCTATCATATTTACTGTTTGTTTTATTTCAGAACTCAGACCGGGTCTGTGAATTTTTAAATTTCTGGGTCTTTTGCGTTATACGACCACAAAGCATTGGCATTGGCATTTTGTTCATCTTTCATTAAACTGAGTATAGTTCTCAGAATTTACTACCTCTGTTTACTGATTAGTTAAAATTATATTCTCTCATTTACAGACTGTAGTACACTATACAAGAATAATTATAAGTTATCTTATCGCTCCACCGTCCTGTAGTCGTAGGTCATTCCTGTCTTGTCGGTGCGTTCAGCAAAATGTCTTTATTTCATTTAGTGCGGGAAATAAGTAGTAATGAGAAGGGAGTGCAGTTTTTGAAGGACAAAGGTGTTTTACACAAAAGACGATACTGTGCGATACACACTCAGAAGGTCGAGTCAATGTGGTCCTCAGCCAAGCGTCGAAATAGGAAAGAGAGCGGAACTCATAGGGAAATGTTAGACTCTTACCTGTGTGAGTTTATGTGGCGGAAGCGACATGCAGGCACAGGCTTATTTGAACAAATTATACAGGACATCAAGGCCTTTTGGCCTCCTGAATTATAAACAATAACTTTCCTGTTCGTGAAATTAGGTTAGGTTAGGTTAGGTGTTTTTGGTGTATAAAATTTGTGTTTTGATGAATAAAATATAAAACTACTTCAAAGTCTTCTATGCAGATCTACATCATTATTTTGGTAAGTTTTCACTATTATGATATTGTTACAAAACAGAAAAGACCCGCTGACTGCCTTTACCATTACTCGCTTTTGTTTCTATAATCAACTCGTATAAATCACACACACACACACACACACACACACACACACACACACACACACACACACACACACACACACACACACACACACACACACACACACACACACACACACACACACACACACACACACACACACACACACACACACACACACACACACACACACACAGAGGCGAGACTGGACGCAACTTTTAACTTTTAACTAACCAGTAAACAGAGATAGCAAATTCTGAGAACTATACTCAGTTTAATGAAAGATGAACAAAATGCCTTTGCCAATGCTTTGTGGTCGTATAACGCAAAAGACCCAAATTTCTTAGTAGGGGGTCCGCAGATTGAAAAGTTTGGGAACCACTGGTTTAGATACACTCGATCTGTGAGCTGACGCGAAAAGGAGATTCCGGCTGGTGGACGGAACGTATCGGTAGCAGGTGTTGTCCCGACTAGTGTGGTTGTGGAAGAGCCTTAAAAGCACACGCAGCTTTACGGCCTGAGTACTGAGGAGGCGAAAAGATATGTCTTAGAAAGGCTCTACGGGTTGTTAACCCAGAACCGAAGTACTAGTTAAGTTGGGGATTGTACGATGGGTCGACCTTGCATCCGTGACGCAAGTTCATGCAGCCTCAAACGGACGGAAGCAGTGGAATAGGCAAGCATAGACACATGCAGCCTTGCGCCACTGACGAATAAGAACACACACTTATGAAGTATCGGCGATAAACACTTATAATAGTAAAACACAGACTATGACGCTCTGAAAACAAAGCAAACTATTATACTGAGAACGTAGTTTTTACGAAAGGTTGAGGTGTGCATCAGAATGATCAATGACAAAATGAGGACAGGCCATATACCGTCGTGAAAAAATTGTAATTGAGTATTATTACGTTCGTTAAAATTTTTCTGTCCGTTACATATAGAGAAAAGTAGATAGAAGACAGTTTAATTGAACGGCCAAGCTGAGAAACCAATATCTGAATATAAACATGCGAACATACTTGAAGATATAGAGGGATTATGTGAAGAAAAGTAGTTGGACAGGTCAAATGGAAACATGCCTCATGCTTACTCCATGCGACTAAGAAAGTAGAGAACAAATACGAAGAAGTCTAGAATTGTTTGCGAGGTTCTTACAACACAAATCATATCCCGCTTCCGTAACGACACGTTGGCCGGTCATGTCATCGTTGTCTTGTAGACTTCTGTTTGGTACCGTCTCTTGATTGTATTTAATATTGCTTCGGATCCTTCGGCTGAAGACTCTTTTTGTTCTCGTTTAGTCCGTTTCTCAAACTGAATGACGAGGAGCGCGCAATCCCGCTGAAACCCGCAAAGAGGGAATGGCTAATGATACTCCGTTAGGTTAGGTCAAGCCACAATTACTTCTACATTCCTCAAATAGGCCTATTGATCCATTCATCCATCGAGTGCTTGTACAGCTACTGCCATCCTGCACATCAGAAGCTTCTATTGTTCCAATCACCATGTTCTAAGCATCTTTTCTCCATTTCATAGTGTATGTCTTCCTTCCTAACTCTACTCAGTTTCCGTCGTCTACTTAGACCCCAGTTAACAACATCATCAGGCATCAGTTTCACGTGGCCAAACCACACGAGACGATCTGTATTTATGGTATCTAAAATTGTTTTGTTAACACGAATTGACTCCTCCTGTCTTCGCTTCAAATGCACTAAAGCCTAGACATCCCACCATATCTCTTCTAGAAATATATTTCTCTACTACCTAACTTATAGCCCATATTAATATTACCTCTCTGTTTATTTTGCCAGCTTATTAATAAGAGAACTGAATTGATGCTGGGTGTAGTTAAGCGCCGAGCACTGAGGATATTTTTGGCCCAGTTAGGGGTATTGGTGGACGGCGCGTCAGGTTCAATTATGAACTACAATAAGGGACTTGAAGTTCAGTTACCAAGTACAACTATATAAAGATCGTAGAGTGCATCAGGCTACAACGTGAATGGGCAGGACATATTGAGCGAATGAGTGACATCAGAACACCCCAAGAAAATAACGAAGGGACCAGAAAAACCAGATGCTGGGCACCAGAAAAACGATAAGGGAAAAACAAAGAAGACGCTGTTGAGATAATGTTCGGCGAGACGCTGAGACCGTTTGGGGGCAGGGGGTGATGAATTGACGTGCGATCGTGGGAGATCAGAGGAGGTCAGATCCCAGCATTGGCTGCTACTCCCTGGGAAGAAGAAGAAGAAGAAGAAGAAGAAGAAGAAGAAGAAGAAGAAGAAGAAGAAGAAGGAAAAAAGAAGAAGATGCAGATGATGATAATGATGATGAAGAAGACGAAGAAGAAGAAGAAAACGAAGAAGAGGAAGACTACTTATTTTGTTAATGGGAAAATAAATAAATGTGTGGTAATCAAATAACTTTCTTTGATGTTGTTCTCATTATTTCCACATGACAACATTTCCTTGCTTCGAAATTCTTCACGCTGCAATGGAAGTAAGAGAAAAAGATTAGATAAGGTAATTAAAAGAGACGATCTAAAAATAGAATAATATAACACAGAATCTCGACATCATCTTGATTTTTACGGTGGTCGTGATAAAATTCGCGCCGTAAACCAACCTAAGCGATAATAATTTAAAACACTGCCGTGGCACTGCAACCCAGTAAGTTTATAGACACGACTATGATGTCGAATGACTCGACTGCACGGCGATACAATCTAACAACACAACAGATGTAATAATATTGGCGTTCAGTTACTTTTTTTAACGAAATTATCTGAAGCCAATAATCGGATTGAACAGATCAACCGTCCGACTGGCAGCGTAACAGAAGCTTACATACAAACTAGTTTTGTGGCCAACCAGTAGTGGTTATAAAACTATTCAGACGGGCGATCGCATTATGCATACTTGTTTGACACAAAGAATTACTGCCTCTGTGTCGACAAAAGAATGCTGCAGATGTTTGATAAACAAACTGATAAATTGTTTTGACAAATTTTTCGGTGCTTACGGTGCTTATTGGACATTTAAATTACGGAAAGCCTACAAAATATCGAAGCGATTCTAACGTGAATGTAATATGGGAGGGAAGTAGCAACTGTCAGGATAACAGACTGGTTTGAACATTTTCTATCTGGAATGAAACTTTTGACCCGCCCGTTACTTTTGTCCTCTCGTATAGGCCTATCTGTTTAGTCTGTATTCCTACGTTGCGAGGTTTCACTGTTAAAGGAGACAATTGGTTTTAGGTTTCATGTGACAAAAATGGCGAGGAAAGATTACACAGATTACCCTGTTTTTCACTTCAGATGTATACAGTCACGTAAATTAAATTATTTCAGCTTACTGAGAAGATGTTGTAGAGTTGGATGCGAACGTCAGAGACTCACGAATGGGTAGGAGGGAGCGAAGAGCCAATGTAGGGCCCACAATTAGAGGGCGTCGAAATTGGAGACGAAATTGAAGATTATCGTACCTGAAACAGACGATAAATACCTATTATACTGAAACCTATTTCTGCCTTTGTCGTTGTCGTTGGTTTCAAGTTTAAGTACGGATATACCAAGTGACGTGTGTACTGTGGACTTCATTGCGTTTTGTGTGCTTATATGACGAGCTTATTGGACGAGCGAAACAAGTTCTCAGTTTCAACTCGACCGTTTGGCATTTGTCTGTCTGTCTACCGCTCTATTTGGGGTATGTCTCACGATAACGTTTGAACTCATCAACCTATTTTCGTAAAACGGTTGCCTTACAAATGTTGTGTGACCATAATTTTACCCTACATAATCCTATTCGTTTTTTAGACTGATCCTCCAAACACAAAACGGAAGCGGGAGGCAAAAATGTGAGGGGCAAAATTGTGAAAAAAATCGCAAAGTCCATGTGGGGTATCAGATTAAAGGAAATTTTAACAAAATCTGAATGTAGTTTTTTTGTATCGGGCATCTAAGGACCACATGCCAATTTAAATTCTTTATTCTTTGTTCTTTTCTTTTTCTCCAATTTTCTTTCATCCTTTCACTGTGTCTCTTCTTCCTGTCTTCAGTCCACTTTGAACCTGCGTTTTTCTCTCTCCTACCCTGGACTCCTTCCATTTTTAATACTTTTACCCGAAAAACATCTCTTTCAATTGCTTCTTCTGCGTGTATATTATTTTTTTTCTAAATCCTTTTGGACTTCTTTAATCCAACTTGTAATATAATAATTTATTACAAATATAAAATAAAATAAAGATATAAGGATAGCAATTGTGATACTAATAAATGTTGTTTTTATAATTATTAAGTTGATTTTATAATAACTGAAATCCCACTAGTGATCTCACCAATTGATAATTATTCCCAATTACAAAGAATAAATTAAATATAAATAATGTATGATAACAAAGTGTGATTTGTTGATAATAAAAATTTTGTAAGTTATAAACTTTTACTTATATATATATATTTTTTAATTGATTAATTCAATTAATTGATAAATAATTAATTAATTGTGTGTGTGCTTTAATTACTTCCAATTAAATAGGTATGAATTTGTAGTTCGAAACTATTTGTTTCTATTAATAATTTAATAGTGTAGTTAGATCTGTTGATTCTCTCTGCTGACTTTGCTCTTCTTCTTCCTCTCAGATATTTATTTTATCACTGTAAATTATTTTTTTAGAAGAAAAAATAGCTAACATTCACTATACAAATAAATACAAACTCTTATAACTGAATAATGATGTTCATTTATTGGCATTTAAAATTATGCGCCATTCAGGCTGCGCATTGCCCAGGCATTGGTTGATATCTGCTCCAGTCGGTAGCGAACAAGATTGACAAAATATATTTTTTACAAGATTAATTAATTAGGATTCTTTTAGCGAGTCGAAATGGTCAGAGGGCAAGGAACAAGATACATTCTTACAGATATTTTTAAACTAAATTATTATGGCTGAAAAAACAATATTATTATGTAAATTGTCAATTATGAAAAGTAATATCGAACCATTCGTCGAAATGACGTCACTTGCTTCAAGCAGGCTGTGTACTTGGCTCGTTCGGAAATAAAATATGGCCGCCGTAACCTCGATTTTCTCTGCTATGCACTGCTAATACTGGTTGAGCTTCTCCCACAGAAATAAATGCGTATTCCCTTCTCTGCGAAGTTGGATTTGTCCTGGAATATAGTGTAGAGTGTTCTCTCTTCTCCTGCGATGTCGTTTCGGGATGGTTTACTGGTTAAGTGTCCGGTGTTCAAAAGTGTGTATTCGTGTTCTGCTGATATAGTTTAAAATCTTCTCAAAATGGCCGTTGATTTCTTGTGCTCGTGTTAGATGGTGTTATTACTGTTGTTCTGAATTAGTGAGGTGTTAATTATTATCTGTTACTGTTATTTTTATTTTAGTTAACCTCTGTTACACTTTTCAAAGCTACACTCACGGTTTTGCACAAAATTATACTTTTTCGGTCTTCTGTTAGTAATTTCTCAACTGGTCGTATTAACGATTAACAATAGACTAAACTCTGAACGTCGTCGTTTTAGGGTAATTTGTGATATGTCTTTTTCCTCTTTCCATTGTTTATTTATAAAAGTACATGTCTTAGATTTGGTTCATCATCTAAATATACATAATAAGTTTTCTTATTTATTACTGTATTTCAAATATTTCTTAATTTTACAAAAATCTAATTATTCAGCAATATTGATTAATTAATTTTACATAATTGGATATATAGCTGGGTTTGTTTCAAGTTCATTTAAGCCTAAAAATTACAATTTTTTATAATTATTGTAGGCCTCATATTTTGTACAAATTTAGTGTTTAAATGGTTTATAAGTGTTTTTTCTGATAATATTTCCATGGAATAATATTAATAACTCTGTGATTATCTTTTGTTGTTAATAATTTTGTTGTTAAAACACTTCAATATGGATTAATTTACTGTTTAGTCTGATTTGATTACCATTATAGGCCTAGTATTATTTGTTTCCAAAAGAAGTTAATTTTCTTTCCTTTGTCATTCCATTCGTTATTAATTGTATCTGTACTAATTACATTTTCAATTTCTGTGTTGTATGGACTGAATTCTATCCCCTATTATGTAGTTTGATTCTCTGATAGATAGTTTTGGTTTACATTACTGGTCTGTTTTTTCTAGAGTTGTGTATTAGCTAATCTGCTTGGTACCTTTCATATGGTTTATAGTTTTAAATAAAATTATAACATTCCTATTTCCTACTTGCCTCTCTGCCTTACAAACTTGAAAATTAGTTAACATGATTTTAAATACAACAAAACATCTTATTATCTACTATTTTTCCTATATCACCTAATTTTAACAAAAACATCTTATGCCTATTATTTTTGACTATATCATCCAGTGATAACAAAATATCTTGTTCTTATCATTTTTAATTATCTTATTTAATTATAACAAAAATATCTTATCCTACTTATTCCCTGGACATAATTTAATTAGAAAATAAAAAACTCTTATTGCTAGTAATACTGTCAGTCATTAACTGTCTTTTGTGTTTATGTCTCTCTTGGTATTAACTCATCTGTGATTACAAACATCTTATAACTATTATCACCTTATATCTAACATATTATTTGATTAACAATAAATAACAAACATTTTATTATTGGCTATACCCTCAGTTGTGAACTGTCCTTTGGTATTTATGGTCCTTGTCCCAATTTACTTAACTGTAATTAAAAAAAAACATTTTATGGGTAATATTATTTCTTATATCTAGCTAAAAAACTCTTATCACTAACAATGCTGTCAGCCCTTTTAAATAATTTTTATTTCCTACACTATTTTTTATTATAGTGTGTCACTGGTTATTCTCTACACTCACTGTAGTCTCTAACTTTTATTGTATTTTTTATGGCATTTCACCTTATATTTCTTACACTAATGGTAGTCTTTTGTTTTTACACTATGGTAGTTTTTGGTTTGTTTCTACACTATTGGTAGTCTTTTGTTTTTACACTATGGTAGTTTTTGGTTTGTTTCTACACTATTGGTAGTCTTTTGGTTGTTACATATAATACTTATATCTAGTTTACAACTCGGTTTTCATTGGATTGTATCTTGTAACTTGAGTTACGGGGTCTAAATATGTTAGTTTTAAATTTAGTTCAAAGGTATGTATTCCATTATTAACATTTTTGGAATAGCTCTTCTTGTTTCTAGGCTCTTTGTAGGAATCTTTACATATTTTGTCCTTTCTTTGTTATTATATTAGTAAATTTCTTGTCTTGTGGTTTCTCTGCTTCTTGACCTTATAAATTTCCACTATTAATATTGTTTTCACCTTTTTATCTCCTTTTTCTAGTCTTTCCTTTTTACTGCTTCCCCAATCTACTGGGTATACTGCTGGTTTATTGGGTTTTTACATAGTAGGTTATTTTGACCAATGGTTTTCTTTGTTATTTTTTATTCTTATTAACATTTTATTGACTTAATGTACAGTTTCTTTGGTTCAATCTTTAAACAATTCATTCTTCTCACTCACTATGGACCTTTTCTTCTTTATTTATGTTGCATTAAGTTAAAATTTTCATGTGATAATTTTGTTATGCTACAAACTTGATGTTGACTTCTTCCCCCACAGATATTTGAAGATCTGCTTTGTTAACCTATTGTCGTCGAAATTGTATATTTTATTTAAAATATTGGTCTAAAACAATTTAATACGAAAGTAGTAATCTTAAATCCGTAAAAAAAATATTGCAGGTCATAATCATAAGGATGTCAGGGAACACTTTGCAATTGATGTTTCTTGTTTTAGTTGAACTATGAAAGGTTTCTTAAGTTTCGGAGAACGAATAAGATACAATTTTTAAACAATTTGTGTCAACGTTTTTATAATTTTTTTTTGTCATCCTCAGGATAAATGTAGATGGGCTGTTACGACATCAACACACAACAATGACTGGTATTTGTGTGTTTGGTATCATAACACTTCATCTAAATTAACAACATATGAGCTGCCCCCTGGTGTTGTCACTTGACGATGTCAATCAATTTATTGAAACATCGACACAAATAATATAAATTGTGTTTTACTCATTGTCCGAAACTTATAAAAACTTTCAGAATTTGTTGATTACGATTACTACTAAATTAAGGATTTAACTTGAATGTTACGTTACGGGAACATTAGGTCCAGAAAAGTTTACTAACGAGTTTACCTCTGTAGAAGCCAGAAACCTTATTTCAAATAGTTGTACATTTGCGCTTTCGTGAAAACTGATAGCTTTTTTTTTTACTATACAAATAACCAGTTTTACTAAAAACTAAATTTTGTTCTATTAATATTGTTTGCAATTGTTTAAAATTATATGTTTATTATATTTTATTTTAAGTTACTTTAATTAATTTTTTACTGTTTTTTGTTTCAATGTCTGCTTTTCGTAGAAAATTCTTGATAGTATTTAGCAGAATTACCATACATCAAAATCACACCATATTTCACTTTTTCGAAAATTGAAGCTTTGCCCCGGAGTGAAATTTTCTTCGGACGGCCTTTGGGACAGAATAAAGTACGAGAAGATCAAAAGACATTAGAAATAAAGAAAGGCGCCCAGGGTTGTCCAGAAACGCATAAGAGGCTACTCTCAGAACAAGTAAAGTAGCGAGAGTAACAAATTGAAATAATTCGTGCAGAAGAAGTGAGGAAGACGTTGAAGTTCTTGGAGCCGATGGAAATGGAATTATTAGAAGCTGGAGACGTAGTGACAGACACGAATGTAAGATAAGGCAGTGATATCTTTCCATCCTTATTTGTACATATATTCCATTTGCAATTATGAAGATATTTGATGACTTAATGGCATTTTAAAATCTATGCTTTAAAATGAGTGTAATAGTTTTATGATTTTAAGTAATAATTTATAAATAATCTCTGGAAGTTCATTGTACTCTGTTTTGCTTGACGTGTTATAATTTAAATGTAGGCCTATACTGTGGAAACAATATAAAGTTTTTGCACTAACTTTTGTAAACAAATCGATTAAATAATATCGGTATGGAGAACCGTACATGACTTCCATGTTCAAAGATTTATATTTAAAATTATTTACTTGAATCCCGTTCGATAATTTCTAAAATATATCGCTCAGCCTCAAACTATTTTCACTATTTATAGATATTTTTGTTATTATGGGGTAGTCGTTTAATATAATGTTATTTTCGAGTCACTTGATCTGTAAAAATTAGGTACTTTATTCGTATAAAGAAATTGAACTACGCAGATAATCCATCTCTCCTCCTCAACCAATCCCCACCATTAATGATATTTACACTTTCATGGAGTAATAGTTTTATCATATGTAGTTTCTAAGGTATCTTATCCTTAAAAATTAAATATTCGTACGTTACTTGACTTCAGCACAGCAATTTTGAAAAAAACACCCTCTCCCCCTTCAACTACCCACTCCATTTATAATGATCTTATTTGCCATTTTACAGTGGATTTTAATATGACTTCATTTTCGGGGCACTTATTTATTAAAATTAAGTACTTTACTCTTGGTAAAACACAAAACAATGCAGATAACTACCCCTCCCTCCTAGCCAACAACCTGGTTGCCTGGCAACAATAAATAAAATTATTACCATTGTTTGAAAATGTTTAAATGAATTTTTAAGTACTTTACTCTTGTTAAAACGTAAAACGTTGCAGGTAAATTACCCCTTCCCCTTAACCGATCTTCAGCAAAATCAATAGACCTGAGTCCTCTACAACTTGGGCACATGCAAAAAATTATTTGATTGTGTTTGAATTTGCGGCAGTTATCGTTCGCCATAGAAAAAATTCCACACACACACACACACACACACACACACACACACACACACACACACACACACACACACACACACACACACACACACACACACACACACACACACACACACACACACACACACACACACACACACACACACACACACACACACACACACACACATTTCGGAAAATGAATTTTCTTCATGTTTTGAGGGTAGTACAATCGGAATCAGCCCTCCTCGAACACAATTTTTTTCGCGATCACCATACTTCCATTTCCTTACGGAATATGGAAGTAAAAATTAATCCCTCCCCCTTCAACTATCATTTTCATTTATAGATATTTCATCTAGCTTTCTACAGTGTATTATTATGACCTTCTTTTAAGTATACTCTATTTATCAAAATTAAGTACTTTAATCTTGTTAAAACATAAAACGCTGCAAGTAAACTACCCCTTCCCCTTAACCGATCTTTACCAAAGTCAATAGAACTTGAGTGCTCTACAACTTGGGCACATATGGAAAACATTATTTGATTGTGTTTGAATTTGCGGCAGTTATCGTTCGCCATAGAAAAATTCTACACTCAGACACTTTTCGGAAAATGACTTTTCTTCATGTTCTGAGGTGGTAGATCAGAATGAGCCCTTATCTCGAAGACGATTTTTTCGCAATCACAATACTTCCATTTCCTTACGGAACATGGAAGTAAAAATTATTATTTCACGTATGTAGATCATGACATAAGTATACATTAAACAATATAATTTTGTTTAAATAAAATCTTAAAAACTACTGAATATAACAAGGGAATTCATTGTCATAGTGAACATAAACCCTTTATGATCTGTTTCTTCTTCTGCACTCCGTATCCTGAGAGTGACGTGAGTAGAGGCCAAGTCATTCTTATCGCTCTCTATCTGAAACCCCCGTATCCCAACTAACACTTGAGTGTTATCTTGGCTTTCCACTAGCATTACTTCAATCATCTTTTCTATGCAGTTGGAAAGCCATAAGCTATTTTGTATAAATAAGTTCTCCAGTTACGATAAAACTTTCTAATGATGCTTTCACGAAATGTCTCATTTTCCTCCTTAAAAGGTTTATCACTTCTCACCATATCACTCCATTAATCTTCTCCATTCTTTCATTGTCATTAGTAAACCGGTCCTGATGTACGGAAGTGAAACATGGGTACTGACACAGGGCGACCTGTTTCGATTTTCATATTTTGAAAGGAAAATCTATTTTCCTTTGGAAAATCTATGGACCCGTTACGGAAGGTGGAGAGTGGAGAATAAGGTACAAGAGAGAGCTTTGTGTGTTATATAGATCGTCGGATATTGTGACATCAATTAGGATAGCTAGGCTGATATGGACAGGACATGTACAGAGAATGAATGAGGTGGACGATCTTAAGAGGATTATGAAATGCACACCAGAAGGAAAGAGAGGACGTGGAAGACCTAGACTACGATGGACTGATTGAATCCTAGATGTGAAAGTACTTGGAGTGAAAAATTGGTGGACAGTGGCTAAGGATAGGAAAGTGTGGAGGAAAATCTTGAGGGAAGATGAGGCCCACGGTGGGCTGTGGAGCTACTGATGATGATGATTCTCTCCTAGTACTGTGTTCCAATAGCCGTCAATCGTTCCTTGTTTCTTTCCTGTTTCTGCCCGTTATATAGCAACAGGTAAGTCTATTTTATATTGTAGAATATTAACAAAAAATAAGTGAATGAGTCGTCAATTAGTCTGATTCTATGGAAACTTGTTTCTTGTGTATATGAAAGAGATTTCACTACTTAACATTAATAGTTTAATATGGTCAAATTATTGTAACATGGCTGTACTAATGCTATAATAAATTAGCGTTAGTATAACGTTAATAATGCAGATCTTCTCCGTGAAAAAAATTACAATATCATAGAATTGAAAAAATTTATTGAATCCAATAAACCACTATTGCTGGATGATCAAAGGAAAGCTTATGACTGCATCATGGAATGTGTCAACAGAGAAAAGGGAGGTATCATTTTCCTAGACGCTCCAGGGGGAACTGGTAACACTTTTTTGATTAATTTGATCCTCCCCGAAATTCGATCAAAAAATGACATAGCACTTGCGATGGCTTCCTCTGGCATAGCGGCTACTCTCCTGGATGGTGGACGGACGGCACACTCGGCATTAAAACTGTCTCTAAAAGTAAATATGGAAGAATACCCTGTGTGCAATATTATTAACATTATTATTAACATACATACATTTCACTCTAACTTATGGCTTGATAGTCAGATTATCATAATCTTCTCGCACCTCTTACAATTACCACAGAATATGTTAAATTTGCTTGTGTATATCATAGAAAAAAGTTGTTCTAAATAAAATAATATTGTTGAGGCACTACACAAGCGATCAAGAGCGGTGAATGTCAAGCCTTGTCTTCAACACATCGCTGTGCTCTTTTGTTAAAAAAAAACACAAACACTAAATGATCAAAAAATTGATCCCGCAATTAACAACTCCACAACGTCAAAGGACAAGTTTCGAGTCAATTATCAAATTATTTACGAATTAGTGGAGTCAGTAATTCCCGCACCCTATTAAAAGCCATTTTTATCCGAACGCTGACTCAGCGTCCTGATGCTGGAAATCGCATTATTACCAAATACGCATCACACATTAAAAAAAAAAAAAAAAAAAAAAGTATCGGAAAAAACTGTGCCACACGTAATTGAAGTAGATTTCTTAATTAGCGGACAATCGCCGAAACAGCTGTATAAATTAAGTTTATTATAGCGATGTTTCAAATTAAAATTGCCCGTAAAGTTAATGAAGTGTGTGTCGTGCGTCCGGGAGTGATTAAGTACTTTTAGTTTTGACAAAATTGAGATGTAAAAACGTTGTCGAGGAAAAAAACACGTGTACTAACGTCCGGACCACCCGTATACCGTTTCCAGCGGTGGGCACAAGAATCATTCATTGCACCTGCTACAAAACACGTGTTTTAAACTAAAAAACTGAGAGAATCGCCCATATATACTGCTAGTTCACTTCCGTAAAATTTATAACGTATCATCATGAATAATTTCCTGGTCGGGGTGGGGATATAATGCTTTCAATAGTTAACAACGAAAAGATTAATCAGCGTTTGTTTTGCTAAAGTTTTGTCTGTTTTGACAGATGCAGGCTTTTAGATGGCATAAAAACATGAGTACGATTACGGCAATGATATTGTTCATTGATATGATGCAAAAACATCCTCATACGAGCTCAGCTTACCAATTGTTGAATATATATTAAAAAAAAAAAACATATATGGTTATTTATCTTATTACAACAAATAACTCAATTATTTAAAAAAAATAATGTCTGAATTAATTTTGAAATAATGTTTCTAAATTCTGCCAGTTAACATCGTCATTTTCACAACACGGCATAAGAAAGTCGCTGCTTGTTCCGCCTCCAAAAATCCTCCAGCCACCTCTTCCTGGGTCTTCCCACACACCTGTGTCCTATAGGTTTCTATTTCCAGACTTGTTTGGCCAGTCTGGAATCTGACATTGTTTCTAAGTGCTCTTTCCACCGTTGTTTATAATCTTTTCATTTTTCATTCAAGTTAGAAACTTGTAACTATTCTCTTATGGCCTTATTTCTTACACGTTCAAGTTTAGAACACTTTTAACTCCTCTTAAGAATGCCATTTCCGAGGCCTGTATTTTACTGTCTTTATTTGTGATCGTTGTCCATAATTCACACCCATAGGACATAGGACAATACAGGAACTGCCATCATCAGCCGTGGCTCTACAACCCTTGGTGGGTCTTGGCCTGCTCTAAGAGTCGATTCCATTCCTTCCTATTGCATGCCCTGGCTTTCCAGTTTCATATGTTCAGCTTTCCGAGGTCCTCCTCTAACTGGTCTTTGAATCTACTTCGGGGTCTTCCTCTTTACGGGGACTGCCATAACTTCGTAAAATTTTAATTTTGTATCTCGACGTACCTTGCTTCTAAAAATACGGTTGATTTTCCACAGATCCTCTGGAACTTACCTCACTTAACATCAACATCATAATTTCTGTCATAGCCAATACCATTTCCGAAGTGATTAAAGTAGCTAAACTGTTCTAGAATTCGGTCACTAATTATTATTTTTGTTCTTATTATTGTAGCAGTTACTTACGGTTAATCTCATTCAGATGACTCGACAACGTTTCAGAATCGGGATTGAATTGGATCTAGATTAAACGAGTGTAGAGCCACTTAATACGGGCGTGTGACTGAATTGAAAAGATATGACACTGAAGAATCAATAATTACGTCAAATGTACCAACTAAAGTGAAATATATAGGAACAACGAGAAATGTGGGACTGTAAGAAAAAAGTAGGTGGACCGATCCAGACTACAGAGCAAACAAATGAAGCCAGTTTCCTTTACAGAGAAAATCCTCCTGAGGAGAAGGACTATCATCTCAAGAACTAAAAAAAATCTATCTTCATTTTCTCCTTCTTCCTTTAAACATTAGGCCTGCGGCCTGTTGCGCCATCTGGCCGTGGTACAACTCACGTTCCAGCCCAACTCACGTTCCAGCCTTGTCAGTAGTAACCACGCGCAGTCGCGCAGTGGCAAGCAGCATGGTGGAGAGGGAGTTGTATGTATGTGTGCCCTGGTTACTCATCTAGCCCAGGCATGCCAGTCAATACCGCTGTATTATACCCCAGCTATAGGCAGACCGAACCGTGACCTTAACTCGCGCCCACGATCGCACAGTAACCACTACTATTGTGAGTCTCAAACGAAATCGCTGTGGCGGCCAAATAAAACGAGCCGTTTCAAAAATTAGTAGGCCTACATTTATTGCTAACGTACCAAACGGACCAACTGAATGGCGATATTGGGAATATGGAAAACAGACTACACAATATGGACAAAGTCATGGAAATAAAACAACAATTCCAGTAATAATAAGATAATACTTGTTACAATTGTCTCCCTATCTTCTTCTTCTTCTTCTTCTTCTTCTTTTTCTTCTTCTTCTTCTCATTATTATTATTATTATTCCTTCTCAGTCTTCCTAACCACTTCACTCCACTTTACCATAAAGGATTCTCTTTGATTGCTTGTCTCGACCCATTCTCCGTAACGAGTCAATCCTTCTGGACTGAATAAATCGAATTCTATCTCATCTTAATCGGTTTTTATCATAATAAATATTTGTATTATTGTATCATGGAAAATAATAATATAATTACAACGAATATTATAACAATTAATAATGCCTTAATTCCATGGGCGTATGGGGGGGGGGGCGAACGGGCCGGACCCCACAGATGGTCGAAAAATTTGACGAATTTTGTTGATCTCTTAATCTTTAGACTGTTTTATTACTTTTTCAGCTGTGTACACTATTATAGTAGTAACTCTTTTTTAAACATACAAACAGGTTTATTACACAGAATTAGCGTGTAGGCCTACGTTTGAAATACAAAATATAGGAAAATCAATTAAATCAATAAGTATCTTGTAAACAAAGTTTGAATTACGCGTATTTTTATTGTGTTATTACCGTTTACTTTAGGAGACTGAACTCAGCCACTTTAAAGGTAGTAATGTTGATTAGTCTTAACTTGTTTTTTATTTTGTATGAAGCCGATCCGATCCCGCCCCCAAGGCAAAGTTCTAGATATGCCACTGCTTAATTCAGTCGAATCTTTCTTGTCTGTCTACTTTTACGAGCGTAGATGTCTGCGGTCGTGCGGCGACCGAGCTTTGTGTGGGCTTTTTAAGGCGACCCATTGTTATAACACTAATCAATATTGGCGGTTTTATAATAATATAGTTCATGTTATTATTGGGTTTTTTAAGATAGAATAAGCGAATTTTCTAAGGAAGAATACATTTTTGAAGCTGGTAGAGTTGGTAGGGAAAGAGGAGATTGGAAGGATGAAAAATAGACTTGAGGAAAGCGAAAATATTACTCTCATAGAGGGATACCTAGAAGAAGAAGAAGAAGAAGAAGAAGAAGAAAGATAGAAAGAAGCAGCAACAGGAGACGAATATTAAGAAATAATATAACGATAATAAAAACAACAACAATACTATGGCCATTATAGATCGGGAACAGTTACAGTCGTGTCCTCGTGTGCACAGCGGAGATACAAAAAACAAAATAAGAAAACGTTTTGTGTAAAAGGGACGGAATCAAGAAGATATTAGAAATATAGAGTTAATTGCTTTTTTTTTTTTTAATTTGATGTGCCACACTAAACCAGACGATAGGAAGATTTCTGGATCCATTAAAGCCGCGTGGCGTCGTCAACCGTACATCCTTGAACGGAGGTATTATTTAAATTTTATTGTTTAATTTTACGCCGGCTTTTATTATTTTCTGGGAAAGATGATGTTTCGCCAATAAAACGGACTCGGCGATAAAACATTATGGTGTCCAGACACAAAGGTAGGTAGAGTACGCGCCACGCCGTGTGTACAGTATATAGGCTAGTTTTTCTCCGTTTCTTCATAACAAACCCATTGTTTTCTGCGTAAGCATAACCATCGCATTCAATTACAACGCTATACACTACATTCAATTTTCTTCAATGAAAGCACAACATAATACTGTTTGCATTGTACCATTCTTGTCTCACGGCGTATAACTGCCCGTAATTGCCTGCGTCAGATGAAAGATACCCAGCGTTATTTATACACAGCTATAACTATACACTTACATGTCCGTGTATTCAGATTATATATATATATATATATATATATATATATATATATATGTGTGTGTGTTCTCTTAGATGTCTGCAGCCCGAGGCAATGGAGTTCTTGTTCATACTGATTTGACTGCGTCGATTTTTTTTGTTTCTCTCGCCGTTTTGGCGGCATCCTCACTGACTTGGCAAAGAAAAGTGCCGTATAGACAGAAATCTGAAACTGGGGAAAACTGTGGGTTGCTGTCAGATACGGTATAATTCAGCAAGAAGACACAACATTTTTTGTGTGTGTCACTGAATTTCCTATGACCGAAACGACACAAAACTCAGGGTTCTGTAAGAGACTGTAAACTCAAGAGATAGTCTGTAAGAGAAGTCCAGATCCGTGAACAAGGATCCACCTTTAATTATATGAAACCGAAATCATACTTTTCATTCTCAATTTTTTTCTGACGCACTTTCATGTAAACCTCACGTCACAATAGAAACTTACAATAAATACAAACAATCATGTATTTCTTGATCATGTATTCTGGCGACAGAATATGAGTTGGATTACTGTCAGAACAGTAGGTGATTTGGGTTCGCTTCAACCACCGAAGCATCGGTGTTTCGATGTCCCCCATCTCTTCTTCTTCCGGTCAGTGGCTAGGCATCACTTTCTTCACCTTATCTCTCCACGTACGTTTGAATTTTTTTTGCTTTCGTTTCGCTGTTGATTTCCACTCCAACATTTCTGCGTCCGTTTTTCTCCCGTCATTCTAATTTCACAAACATAACAATTCAACTGTTTCGCTTCTATCGCTTCTGGTATTTATACTTTAGCTTCCGCCATTTCTTTCTTTCTGTCTCCGATCTTGTAAGATCAGAGATAACTGTCCAACAATCCCATCTCCTCCACTAGACTACCTGTTCTTCCTTTGTAGTCTTCGGTTCCCAAAGATAGTGTAGCGATACGTAGCACTGTGGTCTCGTAAGGGCGTCTTTTGGCAACTTTTTTCTTATACACGTATTCCAGGCCTCGAGTAATGAGACGCAGTCCGGAAACAGCTGTTCTATATCAATCCCTTTCTTAACATGAAAACGTGGATAGTCCCTTCTATATTATAACCCAACAGCTATGAATAAATGTTGTATTGTTGAATACTTTCTGCAGATTATTTCACGTTGCGTATAGATTGTTTGCCTCGAAGTAAAAAAATAAGAGTTTGAATACGCTTCGAGCATTAGCCTGAAAAGTGTAGAGATTATATGTGAATAATCCTTTGAAATACTATGAGAACCGAAAAGGTATGATACAAAGTTATTAAACTTTCAAACATGGCGTCTTAAATGGGCTTCCTTAAACCGGGTATCCGTTAACCGTTAATCACATCACTGTTTAGTGAAGGTTACCCTGGTTCAGAAATAACTGCAGTTTCTTTACATTTCGATTAGAAGTACTCAATGACAACAGCTTAGTCATGAAGACAACCTCATCACGCCCGTCATCTTCTATTTCAGTTTTCGTTTCACTACATATGTAGTGTTTATGACAATACTGTGTGCGTCAATACGTGTTTCTTTATTTTTACTTTCGTAAGAAGATAACAGTTTATTTAAAACTCTTCGCTTGACGAACAGAAAAGAAAACCAATAAATCAACAATTAACAACAAGAATGAGTGCGGGGAGGCAATTTTGTGTGTATGACGCGTCCGTCACGAGAGGCGACAGAGAGCCGCAGTGTTACCGATTGTTTGGCAAAACGAGCGCGCGGCAATAGTTTTTGTTGGCATCGAAATCGTGTTATAACTTTAGACAAATCATATGTGCCACTAAATCCTGGTTATGAAACGGCTAACACATCAAGCCGTCACATGTGGAACACCGTTTGATTTATACACATAAACTCTACAGACGCACGAACACACACGCACGCGCGCGCGCACACACGCGCGCACACACACACACACATACTACGTTTACGAGACGGGACTGTATTTAGTTTTTATCCTGTTAACGCGGCATTTTAGACTAGTATTTCTTTGTCTTGAAATATTTACGGTTTGACTTTAAAAAGGACAGCAGCGCTTCAATAATGTCCTGTCAGTCCTTTTCGACAGTCTGTATGTTGTTTAGAGTCTATGGTTTTTATACTTTAGCATCTATAAATAACTTACACACACATTTTAAGTGTGTATGTGTATGGGTCTGTTTGTGCGTCTGTGTGTGTAAATATTTTTTACGAACAAAAATTATAATATAACGCAATTCTATTTCCTTGCAATGCGTTTATTGATAATAATTATAATAAACAATTCAAGTCTTTCTTGGAAGAAACTGTTTACATCGATTTACGAAGTGTGCGGACAGTGGTACACTCTGATACCTGAGGAGGATAGACTGCGATGACGCAAATATTTGACATGCGAATTGTGCGGACACCATATCAGACTGGGCAGGGGGATGGAGGCGCGACTATAAATATTTTTCGTTCATACCACATCATATCCATTGTATTGAAGCTCTTTACGTTTATGCAAAGTGATTCCCGTCACCCTTGTCCAGGTTTTGGACTCGAAAAAATAATGTTATTGCCAATAAATCATTTTGTTGTTTAAAATCAGCTTCGAGCGTCTTTTTTGTCTTACATTTTTGTTTTTTATTTTTAATGTTACATTTTTGTTTTTTATTTTTTAATATATTTTTAATCTTTTAAGTTTTTGATTTTTTTATTATTTACATTTTTAAGTATATAAAAGTTCAACTTACACACACACACATACACACATAATAAATAATACATTATATTTTTAAAACAAGAGTAGATTTTTTATTATTTTTACAACGTTTCGACAGTTTTAAATTTCTGTTATCATAATCAGTCATCATTATCATAATCAGATTTCAATAATGTGTGCGAGTAGGAATATATATAGGCTATAAATTCAATACTGAAACTCTAGATTTAGAATGAAAGAAATAGCTTTTAAGCATAATTTTATATTGCGTGTTCTTTCATACTTTTTAATTGCCCTTTCTATCTTTTCGTCCATCTTGACGTAGCATACTTTCGTTTCCCTTCCTTTCCTTCCGTGCTCAGTTCCATTCACATATACATACTGCTGGTAACTTCAACTTCTTTAAACATTATATGATATGTTTCGCCTTGGTTGTGGGATTCGGAAGAATGTTGTTGATTTTATGATGTCATCCCTGAAGAGTGTATGATGTGATCCCTGTCGTGTATGGTAGCACGTCCATACTGAAAAAGGAATTTCTTCATTTTACAACTAACTCTCGACAAAATAATCGAAAAACCAAGAGGGTTTCTCATTATCCGGACCTTCAAAATGGATCTCGACGCATTTATTTTCTACGAGTTCTGGCTTAAGAAAGCGACGGCTGCGCACATCCGTATGTATAGCGTTACTTCCTGGTTTTCTCGGTAGTCGTTGGTGAGACCAAGTTCCTACACTACCCTCCAAAAACACTTCTTCATATGGAAAAAAACAACCAGTTATATCTGCCAGAGGGAAAACTTCGCTAAGCGCTGATATTGCCGCATCTTCGAAATTAAAGTCGGTTTTGTGTGGTTCCCAATAACTCCAATTTTACGTTTCTAAATGTGGTACAAATTTTTATTTTTAATTAAATTTTAGTAATTCAAAATTATTTCTAATTTGTAATTTTCGAATAGATTTAAATTGGGTAAATAAAACCTCATAAGCCCCATATATTATGTCTTATTGCAAATAACACAAATAGCAAGTAAGTTTTTTTCAAACTATGCTACGCGTGTCAAGTAATATCGATGATGTCAAGTAACATGATACATAAAGTTAGACTGTAAAGTGGTTTCTGACGCGAACATCAGAAGCGTGCAAGTTTTGTTGTGAAGGGACAGTACGCGCCCGCAAGCATCGCAACACTCCTGTTGGCCGCACTATTCGCGAGAACAATGTCATACATTGCCGAAAGTTTATAAAATCGATACTACCTTTCAAGATACTTTAATTCGGAGCCAAAATTGAAACAGTTTTATTTTGTGACTAACATAGGCAAAGGCTTTAGAAACAATCATAACAATGTTGTTACGTAACGCGGATAAAGTATTACACCATTACAGAACATTCTACGTGTTTCTCGGATGTTCCAGTGGAATCCGGCTGTAATGTTGCGTGCGTACGTGATCTCGACATGCGTTAGCGAGACTTTTCTAGACTTCGCCGGCCGCGCGCACTGTGTCAAGGTCCCAATCAATTACGTTCTAGTGTAGCGCTGATGCTTAATATGGATGTTTCTGAAATTTCAGCGGGGTATAAATATAGGCATTCAGCGGCGCTTAGTTTAGATATTTTCGGGCGATTTACACAGTGTGGTTCGAAGTATTGTGGCGAAGTGTTATCTGTTTTATAATTGTGCGATACTCTAGTAGTTGACATTATCATTGCGTTTGAACAATTTTTATTAGATTTGTTGTAATAGACTATCTTGCTGATTACGAACTGCTTAATTGTGATAATTAAAACTGGTTATTAGTGATTTCATTGTTGTGCCATCTATTTTGTTTTTCCACTGTATCATACGACGATCAAGGAACCGTCGTAATAATATGTATGTCACAGGGGTCCTGAAACAATTTTAAATCGAAGGTCAAAGTATACGGTTAAATTACTGAAAGCCGTGTGCGAGTACAATAGTTGTCATATTTAATGTTTTCTACACATAATTTTTAATATTTGTACAATTTAATTTACTATAGCTGAAAACAATATTTACACTGTACTTGTCAATTTACATGCCTAATAATTATATATACTTTGTTCTAGAAATATTATTATTTATTTCAGTCAATTAAAATAATGAAACTCATACAGTCCAAAAAAATAAAATTTGTCATACATATACATTTTTTTGTTATTGAACATTATAGACAATAACTTTTGATTGTGAGTGAAGCTAGTTTCAAGATTTTTAGTGCCTGTTGCGAGAAATATTATACAAATATATAAATTTTTTCAAAAATACATGAAAAACATATTTTTAACTGTTAAAATTAACGTTTCGAAAAAACGGCTCGAGGGATTTAAAAAAAAATAGTCTTAAGTTACAATAAATACATCCAGAAATCACACAAAAGAAAAAAAAAATCTGAGGTGCTTTGACCTTGTATTTAAACTTGGTTCAGGACCCTTGTGATGTAAATACATTCTTGCAAAAGATAGCTTTCTATTGCAATATAGCTTAATATTTACAATAATATTGTTAATAAAAATATTTATAAAATAACATAGAATACAATAAAAAGTTAGACATAAAAATTTGTTTTGTAGAACCATCGTGGAGTGCTAAACACGTCACGAACAACGAGAAGATGGTGGTATACGAAACGTTACAGCAGAAACGACCCTTCTCAGGGCCATCATACACGTGACGTATACAGAAATATACTCGCGATCAGTTATTTACACAAGGATGTAATAAATGATCGCTAGGGAAATATATTTATATATTGCGATTACCTGTTATAAATCTTGCAGCTTATTTATTGAACTAGCAGCGGTATGAGTAGTTAATGTGTGCTTCCGTATATGCTCGCATGTGTTCGAGTGTTCTGTGTTTATATAAAACAAGCATACTTAACATTCAGACACGCAAATAACGGTTGTCAGTGGAAGACAACGAAACTTGTAATGTGTGCGTGCGTGCGAGTGAGAGAGAGAGAGAGAAGAGAGAAGAGAGAGAGAGAGAGAGAGAGAGAGAGAGAGAGAGAGAGAGAGAGAGAGAGAGAGAGAGAGAGAGAGACAGACAGACAGACATAATTGAAAGTTTTTAGAATTGTGAGCGCTCGAGTTTATAATGATTTTTTTTTAACACACTCTGATGATTTTTGTTGTTGTTAAACTCTAAGGAAGCAGAAACGTAAAAGACATGATGCGCCACTGTTTATACCTACATCTATTGGTTTTGGGAAGCAAACTGTGAAAGCCGAACCATGCGAGATGGCTTCAAGACCAGGAGGAAGATAATGATTAACTGAACTCGGTGAAATATATCTTGCCAATTGGTTGTATTGTCTTATCCACTATTGCCCAATTGGCCTGTGCGGGTTGTATTGTCTTATCCACTATTGCCCAATTGGCCTGTGCGGGTTGTATTGTCTTATCCACTATTGCCCAATTGGCCTGTGCGGGTTGTATTGTCTTATCCACTATTGCCCAATTGGCCTGTGCGGGTTGTATTGTCTTATCCACTATTGCCCAATTGGCCTGTGCGGGTTGTATTGTCTTATCCACTATTGCCCAATTGGCCTGTGCGGGTTGTATTGTCTTATCCACTGTTGCCCAATTGGCCTGTGCGGGTTGTATTGTCTTATCCACTATTGCCCAATTGGCCTGTGCGGGTTGTATTGTCTTATCCACTGTTGCCCAATTGGCCTGTGCGGGTTGTATTGTCTTATCCACTGTTGCCCAATTGGCCTGTGCGGGTTGTATTGTCTTATCCACTAGCCACTATTGTTCTGTCACTACATCTCTCTCTGCTCATTCAGTAGTTTTTCGTTTTTCCAGCTGTATTACTTCTTCCTGAATTTATCTGGGCGTATTTTAAATTTGACAGTATCTTACTAAAATCAGAAAAACATCGTGCCGTGAATTTTAAAAATCGCATTCTACTACTTTAATCTGCAATATCAGTGTATTAATTCTGTTCCAAAAGTAGGTACAGTTTTCTGTAGACTGCTTTTCGTCCAACACATGACCGACTTAAGATCAAATCTTAGGATCAGTGACTGGATGTTATAAGCTTTATAATCTAATTCTGCTTAACGTACCAGAACAGTGTCACCGAGACTGCGTACTCAAAATAAAAAGAAAGTTGACTTCTTTCGATTGGGAATATTCTTCAGCACAGCAATAATTCTATAACACACATCATCGACTGTCTTCATGAACCAGATAACGGACTACCTTTACGCCTCGATCGCTTTATAAACAAAGATGTACGCCCATCTATCCGTGGACTGAAGTCGCAATACTTATAATCACAGTCCACGGGCCACAGTAACTTATACTAATTACTAACTTGTCTCGTTTTAATTACGCAAAGAGATTTTGGGTCGTTTCTTATTTCCTAGACGGCATCGCACAAGGAGAATCTCCGGCTTGACAGCTTCAACCAACGAAGACTACATATTCAACCCAGTAGAACAAGGATAGACAACTTTTGAATCTGTCGGGGGGCACAAAACAATACGTACTTTAACGTCACGTCAACGGACGCACACTCCCCCAGTACCTCACTCACCATTCAAGGTCCGAACAAGACTAGTCGAAAATTTGCTGGCGAATGTTTGTCGAGAGTGAGCAGAAGTATCCGTTCGGACATTATGATTTGAATTAATTTTAAATAATAGTCTTCAAAATGATAAGCAATAAGTAATTGATTTAAGAAATAGTCACATCAGGCGTCCAGATCTTGTGGATACGGGTTTGGCAATCTTGATGTAGGCCTACCCTAGCTGAATTCTCACTATGCTTCCACTTGTCTTGGGTGCGATCCCTTCCTTTAATCTTTCATGCCTAGTCTCTCTTGACTAACTCTTGTTCTTTTCTGACCCCGACGTTCTTTTCCAGTGCCGATAGGTGAGCACTGGAAATACTAAGAAACTTTCAGTATCAGAATAACTAATACAAAGCCACCAAATTCTGTCTCAGAAAGAGAAGGTTGAGGGCGATTCTCCCCAAACAGGGTCTTGTAACGAGCAAAAAATTTAAAAATTTCAAATTTTCTCCTCGAAAGATTTTGTTTACACGAAGTTGTGTCAACGACTTCTAGTCGATGCAATAAATAAAACGTAATGTGAAGATGTCAGAGCAGCGTCACTAACAAGACAATAGGAAGGCGTTAAGTTCTACTCAACTATAGAAGTTGGATGTACGAGATGACAGGGGAAGTTTAGCTAAAAATTATTACCCACAACAGTCGAGACAAAGCAGACGAGGACACTCACACGTGTACTGGGAATTAAGGCATACGTTCAGTCAGGTTACGTCAGAATACGAGGTACTGCAAAAAAGGGGACAAGATGTTTACAAAGGAGCGTACGTACAGCACTTTCAGAAACAATGTGTGAAGTGGAGAATGGACAGGACTCTAACCAAGCTACACAGCTGGAGGTAACGTCTAAGTGTCAGACGCAATTTACGAGTAGAAAGTCAGGGTGACTTCACCAACTAACATATGTCCAGAATTATTAATAGTTACAAAAAAGGGGTGTAAGAGAGAACAATACTTCGGAAGGACCCGAGAACAGATGAAGGCAACTTAGAAAAACACTGCGTATACCTCACACAAAAGAGTGATCGACAGGCGTATAATAGCTAGAAATTCCGCGAAATAGGTCAACGTTCGAACAGGACAAATCTGGGGATGTCTGGCAACCTATCAGAATACAACTCTTGCGAAGAACACCGGTGGAGAGGACAGTTTCTATAGCAACCAAAAGCAAAAGGCGTATCAGGAGATAGATACCAAAAAGCCCTGGTGTAGTGGGACGAAGTATTCCGAGAAAACTATGAGCTGACCTATCACAAGTAAGAAAAGGCGTGGACAGTTCAGAAGACAAAATTTGAGTAGGGACAAGCTGATAAAACTATGTGTCTAACACAGGGACGAGGCTAGTATATCTAAATCTTGCGGCTAGTATATTACAATCTTGCGGCTAGTATATCTTAATTTTCGGAAGCTAGTATATTTAAAACTTTCAAGTCAGTATATATCAGTAAATTTCAGTTTCATGTAAATTAACAGACTTAGTGAAATCGTCATGTCATAATATTCAGACTTAGTGATTTTCTAATAGTGGAATTCAAAATGCGATTTAACGGACTCATGTAGTAATCAATCAAAGTGAACAATACAATCTCGACACGTACAAATATCATTACTTGTGTATTGTACAAAATAGACGAACTTATAATTAGTCAGTGCTACTAAATCACATTAAACATAATAGAACATGAAATATTTGAACGAACTAATCTAGTCATTTATACATTGACAGAAAGTGAAATAAGTGACGACGGACATAAACATTAATGTTGCAAAATGAACATACAACACTCATTTTAGAATGAATTATTCAAACTAACACAAAATCCATTACTTATTTACACAACTCTGCTTCGACGCGAGTGATCGTGGGTGTATACAAGTGTTTGTGCCATCGACGTCAGTCAACAAAATATGTGTCTTTCTGTCTTCATCACCACAAGGATCGGACATCGCTGGACACTAAACGGATATTCTATAAACTCAAGTAACCATTATTAATTTATTACTTTAAGTCACTGCTACTGACCTGATTCTTTCAAAGAATTCCTACCCTGGGAAGTTATAAATAAATGTAATGAATACAATTAGAGTTAAAATTTATCAATAACGAATGTGTTAACAAAAACTATCTGGGATTAATGAACGCATCAATAATTAGTATTTGAATTGTTGTATTCTATGATTTATGTATGTATGTATGTCTTTTTCAGCGAATATTTAAACTAGAACTTGTTTATTTGAAATATGTATGTATTTACAGGTGCAACGACGTTTTTATATGTATGATTATACATTTATAAATGAATAATAAATTAGTTATTTAAGTTGATTTTACACATGCGTTCATTATTACAGATAACCCACATGTTAAATTAATCTTTGAAAACATAAAGTGATTTTCTAAGAGTCTTTCTGCTCAGTGATTTAATTTAATTCACAATATTAATTGTTAACTGATATCAATGTAAATGACGATATCAATCGCGAGGCTTATGAAGGATATCGTTTGTTAATCTATAAATAATTAAAGTAATTATTCAATTAATTCACAATTTAATTAATTGCACATTGTAATAATGGCGCCCAACGTGGGGCATGATACGTAGTAATAAAAGTAATTGATACGTACAAGTTTGGCAAAGATCAGGCAGTAGTAGAAGTAGACAAAGTAGCATTATAGAATAAGAAATAAAAATAAGTATTAGTGTCATAAGTCAGTTTGAATGATTACGCGTAGGAAAGCAAAGATGGCAAGCAATTCCGATAGCGTAGAGTTCGACATTAATAACCAGTTAGGTATGGTAAATATGGAAGATAACACCACACCTAGCGACTCAAATAGCGCTGTAGAGAGTCCAGAGGATAGGGCGCGAGGACAGACGTCAAAACCAGAAGACGTGAGTCTACAAATGTTGACGGAGTTCATCCGACAACAGAGCGAGAAACAAGAAGAAAGTAGCAGAAAACAAGAAGAAAATATCAGAGTAATTTGCTAGAAACAAGAAGAAAACAGTAAATTAATTAGCGAAAAACTAGAGAAACAAGAAGAAAACAGTAAATTAATTAGCGAAAAACTAGAGAAACAAGAAGAGAGTAGTAGATTAATTAGTGAAAAGCTCGACCAGCATAAGGAAGAGATGAAACGACAGTCAGCGGAACAGCATACGCAGAAACGGTCCGAGATACGAGAATACCAGCAGGCCTGGTAAGGGAAGATCAGTGAATTACAAAAGAAACAAGATGATATAGTAAGGGAGTTGAGAGAAGATGCGAACAAGAAATACGAAGAGATACAGGAAGCACGAGAAACCGATCGTCAAGAATGGATGGTAGCGATCCACAATACCCAAACAACTGTTAAAAAGATTCATAATAAATTTGATGCTCACGTCAAAGACGCCAATAAGAAGCATGAAGAGTTAAAGGCCGAAATACATGATACCATACGGCAGAAACAACAAGAACATGCTGCAGAAATTGGAAGAAGTCGACGGGAGACAGCGTTCAATGGAACAGAAGTTGCACGAAACCACAAAAGAAAAGACGACGCGAATAGAAGAATTGAAATGCCATTTAACAAAAGTAAAGGAGAACCAGGAGAGACTACAGAGACAATTAATGGAAGGTGAGTGTGGCACGATGAACCGAATTAATGGACCTAACCACAACGACCTCAAATATAACGGTACTGACAGATTCCCCATGGAATTTCTTAAGGAGCTGTCCGAGGTACAGGAACTATACTGCCCCACTGATAATATTAAGTGGATAGGTAGACATTTAGAGTTAGACGCCGGAATTTTGTGGAGAGTTATACGAAGCCAAATATCCAATTTTGAAGAATTTAAAGAAGCGTTCTCGCAAAAATAATGGGAACAAGAACGGCAAGATAGCATACGGGATCATCTTGAATATGGGAGATTTGATTGGCGTGGTCCAATTAATGCGATCCAATATATAGAGCGCATATTATTGGAAAGTAGACAATTATCACCTACTCTGACGGATAGACAGTTGATCCGGAAAATCGCGCGTCATTTTGGGCGTGAGATCCAGCTCGCTGTTATCACGAGAGGAATTACAACAATTCCAAACTTTGAGTCTTTAATTATAGAATATACACAAATTCATCCAAGAAATAACAGAGAATCGAGTTATGTGACGACGAACGAGGGGAGAAATTCATACAAGGAAAGTGAAAGTTTTACAAACAAAGCGACTGGAGCGCAGAAGAAGGCTTGGGGTGATAGACAACCCGTAAACACACAACAGCACCGCTCTGGGGAGAGGCGACCTGTAAATACAATAGAGTTTGTCAATAAGGGTGCTTCGACTTCGAGCAATGAACCCAAAGCGGCTCGCCAAGAAGAAAAAAAGTTCATTTGTACAGTAAAGGAGATAGCCAACAATACGGATGGTTATCAAACTAACGTAATACTACCTGACTTAAGAAACGAATTGTTATGCGATGATGACGAGGAGATTGTCCAACGAATAATAAAATGTCCAGAAATAACTATAAAATTTAATAATAATATTACGGTACAAGCCCTGCTTGACACGGGATCCGTTATTAACGGATTATCGGAATCTTGGTTTAATCAAAATAAACAAAACATAGCACCTTTTGAAATTTTACCGATGACCAATACTTTAATAATTAGCGCGGTAGGCAATAAATCAAATTTAATAAGAAAGCAGATATAATGTGATATTTATATCGAAGGGATTAAGAATGAATGTGTGTTCCTCATTATACCAGACCTGATAAAACCATGTATTTTAGGAATTAGTTTTCTCCAGGAAGCAGGATGTCTCATTGACATGGGAAAAAGGGTCATCGAATTAAAAGGGAAGGCTGACGAAGCAGCGTGCACTGTGCCAATTATGCATATGGAGGTGGTGGACATAGAAGAAGACGAAGATATCATGCGAAACATCGATAAGAAGGTGGAGAGCATTGACTGCGGAGATAAAAGGATATTGATGAGGTTAAGAGAGATTCTCGTAAGGAATAAAAGTTTATTCAGGGTAGTCTTTCGGCTAAGGTATGGTAACCCTGACAGATGAGTCTCTGGTTCTCCTGTTAGAGGGTTGTGCAACTGGCCAGTAATTTGTTCGTGTGAAACTTTATAATATTTGTAGTACCCAAACCAGCCTCGGAGTAAGGTTTAGAACAAATGAGCCATTTTAAATATCTCGGATGTGCAGTACGCTATGAGTCTGAATTTAATATAAAAGAGAAGATAAATAAATTTAGGAATATTTGTGGTACGATTCATAGAAATCTTAGAAATAAAACAAGACACTGCACAAGGATTAAATTTTATAAGACAACTGCAATACCCACATTGACGTACGCGAGTGAGGCGTGGGTCATGACAAAAACGGAATGCGGCAAGATTCGGAGTGCTGAAATACAGTTTCTTCAAGGTACTTTAAACTATACATTGCAAGATAGAATAAGGAATGAGGAAATCAGAGCAGAACTCGAAGTAGAGGACTTAACGTAATTATTTCAGCTTACAGAAGACAATGGTGGGATCATCCGCATAGGATGAAGGGGATCGATTGCCGAAAGCGGCACTGAACTATAAAGCTATTGGTAGAAGAGAGGTGGGTCGTCCGAGGATGATATGAGTGCCGGAACAGGTTTATATGACCTAATCCTTGAAGTGAAGAAGAAGAAGAAGAAGAAGAAGAAGAAGAAGAAGAAGAAGAAGAAGAAGAAGAAGAAGAAGAAGAAGAAGAAGAAGAAGAAGAAGAAATATTTTGCACGCACAGGGCTGGTGGATGCAGTAAAAGATATTGTATCAAATGTGCAAACGAACCGAACTTCGGCGACTGTACATTTTTACCCTCGCTGGAGGAACCTGGCAAACGTTTGGCAATTTACGTATCGTTCGCAAATTGTAACCATTATACCAAAACGAAAAGTTAAGTTACGGAAATTTCACTTCCATAGCTTCAACAGTTAAATTGCTTCACGCGATGCTCTCCACACGGAGGCACATAGTTAATTATTCCCCAAGCGAAAGACTACCGCCTCAGGTGTCCACTAATCTCCACGTCATGTGGAGAGTACAAAATGCTAATTTGGAATATCCAAACAACGAACGTGACTAAGACTTGGAAGGCATGAAACATAGACTTACTGGTCATGGTAATATGTACTCGATAGAACGAGGCTGCTATACGCAGGATCAAGAGCTGCTAGATCAAACACGTAGGTCAACACGTGACGTTGTGATCCTAGTACTACCATTTGGTGTAAGTATCGGTATTGTGCGGCACGCTTTGAGGACACCAAGAGTTGTCTTCGGGATCGTTTGAAGCCCTGAGCCACGGAACTTAAGTGGTCAGCTTGTAACTTGTTGCCAGTCGCTTCATCAGTACTAGAATAATGCACTTATTAGGCGATAAACTGATTATCTCCCGATCTACAGGTGGAAGCCCGTGTGAAAGTCTATCTGGGAAGTAGGTTGCTCTTTAAGTGAATGTGGCCACTGTGATATTACTATAATTGTTTAAACTGCTGTTTATGTTTGAGTGGAAAAAGTAGCATAGCGGGTGCGCAACATATCAGCAGAAAATTGAGCATAAAAACGCATAACCCTAAAAAAAATACACACTGGTTTCAGTCAAGAAAACGTTTAACGATCTGTCGACTGAAGAACAAGAACATTGTAAGCTAACAGACGGTGAATAATGTACTTGTAAACTAATTATAAACAGCAAAATGTCAAGGAAAGGGAGCGAGCAGTTACAATACAAAGATATTTTCATCTATACGTTGAGAAGCCAGGTGTATTATTTCATAAATGTCGTAGCTGGCAATGTTGCGCGTCACTTTCTTCGAAAACGGTCTCTACCAGCGGATAGCCGAGATGTTATTTTTAAGAATTTGGATGAACTAAATTTTTCTTGTTAGTTTCTTTTTAATTAACCGTTACGGATTCACAGATAAAGCGTAGCAGCTATAGATAATAAATTATGAATACTGTCCATGTCACTGAACAGGTGGACAGGATTTGCAACTTTGCTATCAGTTGCTCTAACGGAAACATAATCGGCATACTAACGATGTGCCTAATATATATTAGCGGAGAAAGCGGAATAACTAACTGTGTCGAGTTGTTATTGCTGTAAGATGGAACTGACAGCTAACGATGGACGATGTTTACAGTCGAGCTGAAAACCATTCGATGTTCTAGATCGGTACGCGACCAACTGGTTTCTGGTCGTCTTAATTTTGCAAAGTTTACTTTTTTAATGTGACAGTTTGTCTAGTACGACACGAACAGTTAGTTAGACATTATAAAACTATCCGATATTAGATGAAATTGAAGTTGGTACACTGGTTTGCGATCACTAGCGTCATTATTTTTATGACTTTCTGTATAACGTCTTGTGGAGATGGTAACTTTAGACATTGGTAATATAAGAAGATATTTGTTTTAGTGTTACATTAATTAAAAGTATTAATTGAACGAGCGAAGCGCGTTCACAGTGTCAACTCGACCGTTTGGTATTTGTCTGTCTGTTTATCTATTTGGGGTATGCTCACGATAACTTTTCAACACACCAACCGATTTCGTAAAACTTGGCATGCGTATCCATACATTTACCCTACAGACCTCTATTGTTTTTTAGATTTATCCCCCCCCCCCAAAATAGGGAATTAGGAGGAAAAAATGTGAGAGGTCAAAATTGTGAAAAAATGTGGCATCGCAAACACTAGCAAATTAAAGTCAACTTATACCAAAATCTGAATATAGTGTTTATTTTTGAAAATTTCTCAAATTTTGAACGTAAGGGCTTAAACTTGGACGACAAATTTTTATAAAATCGCAAAAATTCATGTGGGGTGTCAAATTAAAGAGAATTTTAATCATAATATGAATATAGTGTTCATTTTTTCAAAATTTCAAAATTGTTGGATGCAAGGCCTCAAAAGTGGTTCAAAATTTCGGCAAAATCGCTAGAACTCAAATGAGGTGTCGAATTAAATAAAATTATAATTAAAATCTAAATTTGTGTTAAGTTTTAGAAATTTCAAAATTTTGGATCATAGGACCCAAAAAAAGATCACTATTTTGGAAAAATTTCAAAAATCCAGCTGGGTGTCAAACTAAAGAAACATTAGAGAAATCAGGATTTTTTGTAAATTTTTCCCACAATTAAAAAAATGATCTAATATCGAAACCTGTGTAATAACAAATGTACTTCATTCAAAACAGCGAGGGAGTTGTGCAGCTCAGGGAGTTTACAAGTACAAACAGTTTCTAAAATACAATTTGCAACTAAAACGCTTCAAATTGGGCCTACTGAAATTAGCAAAATATGAGCACCGTGTTAGCAATATTTTGGTTTCAAGTTTGGGCGTATTATTTATGAATAAGTAGTTGCTCACTGAACAAACGAAGCGAGCTCTCAGTTTAGCATTCTTCGACCGTTTGGCATTTGTCTGTCTGTCTGTCTACCAATCTAGTTGTTTGGGGTATGTCTTACGATAACTTTTGAACACATCAACCAATTTTCATTAAACTCGGCATGCTTATGTATACTTTTATTCTACAGAATTCTGTTGCTTTTGAGATTGATCCATCAAAAAATAGAGGAGCGGGAGGCAGAAATTTGAGGAGGTTAAAATTGTGAAAGTCGCAAAAACCCCATGGGAGGTATCAAATTTAAGAGACTTAATCACGATCTGAATACAGTGTTCATTTTTAAAAATTTCAAAAATTTTTGGATGTCAGTGTTACGTTTTTGACATTTAAAAATTTTGGGTCGCAGGGTCGGAAAGAAAAGATCAAAAATTTGAAAATTTTCGGAACCCGGTAGGTCTCAAACTAAAAAGAACCGTAACCCAAATCCGAATATCTTCTAATTTTTAGTGTTTACTGTATGAGTGTGTACTGCACAATTGTTATGTTACTAAAGAAATAGTAGAGTAATTGTGTGTTTTGTCCCATAATTGAAAAATAATGTATTATCGAAATTGATGTAACAATAAATGTACTTCGATCAAAATAGTTCTGCAGCTCAGAGAGCATACTAGTTTAGTAGCACATAGTTCCTTCAGCATTGCTTCGAAACTCCATCACAGAAAATGTCGACTCTAATGGGGATGGTTTCATATTACTGACTTGTATAGGTACAATTTTACTAATTTTATGTAGGCCTCGCTATGTAAGCGCGCCACACACGCACACACACACACACACACACACACACACACACACACTTATTTATTCAGTTATTGAAATGGGACAAGCGCTTTCCACTATACGTGTAGAGATCTTATTTATTTTATGTTAAAATAAAATTATCCAGTACGGATGCATGCATATTGTAAGAGCATATTTACATACATTTTGGAAGGACTTGAACCAACAACAATGAAATAAAGTGTAGTGCTAATGAAAAAGGTATGAATGTGTTGGGTGTGTTCCAAGCACGTGTACAAGAATAATGACATTTCATACATTCATGAACACACTATTCAGTTATATTATTGTGTAGAATGTACATTAGCCTACTATGGATAAGTAACTTAAACTTTAATTAAGTAAACTAATATTAATCCTAACTGTGGATTAAAATGGATACAAAATTAAGTCACAGTTCTAGCCACATCCTTTCGAATGAGCTCTAAGACGGAATTTGGGTATTTTTAGTACTTCCTCTATGTATTTTACAAACATTGGGGTTCGATATTAATGATGTTGTTTTTGGTTGCCAATCAGATTACAGTATTCCATATTCTGGAATGCGGAATGACGTCACAAGATTATGCGGTGCTAATCTTCCATGAGTTCTGTCTATAAGGATCAATTCCGAATCATTTTTCGAACCAGACGAACATGCCAAGTTGTAAGAGATTGTCTGCAGTCGTGAGTGCCCGAATTGACCGAGAACACCGACATATAGCATTCCCGTAACGCCCTGGAAGAAATACAGGGACACAATCGAGATGGCGTGTGATATCTTCAGACGGCTGAAACCATCTTTTCCTGAACCACCGACAGCAGGAGAAAAATAATAAATTTAGTATGGAAAACTCATGATGTCAGGGAAATTATTACTGAAAAAAATATTATTTTCAGTAACATTATATGAATTAACATGTGAAAGATATTTAAACTGTTTTAAGATACAAAGGTAACAGAAGAGAGTTGTAAAGACTTTATGTTTATGGAAATAAAATTCACATGAAAATTCAATAAAAGCTTTTTTATTTTTATAATAATGTTTATTTTTAAACAAATTATTTTAAAGAACTTACAAGATTGGCATATTAGACCTACCAAAGAGCTGTACTTTTTAATTCAAATTAATATCTCAAAAAACTTTGTTGTTTATTTATATTTTATGAAAAGAACAATAAATAAATTTAATATCATTAACTAACGAACTAGCTGCATTACCAATAAGCATATTAATCACCTCCCCTAAAACTTTTGCAATTTTATGTACAGAATTCAACCTGTCATCTTGCGATATATAAGTACGTTGATGTATGTACAGTAATTTGTAAGTTGGTCAGATGTGAAACAAGGACAACGAAGTCAAGATCGATAGATAAAACATCTGGGGGCTGCACAGAGAACACGCGAAAGAACTGCGCGAGGAACAAAAAGAGTTAACTGGATGGCACAACCAAACTTAAATAGGCGATACTGTTTTAAAGAATAAGCAAATAAAATGAATGGAGACAGGGCATTTGGACAGGCAAGGAGATGTTAGTCTATCACGAAGGCTGCTAGGGAGCCGACACAGTGTGCAAAGTGTGCGGTGCACACAGGCGCCAGGACAGTGAAGGCGACACAAATTTCAAGCGAGGAGGAAGCATTTGAAAAATATTTAAGTTTCATTTCATTAAGTTAAACTGTATTAACCTTTTCAGTGCTCTGGACGGGTATTCTCGCCAAATTTTTATGACTGTATGGTGCTCCTCACGTGTTAAGTCGCACTTATTTTAAATTGGTAAAGTGCTCAGAACGGTTTCAAATGCCTATGGGTGTAACTAACGGGACTAGCATTATGCATGTAAGGTCAATATATTGTTTATCGCCAGTTATGAGTCAACAAAGACAGTTTCATTCAGTGTGTTTGTGATATGTAAACGCTCCAATAGTTGACAATTGAGTATGGTTGAAATTTTGTGATTGTTGCAATAAATGAACAGGAATATTGTGGGGGGTATATTTTTTATTTACATTTGCTAATTGTAAGGCGAATGTTCCTGAAGTTGTATAATCTGTAGTACAAGTGATACGTATAATTGTTCTTCTGGCGTGTTTGTTCTTATAAAGACTTTATTGGTTTGTAATCGTTTTTTGTAATTCCTGGTTTTTGTTTAATAAATATATAATTAATGTATTTCGTATTTCATTTGTACTCACGTTTTATAAAGTAATTTTTTATTTTATGGGGGGAGGGTATAGAGGCGCCAACAAAAGTTCTGCACACAAGCGCCGGACACCGCTGGCGCGCCTCTTCTACTAGATACCAGGACAAGACACGTAATGTGACCAGAACGAATTGTCTTGCAAGTTGCAGGAATGACCTCGTTATGTGCTGTGTTTGAGTGAACTACTGAGGGAAATTACTGAAAAAAAAAGAGTTATCATGTTATTTTATGGAGTTATGGTGGTAAGGAAGGGTGTGTACGTACGAGTCTAGTCGTAAATCTACAGTACGTTGTTTTTAGTTCCAATAGCAACTTCAGTCCGACTTTTCTGCTGTACTCCTGACTCAGTTGTCTCAAGGCTAGATCAGTGCCCTGACGTCGTAAATTTATCGTTCTTGTAAACTATGAACAACAGCAGTGTTATAAAAAGACGTGGACAGAATTTGGCTCCATATTTACCATGGAGTTATGGTGGTAAGGAAGGGTGTGTACGTACGTGACTAGTCGTAAATCTACAGTACGTTGTTTTTAGTTCCAATAGCAACTTCAGTCCGACTTTTCTGCTGTACTCGTGACTCAGTAGTCTCAAGGCTAGATCAGTGCCCTGACGTCGTAAATTTCTCGTTCTTGTAAACTATGGACAACAGCAGTGTTATAAAAAGACGTGGACAGAATTTGGCTCCATATTTACCATGGAGTTATGGTGGTAAGAAAGGGTCTGTATGTACGTGACTAGTCGTAAATCTACAGTACGTTGTTTCTAGTTCCAATAGCAACTTCAGTCCGACTTTTCTGCTGTACTCCTGACTCAGTAGTCTCAAGGCTAGATCAGTGCCCTGACGTCGTAAATTTCTCGTTCTTGTAAACTATGAACAACAGCAGTGTTATAAAAAGACGTGGACAGAATTTGGCTCCATATTTACCATGGAGTTATGGTGGTAAGGAAGGGTCTTTATGTACGTGTCTATATAGTCGTAAATCTACAGTACGTTGTTTTTAGTTCCAATAGCAACTTCAGTCCGACTTTTCTGCTGTACTCTTGACTCAGTAGTCTCAAGGCTAGATCAGTGCCCTGACGTCGTAAATTTCTCGTTCTTGTAAAATATGAACAACAGCAGTGTTATAAAAAGACGTGGACAGAATTTGGCTCCATATTTACCATGGAGTTATGGTGGTAAGGAAGGGTGTGTACGTACGTGTCTAGTCGTAAATCTACAGTACGTTGTTTTTAGTTCCAATAGCAACTTCAGTCCGACTTCTCTGCTGTACTCCTGACTCAGTAGTCTCAAGGCTAGATCAGTGCCCTGACGTCGTAAATTTCTCGTTCTTGTAAACTATGAACAACAGCAGTGTTATAAAAAGACGTGGACAGAATTTGGCTCCATATTTACCATGGAGTTATGGTGGTAAGGAAGGGTGTGTACGTACGTGACTAGTCGTAAATCTACAGTACGTTGTTTTTAGTTCCAATAGCAACTTCAGTCCGACTTTTCTGCTGTACTCCTGACTCAGTAGTCTCAAGGCTAGATCAGTGCCCTGACGTCGTAAATTTCTCGTTCTTGTAAACTATGAACAACAGCAGTGTTATAAAAAGACGTGGACAGAATTTGGCTCCATATTTACCATGGAGTTATGGTGGTAAGGAAGGGTCTGTATGTACGTGTCTATATAGTCGTAAATCTACAGTACGTTGTTTTTAGTTCCAATAGCAACTTCAGTCCGACTTTTCTGCTGTACTCGTGACTCAGTAGTCTCAAGGCTAGATCAGTGCCCTGACGTCGTAAATTTCTCGTTCTTGTAAACTATGAACAGCAGCAGTGTTGTAAAAAGACGTGGACAGAATTTGGCTCCATATTTACTTCAAGCAATTTGACACTTGTATTTCATTCGTAGCTTTGTTCATCAACTGTAATAATAACTACGAGTATCTAGATAAAACATTTTACCAGTTGTTATTTTCTTGAAATAATTGAAATTTAACGATATATAGAACCTGGAACTAAATCTAAATCACTGACAAACCTTAAGACTGTAGTGAAATATTTGACGTTTCAGAAACCTATTTTTGGATTAATTTACTGTGGGTACTGTGGCTGAATTAATTATGAAGTGGTGCAGCATGAAAGGAATGTCAAGATAAGAGTAAATAAACGAGGTCAAGGAAAGCAGGAAACGTAAGGCAGAAAAAAGATTAGTTGTGGAACGACAAAGAATTGTAGGTCCACCAACTTGCGGGTTGAGGAGAGCAAAGGGGGCCGCCAAGCAGACAGAGTAGAGTAGTTATGGAATATACTAATGACGGAGAAATACGTAAGTTTGGTACCGGATACCCAGTCTGTTTCAGACTGAAAGACTAAGTAAGGACTGGATATAAATAGTTATTTTATGATCATTTCAAATCTCCGATTCCTACTGAATTTTTCCCGTGTTCTCCTTCTCCTTGATAACCAGTGGAGGTCTTGTTTTAGTAATTGTTTCTCGCCAGTTTCTATGTATACACATTTCCATATCACAGGAGCTTTTTATTTGGTGGCGTTGTCAACTTTTTTATTAAATTTCCTTATCGTCAACCGTACTCTGTTACTTTTATTTACTTATTTATTTACTAGTTTTTACTTTCTTTTTACACTATTGTAATATGAATGGATGTATTAAATACACTATACAAGTAACCATTTCCAGATAGACACGTTGACTTTGGGTTCAAAACGAGTACTGAATGAAAGAGCCGTTTAAATAAAACCCAAAACAGAAAATGATTATAATTACAAATGGAGATTGTACACATGTATATTATATAATGGGTGCATTTATATAATATACGCGTAAATATAATAATATTAGAGTTCCTAATAATAGTGTGTACTTTTGTATTAATCAAGTGGCTTAGGAGTACCAAGCACAGTAGACTGCCAACTTTAGTATACAGTGGTGATATTCAAACAAGTTAAGAGCCAATTTCCAAATATCTAATATTTTGGTATACACTTTTATACTTGGTTATACTTGGGGAAAGGAGAAGGATAAGGTTGTGTGTGTGTGTGTGTGTGTGTGTGAAAGAGAGAGTACGTAGTGATTACCCCAATAACAAACTGACCATTCAAGAATGACAAAATAACTGAATACTACACTACAGAAATACACATTCACATCTAATACGACTTGTAACACAAAACATTTAGTAGGTTACGCGATCATTATCTCTAATTATGAGCTATGGATATTTCAATAACAAAACACGAATTGTGTCAGAGTACGTGTCTTAATACTGTTACGCCACTACACAACGGTCTACACGTTTCTCGGCTATTCCAGCAGAGCCCAGCTGTAATGTGCGTGTGCGTAGGCCTACGTGACACTTAACAGGCGTCTACAAGCGAGACTATACCGGTCGGCGCACTGTGTTCAAGGCCGCAATCACTTAATAACTTAGATGTTATAGGGTTATCAGTACAAATAATAGAACTAGATACAGTTGATCTTACTGAATTTACTCTTTGCAGAATTACTTTCTGATAGTGGTATCTCGAGTTTTTCGTTCACGTCATCATCATCAACAACAACTACTGACGAATTGCCACTATAAGTGCAAGACTTTTTATTTGTTTTTCCGAAACATCTAATATATCACGCTGTCTTTTCATACTGTTACACGATTACACAACGTTCTAAAGGTTTCTCGACTATCCCAGCAAAGCCCAGCTGTAATGTTTCTGTGGGTAGGCCTACGTGACACTTAACAGGCGTCAACAAACGAGGCTATTCCGGACTATACCGGTCGGCGCACTGTGTTCAAGGCCGCAATCAATTACGCTCTAGTGTTTTCGAGTAGTGTTGACGCGTATTATGTATTATTCTGGAAAACTTGTGCTATCTATTTAAACGACGACAGCAGCCGCTTAGAAGTCAGTTTAAGTGGCGATTTATTCAAATGAGGTTCGAAGTATTGTGACGAAGTGTTATTGTTTTATAATTTTGTGGGACTCTATTAGTTGACATTATTATTGCATGTAGACTAATTTTGCTCGGATTATTGTACAAGTTGCAAGTTGATTATAAACTGTTATTTGTGATAATTAAAGCTGGTGATTAGTGGTTCCATTGGTGTCTTGTATTTTGTTTTCCACTGTACCATACGACAATCAGTTAGACCGTCGTAACAATATTTTAAGAAAGCTAAACGCACAAAACACGAATAAAACGAGAAACTAACGTTAGTACGAGCAAAAAAGAGACCTAAGCTGCCAATGCAACACAACCTCTACAAAATACAGATCACAACATAAGCATAACTTAAGCAATGTTAAAAGCGTGCTAAAATGCGTTATACTATAATCTGTATGATCGATTGCGTATCGATTATGGATCATACACGTCGAGCATTAGCGAACGCACGTTAGAAGCACAATCTATTAACTATGTAAACATAGTTGGAGCATCTGAATATGCCGGTTCAGCGAATCAACAAATATTTAACTGCCACTTCACGCGAGCCGGCTGAATATCACCTCTGGCCACATGGCATACAAGGAATGTAATCTGACGCCACCGCTTCAGCCGTCCGTTATTATTCCAACATGTTATTTAAAGTATTCATTTTCAGAGGAAGAGTTGACCTGGTGGCTGAAAAACGCAGTTCCATTTTATGATGCTGTGGCGGAAGTCGAACACGCCACCTCTGCATTAGTAGCCCGCAAAATTAATATAACCTCACACACACTCGTGTCCTCACAACGGCATACATAAATTACGTACTCGTACACGTCATAGACATACGTATGTAAAATATTAGTTGTGGTGAAACAGAACATGACATGATGACATCATATTGTTACGACGGTCTACTCATCGTCGTATGGTACAGTGGAAAACAAAATACAAGACACTAATTAAGTCACTAACAAAAAAAAAACAGCTTTAATTATCACAATTAAACAGTTTATAATCAACAAGACAGTATCTTACAACAAATCAAATAAAAATTGTTCACACGCAATAATAATGTCAACGAGCCTCGCACAATATTATAAAACACATAACACTTCGCCACAACACTACCAACCGCACTCGAATAAATCGCAACTCAAACTAAACTGAGCGTCGCTGAGTACTTGTATTTATACCCCCTGACATTCCAGAATATTCCCTAATAGAAGTCTACTAGAAAACAGTAGAACGTAATTGATTGCGGCCTTGAACGCAGCGCGCGCGGACCGGTATGGTCTAGAAAAGTCTCGTTGCGGACGCGTCACAAGTGTCACGTAATTGTCTTTCATCTCAAAATAGCAGCAATACGTACGCACACACACATTACAGCTGGACTCCGCTGGAATAGCCGAGCCGAGTAGCATGTTTTGTAATGTGGTAACAATATGTTTTCTATCTAAGGGCACGTTTTACAGGGCATAGCTTCTTATCCTGGGCTAGTCGCTTCATTTCATGATATCGCATCCGTATATCGTCTATAATCTGGTCTCTCATCCGTCCTCTATTCGGCGTGCCATTTACCAGCCTCGCCTGTGTTTCTGCCATCACATTACCTTGTGTTTACCGCACACAGTGTCCCAACCAAGTTGACTTCCTATCCTTGATTATATCCAACGCTCTCCTTTTCTCTCCTGCTCTTCCAAGCACCTCCTCATTCGTCATTCTATCCTTCCAGGAAAATCCCAACCTAAGTGGAAAAACCCTATTTCTAGAGAGTGGGAAACAACTATAGGTGGGAACCGAGTGACTTCCGTGATAAGGAGCCCCCCTCTACCAAGTGTCAACGGTGTCTCAGGGAAGCGGAAGCGGATAGCGGTTTAAGGGTACCTTCTTGCTCTTTTGATGGGAGACTGTCTCTAAAGGCAGACGAGCAACGGCATGGAGAGGAGAAGGCCACAGGATACCACACAATTAAAGATCTTTGAGACCTCCTTAGTAGTTCGTAGATGGTCATCTATGCTAGAAATGAATCCGGAAATAAACTTTCCCCTCATTCGGATCTCCGGGAGAGGGCTACATCGAAACAAGGCGCCAGAGAGGTGACAAATAAAAAGAAGAGAAGGAGAAAGGACATCAAATTACGGATTGGCATCTGGACAAGGCAATAGCCTGCAGGCAGAAGAACGACAGACAATGAGAAAAACCAAGCTTTCCTTATTCAGCTCATTGACCAAAAGAAATACTTTTACAGCGAGCACAGAATTCTCCAAGGCATTTTATACTGGCATTACGTAAATCAACGATTTGTAAGACTATAGACCAAAAATTATGAAAAACGCGTAAATAGTCAGGCAGAGTCTTTTAAAAGACATTGTGTTCCTCATCAAGTGACAGGTGTGTGGAACTATGAAGATTTTAGCCGTTTCTGATACACAGAATCAGTAGGACGTGCCTTGAGAGTGGGTAACAGTTATTCATTTTTTGAAGAAACCGTACAAGGGCGGAATACTACTCAGAGGGAAACGTGAGGGCCTATGGAATGACAGCATACTGGACGAAGCCGAGTAGCAAAAGTAGAGTTTCACTCACTTACATGAGGCGACAGTAGTGGAGAGGTGAGAGGTCAAGGCATCGTGCTACGTGCGACACTTGCACCAGCAACGAAATGTGGTTGGAAAACGTCAATACAATCACGAGAAATTTTCTTCTCGGTTTGTAGTTCAGAGCGGACAACAGTGAATTTGACAGAATCAGGTTTGAGAAGGAAATTTCCTAAAAAAAACCTCAAGCATTTCGTTAACAAACACGAACCGGAAAAACATGATTGATTGGTACCAGAATTTGTTAACCACAGCCTGTCACACGGTAATTACAGGAAAAATATAACTGTTTTTAAGCATTTTGTGAAAAAGCAAATGTAAATCGTGCGCGAAGATGACGGATAAAAATTCGTAATTGACGGAAGGCATAAACTGGGACTCTTCTTCTCGTCTGCACGCACAGAAAACCGGCCGGAAGTCGGACGTAATTTATTCTTAAACTGAAATGGAAAAAACATTACGTAGGTGTTGACTTCTATGACAAAGCGTGTAATTTTTCATAATAATGACTGCCTACGTGGTTAGCAGGAATTACGATTTCTACGTAAAATAAATTATGCAAATACGGTGTATTATTTAAATTTTATATCGTCTCGGATGTTTCTAATAAATATTTAATTATTCTAATTTAATAAAGAATAACTCGTTTAATGAAACGCTACAAAAACAAATAATACTCTGTATAATACGAGGAGATTGTATCTATCGCGGACATAGAGGAATAATAGTATAGTATTTTGTTCGCGTATGAGAACTCAGTCGAGTAGTTTATGTGCGCTAACGTAGGTAAGTCGGTCGTGTGCACTCAGAGTCGAACACGTCACAAACGGGAACTATTCAGATTAGTAGAAGCAGAAATATTCTTTATGAAAAATGTGTAACTTACTTGTCGTAGACGTAGTTGGGTAGCACTAAACGCAGAACCGATATAAATAGCAATACTTAATTAACTATTAAATATTCAAATGCACGCTTTGTTTTCATTTCAGTAAAATTATATTTTTGTACAGAAGCTTCCTGTTAAATTTAGCTATAGCTTTGTTCATAGACGATTATTTTAAATACCTACTAATTATTTTGACATACTGCTCCTAGTATGAAAGCTTTATAGTATAAGGTTCGTTGTATACTATTGTAACTAATACTGAAAGAAAATCCTGATTCAAAATATTTTCACTTCAAGAAAAACTGTTGTTACGACGGTCTGACAGATGTTGTCGTATGGTCCAGTGGAAAGAAATATGGACACCAATTAAATCACTGATTACCAGCTTTAATTAATCACAAATAACAATTCGTAATGAACTCGTACAATAATTCAAGCTAAATTTGACCACACGGAATAATAATGTCAACTAACAGAGTTCCGCACAATAATCACTTTTCACTAATAACCACTTGATACGCACTGAATAAATCGCCCAACGTAAACTGACTTCTAAGCGCCAGCTTTCGCCTATGTATAGCCTGCAGGTTTCCAGACTGACATTCCATAATATGCGTCCTTAACAAGCACTCGAAAACTCTAGAGGATACTTGAGTACTGTCTTGGCAGAAACACACACCTGCTTAGCTAGAAGAACACACCTGTAGAAGGACACTTTCCATTGTTAGAGAACGTTCCGTCGTTACAATATTCATTGATTAGTACAAATCAAGACCAAGATGGACACCTTCTTCTTCATCGCCGCAACAGACACATGTAGCGGAGCCCTACTGTTGTACACCGGTCCTGTGCAAGTTCGATGTTTATCTTAAACTGGCTGAGATCATTCAGGAAACTGTCTCCTACGCCGTCCTCTAGGTTTTTGACTGTTCTGCTGTCATCCATTCTCAGGTCGTGACCTAGCCACTTCAGTTTTTTTATCCTAACAAAGGAGGTAATGGTAAGGTCTTCTTATGCTGCCTACAATTCTCTATTTTTCCTTCGTCGTCTATTGCGTGTACTCTTCAAAGATGGCAACAACCCGTCTACAGAATTTCCTTCCGTTCCGTTCTTGAAGATTCCATATCTTCTATTTCCTTCATTACGGCCTCTCTCTTCTTCTTTCTAACAATTTTCTTTACACGTGTCCTAGCGTCTCGATATTCCTTTCCACTCTGTCTTGTACTTCTGTTGAGCCATTTTTGCCTCCTTCCCGCTCTTTAATTACCTTCTCACATTCCCCGAGTTCGAAAGGCCAAGAGTTCCGTAGTGGCCTTTCTCTTTCTTTACGTACCAGTCTGGCGGTCTCTGTCACTCCATTTCCCTTCCACTCACATGGATCTGCTTCAGCACGGGGTAAGTCCTATCTGATGGAGGAAGCATTCGTAATATCTTATTTCTTTCTCAGTTTAAGGCACTCAAGGTTCCACGGATGATTTTGTTTGCCTTCTGCCCTGCATATGCTTCTAATTCTCCTACTGAACCACGTCTAAGCTGCAGACTTATGAAACAATAATGAAATGTGCATTAATGTAAGGTTGTGAAGTGTGACAATGGAAACGAACTATTACAGACAGACTATCAAACGATCCACCTATTATGAAGGATCAGGTGATCAAAGGATTAGCTGACGATCCACCACCTTCATCAGAGGATCAGCTAAAAATTACTAACTAGAAAGAACTAGGATGGAGACATTCGACTACAGGCACACAAAGGAAAAACAATATAGAAGACACAGAGCAGAAACAATTCATTTGGTACGAGCAATGTACGAGAATGATTCTTCCAAAGATTATTGTGAGATGAAGAGGAAAAAGATGAAAAAAACTTTTATATTTCTTTAAAATATGCAAGAAAAAGCTACAAAGAAGAGGACACCTCGAGACGTGTGGGGAAAAGGAACCATGATAGCTATAACAGAGACGGATATGTCAGCTATAACAGGATGAGAAGATCAAAGAATATCTGTAGAAGCTAGGAGGCGAAAGCTCATCATCTGTTGTAGAATGGGGTTGACGATGATGAGTTTTGCAACGTGTTGTTTTATTTGGAGCAAAGGTGCGGTATCGGCGACGAAACAAGTCAGTAAAATAGCTGTAGAAATGGATTATATACGAAGATGTTTGCTATTTACATATGAAAGAATCCGAAACGATGGATGAGAGGCAAATGGGGGTAATCTGCTCCATTAGAAAAGGCCTGGAAAATAAAACGTAATTTACGGCTTCGCGAATAGAGTGGATGAGGAAAGATGGCGTAAACGGATATCAGAGTGGCAACTAGTGGGGAGAAAATAAACCATCGGCCTGCTTGTGTTCATAGAAAAGTGCAAGCAGGAAGCTGCATTAGAAACACGCTAGGAGAAGGGAGACTGCGAAGAGAAAGGACGGGACGGGCACGTTAGACAGAATGAAGTCGAAGAAGAAGAAGGAAAGAAGAACAACTGTTTCAGGATTCGAACGTGTATCGATAAATCTTTAAGACCGGTACCAATGTGGCTAATTTGCATATCGAAATAAACCTCTGTGTACAAGTGCTGCTTATAAGCCAATACACTGTCGACACATTTTCCTCTTATCTAGTATCTTACATATTTGAGCTTCAAATAAGTTTCACTATTGTTTAAGTACTATCATGCGGATCAAGATTTACATTCTCAGTGAAGTTTTCGTGTTCGCAGTCGTCATCACTCCAACTTTGTCGTACTTGTTGCTGAACCTGCTGAACGGGGTATTTCGGTGTCGTCACCATTATCAAGTTCAAAATAACAATCTGTCATTGTCGTTTTGGATTTGACAATGTTGGTGGCACCTAAAGGTCTCGTTCAGCACGGAGCAACAGCTAGCGGTTTAGTAAGAAGTATGACAATTAATTGTCTTTATTCGTGAGAGCTATATTTATTTTTGCTAACTACTGTGAAGATTCAGGACGTTGTTGGCAATTAGGAACAGATTTGGCAGTTGGTTTCGTCGTTGCAAACGATGACGCACGTGTAGAACCCTCCGGTCCACAGAAAAGCTGCCTCTTGACACGGGTCTGTAATTACAACTTTGGCCAGCTTGCGTGTTGGAAATATAAAGTGATACAAACTGCCAGCTGCTCAGAGACACATAGAAAGAATTAGTCTAGGAATGACGAGGAGACCCAATAAACAGTTATGTAGAAGCGCGATCAAACTGGAATACATATCATTTCCACAATTAAGAAAATAAAGCGGTGGTTGTCAGAATAGAGAGGGAAGAGTAGTAGAGTAGAGTAGAGAGTAGTAGTAGTAGCAGTAGTAGTAGTAGTAGTAGTAGTAGTAGTAGTAGTAGTAGTAGTAGTAGTAGAAGTAGTAGTAGTAGTAGTAGTAGTAGTTTATTTTCTGAATTTTCTCGCTCCCCTAAGTAACATAAGAAATGAAAATTTTCAACTTCTTTGTTGACATTGCCTCTCGTCGTATCCTTTTTGGTTGGTAATTTCAAATTCAAGTCGACATAGAACTAATAACAGAAAAAACATTATTACAAGCAAGAAATAAAATAGGAAATACAATCACACAAGGATCTGTAGTAACAAAAAGACTGGGGTGTTGTCTCTCACCAACCTTATTTAAAATATATTTGGAACAAGTATCATTATCATCATCATCAGTAGCTCCACAGCCCACCGTGGGCCTCAGCTTCGCTCAGGATTTTCTTCCAGACTTCTCTATCCTTAGCTAATGTTAACCAATTTTTCAATCCAAGTACTTTCACATCTTCTAGGATTCCGGAATGATTATTAAGCTAGTGGAAAAAGAAATGGCGAAATATGCGTTTACCTTTGAATTAGTATAACCTCCTATAGAACCTGCGTTTTATAAATGATCAGGTGCTGATAGCACAAGACTACGAAGATACAACTCTTTTGGCGCAAGCTTATAGAAGAAGACGCAAAATGGAGGTGAATTTGAATAAAACGGAATTCATGTGTAATGGGGGTTCAACAATAGGACTTGGTACTCGATAGCGATCCAACATATAAAATCTCTGCAAGGACTACATGCATTTATAATTAAAAATAAAACAGAACGGGATATTGGACGAAGAAACTCGAGAAGGAAATGTGAAGGGACGGAAAGCTATTGTAACGTTGAACAGTATATTACGGAATGAACGCATTGGCAAAGAGAATGAGATAAGGGTATACCGTACTGTTGTCAAGAGTACAGTAATTTGTAGCTCCGAAGTATGACCAGTTATGGATAAAATGGAAAAAGTGTTACAAGCAAAGGAAATGGGAGATGGGCAGGCAGGCAGATCACGAATGGAAAGAATAACGAACGATAAACGAAGAGAAATTCTGGCGGTAACACGTACTACGGTCGACGACATCAAAGATAAACAGTTAATATGTTTCGGATATGTTCGCAGAATGACAGAAGAAAGACTGTTGAAACAGATTTTACAATGAAAGGCGTTAGGAAAAAGGCAGTAGCAGCAGCCCAGGAAGAGCTGACAGAGTGGCATAGACGAAGAGGAGGATTGGATGAGGAGATGGGTGGTGATTGGCTATCGGAAGACGTGGATGCTAAAAGCGTTTATAAACAAAGCGAATTTAAAATTCAAACTAGTTGTAAATTTATTTCCGCGCTGGCGTCAGTTTATTACGCGTACAATAACTGGTATATTGTGCACGCAATAAGTACACCAGTTTGTTGACAATTCGCTTACTGCACGCCAGTTATTGTGAGCGCACTAAGCGAAAGCGAAATACGTCGTCGGGCGTTTAAATTTTATAATTTAGTAGCCAAAGCTGAACTATTGAAACCGATGGACTGCGATAAGAAGACGGTTGAACCAGTATCGGATGCACGGTGCGTGACTCGTGTTGTTGGTCTCAGTATGCAGATAATTTTTACAGAAATATCGCACTCCAAACAACGTGTATAAACTTATAAATATAAACACTTGGGGACGTTTTTACCGGCGTAATAATGCGATAGAAATAGCGTAAGACAAGTAAAAACATATTAAATGTGGAAATTGCGTGCTAGATCCAACTTAGATTAGCTCACTACTACTCCTGTCCCGTCTCCTTACTCTTCTCTCTCTCTTCTCTTCTTATTTTTTTTCCTTTTACGAAACCTGTTCATTAATCACGACTGCAGTTTATCTGACTTTAATTCTTCTTATCATTAAAATTCTTTTATAAATTTGTTTTTCAATTATGTCGCGAGCATGAATAACGGTTTTGAAAAAAGTTCGTTACTTTTCGTTGCATCGAGTGTAGGTCTAATTTCTGACTGAGACACATACACATTCCTTCATCACATTTTTGTGTGCGATAAGTATTCACCTAGTTTTATCTGTTACTACTTGCCACCATCTTTTTGAATTCTTTGTCGTACCGTGCAGAGATGTTTGTGAGCATGTAGATTTGCAGACACTTACATTTACCGCTATGATTTTTAGCTCCATACTCCGAAGGGAGTGGACAGTGTACGAGAAGAGATCAATCCTGAATCTATGAATACAGTTCATCACAGAAAAGCGAAGTGGATCGTACGCGTCCTGAGAAGTTACTGCCTGCTGCATGATGCCACCGAGGGAAAGTTCGTAGAGTAGACTACACAGAGCTCGGAAGAAGAAGAATTCAGCTTTTGGAGAAAAGGAAATTCCGCGATGTGAAGCCAACGCTAGGGCAAAATGAGAAGTTATAGCCTTATCATTATGAACTCAATCTCATTGAATCAGTCTGGAGCCATGTTAAACGGATGTAGCCAAGAAAAGCACGCAATTTAAATAAAAGTTAATGGAAGGGCTCGTAAGTGATGTTCTTTCCCATGTTACTGAAGCCCAGTGGAAGAATTAGTGCGACCACGTAGTAAAAGTGAAACAACATTATGGGATACAGACAACATGCAAGATGATGTAGAGGCCCTCATAGTGCGATTAACCAGTAGTTCATCGAGTAGCACCCGCTCCAGCAGAAGTCTTCAAGTACTGGGGAAAGTGAAGATCCAATGGAGGGAACATCAATGCAGGGTATTCGCCCATTGCCATAAATTCAGCTCTGTAAAGCACAGCACATGGGCTGTAATTGCGCAAAGGTAAGATGGCGCCCAATATAGTTTATTGTAATGTTTGCTTTATGCAAATTTACCTATAGGTAATCCGACTTCTTGTTTGTAAAATTCGTTGTTAAATTCGAAATAGTTGGTTAATATGTTTTTAATTTTCTTTTACATTTTTACCTTGAATGTTGATTGGTATGATGTTTATTGTTTCATTGATAGGCAAGTTTGTGTACATATTTGTGATGTCAAATGATGTAAATTTTGTGTCTTAGTTAATTTAAGGTCTTTTAGTTTGTCAGTTAGCTGTGTGGTGTTTTTTATATTATATTAGTCTGTAGTGTGATTTCGTGTTTTAATGTTTTTGTTATTTTGTAAACTGGTGTTGATTTGAAGTTGATGAGAGGTCTCATGGGGTGCATCTTAATGCATCTTTATAATTCCTTTCAGTAGTGGCGCTTCTGGGTTGTTGATGAATTCGGTTGTTTTTTGTTAGGTACTGTTTTGTTTTCTTTGATTAGTTATGCATTTGGTTTTGGCATTTTTGTAATGATTTGCATATTAGTTGTGTACGTTTGTGTTTTGTTATGAAGTCTTTTGTTTTATTCATATATTTGTTTGTTTTTATAGCAGCTAATGCGTTGTTTTTGTCTGTATTTGCTATTGTTTGTTACTTTACTTTATTTTATTTTATTTTGTATGTTTCTTATTATTTTAGTTTTATAATTGCGTTGCTAATTATTCCTTTTTTCTATTATTTGGTTTCTTTCATTTTCAAAGCTATATTCGCTATATACTTTCATTTAAGTCATTATTATTTGTATTTATTAAATAATCTATTTCAATTTACGATTTTCGCGGACAAGATTTACTGTTTTAAGTTTTAAATTACAACAAATGTATTTCTAATGATTTCTGTAACAGTACAAAGCGTTAATTGAAACACGTCATGATTAACACAATATGAGAATCACGGGAAACGGACGTGCGGCAGTATGCAGCGCGACCGCTGAAGTATATTTGTATGATTGCCTCAATACATTTGGAAACCAAGAAAGACAGAACATTAGGTGTTAGATCATAATTAAAGTTGAATCTTTCTGTACGTATTAGTTTATCTTGAATAGAGAAAAAGTTTCTTACAGGTTATTTTTTATGCCTCACGGCTGAAAAAAATTGAATATTTGATACGAAATTTTATTTTTTATTTTGTTATTACAAGGATGTCATTAAATTTACATGGCATGTACAGTATGTACGTGATCTAAGACGTACAAAAACTTATTCTAAAGGAGCAAGAACATCTTGCGTAAGGACAATTTATATTTTAATACGTACAAAATAGAGTGTGCGATGGTTTCATTAAGTTTTTTATTTTTTCCGACTCAGTTTTTGGGTTAAATTCATTTAAAATATACCAAAATATAGAGAGTTAAAATAATGTTACTATTGTGTACATTTTGTAGCTTATCTAGTAGCCTACTTCATTTTTATCTGTCGAGGATTTCAAGTCCCGTAATATGAACGAACGTAAAACCCATAAGTGCAATTCCCCTATCTCGCCCATTGTCTCATCCGACTGTGGAACCAAGAATAGCTAGTATCCCATATTTTAATGACAAACTGGTTTAAGAGCGCGAATAAAAATGTTGATGCTGTACACGCGCGCGCGTCGGTGTATGTAAGATAGATAGGCAGATAGATAGATAGATAGATAAATAGAGAGAGAGAGAGAGAGAGAGAGAGAGAGAGAGAGAGAGAGAGAGAGAGAGAGAGAGAGAGAGAGAGAGAGAGAGAGAGAGAGAGAACAAGTATTTAAAAATCTTAATGATCTGAAAATGTGACAACTCGTTCAAGCGTTTCTCACTAAATTTAGTTTTTACGCAGTAGTGGCAATAAATTAAATTATACTGGCTTTAGTGAAACGACGTTTAGCGTTTTATTTGCCCGGTGTGAAAACTTTAATATCCGCAACGTAATTATAAAATTAATCTGTATGCTATGCACAAATAAAATACGTAGATAATAAATAATTCGCTGGAGTAAATGTAAAATTTCGTAGTTTCATTGCCGTAGTGTTGCTGTTTAAACTATGTAATTGAGAGACATTATATGCTCTTACAAATGAGAAACAAAGAGGGAGAGAAAGAGAGAGAGTGTGTGTGTGTGTTTGCAGAAGCAGTAACGTATGCGTTCACATATATAGTTTATGGAAATTAAGTGCGCTTACAATAAATAAACGGTCGATAATAAATTTTTGTACTTTCTCGCGGACAAGAATTTTTTCTCTCCGCGAGTACACACCTTGTTCTTGTTTAGTCACTCCGGGTAAACAACCTTAACACTGAATTGAAACGGATTTGTGTTGAGTGCGCGCGCGTTCGTGTCAATAGGTTGAACTCCACCCAATTTTGCAATTCAATTACAATAAATTTCTAATTATCGCATACCTCTGTACTAAACTGTGTACCCAATGTACTTGTTGCGTGAGACGGTTTGCACGCATGAGTGAGTGAGTGAGAGAGAGAGAGAGAGAGAGAGAGAGAGAGAGAGAGAGAGAGAGACAGAGACAGATAGATTTCCTGGGATTTTATGTCCGACGTTGGTACAATTGACGATAATGCAGTTTGGAACGAAATTAAAGTGTTACTCTATTATTATTATTCCGGCTATACAATGTTTACACATTTTCCGAAACCAAAGATTACAGAAGTGATTCATTTACCTTTATTGAACCCATCCGGCTGAAATCTGGCTGCAGTCTATTTGGTTTTTTAACATTTTCTTTTTTCCAATGAATGGGGAGTTGGACCATTGCATTAACCTCCAACCTGGAGGACCAGGCAATTTTTAACAAGGCTAACTTCCTTTAGCCTTTGATAAACCAATATCCAACTACAAGGCAGCAGCAGCTGCTAGTTTTGGTCCGCCACGGGCATTTTATTTCCCCGGTACCCACCATATCTGGTGAACATACCCCTATTCGCCACCTAGGGAGGCGCCCGATGGGAGACTAGCAACTCCATACGGGACGTGTTACTCTAAATTGTTACTTTAAATACGTTAATGGTTTTAAATTTGCCCATCAGACGTTCTCGAAATCAGCGAAACATGATTCTGCTGTCTTACCTGTACGATGCGTTAATTTTCAGCTGAAACATTTTATATGGGGTAAGAATCTGAAATACGAAGCACGGATATTGGGAAGTGAGTAGGGGTTTTTGAGAGATGGCTCTTCATGGTTTTACAAAGGATATGGGGTGACAGTGCGCAGTGTTTAAACAAGATACACGAGAAGACTTAGAAAGGGAAAACAAATGAGAAAGTTGGGAAGTTTCAGAAGGTTATCGGAAGAAAAGATATCGATTGCTGGAGAAGGGGGCTTAATATAATATAAGTTTAATTAAGAAACTTGTGTTAGTGGTTATACTCACAAACAGAATTATCACTGTTGCACACCACTATAGAAAAATTATTCCGATTAGCGCTTTCAAGCTTCTCAGCTCATCAGGTTGTTTCCGATCTGACGATGAGCTGAGAAGCTTGAAAGCGTTAATCGGAATAATTTTTCTATAGTGGTGTGCAACAGTGATAATTCCGTTTGTAAGATAATACAATTTTGTTTAATACGGTTTCTTTATATTACGTTTAATAAATAATTGTATTTAATATAAATAATTGTAATTTTCGAAGTGCAATAGTTGTATAGCCGTATGGCTGTGGTCGTAGGTGGAAATGTTGGTAAGAGAAGTGCCAAGAAACAGATTCAGGCTCTCAAAATATCATCGCTTAGAGGGTGATATCTTCGGGCCTGAGACGTCGCGTCATATCAAGGAGATAATGTACAATAAATTTTAAAAGTTAATACTGATTGGCTGTAGGAATATGAGATTAGGGTATACTGAACTGCTGTTGATATTTGGTTTGTTAGCACTATTGCGAGCATCAACCTTTGTTTTGATTTCACAGAAATCGAACAGATATTGCCGTGCGATATGTACAGCATCGAGGAATAACTCCGATAGCGGAAACGTAGCTAGCGGACAATGGACTGAGCAATAGTGAATTAAAGGGACAAATGAAAAGCGACTCCATAAGCGTAATGTATTTCCATATCTCGCCCATTGTCTCATCCGACTGTGGAACCAAGAATAGTTTCTTTTCCAGAGAATAGTACGTAATCACCAACATCATCTCCTTCATTATAATTCTAATCAATGGTAACCGTGCCGCTCTGTTGGTATCGCCATACTATATTGTTACTGCACTAGAATACTTGATATATTAGGTAAAGCAGGATAACTTTAGAATGAATACGATTAATTGTCAGATTGATATTTAATGAACCGAATTTTAATAGCTTAGTATAGGCCTATACAAAATTTGAGAATATTCTTTTTTACCTTTCTTTGGCCTGTAATTTTCATCTTTTTGAAGTTTGTTTTTGTTTACATTTGCCATTGTAAATTAATTGCATTTCATACAAAAAAAGTATTCAATATAATTGTGTGTATACGTTTTTAAGTATTGCACAGACAAAAGTATCGTTGCTTTGTCGTAACTGCCTACAGTAATGGCGGATATCGTAGGCAGCTACCTATAAAATACAGATAGCTGAAACAAAAGATTATCCGAGTGCTTCTTAAGAAACTAACGAATTTTTAATTCAAAGAGCTCAGAGGTAATTCCCTGATCATTAAGGAGATCCTATTTAATAATGGACGATCAGCAGTAGGTCTATACATATAATAATCGCCTTTTAGTCAGCAGCTAAAACTGTCACAGGAATATAATATCAATGAAAGGCGAGATTTTCATTTTGGACATTTGTTACAATGGCCTTTGTACAAAGGCATCCTCTTTGTACACTTTTTTCACCTTCTTAATACAGAGCTTTGTTGATGCCACATCAGGTTTTTATTATTTCGCTCTCAACATAAGGTCATTACCAGTATTTCCAGTTGTCTTAAGACATTTGCCAAAAACCATGTTCACGCTTTGTTATCACTAATCATGTCCCTGACCTTCCTAAGTTACCTGTTCACGGGCCTGTTACCTCATTTGAATATTCATTATAGGCCCACACTGAACTATTTCCCACGCTATATTGCAGAACATGCTGATGACCACATTAAAGCGGAAAACACACCTTCCCAAGGACAGGGAGCGTTCCGACAAGTTATAGGCAGAGCCAAATCAATCGGGCCTCCTATTAGGTTATCCCTACAGAAGATTAAAACTCTTTTCTGAATATAATATTAACTGAACTAAATACCATAAGAAATGAAGGATGCATGGCGAACAGTAACCGCTGACTTTATAATTACGATTCAGTTAAAACACTACAGCATAATAAAAATATATTCAAATTATTAATTTTCTGTGCTACTGATAATACCGACAAGGAGTGGTAATTCAAGTTCGTGTAATTTTTCGTAAAAACTTTTTTAAATTAATATTTTTCAATTCATGTAGGCCTAAAGGAAATATGTTATGTTTACGGTTCAAACGAAGAGCAACGAAATGGTTGAATCCTGTAGGCCATGTTAACACTAACATAATCCGTGGTTGTGTCATTAAAGTCTCGTTTAGAAAAAAAAAAAAGAAACAGGAGAAGAAGAAGTGACATTATACTTTTTGTCTGTCGCGGAACCGTCACCCGAGCAGACGTGATCCACTATTCTGTCATCAACAATTCTTTACACGCATAACGAGATGGAAAATTATACACTTTAAAATATATTTCTTGTATAATGCAAGGAGATAATGTTACGCGTGTTTTTAGAAGCAGTTACACGTTCAAATCGACGAAAAACTCAAATCAATTTCTCCTTAGTGAAAAAAATTTGAAATTCTTTTTCTTCTTTTTTTTCATACAAGAAACACGAGACGATAGTGATACCCATTATTTAATTTTAAAACCGAAAGCAATAAAGGATTGTTATTGTGTTTTTATACAGGCTATCAACAATTGGAATTCTAACCAAGAGATGTGTGTGTGTGTGTGTTTGTGTGTTTTTTGTGCTTTTGATGATTCTTTTTAAAACGAGGAAAATTTTATATGGATCGTTAATTTGACGAAGCATCTCGTCGAACGAGATAATGCACGTATCCGAGAAAAAGGGGTGGGCGAATCCGTTTGGAACCTGTTTGTACAGCGTTTATATGAACATAACGACCTTATGAAATGCCTGTAAAATATCGAATTTACGTACACTGGGCACTATAGTGCTGCCATATGTTACGGCATTATGTCGCGGACGATTCTAAACAACACACGAGCTCCCTATTTCACACACACACACACACACCTGTGCTTTGACCCGACCACGTTCACATTGATATTTTATATCATTCGCTAGTCCAGTTTGTTGCAAATTCAAGAATATTAAAATTTACTCTTCAAATAATAACTGGTAAGCGGTCAATGGGCACGGCCAGTAGCGATCACACCCTAGTCGTTCCTGTCGGTCTGGCGGGAGGCCAACTTCTTGACACTGTGAACATCTCGCAACATCTCACGCAATCCTCCAACGTCCCGACGTCGATCTGAGGATTAAAAACAACATGATGTAGTAGTGAAGAGTTCTGGATATCGGGTGACTACTTTGGACACGGGTTTGAATAAAACACTGGATCAGATTAATTCCTTCACAGGGAACGTTTCGATTTCCATGGAACGAACAACGTTGTCTAGCGGGGGAACATAAGGCTTAGCGCTGAAATCGGTACAGCCAACATTCCAGTTTTTAACTAATCAAGAAGTTTAAAGAAGACTTTGAATACTGTGGCTGTACATATGGTCTATGAATGCCATGGCCACATATACAGCAAACGGATGCTCTAAATGTAAAAAAATGAAAATAAGGACAGTTAAGCTCAATGAGAATACCGGAATAGTTAGTAAAGACAGTAGCGATATCAAGTAAGAAAAAGTACAAATTTCGAACGTAGAACGAGAAGAAACGGGTGGGAAAAAGTTGCTAGATGGTATGGAAAGTCGTACAGCTGAAACGGGTGTCTGGTTGCGCTGTGTCAAAAGATCTCATTTCGCGTGCGCAGCTTTGACGCATTGTTTTCGGAACAATTTTAGTTTGTTCTCAGAACAGCTGCATGGTTGATGCGTCACATGGTTGTGTGTCATAGTTGGTCACCTCACACCCTAAATCCTGCACTGCCTTCTCTGCCACCACTACGATCTGCGCGGACCGTTTCATGTCATACTATTTCAGCTGTACGTGTGATGTCACTGTCACGTTGACATGATATTATTATCACTACCTACGATGTACGTATGTTTTACATAATTACACTAATTACTTACAAAATATAAAAACAAACGACGGAGAAACCGGTGGTAAACGGCAAGATATAAAAATAACTCTTGAAAATTAAATAATTTAACTCTTAAAAATCAGTCAAAATGATTACTTACCACCTTATAGTAGGGGGAGGAGATTTTTCCTAGATGCATTCCATACACTCAATATGTTACCAACATAGTTAACGGATTCGTTGTAACCAATTCTTGTACTCTTCCTCTTCAGACACATCAATCTTTGGTCACAAGTTTCGTTTACTTATGAATTCCAGTTACTTAATAAGTCCTTAAAGTTGTAGTGACCGTCAATCAATGAATTTTTCGGTGAAGGGTTTGTGAGGATCGGTAAAAAATATAACACAAATTTTAACGTATTTGTGTCTACGTTTCGACAATGTTTATTGTCATCATCAGGACCTGTGTATGAATACAAAAGAAATGTCAAACACACCAGTACAATTATTAAAGGGAACGTGTTTGTGTATGCGAGTGTGTGCGCGTGTGTGTGCGCACACGGGTGTGCGTGCGTATGTATGTATATTTGTATGTGTGAAGGAGTTGAGATAGTTTGTTTACATCTTCAAATGTTTTCTTCAAGACAATAAGAAAATTATAATAAAACAGAACTTAATTTAATTTATACGCTATTACAATTTAAATTACTTATAATGTAATGGTATTTTTTAATTAATTGTAAAAGCAATAATCAACAATTAGATTTTAGAATTGGTACAGAAAACGTTTATACATATACCAGAAAATTAGTACTTTTAACCGTATTAGGGGAAGTATCAGTCGATGCCTGAAAAATAAAGCCAGAAAAGGGACAATGCTGAAATTTTATACAACAATGGCTGTCGCCGCACTAATATATGGCAGCGAAACATGGGTAACGACAAAGGCACAAGAAAATCGAATTCTGGCACAGGAAATGAGATTATTAAAACGAGTTAAGGGCTGTAGTCAAATAGACACAATAAGAAATGAAACGATTAGACAAGAACTTCAGCTATTCAACTTAAATGAAAAGATACGAGAAAAAAATTTTCGTAAAATTTAATAGAAACAAGTGGCAAGAACATTTAGAAAGAATGCAACAATACAGGATTACAGTAAAAGCTAGAAAATACAAAGCCAGAGGAAGAAGAAATTTAGGTAGACCAAGGAAAAGGTGGGAACCGTAACAGGCAGAGTGCCTAAAACATGAAGTTACGGTGTTTATTATGCTAATTACGATGTGAATTAATTAGTTAGATCAATTATCGATTTTAATTACCAATTAGCATAATAGACAAGAGACTCTTTAGTAAATTAATCATGTTCTTTTGTTACAGATGAAAATTGTACAATTATAAATATTCGTGTAATTGTGTTCTATGTAAAACTTTAACATGCGGGTTTTAGTAATAATGAACGCATTTGTTTAACTGTACTTAAATGACTAATTTATTATTCATTAAGTCAATTTATATTCATAACACATAAAACGTTTTGCTGTACCTGTAAATACATCAGATAACACATATATCATTAAACAAGTTCTAGCTTATATGATAGCTGAAAAGGACACACATACATAAATCATGATATACAATAAATCCAAATAATAATTAATTAATGCGTTCATTAATTCCAGATAGTTTCGCTTACTTGTTCATTATTTATAACTTTAAATTTATTATTTTATCAAATTTATTTAAAGCTCCCAGGGTGGGGATTCTTTGAAAGAGTCAGGACAATAGTAGTTACTAAATTAATAGATTAATAATTGTTACTTGTGGTAAGAATATCCACTCATGGCCCAACGGTGATCGGCCTCCTTGTTGTGGTGAAGTCTGAAGAACACATCTTGTTGAATAAAGTTGAATTCACTGTCACTCATACACACACGTGAACTCGCGTCATTTATAGAGTAGTGTGGATGTGATGTTGCTTTCAATGTCAGTTTGTATAGATCAGTTCGCTTTATAATGTGTGATCATTCTAAAATGAGTGGTGTATGTTCACGCTCGCAAAGTTAATGTCGATGTCCGTTCATCACAGAAATTCACTTGACTTTGTGTTGATGTCTATGCGTTTCTACTACTTGGTTGATTAGTTTGTTCAAGTATTTAAACGTTCTGTTACATTTAGTGTAATTCATTAACACTGGCTAAATGTAATTCTTTCTAAGTTGTACAGTACACTAATAATGTTTCGTGTATGTGCCGAGATTACATGATAGTTCGCTTGAGTCGCTCGAATTGTTCACTCGGAAATTCCTAATAATGTTAATGCTTAACTAAGTTCGTTAATTCGTACATTTTATACTGTTGTGTTCGAATATTACTTCCGGTTGCACTTTGAATCTTACAGTTTGAAATTACTAAGTCCGAATATTATAACACTGAGTTTTTACTAAGACTGATAAATTTTACAAGACTGAGCACAGTAATACAGAGCAAAATATATGCTCAAAAAATGTAATAAGACTGAAAGTCCTTCATAGCACTGAGCAAACTTAAAATACGACTGAGAGAATTAAAAAATATGACTGAGAGAATTAAAAAATATGACTGAGACCCCTCCGTGTTAGACAGTCGGTTTTTATCAACTCGTCCCTACCCAAATTTTGTCTTGAGCCTGTCCACGCCTTTTCTTACTTACGATAGGTTCAGCTCGATATTTTCTTAGAATATTTTATCCCACTTCTTCAGGGTTTTTGGTTTCTGTTAAATAATTCGCTTTGACTCCTGGTTACCATAGAAACTCTCCTCTCCACCGGATTCTTCACAAGACGCTGTACCCTGATAGGTTGTTAGACATCCCCCAGATTTCTTCGTTCGGACGTTGATCTCTTTCGCAGAATTTCTGGTCGTTGCGCGTCTGTCAATCATCGTTTTGTTTGGGACTTACGCAATGTTGTTCTAACTTTCCCCATCTGTTTCCTTGGTCATCTTGAGGTATTGTTTTATCTTACACCCCTTTTTCGTAGCTATTAATAATTTCTGACATGCGTTGGCTGGTGAAGTACGATTACGATTACGGACACTTTCTAATCGTAAATTGTGTCCGTCACGTAAACGTCACCTCCCGCTGTGCAGCATCCTCGAGTCTTTTCAACTAGTTATTTCTTTCACTGTCTCTGTAAAGTGCAGCACCCTCAACTCTTTTGTGACATCCTGTTGTTTTTGCAGTACCATCGTATTCTGACGTAACCCGAGCGGACGTTCGCCTTAGTTATCCGTAAACGTGTGAGTGACCTAGCATGGCATTGTGTAGTTTGTTGTGGGGTAATAATTTTTAGCCAAGCTTTTCCTGTCATCTTAAACTTTCATATCTATTGTTGCGTGGAGTCTAACATCTTTCTATTGTCTGCTAGCGATGCTGGTTTGACATCTTCACATTAAGCCTTATTTATTGCTTTAACTTGAAGTCGTTGACACAACTGCGTGTGAACAAAATCGGTCGAGAAGAAAATTTGAAATTTTTAAATTTTTCGCTCGCTATAAAGTGGAGGAGAAGAAGAAGAAGAAGAAGAAGAAGAAGAAGACATATACCACTCAACATACAGCGTAGTAAAATATATTATAGCTAAATACGGATTAAGGGATGTTCAATTATGTAATTATTAAAAGTTATTTTTAACATGTTTCACTCACTACTGGTATTAAAAACCATCATTAATTTAGAAAATTCTAAATTACACAATAACTGTAGAACTTTACGTAGCCGAGTAAGACTAATTTAAAAATAGCAAATTTCCAGAAACAGCGTCTTTTAAGCTTTTTTTTTTTTAAACGATAGGTTTAGTGTTTACCTAAAAGTTTATCCAAGTTCCAGACTTCGGACCCCCCATTTTCCCCGATTTTCCCCGACTTTTCCCTTCCGGCAAACAGTAGAGCGCAAGTCACTAAAGTTTTCCTCAATTTTTCCGATGATAACTACACAAATCAGAAAAATAAAAATACCAGCATTTTCATCGGAAAATTTTCTATCGATCTGTGTTAGTCTTGCATTTTTTTAAAGGCAACATAACCTTAAAAAAAATTGAAATTTGCAAAAAGTGCATTTTCAGATTTCCGTTAATAATGCGTGAAATAATAATTTTTTCTTTACAAAACAATGGTTGAATATAGTATTCCAATAGACGAATTTCCATATTAATTTTTATCTCGAAATATTTTTTCATTAAGCTACAATAAATTTTTCAATTTGAAAAGGGAAATTTCTCAAAATTGGCTCCAGTCATCACCCTGACATCACAGGACAAAGTTTTTTTTTTTAGGTACTCGTATTTTCATGGTCTATCAGCTAGTGAAAAAAGTTTGTTCTTTTATAGCTTTTCAAATAATAATTTTTACCTTTTTTTTGCGCTTTTACACAGCGAATGGCCGCTCGGGCTGAATCGAGTATACTTATGTGCCCCCAAGCGGCAGTACTACGTACTTGCCAGAGCATTACGTACTACGAGGCCATATGAAAGCTTTACAAGAGTAGTAACACATTAAAGTAAAGCGTAGTAACGCATTAAAGTAAAGAGTAGTAACACATTAAAGTAAAGCGTAGTAACGCATTAAAGTAAAGAGTAGTAACACATTAAAGTAAAGAGTAATAACACATTAAATTAAAGAGTAGTAACACATTAAAGTAAAGAGTAGTAACACATTAAAAATGCGCGTTATTGAAACATCGTTTAGAAGATACTTATTGACTGAATTAATTTTCCATTAACGTGTACACGCTAATGCTGTGTAATAAATCTCTTTGTAGGACCTATAGTTAAAAAAAGAGTTACTACTATATTAGCGTACACATCTGAAAAATAATAAAACAGTCTAAAAATTAAGAAATTAACAAAATTCGTGAACTTTTTCGACCCAATGGGGGGGGTCCCGTTCGTAACCCCCATAAATACGCCCCTGTGCCTGAAGCGTAATGAAAGGGTGAAGGGTACTTCATAAATACTACTACGTGTTAATCTTGGATGCTCCGGTGATCTCGGAAGCGTCAGTAGACGTTACTTCATTGTATCCCCACCCACCCATAATGTCTTCACGAAGTGCTGATTCATGGCCAATAAATCCGGCTGTACGTTTTTACCTGGGAAAACAGGTCGCATATCGTTAATTTGCAACACACCCTGAAAAGCTTTTTACGTCATTAAATAATTCATTAACGAAATTAGTTTCCAGAAAAGTTATCTGAAACTTCACGAGGTCTCACGTTACATTTTGTCCATTATTTCTTGTTTCGTTTGACTTTGCGCGTATGATCGTTTGGTTTATCAAACTGTGCGGATTGCTGTTGGTTATTAGTTTCATTTTGTTTCTGCCACAGAATTCTGAAGGACAAAATTTAAAAAAGTCTTAACATACTATTTAATTAAAAATTTATTGTTATTATAAAAATTATATTTTATTGTTACTAAAATAAGCAGTTTTTTATCCGGAGTTTCAGCTTCGTTTTATTTTGGATTTTCCTGTGTCAAGCCTGTGATTAAAGATTTAGACGTGACTGTTTTCTTTTTTAGCCAACATGAGATGGCATCCAACAAATTTGCCTTTAATCACCACAGAAAACAAAACAAAGGCAAATTACTTAAACCTTAGGTCAGCCTGGTTAATTATATTCTGCAAAAATAAAGTTTTTCCGTGTCATACAGAAATTTAAAGTAAAGAGACTTTATTCAATATTTTATTGAACGCTGGACAAGTCAAGAGGCGTTTGTTATATCCAGTTCGTTTACCCGAGCAAGTAGCTATCGCTTTGTACGGACGATATTATCTGTTTACAGTATCAGTGTGTATGTTTGCGTGGGTGTTTTACTGCGGTCTGGAATGTGACCTGAGTCCACAATACCTGCCAGCTGCATACCTGAACCTGTTACTGGAGCTGTTGCTGCGCCCGATCTCAATTAATTAACACATCTCCGTCGCTCTTTGGTAGAAAAAATGACAGATTGTACACGACACACACAGTTGGCAAACAATAGTTTTATTTTTGTACTATAGTATTATTTTATTAATACGTATAGTACGTACCTACGCCCTAGCAACATGCGTGTGTGTACGTTCATACCAATTCGAAATATACGTGGTGTTGATGTTTGTAAGCGGAGCTAATTCCCTGCTCGTTTCCGTGAATCTTTGCTACAACTCCAATTAAATATTTGGGGCAAGTAATAACAAATAACGGAGGTCTAATACTAGAAAAACGTCCTTACAGCAAACGTATTGTCAACCGAGAAGGGTAGATCTCTTTTGGAAAACGAACACTACAAATAAGAAAAACGAATTCCTAGAAGGTTTAAAAAAGAGAAGTTTTATCTCATGTCTTCTTAATTGGCGCTACACCTTTTGGAGAGCCTTGGCCTCCTGGACAATCAACCTCCAGTCGTCTCAATCCTCTGCTCTGAGTCTCCATCTTCTTATACCGAGCCTGCGCAGGTCGTTCTCAAGATCATCCAAACATCGTTTTCGGGGCTGACCCCTCCTTCTTCTTCCATCAGGTCTCCCCGTAACTATTGTCTTCAATGTGGATTCTCTAAATTTCTCTGGACATGGCCTGCCCACACTATTCTACTTTTCTTTATGTCAGTGACGATGTCTGGTTCTCCATAGGTTTGCAGGATGTCTGCATTCGTCCTTATTCTCTTGTTCCTTGGACGTTCACTTCAACATATATCTTGCTGAGGACTTCTGTTTCCCATCTGCGCAACCACTCTGCCACTGTCACTGTCCAAACTTCGGATCCATACATGACCACTGGCTTAAGAACTGTTTTATAGAGAAGATTATCTACTTCCTGAAATGATTTGTAGGTGAGAAATATGCAGTGAACACGACAGTGGAACAGAAACTACGAACGTGTAGCACACAGCCCAATGTAAAGGACTATCAGTTATCAATTAGATGGATAAATAGCAAAATAGCAAAAATTGATGATGTTATTTATAGAAGTGAGAAATAAACTGTAGACGGACAGGACACGTTTCTAAGTGGAAAAACGACAGATGGTCACGATGTCTACTAAATTGGAGGTCAAGCTGTTCCTACTTATTCTTCTCGTCAACCCGTACGTTAGTGGTCCTGCAGTTTCTTCCGTTTTAAAGCCAGTCTCTTTACTTCCCTGTATTCTCTTCCTGCCTTGATCTTGTCCATAAACTCTTGACTTGGTCTTCCCCTCAAGTTACGTCCTTCCATTAGTCTCTTGAGCAGTAGTAGTAGTAGTAGTAATAGTAGTAGTAGTAGTAGTAGTAGTAGTAGTAGTAGTAGTAGTAGTAGTAGTAGTAGTAGTAGCAGCAGCAACAGCAGCAGCAGCAGTAGTAGTAGTAGTAATAGTAGTAGTAGCCTAGTAGTAGCTCTGCAAACTTGGCTTGCAACACCCACTTATATAGTTAGTCTAACAGATGCGAAAGTTCATTGTGTTTTATTATTGTTACTACTACATATATTCCTTTCAATACGAATGTTCTGTTTCCATTATCTCCTTCGAGTAATGAAAACTGTGTATAACAAGTATACGGTGTATTGTTACTTGTATGTGTTATTCTTATTCTTATTCTTATTTGTTTAATTTCAATCAGCTACACAACGCAATGTACAAATTTTCAAATACATAAAAATGCAATAAAATATAATTAATGATAAACGGCTTCTTTTAAAATCTGTCTAAACTAAATGTTTGGAAGATTATGAGAAAATGGACCTTAAAAATGTTCAGCTGCGCGTTACCAGTCGTTTTTTATTCTATACCTCCTTCTTGAAAGAAAAAAATTATACATATTTATCCCTTCATACAAACTCAATTAATTAGAGCAATGAAAACACTATTATAAAATAAAATAATGAAAAGAAATAAGACTAATGAATTTTACCAAATGAATATCGCTCTAATGCTCAAAGCTAGCACAGAAATAATGTTTTCATAAAGCGTTGTGTGACGCGACTAGGACATTAGAACCAAGGAATCGATTCCTTAACGTATATATATATATATATTTAAATAATTGCAAAAGTGCACATTATACGAAACATTTTAGTCGTTACAAAATTCAATATTTGTTCCATTGTAGTTAACTACATCTAAAATCAAAACGTGTTTTGATAAAATAACGTGACACAATAACTTATTAAAAAAGTAACAACTTGCATAAACGACATAAGTTATAATATTAACGGCATAAACGTTCACGAATTGTACTATGACGATGTTACATTGAAGGAAATATTTCCTCACGAGTAAATACAATTAACAAAAATAATTAGAATACATTTTTATAACGTTATTTGTACGTAATGTTGAAACAAGGGTATCGCAAGCCAATTTTGAAGAAATAATAGACAAAAATGCTGTTTTTATTGTTATTTTGTGTTAACAAACAGTTTCATAAAATCGACGATCGGCTATTCTATTTATCTTCGAAATCATTGGTAGAAATTGTGTGGTAAGCATTCTGATATTCTAATTTGAAGGATTAATCTGTAAATGTTACTATACAATATTTTACTTAACTAAAAATGAACTTTTTCATGTGAAAACTTACTGATTTTATTGGACGCGTTTCGGCTTAGTATCCGCCTTCTTCAGCTTTGGTAACAGACTGCCAGCATTTTGTAACGGTTGTGTGGAAGGTGAAGTGGGGGTGGTGTGTGGAGGAAGGGGATTGGCGCGGGGATTCAACTTACTGTTTGTTTTCTGTATAATTGTGTCAAAAAGTGTATGTGATTTATACTGACACAATTATACAGAAAACAAACAGTAAGTTGAATCCCCGCGCCAATCCCCTTCCTCCACACACCACCCCCACTTCACTTTCCACACAACCGTTACAAAATGCTGGCAGTCTGTTACCAAAGCTGAAGAAGGCGGATACTAAGCCGAAACGCGTCCAATAAAATCAGTAAGTTTTCACATGAAAAAGTTCATTTTTAGTTAAGTGTTAGTGCTGTGAAAGAAGAGATGAATAATCAAGACAACAATATTTTAATCAAAACTAGGAATAGGATATTTTCTTACCTTTTTACATAGTTGCATATCTTAATGTTAACCACAAATATCATATACACTTTCACAATATTGCTTGTTCGTAAAATTATAATATATTTATTTTATTAAACACAAAACTGATTTACTTCTTCAAACATAATAAATAATATGAAAATCTAATTCACATGAAATCACCATATTTCAACATCATGACCGTCTTGCAACATGTTAGCTACTCCCATATGAATATTTTTTCTGTGGACCCTTCTTTGGCAACTACGATACATTACATTAAAGACAGAATGGGAGACTCGATTTTGTACTTTTAGTTTTACAATATTTAAAATAATAACTACTAATGATATGTGAATGGATTATATAAACGAAGAATAAACTAAACTAAATATTAAACTGAAATTTTATGTGAATCGTTACTTATTAAATAAAAACTAAATAATGAATGTAACGTAAAATTAAACAATACACATTTATTAAACGAATGTGCTCTAAAAACATGTACTGTACTTGGTCGAAAATGACGATTTGATAGACAGCAAGCGTACGCATGATCAAACATGCACGATGCACGATTCCTTGACATCCGTCAACACTACACACGATCCATCCGCACGTCGTGCGGTTTGAGCTGATGGTCTTGCTGGATCATTTTTCGTCGTCCACATCCTTCAAAAAATACACGACGTGCGGATAGATGTCAAAGCTACACACTGTCGTTTTTGACTTGGTGTCCGTCATGACGTCCAGCGGGGATAGTTAGTGCGTAGCTTTAAACAGTTACGTAACAACAACAACAATAATAATACATTTTTATTATTTAGAAATAACAAGAATACCCATCTTTAAATTGCTATTACTTTATGATTTTTGTTTGAATTGTCAGGCTACATTACGATTTAACAATTTCATTGAAGAAGTAGGACATGTATCTTCGAGCCAGATAAAATTATTATGTTCGTTATGTTCTTTTTATATTTTTGTAGTGTATTGTCTTTTTTTTTCTGTCTGATACCGAAAATTATTATTCATAAGGCACTGTTTTTAACAAAGAAGTAAACATGGCGATCTAACATGTTCCATATGAATCTCACGTCTTTTTGCATGTGCTGTGCACGGTACTTAGTGTTGTGTGTCATGGTATTTAGTCTAAAATGAAGTTTTGTTATAGTAATAAACGCTATAGTTACCCACAAAGGTAAGCTTACATAATAGCGTGGTATGCGAATCGCAGCATAAGTTCAGTCTTATCTTTGTATTAATATTTTCATAAAAGATATATTTCACAGTGACTTCCAACTAACATGTTAGAATTAGGAAGCCAATTAGCTAAGGCAGTAAAATTGCGTCTCGATGAGTACGAATGTTGGGTTTCAATTCCAAGTTAAATTTTCTGATTAGATTCCGATTACGTTCGCATTCGTGTCAGTTATGGTACATAGTAGAACATACAGCTCCAAAAAGAAAAATACAACTTTGTGAAGGCTAATTTCATTCCTAAAACTCTGATTTCTTTGAGCTGGCCTCTGACATGGTCTAGTCGTTGCGAATCTAATAAATTTAAAGGCATTATTAGAACGTTTAACATACCATGCAGCAGTATAATTTTTCACTAAATGATTTTGTTAAGAAAGTTACATTTAAACACACATACCCACCGCGCACAGTTCTATAATATACAATGTGTGTGTGTGTGTGTTTTATAGAAGCCCTGCTATTGTAGGTTCTAAATTTCAATATTTCATTATAACCGGGGTTTTGGCGCTAGAAATTAAATAAGTATGTTTCCCATAGTTTCGGAAACGTCTCGTTTTCTGTCTGGCCGCCATTTTGTGTTTTTTAAGGAAAACTTTAAATATCAAGAAAAAATTGAGATATCTCAATGAAATGTGATGCACTTATTTACATTAATATTCTTTAATAAATAAAGAAACATGGTTACTTTATGATTTAAAATTTCAAAATAGCGACCACATTAATTTGTTGATAACTAATAGCTCTGCAAATTTTAATTTTATCAATTTATAGGTCATTAAGTAGAAGTTACTCGTTTTGTAGTGAACACAATGGCATCTTGTTTGTTTCAATTTGATAACAAATAACTGAGTTATGACAGAAAACAGCCTACTTAAAATTCTGTCTGCTTGATTTTTGTCCCAGACTTTGATGTCTCCAGTACAGCGAATTTTTTTTTAAGTTGTTACTTTTTAAAAATTAACTCGCTAACAGTAATTTGTAACAAGTAAATGGTAGTTTTTGTAAATAGAATTAATAACTTTTAATAAATTTAACTACAAGTATTTACACATCATAATTTAAATCACAACAATTAAAACTAATTGAAATTAATAGAAACCATCAATGGCAACTTTCAACTTGTAAATCATCTATTTGCTTTAGTGAGAAATATGATATTTCACCAAAACTGTAATTAGCCATTCTCCACACAAGCCACACCATAAAAAATGAGGAAAGAAACACGAGCAAGTGAATTTAAGAAATTTCTTTAATAAAGTAAGTGACGATATTATTTAGTTGAACTAAACGTGTTATAACTAGAATCACTATAGAAAACAGATGATTTACAAATCGAAATATGCCATTGTTGGTTTCTATTAATTTCACAAGGTTTTTATTGTTGTATTCAAACTATGGTTTGTAAACACTTGAAGTTAAATTTGTTAAACTTATTAATTCCATTAAAAAATCTACTTTTTACTTTGTTATAAATTACTGTTAGTGAGTTAATTCGAAAAAGTAATAAAAACTTTAAATAAACTTTCTTATATTTGAGAATCGAAATATTGCACAAGAAAAACAAGTAGACAGAATTTATGGGTAGATTGTTTTCCGCCATAATTAGGTTATTTGGTACTGGTTTAAACAAGCACTGTGTTGTTTTTATAATAAAGTGCTCGATATTTTACTTATTACCGCATAACTTGATAAAATTAAAATTGACAGAGCTTTTAGTGATAGAACAAAATTTATGTGGCCGCCATTTTGAAATTTGAGATCACAAAATAACTGTTATTTTTTTATTATTAAATAACATTAATGTACATAAGTGTACCAAATTTCATTGTGATATCTCAATTCTTTCTTGATATATAAAGTTTTCCTTAAAAAACGCAAAGTGGTGGCCAGACGGAAAACGAGAAGTTTCCGGACCTATGTTTATAGAAACTTTTTTTCTTATATTCATGCATGGAGTCCAAATATTTATAGTGAGAACACCTTTTACGTTACACGCTGTACATCCAGGAACTTGAGCCTGACGTATGAAGTTGACCAAAAGTGGGTAACGTTTGACAGACGTAATTCCTAACACAGGTGCGAAGCAAAACAAGGCAGTTAATGATTCATTGTTTAGTTTTGACAATATTTAATGACACGCACCGATGTTGTTATTATTAAGTAGTGAATCAACTGGAGTGTGTCTATGAAAACGCAGCGTTTATGGAAGCGGCAGTGTCAAGTGTCATACCTTGACATACTCTGACGAAATACATTATAACATTACCAATACCAACACACTTACGCATTCTCTTTAAAATATCATTAACAGCGAAGTCACGGACATGAGTCAACACTGGTATGTACGCGGTACGACAACACAAGGTTTCGCTAAACCCAGTCTGTGGTTGTATTCAAGTAATTTTGGGGTTTACGTCTTCTTCTTCTGGTCAACAGTCTGTTTCCAGTACTCCTGCCTGTTTAAGATAATTCATCTCAATTATGCTTTACTTCTCCCCTTCTTACTTTCTATTCTTTCTAATATTTCTTTCCACCGTTGAAGCGATATTAGTTGTCTAAGATGTAGAGCTTCTCTCATTTTGGAGTTTGAAATTCTTATTTTATGATTTATCTCTTTTCAGGTTCTTAATTTATACCGCTGTTATTTTGCTTTTCTTGCTTCTAACTTACAGTGTCACCACCACCACCACCACCACCACCACCACCACCACCACCACCACCACCACCATCATCACCATCATCATCACCACCATCTTCACAACACGGCATAAGCAAGGTTCTGCTTCTTCCGCCTTCAAAGATCCTCCACCCATCTCTTCCTGAGTCTACCCTCACACGTGTGTCCTATAGGTTTGTATTTCCAGATCTGTTTGGCCAGTATGGAATCTGACATCCTTCTAAGTGTTATTTCCACCGTTGTTTGTAATCTTCTAGTTTTTCATTCAAGTTAAAACTCGTAACTCGTCTCTTATGGCTTCATTCTTTATACGGTCAAGTTTAGAACACCTTTTAGCTCCTCTTAAGGACGCCATTTCTGAGGTCTGTGTTTAAGTGTTTCACTGTCTTGCTGCTTGGTTTCTGTCCACAATTCACACCCATAGGACAATACAGGGACTGCCATAACATTGTTTGACTTTAATTTTCGATCGTCTGGAACTTACCTAACTTAACATCAATATCATATTTCCGATTCCAGCCAATATCATTTCCCAAATAGTTAAAATGGCTCACCTGTTCTAGAATTCGATCATTAATCATTATTTTTGTTCTTATTGGTTACTTGATTCAAAATGCCATTACATTTGTTTTTATAGTGGAGATTTTCATATTGTGTTGTTTGCAACTCTGATAAAGCTTAAAAACAGATTTTTGCAAATCAGTTCTGAATTTTGAAGTACGAGTAACTCATCAGCAAACAACAGCACATTCAAATGTCTGTCTCGTGATAACTTAATACCAGGGTTCAATAGATGTTTCCATTTCCTTACTAGGTCGTTAATATAAATGTTAAAAAGAGTAGGTGAAATACTGCTCACTTGTCTAACACCTTGACTGACAGATATTCGTTGAGATACGCTACAGTTATTTTTAACAGCTATTCTTGTTCCGTTATATAGCCCTTGTATAGTTCTTATAAGTTGTCGTGGGTAACCCCATTCTTCTAATATTCTCCGGAAAATGTAAATCTTTATATTCTCGAATCTTGTCTTCTTGTTTTTTCGAATAACTTACTTAGTTTTCCCTTTTGTATTACCGTTTGACGTAACTAACAGTACAAGTTTATTTATTATGTTAAACACTTCTTGCTCTGTTTTCCCATCTTCAATTATAAGAGCTCGTATTCGTATGAACTTATAATAAGTAGTAATATTAGCGTGAGGTTACATCTACTGCGTTCTTTTTTGTCTATTGTTATTTGTGTCCCTGATTTTCCTGCCTTATCCAACTTTTACATATCCTAGATCAGTGCAGCAGGAGAAGTAAACTATACAAAACACGGCTCTAATAACCTCGTGTGCCTCCACCCATTGGTCCACCTAACGCAATGTGGAAACATTGTGTTGTTGTACTCGTGGTGCAAAGTTGATTAATTAAGTGTGCGCTGGATAAACGTCATTAATACATCTAATCGTCGCTTTACTGTGGCTACATAACCTCGGTTGTCTATCCCATGGTTCATGACAAACTACATAACATAAACGATTTCGAAGAAAAGTACCTGGCGAAAAAGTATGATGCGTTGCTAAAGGCAAGAAACCACATATTTTTCAGTCGTATTTGGAAAATAATACACAGGCTAATCACATTATAAGAAAGAGGAATCTGTGTTTTCTATAAGTTATTAACTTTTGTACTACAGTAGTCTCTTTTAGCAGATTACTAGCGCACTGTTCGCTACTGAACGATTGAATATTTCTAATCGGGCTGTTAGGTCAAGGTTCAAGGTTTCCTTGTGGGATACTAGACGTTTCGGCTGTTCCCACGATGGCCATCTTCAGTGGAGCAGCAGAAACCGAGATCTCAACTGCCTACGTAAGGTTTCGGTCCCCCCCTCCACCACTGAAGACGGTTACCATACTTACAGACAGCCCGGATAGTTTTATTGTATTGACAATGGCCGGGAAAGCGTACGTTCTTTTGTTAAGCCAATTAACGCTTTACGTTTATTTATATACTTATGTGCTCACTTAATTACGATACTTTGTTACTTTTAACTTAATTATTTACTTACATACCAGGAGGAAAGAGAGGACGTGAATGACCCAAACTACGATGGATTGATGGAATCCTAGAGGATGTGAAAGTGCTTGGATTAAAAAAAGGTTGTGGACATTGGTTAAGGATAGGGAAGTCTGGAGGAAAATCTGAGGGAAGCTGAGGCCCACGGTGGGCTGTGCAGCTGCTGATGATGACGATATTTACTTACTTACTTAGTTATTTACTGAATTACTTACTTATTTTCTTAGTTACTTACCCTCTTACTTGTTTACTCGCTTATAGTGTGTCAAAGTTAACTTGGCGTGGTTCGGTTGATGCGCAGAGGGCACGCAGTAGATCTGGCTTACTCTAGTGAGGGCCACTGTTTGTAGCCTTCTCCGTTCGCATACGTACACGTCATCTGTGGGCAGTAACTTACGTGAGTACAGGCGAACTGGGCTTACCAACGGTAAACGCCTTCTTTTACTACAGGAAGCGAGTCGACCTTATGCGAGTGGCAACGCGAACTTAACTTTGACAGATTATAGTTTATTATTTAGCTCCTTACTTACTAACCTACCTATTTACTTACTTACTTACTTACTTACTAACCTACCTATTTACTTACTTAGTTACTGACTTGCTTATTTCCTTAATTACTTATCTTATCTATTTGCATGCTATTGTATGTGTTTATTTATTTACTTATCTAGATAGTTACTTTCACTCTAACAGAGATTAGCTTGTACATTAAATGGCTTTTCATCACCTCTATACCACGAAGTCTGATCGTATGTTCAGGCGTGTTGATTAACGTCTGTTCTTTCTGCCGTTAACTACACTATTTTGTGCTTTCTTCAACACGCGGCTGTCCTCTCTTTAGGCAGTTTCATGTCTTCCCCACTTTTCGCGTCACTCGGACTCAGTCGCGCGCCGTTATTTATTGGGGGACTTCAACAACGTTATTCATGCACCAACTGCATTGATAACCAAAAATAATCAACAACCCGATTGCCATCAGCCTGGTTCTGATTGTAAAAACTTATGAATAAAGAAAATGTAGTGGAAAGATAGAAGACAGAAATCCCTCTAACCATCGGATGCTCTAACAGCACCGGGGTAGAAGAGCAGAAAATAACCACAGATGTTTGATACCACAGATCAAGGACGGATCTCATCTGCCAAAGACGAATGGTGCTTTTCCTATTTATCGAACAAAACGTCGTTAAACGAGATGAAGGAAATACATAGTTCGACGGAGGTTGTTTGCAATAAAACTACGTGAATAACAATGGGGTTGATACCCCCTACACTGAAACGAATTTTAATTATTGTATTTATAAAGGAGGAGAACAAGTAAAGGTAACTTTCTAAGGGTCTACAGCTTGTTTTTCTTCTTATTATTCACTACATTTGGAAGTACGAATCAGTTGTGAGTCTGGGAAAGATAACAGTAAGGAGACAAAAATGAATTATTAATTTATTTAAATATAAATCCGATGTCAATAACAATTATATAATGTTAACATTTAATATGCTATGTTTTGTTATGTTATGTTAACACTTTTGACCTGTCCATAGGCCTGAAGATACCCACCATATGGGTGAAACCTTGTCTTACGAGTAATTTTCCACATGGTCCATTCCAGAAGAAGACTTCAAATACAGAATGGCGACCGCGAAAGCCTAGTGAGAAACATACTATATTGTTAAAGTATTTTTAACAATACAACAGCATTAATCGTACATATCCAAGAAAATTCTCTACTAAACATTTCTTTCAGAATATACATTTAGGATCCATTGAATGTTTTTTTTTCCTTATCAGTTAATAAAATTTTAACTTTTCTCTTTATTTCTAGTTTTCACAAAAATCTTGATGCAGCTGGGCGGGTTCCACGAACGCCATGACATTGCGATGCACGTCCATTCTGCGGACAACGATCTTGACTGTGTCGCCCCCAAGGAGTTTCAAGTCGACGTTGGCCGGGGAAAGTCCGGGCGCCGCTATCAGTCGCCGGTAAAAACCGGTGACGTTGTTCACGCCGTGTACGAACACGGGCGGGATGCAACCAGTAGCCGGCGGTGCTTGGGGGGTCGCCGGACACAGTCGGCCCCGTGCCGGATTCACCATCGGCGGGGACAACTTCCATGGCGGACGCCGAGGAAGAGGTAGAGGAGGACCGGTTCCGCCTCGGTTTCTTAACCGGGCGCCCCCGTGGCCCAACCGCCACGAATGCGTCGGTCTCGTCACCGGGCAGCGGTACCGTCCGGGGATCGACTTGGTCCGCAGGCGTTGGGGGAGAACTCGGCGAGTCGCTCGAGTGGGGCAATGCAGAAGCGAGCGACTGCGTGCTCGTTGACTCGCCCGTACCGGCCATTCAAATTTTATTTTACCCAGCCGGGGAATTTATGCAACGATACGTTTAGCATAAGTCTCCGTATCAACCCCTGACTGCGGTATGAGAACATACAAACGCACGTATGAGTCGTGTGAAAGATGTAAATAATGAAAATAATTTAATAATTAAGGGTTAGGTATAAGACATAAATAAAAGAAACAAACGTATTAATTAATTTTAAATAAGGAAATAATTGTAACTGAACATGCATATGCAATTGCCAAGCCTTGTTGGTTTTAAACGCAGCCAAGGAAGACGAAACACGCCTCGACCGGCAGCTGTGACGTCATTGCTGCAGGCAACCGTTTGGTATCAGTGTGTGTGTGTGTGTGTGTGTGTGTGTGTGTGTGTGTGTGTGTGTGTGTGTGTGTGTGTGTGTGTGTGTGTGAAGAACAAGTTGAATTATGTATACGATTATGGAAAATTTTACACAGTTTTTTAAGTGGTGAACGAAAACCAGAAGTCACACGAATCAGAGACATATGTAGAAACACAGCTGGCGCCCGGCGCTACAATTCGATACTAAGAGGTCTATGATCGTGGGAACCGTTCAGCTACCGTGTGAAATTTTGCCGTAACTTCCATAGTTTACACACCTTAATGTTCATAATTTGCATAGGTTAAGTTTATTAATGTACCTAACAATTTGTCAAATAATATTTATAAAAAAGTGTGCGCTTCATAGAAAGACGCGTAGGTTGTAATTAGTTAATAAAACGACGCGCTGACTTGTTCAACTCTGTCCGAACAGTTTCCAACAGGAGTTGAACGCCGGCAGGAGTATAAAACCCCAGCGAGCGACACACTCTTGCTCAGATCATCAACAGACAGCACGTGAAGTCCACGCATCTCGCCACCGCAAATTTTACAAAGTTTAAGTAATGTTTTAAATCGTATTACGTAAACTAAAAGTGCGATGGAACCGGCAGTACGTCGGTGAAAGTAATTAGTGATATACACGAGTGATGTAAAAGACAATAATACCGTAAATTACGAGGAGTCGAAACGTCGTCGATGAACTTCAAGAAGTCCGCGTAGAACTTCGAGACATCCACGAAGGAAAAGACGAGGAGAGGAGAGGAAACAGAGCAATATACTAGAGGACGCAGGGACAGCCACACGCAGCTACAGCCAGCCGTACATCATCATGACCAGAGGTCCATGTCAGAACTCAGCATCCGTTAGACGGAGAGAGTAATTCCAAACGACGCAGAGACAGAGAAGGTGATACCGGAAGGGGATCCCAAAACTCGAGAGTCCATAGTGACGGTAACAACACAGTTAAATGGTTGCAGAAATATGCAGGTGAAGTCAGACATTTATTCAGTATTATAAATGACCCTGAGGTCTATCAAAAGAAGGCTCTAGATTCCATATCCAAGTTTACATAAATTTTATTATTTTTATTTGCGTAATGAATAATTAATAAAAGTTCAGAGAATAATAATTTATAACAAAGAACATAAAAGTTATTAATCTCATAAATAAATGGTAATTGGAGAAACCATATTTTATTATATTTTTATATTTTTATTATATAATTAAAATCAAGTAACTGTAACGCAAAATCAAGTACGAAAGTTTACTTCAATTGTAGATTTTAATTAATTGACACATTAGGAGTATAGTTAAATAAAGTAATAGAATGGCCTCTATTAGAATTTTTATAAATGTTTAATTATTTATTTTTTTAATTAAGTGGTACATAATAAAAAAACCACACTTGCTAAGTCAATATTAATATTCAATTTCGTACGTGTTAATTACGCATTGTAATAATATATGTGTTATGTATTTTATGTCTGTGTAAATATTCCAGGTCTTATATGTCTTATTTTTGTGTATAATGTGTCTTAGACTATAAGAGCTAAGATTTTGCCACGTTATAAGTATACGATATTCGTATAAGTGAATATAAGGGTTTCAATATTAGTTAACCCACACACTAATTAATAACATGACAATTTGCAGTTTTAATTAATAAACAAAATGAATATAATCTTAGTAACAAAGTCGCACTAATTTCACAACCAGTAATAAATCCTCTGTACTCTTTACTTGTAACGATATTCACGTGCTTATCCACCCTCAATTAACTACCAAAGCCTGCGACCTAGCTGGGAAACATCAAGGTAAATACTGCAGAAGAAGAGTATACCTTCGAGACGTGGGTAAGTGCGCACAAATGAGTAATAGCATATGTGTAAAAATGAAGAGTATCGTTACAATATATATATATATATATATTGTTAGATAACGAAATCCTCCCCTTCTTTTAAGCCCCGCGATGGAAGCCAATTTGTTAGAAGACGAGATCCGTCTCTGTTTATAATTATTATTATTATTATGAAGTAGTCGTCTCAGGGTTGTTTTTTACTTAATATGGGTCTTGCACTCGGCTGATTATTATTATTCAATCTCGTATTTTGTTATTATTTATCTGTTTATTGACTTATTCCCCTCAATTCAACCTATTGTTGAATCCAGGATTGAATAAGTCTGTTACTTACACTCTTTCGACGTATTAACTGTCGGTTTAATTGGTTTAATTATATGTATTTTATTCACTGCTTAGAATTATTCCAATCGAAGTTCCGTCGACTCTTCGTTGATCAGCGGTGGTGAGAAGATCAGTAGTTTTCTCCCTATATACTAACATACACATACATAGACATGACATTCATGGTAACTCATACTTTATAATATTATATATATATATATATATATATATATATATATATATATATATTGTAGCGTGACAGAAAATCCACTACATCTTAAGTCATATGAAATCATAAAGTTTAATTACACCAACAAATGTTATAATAATATTGAATGACATTTAAATAAATCAAAGGAATGAACCACGATAAAATAAAAATCCTCATTACATTATATATAAAAACCACTGTTTAAAAAAACCAAAGAAAGTATCGAAGCAACTCATAGTATCATATCAGTAATTTACCCAGGGAGCTAAGAGCAGTAGACCAGTTATATAAGACCATATCAAGAAAAAAGAAACTCAATTAAAGAGTAGTGAATACCAAAATACCCCAAAAACAAGAAAAGGGAAGAATAAAATTTGTGATCAGGAAGAAAACAATACCCTGATACCTGTAGAGAAGAATAAAGTCAGTATCAGTGAATAAATTAAATGTTCCAAACTAAACCTCAGTCGAGATAACACAAAGTACCTTGGTTTACCCAAGAATGAAGAAGGAAGACAAGAAAACCAGAAGAATGAAGACTAGAAGAGGGACAAGAATGAAGACTAGAAGAAGGACAAGAATGAAGACTAGAAGAAGGACAAGAAGGAAGACCAGAAGGAAGATACGAAGAAGGACAAGAAAGAAGACAGGAGGAGAGGAAGAAATAGTATGAAAGAAACACCGTTGTAAAACCTATTATTATATAAACTACTATCAACCCCAAACCCACAAAAACTATGCAAAAGAAAGTATAACATACCCAAAATCCTATAAAAATGTAATTATTTAAAAAACTAAAGTGCTGTATAGCGTTATAAGAAGTGAATCGACTAAAGCTATTGGGTAATAAAGAAAATAAACTAGTCTTAACAGTCCATGATTACTAAAGGTCTGGTCTGAGATAATAAGACTCAAAATATCAGAACCAACAGTGAAAGTGAATTTGTGTAAGTGTTTTTTAGAAATGCAATAAACTTAAAGTTGGTGAAGCTATAACTTATCAGTATGCAATATAACAACTTTAATATCTAATAATAAACAGCATAATAAAATAATAAAATGGAAGATTTCCAGTATTTTATTATTTCAATGTAAATCTTTATTTACAAGACATTTGTAAAAAATGATAATAAATAGAGTATAGGAGTTCATGTTTACTGATGTAGGGGATCACAAATAATAATGGTTTAGACCAGAAAGGACTGGGATTAATATAATATTAATAAGTGTAAAATGTTTAAATAGACTGTTTATTCACAGTCCTAAAATCAATGTGTTAGTAAAATGTATTTGTAAGAGTTATTAGAAAATAAGATTTATGTTATGTGTTCTAAAAAGAATTATGTTTGCTAAATAATAGCCTACATACCATTAATAATGTTTAAATAGGTATGCTATGTTAACTCAAAAATAGTTAAAAGATATATGTTCAAACCATGTCTGCAATATGTTCAATTGCGCAGATTGCTAAACAATGTTCATAATTATTTATTTTAATAACCGTAGTGTTAATTAACTACTACACCACACAATAAGTTATAAGACATGTTATTTTCATATAATTGTAATTATGTAAAGTCAGAGGAGGAGTTAAGTTTAAATTTATTTGAGAAAGACAGAAATATAAAATTCTAAAATCTAGGCCATTTGGTGAATTCACAGAAACAATATAAACCAGTATAATTCACTTATAAATCCTGTAAACTAGCAAGATTTATATAAGATAACTCAGTTCACCACTAATGGAAATGATCCTATGAGTTAAAATGATAATAAGGAAATATACCTTAAAACAATGTAAATTTTCAAAATATATAAATTAATTAATTTTCAAGAGCAATGTCAAATTTACAGATTAACACAAAAAACCAGTTCAAGGGTTTAATTTATATGTATTTAAGGAAAGGAAGAGGAATATGACTAATTAAAATTTATTATAATAGTATTACTGATACCTAAAATGGAGGAATTTTGTATAAAGACGGAAATCCAATTTTGAGCCTATATTTCCAAAAAGTGAACAAAATTTGTTAATTTCCACAAAATGTCTACAGATATGGACTATAATACATCAATTTAAAGGGAATGAGATGATTAAACCAATAATAAGGTTCATAATTCATAAAAGTGATGAATAAAATAGATAAATTCCATATATAATGTAATATTTTATCATGTGTACAGGTAATCGAAATATGTTAACAATACTTTTTCAAAGATTAACTGGGCCAGATTTATGACCAAGTTAATTAGTCTTTTGTTGAATATCAAGCTGAATAGTTGTGTGACAAAACGTTCTTTAAATCGAGTCGAAAATGGTACTAGCATTTAGCCATTAAAATAAGTGAAACGAGAGTTAGACGAATTAGACACTTTTTAAAACTAAAGCTATCCATATGTTCACGACAATAGTGAAAACAAACATCTAACTTCATGATACGAGTGACAGAAAACAGTAAAACCTTATATTTAAACCAATTCACTCTACAAATCATAACCATATCTTGAGAACGTTAACTCAAAGAAGTGAACACATACAAAATAAACTAACCAACACAAGTTTACACAGAACACTTCGTCAGAATACACCAAATAACTTAACAGACATATTACACCAGTGCGGGAAGATTTCAGACATTCACGAAGGTAATTCTGTCGTGATTTTTGGACATGCCGATTTTGCAGTGAACTCGCCATATCTAATAGCGGCCATTTTAAAAATTCAAGCCTGCCTTCTTTATCTTCCAGCAGTGACGTCATCGTCTGCATATTGGTTTGACAACATACATACACATTACTTATTGGAATTATTTAAATTTTATTGAATAATAATTATTGTATTTGTGTTAATTGTTAATGTTATACTCTCTCGTCACCCTTCTCTGACTATTAATTTTAATCGCTCAAAGAACCTGTCTTTTAATATATTAAATATCATAAATTTTGTTCTGTATGACACAATCGATAATTCCCGAGACAGAGTCGATAATTGCTCTCCATCGATAAAAAATCGATTATTTATTTAAATTGTCAATAAATCTATATATTTCCATTATTTCTTATTTGTTACTTATTTCACAGGTTAATTTAAGAGTATTTATTAAGGCTGAAGGACTTAACTAAGAAGAAAATATTTTATTTGAACGAGATATTGGACCAGCCAGAAAAGTCACCAATCGATTGCTAACTGGAGTTAAACTATTTAACTCCAGACTTAGTTCAAATCTTCTAGAAGTGCATCGGCGGTCAATAAATACCTGCCTGTTATTAAAATTTTTACAAGAACCTTTTAAAACAGATTTATTTCTTATACACACCTCTTAATAAACATAAACAAAATCTTTTACTATTTGAAAATTCTATTTTTATAAAATTTTCTATCAACTTATTATCTTTTGTAACGACCGGCATACAGAGGTCTGGTTACAATATATATATAGGTCAGTACGGTTGTAAACAAAATATAAAATCACTCAATTCGAATGATTCGCACTTTAAGCATGGTACCAACCGCCTCGTTCTTCTCCTCTAAGCTGTATTTACTGATACAATAAAGGTCAATTCTTTCAAAGGTAAAAATAATAATGGTTATTTATTCAATTCTAACACAATGAAATTTAGTACAATAATACGTGTTGCTCTTCTTCCTGGTTAACAATAAACATTTAAAATTGAACATGGACTCTAAAACGATCGATAAACTCAAGTTGGCATGACTGCCTTTGGTTAGTTACAAAGTGTGTGTTGACAAACATACAGGTTATGTCGTATTATTCGACTTGAAATGTCATTAATAATTATAATAATAAAAGTAGTAGGTTCTTTTAGACTGCAAAATACACTTATTTGAGATAATTGCTACGGCTAGAACAAACATATAAGATAAGAATTCATTGATTAATAATTAAAAAAGACAAAATATGAACGACTGTTCATGGTTAGACATAGGCTTTAAATATCGTTTAGTGCAACCTTGTTTGGTTAAAAGTGGTTAACTAGTTATTAATAATTGATAATAATTGTTATAATCCAGTGTCAGGGACTAAGATCATCTTTAAAATTGGATATTCCTATTTCAGGTAACGGTGATTCATGGATTGTAATTATCACTCTCTGGTGTAACTCTTACTTAAATTTAGCAACAAAATATTCGATACTCTTATCTGCTGATAGCATAAGAGCACATACACTCTTCATTTATGGTACAATGTCTTTACTTATTCTAAACATTTATAGTATACAAATCGTTGAAATTGTCGTTACTTAAATCGTTCAACTTCGACATTGTTTATTTGTATTCATTAAATCCCTTCTTTTAAGAATAGGGAATTTAATTGTTTACCATAGGTTAATTTAAATCGCTATTAGCGTTCAGTTATCTTTCTTACCATCTAATCATAACATTATAGCTGTGGGTATGAATACTTGCGTATCTTGTCGTTCGAAGGGTTACACTTTTTCTTATTAACACTTTTTAATTAATTAAAATTTCTTTTTTATTAATTAATTAATTAAATTTTATCACTGCACTGCACCCACTCCTATGCGCATTAACTCCGAATAAAGTACACTTAGAAATATACTGCACTGATCCTTCAATGGATGTAACCTATATCTCGTTTTGAGGTTAACGTTGTTTACACCTGGTTGCTGTCAAAAGCACGTTTTTCTGGAGCGACGACGAGCATGCAGCTCGCTTCGTGAATGTTGAAAGACTGTCCCTGGTTCCTATGTCGGAATGGTGAATCTCGGATTTTTTATAAGTTCTGATTGGTCAGTTTATTTTAATTCGTTTATCTCCGGTGGGCTTCGTCAAAACAGACGCTTCCAACGGCGTCACTTTTTGGTGTCAAGATTCAGAAATCGTGGCTGACATACCCACGCGAAAGGGCACAGCATAATACAATTATTTTTAAAAGTCCAATATCTTTCTTATAATTGTACTGAGGACATTGTGATTACCCTCATTGTTCATGATTTTTAAAGACGATTAATTTGAACTCCCTCATCATATATTTCTGATGAAATATGGAAAGGAAAATGGAAGAAAATAATAAGAATTTGGAAGAGAAGATGGAAGAAACCAGTAGGAAAATAGAAAGTGACAACCAACAATTACAAGACGAATTAAGGGAAAATAACAGGAAAATGGAAGAGACGATGGGGGAAAGATTGGAAGAATTGAGAGAGGACAATCAACTGCTGAGAGAAGAATTAAGGGAAGTTAACCAAGAGAACATGAATAAGTTAGACGAGAGGATTGAGTTAGCCAAGGAGGAGATAAATAAAAAGATAACAGAAACGAAGAAGTCCATCGTCAAGAAGTTAGAGCAGGAAGTCGTGGTGGTTAACCAGCAGATCAGAGAAGTAGACGAAAGATGTCGTCAAACAGAAAACGAAGTGCTGGAAGTCCGGGAAGTAATAACTAAGGAGATTACTCAGGTCCAAGAACAACAGAAAACTAAAATGGAGGAGACCAAGAAGTTTGCCTTGGAGGAAGTAAATAAAGTGCGGACTCAGGTAACCGAAAGATGTGACGGCGTGGAAGCCGCTATGTCGAACATAACCGGACAGGTGCGTCAGAGCCAGGAGGAGATAGAGTTAATAAGGAACAGACCATCTGGATATCACAATTTCCCCATGTCAGAGAACAGAGAATGGCTCAATTTCCGGCAATACAAACGGAAGCCTATGGAGTTCTTGGCACGAATAGAGGAGTACCTCGAGAAACACCGAGGGAACCGATGGGTCCAGAACAGAGAAATCCTTGACGAGTCGTTTCGGGAGGTGAATGACCATTGGTGGATGGCCAACCGGAGCGACATCGACAATTATGAACAATTCAAGAGCCTGTTCAAGGCCAAGTACTGGTCAGAGACCACGCAAAATCTAATAAGAGATAATATATGCCACGGCCGCTACAAACCACAAGTCGGCAGTTCAATGACAGCTTATTTCCTCGGCAAGGTGTGTATGGCCAAGCACTTAGAACCAGCCATACCGGAGGAGTGCCTAATAAATAAGTTGTCTTACCATTATGATGAGGAGGTGATTCGTGCGAGGAGGGGCAGCCAGATAAAAACCATCCAGGCCATGACAGAACTCCTAGAAAATTATGAAAATGAAGACTACTACCGACAGAGTCGTAGAAGAAGTGATGGGCCCGAACCAAGGACGTACCAGAACAATAACCAGGGTACGAACCACATAAATACTGGGTACCAAGGAGGCCGGGCATATCCGCGAAATAACGGTCCTAATAATAATGGAAATAATGTGAACAATACTAATTACAATGATAATAATAATACGGGTCCAAATTATCAAAACCCGAATCGACCCTCTAATGGTTATCAGGGTAACCGCAATCCCTACCCTAATAACGCAAATAGTCAGAGAAGCCCCAATTATGGTAATAGTCCTTACCCTAATAATACCAATCGTACGGGTCCCAATAATGGTAATTTTAATAATAATAGGTTTCCTCGCCCTAGAGTGAACTTCATACGAGCCACAGATGGAAGACAGCGGAGATTCGATCACAATAGACGAAATAGCTACCGAGGATATGAAGAAAGGCGGAGGAGCCTAGAACGGGACCAACCAAGGTACTATCCGGCGCGTAGGAGCAATAGTTTGGACAACACTGAACGGAGGTCGAACCATGAACGTCCGGAAGACCATAGGACCGATCGGCAGGTAACCACTCTGAGCATCCCAAATGAGGCATCGACTAGTATGGCTCAAAGGAACAATGATGCCGAGCCTTTAAACGGGCACAGGCAGTAATAAATCGCCAGAACCCGTTACTGCTCTTAACTACTGGGTATAATAATCATAATGAGTGCAATTTTGAGAATAATCACAATCGTATCACAATCATCGGGATCAACTACCTAAAGGACATCAGACAGGAGTTATTGGAAGAGGTTAACAGGAGTCCCACCAATAACTTCAATAATGAAATTATACATGTCGACGCCAAGGTAGAAGGCATCCCAGCCAAGTTAATGATCGATACTGGGTCGAACGTATCAATAATAAGTACGACGGAATTGGAGAGGATACAGCAAGAGTGCGGGAGAACTTTACCAACATTCCCATTGAATAATATTGTTTTGTTGGGTGCAACCGGCCGACAAAACAAAACTATACGTAGACAAGTCTCCGCCAGTGTGATGAGCTGTGGTATAGCGATTGACATGGAATTCTTGGTGGCGAGCGGTCTGCCATTTAATATACTGGTCGGGTGTGATGTGCTTAGGAGGAATTCCGCCATCATTGATCTGAGAACTGAAACATTGTCGCTGTTTTCTAACGGACATACTTGGACGGCGAACTTGGTGGGTAGTGACCAAGTAGTTCCCGATAGTATCCATCAGCAAATCCGAAAAATTAATTACATCCATCCAACATCTATAATTGAACAGAGAATAGACGACACCTCCAATGAAGATTTATGGTCACAAAAAATCCAGGAGATCAGGGATTTCCGGAGCGGTATAACTGGCGAAGGTTTAACAACAAACCAAGCGAACAAATTAATAGACATATACAACAAATATAAATCAGTCTTTTCTGATGAGCCCGGTAAAGTGAAGAACTTCCAGTGTACTCTACAATTCCGAGACACAGTGGACTTTAACCGGAAGTCTTACCCCATTGCGCAATCACGAAAGCAAGCAGTAAGAGCTGAAATAGAGCAAATGATTAACCGTGACATTATAGAGAGTAGCCATTCCCCATATACAAGTCCTATCGTGGCTATTCCTAAGAAAAACGGACAAGTCCGTTTGTGTTTAGATGCGCGCGAAATAAATAAGATGATCATTAATGACAGGACTTCGCCCGGTGAGATTGAGGAGATCTTAAAACGATTCCACGGTACCAAATACTTCACTACCTGGGATACGGTGTGCGGATACTGGCAGGTGGAATTACATCCACAGAGTCGCCAGTATCTGGCCTTTATATTCGAAGGGCGGAACTACCAGTTTAAGAGGTTGCCCTTCGGACTGGTAAACTCGTCGCAGTCTTTGTGCACTGCATGGATCAGATACTTGGCCAAGAAGCACTACACTTCACCACCGTATACGTCGATGACTTGCTAGTGTCCTCAGAAACTTGGGAGGAACACTGCTACCGTGTGGAACACGTCTTACAGAAGCTAGCAGCAAACAATATTACGCTGAAGTTAGCAAAATCTCATTTTATTGCTAAAGAGATACAATTCTTAGGCTTCATATTAAATGATAAGGGAATCTCACCGTCGGCTGAAAAAGTCGAAGCGATTCAGAACTTTCCTACACCAAAGAATCGAAGGCATACAGTCGTTCCTGGGACTCTGTAATTATTACCGCAAGTTCCAGGAAAAATACTCCGAACTGACTGCCAGATTTCAGCCGCAACTGTCATCTAAAAATAAATGGATCTGGGGTAATGAACAACAAAATATATTAACTCTTATAAAACAAAAATTCCTTAAACACATTATACTCCGCCATCCAGATTTTAACAAGCCTTTCTTTCTTAATTGTGATGCCAGTGACATCAGCCTCGGCACTACCTTATATCAAGAGGATGAGGAGGGCGAACATCTTGTAATCTGCTTTGCCAGCAGAGCTCTGAACCAGAGTGAGAAAAACTATCACGTGACAGAAAAAGAGTTATTGAGTGTCGTGTTCGCGTGCGGAAAGTTCCGCACATATATTCTTGGTTATCCCGTTACCGTCCGGACAGACCATAAATCTATCTCGTTCCTTAAGAGATGTAAGTTGAGCCATGGAAGGTTAACGCGGTGGATACTATTGCTGCAAGAATACGACCTTAAGTGGGAGTATATCCCCGGAAGGAAGAATGTCGTCGCGGACGTATTGTCTAGAGTAGACATTGACAAACAGACGTTCGAGGGGGAGAAGGAGAGTATTCTGAAGGTATACCATATTCTCAGCAGCAGCGCCGGTCTACAATCAGTTCTGGAACAACTAAGCACACACCAACAAGCTGACCCGAAATTAATTACTATTATCTCAAGATTGGAAGCAGGGGATGAGACAATATCCCAATATTATACCATACATAATGGAATCCTGTTTTCCAAACCATCATTATATAAGGAGGAATGGAAGGTAATAATTCCGACCCATATCGAGAAAGAAATAGTGTTCAGTTATCATGTTCGATATGGGCATATGGGCGCATTAAAGGTGGTAAAGGCCCTGGAAGAGAGCTGCCATATCAAAGACATAAATCGGAAGGTTCGGAGGTACATTAGAAACTGTCGCATTTGCCAACTCGTAAAAACTAACAACGAGAAAAGAGAAGGGCAGATGATTCCAATAACATCGCAGTCGAAACTTGAGAAGGTATTCCTGGATATCTGTGGGCCATTTCCCCGCAGTGGAGGCCGCCACCGATACAAATATGTCGTCATCATAATGGACCATTATACCAAGTTCGTGAAGCTATACCCAGCGAATCGGGCGACTACGAATAAAGTTCTTGAGATCCTGATCAACCAGTACTTCCCAACCGTCGGAAAACCGGTATCGATCATAACCGACCACGGAACACAATTCAAGGGGAGGAAATGGCGGGATACACTGCTGTCCATGGGGGTTCATACATACAAGACATCCGTATACCACCCAAACAGTAACCCGGCCGAAAGAGTCTTGCGAGAGGTGGGGCGCCTATTAAGAACGTATTGCCATGATCAGCAGAGAAGGTGGCAAGAATACTTGGAGGCCACTGAAGAATTCCTCAACCTGGCCTACCATCCAGCCATAGGAATAACCCCATACTCCGCAATGTACGAGAGACAACCCCCTAGAGAGATTGAAGATATCTTGGAGTTCCCCAGAGAGCATAAATATAGATTTGATAGAATTCAATTTTGTAATAAGGTGGCCGAAGATCAGGAGAAACGGCGGAATAAATACAATAAAAGCATGGGTAAGGTTATTCATTATACCGTTGGAGAGAAGGTGTTGTTGAAGAATAGGGAATTACCCAGTTCCTTAGAGGGGATAACAAAAAAGTTATTGCTCCTGTACACTGGTCCCTATATTGTCTCAAAGGACAATAACAACAACACATACGAAATCAAGGAAATGAATTCAAATAAAGTCAAGGGTGTCTTTAACCAGGCATCCATGAAGAAATTTTATGATTAAAATTATCCAAATTCTAAACACAATGTAAGCCAATTACATACAATTTATTTGAAAGAAACTATTTGGAAAAAAGAATAAAACAATAACAGAATTTGAAAAAATCCTAAAAATTCCAAAGAAAAAGTAAGTACATCTTACTAAACTATTATTAATGAAACCATTTAGAAGATATGTACAAGAAGAATTTAAAATCCCCCAAATTCTAAAAACAATGTAAGCCCATTACATACAATTTATTTGAGAAGAAACATTTTGTAAGAAGATATATAAAATAGAATTTTGAAAATCCTCAAAATTCTAAAACACTTGTAAGCCAATCTTACATAAATAATTATTTGAAGAAAAACTTTATGGCTATAATATAATAATAAAGAAGGAGAGAATTTAGATGAGAAACCATCTGCATTCAAAAACTAGTAAGGACAGCTTACTAAATATTTATTTGAAGAGAAACATTTTGACAATAATACCAAGAGAATTTAGAAAAATAAAACCAGCCAAAACACAGGTAAACCCACCTTACATACAAATGATTTGAGAAAACTTTATGGAATAATATAAGAAGAGTGAATTTTTGAATTGTGTATAAATCAAGTTTCCAAACCAAGAATAAGTACAACTTACCAACCAATTATTAATAAAACACTTTGGTGAGATAAACAGAAGAGATTTCATACCATATTTATGGTAAGCATAGAATATAATTACCATGGTAACAAAGGATCATAATGGGATGAATAAAGGAAACAGACTTTAGAATTAAAACAAATAATTCTGGACAGTATGATCATGTCTAATTTCAATATGAAGAGTAAAAACCTTTCCATAAAAAGATGCTAAAGGAAATAAAAAAGAAAAAATTCTTTAATACGATTTGAGTGATTGAATATAATAAAGTGAAAAAACTTATTTGGAATTATGAGATAATGAAACTTTGAAGTGGTATGAGGAGAAATTATGACCTCATTATGAAATTAATAAAAAACCATCATTCGAAAGTATAATAACAATGACAAGAATAATGTGAGAATAATGTCAAAGATTTATGTAATTAAACGAATTAATATAAAATGATTTATGAATTAAATGACAATTATGATAATGATAGTTCTACAAATTCTAGAAAATAGAACAAGTGGAAATTTAAGAACAAAGAAACAGTCTAAAAATGTCATAAAGATATGCTACAATAAACAATGCAGTTTATAAAAAAAAAGCCAGAAGGTAATAAAGAATTTATAACCAAAAGATTTATATGATAAGAAAAGTTGAAAAATGTAATAATAGAAGAGCTTCCTACCATAATATCAAATGAAAGAAACATCCAGTTAACGAGTCAGAAGAACAACTGAGATAGGAATATTAAAATCTCTGAGAAATATAATAAGTAATAAGTGAAGTATCCCAAAGATATTTTTTTTTAAATATTAACAAATGTGTACTATTCTGAATAATTTTTTTAATCTGTCTGAAGATAATTCCAGCTGGATTAATATGTTTTTTGAGCAGAGATGATTTGCCTCTGTACTCAAATATGTGTGAAGTATTGGACAGCAGACGAAAGTAGCGTACAGTGCCTCTCTGAACTGAACCAGCTCACAAAGTAGGGAACGATAGGGAGGAAATATCCCAAAGAGAAAATACTAAGAAGAAATATGAAAATGAAATAATAAATATGAAACTCAGATGACTATTACTATCAAGGAAGATCAAGTGAGAATGATATAAACTCAAATATAAATAAGAAAATTTTAAAATGGAAGGAAGTCCAAAATAGTAACAAACCTAGAATAATTATCATAAGCAATTGTTTCAGACAAAGCAAGTATAGTCTGAAAAAATTACTTCTGGAGAAGGGCATTCTGTAGCGTGACAGAAAATCCACTACATCTTAAGTCATATGAAATCATAAAGTTTAATTACACCAACAAATGTTATAATAATATTGAATGACATTTAAATAAATCAAAGGAATGAACCACGATAAAATAAAAATCCTCATTACATTATATATAAAAACCACTGTTTAAAAAAACCAAAGAAAGTATCGAAGCAACTCATAGTATCATATCAGTAATTTACCCAGGGAGCTAAGAGCAGTAGACCAGTTATATAAGACCATATCAAGAAAAAAGAGACTCAATTAAAGAGTAGTGAATACCAAAATACCCCAAAAACAAGAAAAGGGAAGAATAAAATTTGTGATCAGGAAGAAAACAATACCCTGATACCTGTAGAGAAGAATAAAGTCAGTATCAGTGAATAAATTAAATGTTCCAAACTAAACCTCAATCGAGATAACACAAAGTACCTTGGTTTACCCAAGAATGAAGAAGGAAGACAAGAAAACCAGAAGAATGAAGACTAGAAGAGGGACAAGAATGAAGACTAGAAGAAGGACAAGAATGAAGACTAGAAGAAGGACAAGAAGGAAGACCAGAAGGAAGATACGAAGAAGGACAAGAAAGAAGACAGGAGGAGAGGAAGAAATAGTATGAAAGAAACACCGTTGTAAAACCTATTATTATATAAACTACTATCAACCCCAAACCCACAAAAACTATGCAAAAGAAAGTATAACATACCCAAAATCCTATAAAAATGTAATTATTTAAAAAACTAAAGTGCTGTATAGCGTTATAAGAAGTGAATCGACTAAAGCTATTGGGTAATAAAGAAAATAAACTAGTCTTAACAGTCCATGATTACTAAAGGTCTGGTCTGAGATAATAAGACTCAAAATATCAGAACCAACAGTGAAAGTGAATTTGTGTAAGTGTTTTTTAGAAATGCAATAAACTTAAAGTTGGTGAAGCTATAACTTATCAGTATGCAATATAACAACTTTAATATCTAATAATAAACAGCATAATAAAATAATAAAATGGAAGATTTCCAGTATTTTATTATTTCAATGTAAATCTTTATTTACAAGACATTTGTAAAAAATGATAATAAATAGAGTATAGGAGTTCATGTTTACTGATGTAGGGGATCACAAATAATAATGGTTTAGACCAGAAAGGACTGGGACTAATATAATATTAATAAGTGTAAAATGTTTAAATAGACTGTTTATTCACAGTCCTAAAATCAATGTGTTAGTAAAATGTATTTGTAAGAGTTATTAGAAAATAAGATTTATGTTATGTGTTCTAAAAAGAATTATGTTTGCTAAATAATAGCCTACATACCATTAATAATGTTTAAATAGGTATGCTATGTTAACTCAAAAATAGTTAAAAGATATATGTTCAAACCATGTCTGCAATATGTTCAATTGCGCAGATTGCTAAACAATGTTCATAATTATTTATTTTAATAACCGTAGTGTTAATTAACTACTACACCACACAATAAGTTATAAGACATGTTATTTTCATATAATTGTAATTATGTAAAGTCAGAGGAGGAGTTAAGTTTAAATTTATTTGAGAAAGACAGAAATATAAAATTCTAAAATCTAGGCCATTTGGTGAATTCACAGAAACAATATAAACCAGTATAATTCACTTATAAATCCTGTAAACTAGCAAGATTTATATAAGATAACTCAGTTCACCACTAATGGAAATGATCCTATGAGTTAAAATGATAATAAGGAAATATACCTTAAAACATTGTAAATTTTCAAAATATATAAATTAATTAATTTTCAAGAGCAATGTCAAATTTACAGATTAACACAAAAAACCAGTTCAAGGGTTTAATTTATGTGTATTTAAGGAAAGGAAGAGGAATATGACTAATTAAAATTTATTATAATAGTATTACTGATACCTAAAATGGAGGAATTTTGTATAAAGACGGAAATCCAATTTTGAGCCTATATTTCCAAAAAGTGAACAAAATTTGTTAATTTCCACAAAATGTCTACAGATATGGACTATAATACATCAATTTAAAGGGAATGAGATGATTAAACCAATAATAAGGTTCATAATTCATAAAAGTGATGAATAAAATAGATAAATTCCATATATAATGTAATATTTTATCATGTGTACAGGTAATCGAAATATGTTAACAATACTTTTTCAAAGATTAACTGGGCCAGATTTATGACCAAGTTAATTAGTCTTTTGTTGAATATCAAGCTGAATAGTTGTGTGACAAAACGTTCTTTAAATCGAGTCGAAAATGGTACTAGCGTTTAGCCATTAAAATAAGTGAAACGAGAGTTAGACGAATTAGACACTTTTTAAAACTAAAGCTATCCATATGTTCACGACAATAGTGAAAACAAACATCTAACTTCATGATACGAGTGACAGAAAACAGTAAAACCTTATATTTAAACCAATTCACTCTACAAATCATAACCATATCTTGAGAACGTTAACTCAAAGAAGTGAACACATACAAAATAAACTAACCAACACAAGTTTACACAGAACACTTCGTCAGAATACACCAAATAACTTAACAGACATATTACACCAGTGCGGGAAGATTTCAGACATTCACGAAGGTAATTCTGTCGTGATTTTTGGACATGCCGATTTTGCAGTGAACTCGCCATATCTAATAGCGGCCATTTTGAAAATTCAAGCCTGCCTTCTTTATCTTCCAGCAGTGACGTCATCGTCTGCATATTGGTTTGACAACATACATACACATTACTTATTGGAATTATTTAAATTTTATTGAATAATAATTATTGTATTTGTGTTAATTGTTAATGTTATACTCTCTCGTCACCCTTCTCTGGCTATTAATTTTAATCGCTCAAAGAACCTGTCTTTTAATATATTAAATATCATAAATTTTGTTCTGTATGACACAATCGATAATTCCCGAGACAGAGTCGATAATTGCTCTCTATCGATAAAAAATCGATTATTTATTTAAATTGTCAATAAATCTATATATTTCCATTATTTCTTATCTGTTACTTATTTCACAGGTTAATTTAAGAGTATTTATTAAGGCTGAAGGACTTAACTAAGAAGAAAATATTTTATTTGAACGAGATATTGGACCAGCCAGAAAAGTCACCAATCGATTGCTAACTGGAGTTAAACTATTTAACTCCAGACTTAGGTCAAATCTTCTAGAAGTGCATCGGCGGTCAATAAATACCTGCCTGTTATTAAAATTTTTACAAGAACCTTTTAAAACAGATTTATTTCTTATACACACCTCTTAATAAACATAAACAAAATCTTTTACTATTTGAAAATTCTATTTTTATAAAATTTTCTATCAACTTATTATCTTTTGTAACGACCGGGATACAGAGGTCTGGTTACAAAGTGGCGTCCAACTTAGAGGGCTTTATAAGATAAGCCTGGCAGCGATTAATTAATAGATACCAGAAAAATGCAAAGACGAGCTACTTCAAAAAAGAGGGCGGCAGAGGCCGAAAAAGAGATTGACATGGGTGATAAAGAGGCAACACCCGTGGAGAATCCGGAAGTGTTACTAACCCAGGTGGAACCGAAACAACCAATACCACCAGAGGAACAACCGGAAGTAACAACGCAGACAGGGGAAGTCAATGCCCCAGAAAAGGAGAAACCGTCGCAAATAGAGGATATGACAACCCAAGAAATGTTCAGGCGGGTGATGGAGGCAATGAATGGAATGAGTCAAGATTTGAATAAGAAAATGGATTCCACCACGGAAAATAACAAGTTGAGTGAAGACTTGAATAACAAACTGGATTCCAGGAACAAGAAAATGGATTCCACAAAGGAAGATTTGAGGGAAGACAACCGATCCACAAAGGAAGAATTGGGCCGTAAGATAGAAAATACTATTAAGAGGATTGAGGAAACCAGTAGGAAGATGGAAAGGAAAATGGAAGAAAATAATAAGAATTTGGAAGAGAAGATGGAAGAAACCAGTAGGAAAATAGAAAGTGACAACCAACAATTACAAGACGAATTAAGGGAAAATAACAGGAAAATGGAAGAGACGATGGGGGAAAGATTGGAAGAATTGAGAGAGGACAATCAACTGCTGAGAGAAGAATAAGGGAAGTTAACCAAGAGAACATGAATAAGTTAGACGAGAGGATTGAGTTAGCCAAGGAGGAGATAAATAAAAAGATAACAGAAACGAAGAAGTCCATCGTCAAGAAGTTAGAGCAGGAAGTCGTGGTGGTTAACCAGCAGATCAGAGAAGTAGACGAAAGATGTCGTCAAACAGAAAACGAAGTGCTGGAAGTCCGGGAAGTAATAACTAAGGAGATTACTCAGGTCCAAGAACAACAGAAAACTAAAATGGAGGAGACCAAGAAGTTTGCCTTGGAGGAAGTAAATAAAGTGCGGACTCAGGTAACCGAAAGATGTGACGGCGTGGAAGCCGCTATGTCGAACATAACCGGACAGGTGCGTCAGAGCCAGGAGGAGATAGAGTTAATAAGGAACAGACCATCTGGATATCACAATTTCCCCATGTCAGAGAACAGAGAATGGCTCAATTTCCGGCAATACAAACGGAAGCCTATGGAGTTCTTGGCACGAATAGAGGAGTACCTCGAGAAACACCGAGGGAACCGATGGGTCCAGAACAGAGAAATCCTTGACGAGTCGTTTCGGGAGGTGAATGACCATTGGTGGATGGCCAACCGGAGCGACATCGACAATTATGAACAATTCAAGAGCCTGTTCAAGGCCAAGTACTGGTCAGAGACCACGCAAAATCTAATAAGAGATAATATATGCCACGGCCGCTACAAACCACAAGTCGGCAGTTCAATGACAGCTTATTTCCTCGGCAAGGTGTGTATGGCCAAGCACTTAGAACCAGCCATACCGGAGGAGTGCCTAATAAATAAGTTGTCTTACCATTATGATGAGGAGGTGATTCGTGCGAGGAGGGGCAGCCAGATAAAAACCATCCAGGCCATGACAGAACTCCTAGAAAATTATGAAAATGAAGACTACTACCGACAGAGTCGTAGAAGAAGTGATGGGCCCGAACCAAGGACGTACCAGAACAATAACCAGGGTACGAACCACATAAATACTGGGTACCAAGGAGGCCGGGCATATCCGCGAAATAACGGTCCTAATAATAATGGAAATAATGTGAACAATACTAATTACAATGATAATAATAATACGGGTCCAAATTATCAAAACCCGAATCGACCCTCTAATGGTTATCAGGGTAACCGCAATCCCTACCCTAATAACGCAAATAGTCAGAGAAGCCCCAATTATGGTAATAGTCCTTACCCTAATAATACCAATCGTACGGGTCCCAATAATGGTAATTTTAATAATAATAGGTTTCCTCGCCCTAGAGTGAACTTCATACGAGCCACAGATGGAAGACAGCGGAGATTCGATCACAATAGACGAAATAGCTACCGAGGATATGAAGAAAGGCGGAGGAGCCTAGAACGGGACCAACCAAGGTACTATCCGGCGCGTAGGAGCAATAGTTTGGACAACACTGAACGGAGGTCGAACCATGAACGTCCGGAAGACCATAGGACCGATCGGCAGGTAACCACTCTGAGCATCCCAAATGAGGCATCGACTAGTATGGCTCAAAGGAACAATGATGCCGAGCCTTTAAACGGGCACAGGCAGTAATAAATCGCCAGAACCCGTTACTGCTCTTAACTACTGGGTATAATAATCATAATGAGTGCAATTTTGAGAATAATCACAATCGTATCACAATCATCGGGATCAACTACCTAAAGGACATCAGACAGGAGTTATTGGAAGAGGTTAACAGGAGTCCCACCAATAACTTCAATAATGAAATTATACATGTCGACGCCAAGGTAGAAGGCATCCCAGCCAAGTTAATGATCGATACTGGGTCGAACGTATCAATAATAAGTACGACGGAATTGGAGAGGATACAGCAAGAGTGCGGGAGAACTTTACCAACATTCCCATTGAATAATATTGTTTTGTTGGGTGCAACCGGCCGACAAAACAAAACTATACGTAGACAAGTCTCCGCCAGTGTGATGAGCTGTGGTATAGCGATTGACATGGAATTCTTGGTGGCGAGCGGTCTGCCATTTAATATACTGGTCGGGTGTGATGTGCTTAGGAGGAATTCCGCCATCATTGATCTGAGAACTGAAACATTGTCGCTGTTTTCTAACGGACATACTTGGACGGCGAACTTGGTGGGTAGTGACCAAGTCGTTCCCGATAGTATCCATCAGCAAATCCGAAAAATTAATTACATCCATCCAACATCTATAATTGAACAGAGAATAGACGACACCTCCAATGAAGATTTATGGTCACAAAAAATCCAGGAGATCAGGGATTTCCGGAGCGGTATAACTGGCGAAGGTTTAACAACAAACCAAGCGAACAAATTAATAGACATATACAACAAATATAAATCAGTCTTTTCTGATGAGCCCGGTAAAGTGAAGAACTTCCAGTGTACTCTACAATTCCGAGACACAGTGGACTTTAACCGGAAGTCTTACCCCATTGCGCAATCACGAAAGCAAGCAGTAAGAGCTGAAATAGAGCAAATGATTAACCGTGACATTATAGAGAGTAGCCATTCCCCATATACAAGTCCTATCGTGGCTATTCCTAAGAAAAACGGACAAGTCCGTTTGTGTTTAGATGCGCGCGAAATAAATAAGATGATCATTAATGACAGGACTTCGCCCGGTGAGATTGAGGAGATCTTAAAACGATTCCACGGTACCAAATACTTCACTACCTGGGATACGGTGTGCGGATACTGGCAGGTGGAATTACATCCACAGAGTCGCCAGTATCTGGCCTTTATATTCGAAGGGCGGAACTACCAGTTTAAGAGGTTGCCCTTCGGACTGGTAAACTCGTCGCAGTCTTTGTGCACTGCATGGATCAGATACTTGGCCAAGAAGCACTACACTTCACCACCGTATACGTCGATGACTTGCTAGTGTCCTCAGAAACTTGGGAGGAACACTGCTACCGTGTGGAACACGTCTTACAGAAGCTAGCAGCAAACAATATTACGCTGAAGTTAGCAAAATCTCATTTTATTGCTAAAGAGATACAATTCTTAGGCTTCATATTAAATGATAAGGGAATCTCACCGTCGGCTGAAAAAGTCGAAGCGATTCAGAACTTTCCTACACCAAAGAATCGAAGGCAGTTACAGTCGTTCCTGGGACTCTGTAATTATTACCGCAAGTTCCAGGAAAAATACTCCGAACTGACTGCCAGATTTCAGCCGCAACTGTCATCTAAAAATAAATGGATCTGGGGTAATGAACAACAAAATATATTAACTCTTATAAAACAAAAATTCCTTAAACACATTATACTCCGCCATCCAGATTTTAACAAGCCTTTCTTTCTTAATTGTGATGCCAGTGACATCAGCCTCGGCACTACCTTATATCAAGAGGATGAGGAGGGCGAACATCTTGTAATCTGCTTTGCCAGCAGAGCTCTGAACCAGAGTGAGAAAAACTATCACGTGACAGAAAAAGAGTTATTGAGTGTCGTGTTCGCGTGCGGAAAGTTCCGCACATATATTCTTGGTTATCCCGTTACCGTCCGGACAGACCATAAATCTATCTCGTTCCTTAAGAGATGTAAGTTGAGCCATGGAAGGTTAACGCGGTGGATACTATTGCTGCAAGAATACGACCTTAAGTGGGAGTATATCCCCGGAAGGAAGAATGTCGTCGCGGACGTATTGTCTAGAGTAGACATTGACAAACAGACGTTCGAGGGGGAGAAGGAGAGTATTCTGAAGGTATACCATATTCTCAGCAGCAGCGCCGGTCTACAATCAGTTCTGGAACAACTAAGCACACACCAACAAGCTGACCCGAAATTAATTACTATTATCTCAAGATTGGAAGCAGGGGATGAGACAATATCCCAATATTATACCATACATAATGGAATCCTGTTTTCCAAACCATCATTATATAAGGAGGAATGGAAGGTAATAATTCCGACCCATATCGAGAAAGAAATAGTGTTCAGTTATCATGTTCGATATGGGCATATGGGCGCATTAAAGGTGGTAAAGGCCCTGGAAGAGAGCTGCCATATCAAAGACATAAATCGGAAGGTTCGGAGGTACATTAGAAACTGTCGCATTTGCCAACTCGTAAAAACTAACAACGAGAAAAGAGAAGGGCAGATGATTCCAATAACATCGCAGTCGAAACTTGAGAAGGTATTCCTGGATATCTGTGGGCCATTTCCCCGCAGTGGAGGCCGCCACCGATACAAATATGTCGTCATCATAATGGACCATTATACCAAGTTCGTGAAGCTATACCCAGCGAATCGGGCGACTACGAATAAAGTTCTTGAGATCCTGATCAACCAGTACTTCCCAACCGTCGGAAAACCGGTATCGATCATAACCGACCACGGAACACAATTCAAGGGGAGGAAATGGCGGGATACACTGCTGTCCATGGGGGTTCATACATACAAGACATCCGTATACCACCCAAACAGTAACCCGGCCGAAAGAGTCTTGCGAGAGGTGGGGCGCCTATTAAGAACGTATTGCCATGATCAGCAGAGAAGGTGGCAAGAATACTTGGAGGCCACTGAAGAATTCCTCAACCTGGCCTACCATCCAGCCATAGGAATAACCCCATACTCCGCAATGTACGAGAGACAACCCCCTAGAGAGATTGAAGATATCTTGGAGTTCCCCAGAGAGCATAAATATAGATTTGATAGAATTCAATTTTGTAATAAGGTGGCCGAAGATCAGGAGAAACGGCGGAATAAATACAATAAAAGCATGGGTAAGGTTATTCATTATACCGTTGGAGAGAAGGTGTTGTTGAAGAATAGGGAATTACCCAGTTCCTTAGAGGGGATAACAAAAAAGTTATTGCTCCTGTACACTGGTCCCTATATTGTCTCAAAGGACAATAACAACAACACATACGAAATCAAGGAAATGAATTCAAATAAAGTCAAGGGTGTCTTTAACCAGGCATCCATGAAGAAATTTTATGATTAAAATTATCCAAATTCTAAACACAATGTAAGCCAATTACATACAATTTATTTGAAAGAAACTATTTGGAAAAAAGAATAAAACAATAACAGAATTTGAAAAAATCCTAAAAATTCCAAAGAAAAAGTAAGTACATCTTACTAAACTATTATTAATGAAACCATTTAGAAGATATGTACAAGAAGAATTTAAAATCCCCCAAATTCTAAAAACAATGTAAGCCCATTACATACAATTTATTTGAGAAGAAACATTTTGTAAGAAGATATATAAAATAGAATTTTGAAAATCCTCAAAATTCTAAAACACTTGTAAGCCAATCTTACATAAATAATTATTTGAAGAAAAACTTTATGGCTATAATATAATAATAAAGAAGGAGAGAATTTAGATGAGAAACCATCTACATTCAAAAACTAGTAAGGACAGCTTACTAAATATTTATTTGAAGAGAAACATTTTGACAATAATACCAAGAGAATTTAGAAAAATAAAACCAGCCAAAACACAGGTAAACCCACCTTACATACAAATGATTTGAGAAAACTTTATGGAATAATATAAGAAGAGTGAATTTTTGAATTGTGTATAAATCAAGTTTCCAAACCAAGAATAAGTACAACTTACCAACCAATTATTAATAAAACACTTTGGTGAGATAAAAAGAAGAGATTTCATACCATATTTATGGTAAGCATAGAATATAATTACCATGGTAACAAAGGATCATAATGGGATGAATAAAGGAAACAGACTTTAGAATTAAAACAAATAATTCTGGACAGTATGATCATGTCTAATTTCAATATGAAGAGTAAAAACCTTTCCATAAAATGATGCTAAAGGAAATAAAAAAGAAAAAATTCTTTAATACGATTTGAGAGATTGAATATAATAAAGTGAAAAAACTTATTTGGAATTATGAGATAATGAAACTTTGAAGTGGTATGAGGAGAAATTATGACCTCATTATGAAATTAATAAAAAACCATCATTCGAAAGTATAATAACAATGACAAGAATAATGTGAGAATAATGTCAAAGATTTATGTAATTAAACGAATTAATATAAAATGATTTATGAATTAAATGACAATTATGATAATGATAGTTCTACAAATTCTAGAAAATAGAACAAGTGGAAATTTAAGAACAAAGAAACAGTCTAAAAATGTCATAAAGATATGCTACAATAAACAATGCAGTTTATTAAAAAAAAGCCAGAAGGTAATAAAGAATTTATAACCAAAAGATTTATATGATAAGAAAAGTTGAAAAATGTAATAATAGAAGAGCTTCCTACCATAATATCAAATGAAAAAACATCCAGTTAACGAGTCAGAAGAACAACTGAGATAGGAATATTAAAATCTCTGAGAAATATAATAAGTAATAAGTGAAGTATCCCAAAGATATTTTTTTTTAAATAGTAACAAATGTGTACTATTCTGAATAATTTTTTTAATCTGTCTGAAGATAATTCCAGCAGGATTAATATGTTTTTTGAGCAGAGATGATTTGCCTGTGTACTCAAATATGTGTGAAGTATTGGACAGCAGACGAAAGTAGCGTACAGTGCCTCTCTGAACTGAACCAGCTCACAAAGTAGGGAACGATAGGGAGGAAATATCCCAAGGAGAAAATACTAAGAAGAAATATGAAAATGAAATAATAAATATGAAACTCAGATGACTATTACTATCAAGGAAGATCAAGTGAGAATGATATAAACTCAAATATAAATAAGAAAATTTTAAAATGGAAGGAAGTCCAAAATAGTAACAAACCTAGAATAATTATCATAAGCAATTGTTTCAGACAAAGCAAGTATAGTCTGAAAAAATTACTTCTGGAGAAGGGCATTCTGTAGCGTGACAGAAAATCCACTACATCTTAAGTCATATGAAATCATAAAGTTTAATTACACCAACAAATGTTATAATAATATTGAATGACATTTAAATAAATCAAAGGAATGAACCACGATAAAATAAAAATCCTCATTACATTATATATAAAAACCACTGTTTAAAAAAACCAAAGAAAGTATCGAAGCAACTCATAGTATCATATCAGTAATTTACCCAGGGAGCTAAGAGCAGTAGACCAGTTATATAAGACCATATCAAGAAAAAAGAGACTCAATTAAAGAGTAGTGAATACCAAAATACCCCAAAAACAAGAAAAGGGAAGAATAAAATTTGTGATCAGGAAGAAAACAATACCCTGATACCTGTAGAGAAGAATAAAGTCAGTATCAGTGAATAAATTAAATGTTCCAAACTAAACCTCAATCGAGATAACACAAAGTACCTTGGTTTACCCAAGAATGAAGAAGGAAGACAAGAAAACCAGAAGAATGAAGACTAGAAGAGGGACAAGAATGAAGACTAGAAGAAGGACAAGAATGAAGACTAGAAGAAGGACAAGAAGGAAGACCAGAAGGAAGATACGAAGAAGGACAAGAAAGAAGACAGGAGGAGAGGAAGAAATAGTATGAAAGAAACACCGTTGTAAAACCTATTATTATATAAACTACTATCAACCCCAAACCCACAAAAACTATGCAAAAGAAAGTATAACATACCCAAAATCCTATAAAAATGTAATTATTTAAAAAACTAAAGTGCTGTATAGCGTTATAAGAAGTGAATCGACTAAAGCTATTGGGTAATAAAGAAAATAAACTAGTCTTAACAGTCCATGATTACTAAAGGTCTGGTCTGAGATAATAAGACTCAAAATATCAGAACCAACAGTGAAAGTGAATTTGTGTAAGTGTTTTTTAGAAATGCAATAAACTTAAAGTTGGTGAAGCTATAACTTATCAGTATGCAATATAACAACTTTAATATCTAATAATAAACAGCATAATAAAATAATAAAATGGAAGATTTCCAGTATTTTATTATTTCAATGTAAATCTTTATTTACAAGACATTTGTAAAAAATGATAATAAATAGAGTATAGGAGTTCATGTTTACTGATGTAGGGGATCACAAATAATAATGGTTTAGACCAGAAAGGACTGGGACTAATATAATATTAATAAGTGTAAAATGTTTAAATAGACTGTTTATTCACAGTCCTAAAATCAATGTGTTAGTAAAATGTATTTGTAAGAGTTATTAGAAAATAAGATTTATGTTATGTGTTCTAAAAAGAATTATGTTTGCTAAATAATAGCCTACATACCATTAATAATGTTTAAATAGGTATGCTATGTTAACTCAAAAATAGTTAAAAGATATATGTTCAAACCATGTCTGCAATATGTTCAATTGCGCAGATTGCTAAACAATGTTCATAATTATTTATTTTAATAACCGTAGTGTTAATTAACTACTACACCACACAATAAGTTATAAGACATGTTATTTTCATATAATTGTAATTATGTAAAGTCAGAGGAGGAGTTAAGTTTAAATTTATTTGAGAAAGACAGAAATATAAAATTCTAAAATCTAGGCCATTTGGTGAATTCACAGAAACAATATAAACCAGTATAATTCACTTATAAATCCTGTAAACTAGCAAGATTTATATAAGATAACTCAGTTCACCACTAATGGAAATGATCCTATGAGTTAAAATGATAATAAGGAAATATACCTTAAAACATTGTAAATTTTCAAAATATATAAATTAATTAATTTTCAAGAGCAATGTCAAATTTACAGATTAACACAAAAAACCAGTTCAAGGGTTTAATTTATGTGTATTTAAGGAAAGGAAGAGGAATATGACTAATTAAAATTTATTATAATAGTATTACTGATACCTAAAATGGAGGAATTTTGTATAAAGACGTAAATCCAATTTTGAGCCTATATTTCCAAAAAGTGAACAAAATTTGTTAATTTCCACAAAATGTCTACAGATATGGACTATAATACATCAATTTAAAGGGAATGAGATGATTAAACCAATAATAAGGTTCATAATTCATAAAAGTGATGAATAAAATAGATAAATTCCATATATAATGTAATATTTTATCATGTGTACAGGTAATCGAAATATGTTAACAATACTTTTTCAAAGATTAACTGGGCCAGATTTATGACCAAGTTAATTAGTCTTTTGTTGAATATCAAGCTGAATAGTTGTGTGACAAAACGTTCTTTAAATCGAGTCGAAAATGGTACTAGCGTTTAGCCATTAAAATAAGTGAAACGAGAGTTAGACGAATTAGACACTTTTTAAAACTAAAGCTATCCATATGTTCACGACAATAGTGAAAACAAACATCTAACTTCATGATACGAGTGACAGAAAACAGTAAAACCTTATATTTAAACCAATTCACTCTACAAATCATAACCATATCTTGAGAACGTTAACTCAAAGAAGTGAACACATACAAAATAAACTAACCAACACAAGTTTACACAGAACACTTCGTCAGAATACACCAAATAACTTAACAGACATATTACACCAGTGCGGGAAGATTTCAGACATTCACGAAGGTAATTCTGTCGTGATTTTTGGACATGCCGATTTTGCAGTGAACTCGCCATATCTAATAGCGGCCATTTTGAAAATTCAAGCCTGCCTTCTTTATCTTCCAGCAGTGACGTCATCGTCTGCATATTGGTTTGACAACATACATACACATTACTTATTGGAATTATTTAAATTTTATTGAATAATAATTATTGTATTTGTGTTAATTGTTAATGTTATACTCTCTCGTCACCCTTCTCTGGCTATTAATTTTAATCGCTCAAAGAACCTGTCTTTTAATATATTAAATATCATAAATTTTGTTCTGTATGACACAATCGATAATTCCCGAGACAGAGTCGATAATTGCTCTCCATCGATAAAAAATCGATTATTTATTTAAATTGTCAATAAATCTATATATTTCCATTATTTCTTATCTGTTACTTATTTCACAGGTTAATTTAAGAGTATTTATTAAGGCTGAAGGACTTAACTAAGAAGAAAATATTTTATTTGAACGAGATATTGGACCAGCCAGAAAAGTCACCAATCGATTGCTAACTGGAGTTAAACTATTTAACTCCAGACTTAGGTCAAATCTTCTAGAAGTGCATCGGCGGTCAATAAATACCTGCCTGTTATTAAAATTTTTACAAGAACCTTTTAAAACAGATTTATTTCTTATACACACCTCTTAATAAACATAAACAAAATCTTTTACTATTTGAAAATTCTATTTTTATAAAATTTTCTATCAACTTATTATCTTTTGTAACGACCGGGATACAGAGGTCTGGTTACAATATATATATATATAGGTCAGTACGGTTGTAAACAAAATATAAAATCACTCAATTCGAATGATTCGCACTTTAAGCATGGTACCAACCGCCTCGTTCTTCTCCTCTAAGCTGTATTTACTGATACAATAAAGGTCAACTCTTTCAAAGGTAAAAATAATAATGGTTATTTATTCAATTCTAACACAATGAAATTTAGTACAATAATACGTGTTGCTCTTCTTCCTGGTTAACAATAAACATTTAAAATTGAACATGGACTCTAAAACGATCGATAAACTCAAGTTGGCATGACTGCCTTTGGTTAGTTACAAAGTGTGTGTTGACAAACATACAGGTTATGTCGTATTATTCGACTTGAAATGTCATTAATAATTATAATAATAAAAGTAGTAGGTTCTTTTAGACTGCAAAATACACTTATTTGAGATAATTGCTACGGCTAGAACAAACATATAAGATAAGAATTCATTGATTAATAATTAAAAAAGACAAAATATGAACGACTGTTCATGGTTAGACATAGGCTTTAAATATCGTTTAGTGCAACCTTGTTTGGTTAAAAGTGGTTAACTAGTTATTAATAATTGATAATAATTGTTATAATCCAGTGTCAGGGATTAAGATCATCTTTAAAATTGGATATTCCTATTTCAGGTAACGGTGATTCATGGATTGTAATTATCACTCTCTGGTGTAACTCTTACTTAAATTTAGCAACAAAATATTCGATACTCTTATCTGCTGATAGCATAAGAGCACATACACTCTTCATTTATGGTACAATGTCTTTACTTATTCTAAACATTTATAGTATACAAATCGTTGAAATTGTCGTTACTTAAATCGTTCAACTTCGACATTGTTTATTTGTATTCATTAGATCCCTTCTTTTAAGAATAGGGAATTTAATTGTTTACCATAGGTTAATTTAAATCGCTATTAGCGTTCAGTTATCTTTCTTACCATCTAATCATAACATTATAGCTGTGGGTATGAATACTTGCGTATCTTGTCGTTCGAAGGGTTACACTTTTTCTTATTAACACTTTTTAATTAATTAAAATTTCTTTTTTATTAATTAATTAATTAAATTTTATCACTGCACTGCACCCACTCCTATGCGCATTAACTCCGAATAAAGTACACTTAGAAATATACTGCACTGATTCTTCAATGGATGTAACCTATATCTCGTTTTGAGGTTAACGTTGTTTACACCTGGTTGCTGTCAAAAGCACGTTTTTCTGGAGCGACGACGAGCATGCAGCTCGCTTCGTGAATGTTGAAAGACTGTCCCTGGTTCCTATGTCGGAATGGTGAATCTCGGATTTTTTATAAGTTCTGATTGGTCAGTTTATTTTAATTCGTTTATCTCCGGTGGGTTTCGTCAAAACAGACGCTTCCAACGGCGTCACTTTTTGGTGTCAAGATTCAGAAATCGTGGCTGACATACCCACGCGAAAGGGCACAGCATAATACAATTATTTTTAAAAGTCCAATATCTTTCTTATAATTGTACTGAGGACATTGTGATTACCCTCATTGTTCATGATTTTTAAAGACGATTAATTTGAACCCCCTCATCATATATTTCTGATTCGGGGTTGCTGAATTCGCACTTAGTATTTATACTTAGTGTCCATTAAGCCATTAATTATTAATATTATATTGTTTTTATTCCATTTTCCATGGTAATAACTTGTTCTTAAACTACTGTACAATTTTCACTTAAAACTATGCCTTAATATTAACACTATGTCTGTTTTCATAGATTCGAACTTAAACCTATTGTTATACATTTTTGTTTTTCTTATTCTCTAGCAATAATAACATTTAATTGAATTCTAACATTGTATAATTAAACATCGACGGGTTAAGTCACTACTGACAGTGTTCTTTTTCCCTACATTATTGGTTTAGTGCCTTAATTATCATTTATTAATTAGGCTTGTCATACCTATATGGAGTTACCTTGTTGTATGTTTGGTATCCTACACATATTATTCGTATTATTCTCTAATTGATAATTAAAATAGTCACAATGGTCTTATTGTTATTGTGATGCAGTTCATTCTGCATTTGATTCTGTTATTATCTAGGTTTAGTGGCTGTAAACTTTACTTGCAGCTAACTGTTACAATGGTTTAGTTGTAATTACATTAATATAGATTATTTAGATAGTTATTTTGGTTGCATTTGTTCATCTGAACAGTATTCTGTCTGACCTCAGGTCATTAGTTGAGTTACTATCTTTGTATAATGTGTTTATAACATGATTTTTGTTGCATAATGTCTCTTTGCCATTACAAGCATATTGTCATATTTGTATTACATAAATATAGCTTTTATATTCAGTTATACTATTAGCTACCGTGTACAAAACATTCCTTATATGATCTAGTTACTTCCTAGCTCACTACATTTTGGTTTAATATTGTTTTGATTTAGTTTTCATTAAGTTTTACTGAAAGCTGGATGCCCAGATTAGGTTATGTTATAGGTTCCGTAAGCAGTAATGTGTTGCTGCTGGCTGTGTATTTCTACATTAATCTGGTTGACTGGTTTTCATTCAATGTTTGTATATTGGTTATTGGTTAGTATTATTTCACATTTAGTTTACTTTTGTATTGTCTTATTTATTGTTAACTAGTGGGTTTGTATTAACATCATTCCCACTGTACAATTGGTCATTCATTATTTTGGGACTTATTCTTCTGTTTATTTTATAACTACACATCATTTAGCTATCATAAACTTATCTTGTCCTTATTCAGTTTGCTTGTGACTCTTTGTTTACAATATTTAGTCCTTATTTATAATAATGTGTTTCACATAGACAATGAATGTATTCATTAAATGAGTTGTGGTCAGTGTTGACTTTACCATACAGCTTAGGGATTTATATCATGTAATTAATTAACATTTCTTCTTTCTTCTTAATACAATTATTCTTTCAAAGGTTTATGTTAGTTTGTTATACTTTAATTTCCTTCCCTTGTTCTTGTGTTTGGTCTGGATATCTTCCTTCTTCTTTCTTCACTGATCTCTTTCTCACTATTGTTCATTTTTATACATGATGTGGTTTTCACTTGTCTTCTTCACATTGTTTCTCCCTGATTCTTCTTTCTTCTTTTGTTCTCATGTTCTTCTCCCTGATTCTTCTTTCTTCTTTTGTTGTCCTGTTCTTCTCACTGATTCTTCTTTCTTCTTTTGTTGTCTTGTGTCCTTCTCACTGATCTATTGGGTAAAGTATGTCAGTCGTCTCGTCTTTATTCTTCTTTTCTTCTTTATTGGTGCATTTACTAGTGATTTCCTTTCAATGATGCTTCACTTATTTAAACTTATGGTACTTTCTTCTTCTGTATACATGGTGGTATTCTAGACCTTTTAATGTATTTTTACTAGTGGTGGCCTTTAAATTAATTTTCGGTACGTAGGTGGATGTGGTGTTATATGTACCATTACAATATATATATATAACAAAATCAACTATTTAGACATAACCATCACAAGAAACAACAACCACATACAATATGCAATATACAGAAAACCAACTTCTACCATCATCATTATATCTAACCATTCTGACCACCCACCACAACATAAAATGGCAGCATCTATTCGCTATTTAACAGAATGTACAAAATTCCCTTAAACAAACAAGAAACTGACAAAGAAATAAATAGAATATACCAAATTGGTTATGAAAATGGATACAATAAAAATACTGTAAACAAAATAGAAAATAAAATCAAATATAAAATAAAAACTGAACAATTAAGAATTAATCAAAACGAACAACACATAAATAATAACAACAACAAAAAATGGGCCACATTCACATACATAAATAATAAAATGACAAAGCTAACAAAACTATTTAAAAACACAGATATAAAAATAACATACAAAACTAATAAAAATAATTTAAAAAACTAAATAGCCCACACAACAAAGATAATACAACAACTAACGGTATATACAAAATTGAATGGCAAGATTGCAATAAATGTTACATAGGCCAAACAAAAAAACAGCTGAAAAAACGTTATTTTAAACACCTAAACGCATACAAAAAAACAGAAATATACAAATCCAATTTAGCCACACATGCAACACAGGACATGAATTCCCAGACATAACCAATGTGACACTAATAAAACATATACCACACAAAGGAACCATAATGAACATTTGGGAAAATTTACAATATACAAACATAAAACACAAAACAAACTAATACCTGAACAATTACAAATCAATACAAAACATGACACAATATTCAAAGCACTCAACATCGAAAACACACAAAAAACTAACACATACACCACAATCGCACAAAATAAAACCAATTTGAAGTACCAGAAGCCAACAGGAAGCCACAATAATAATAGTCAACCAACACATATGTACTTCACCAGACACAAAAACAGGAAGGCTGAGGATGGGTACAAGATGGTACCCGAAACATGTTCCTAAAAAGAAAAAAATATCTTGAGGTAAATTCATTATAAATATTAAATGTAATATGTGTATATATATATAAAGTATTTAAAATTTATAATTATATTACCTCAAGATGTTCTTTTCCTTATTTGGAACATGTTTCGAGAGTTCCTGTTCTCTCATCTTCAGCCTTCGCCCTAGAGAACAGGAACTCTCGAAACATGTTCCAAATAATGAAAAGAACATCTTGAGGTAATATAATTATAAATTTTAAATACTTTATATATATCAAGAAACGAACTGTAGCAGAAAGTGATTGAATATATATATATATATATATATATATATATATGTTATGTAATATTATCCTGTGTCTGGCTTTTGTGTATGTTGTTTTCCCCAAGTTGCTGGTGCCAATTTTGTAAGTAGACTCTTTATGTTAAAATAAATACTCAAACTCCTTATTCGTTCTTGTTTAAAATTCAATATTATTTTTATTTGCCGGTACTCTTTTTGAAACTCATTTCTGTTGTAGAGCATGTAAAATCTCAATCTCAGGGTTCATGTATAAGTCATGTCAAAGTATAGTACATAAGTCGTAAACATATCATAAAACATAATATTTATAAATAATGTTTAGTCATTAGGTGTTGTTGATGTACGTTGTGTAGCAGTGGGTTCTTTGGATCATACAAAAGAACAAATGAACAATTGAAAAAGAAACTCTTAATACTAATAATTATTTCTGTACAAATAGAATTCACTATTATAAAGTTTTTATTGTTTTTGTGATAGTATATCGCTGTGACTCGATCTTTAAATGTTAAAATGTTTTCAAATATCTTGGTTGATCATTGGAGAGATCTCACCCATCTGGTAGTTTTCTTTACGAGCTTCTTTCTTGATTCTTAGTTTCTGGAATTCAAGTTTCTTGTGCCATCGATTAAAACATCATTCTTCTAGTTATTTCCATAGTTTTTCTGTATTATTTCGTCTCGTATCTGCCTTTAATTTGTATAAAATCCAGCAGTAAAAGTGACATGTTCTGCCTGGTTTCAATATTTTCCAACAATACCTTCCTTTTTACTAAAACACTAATTCATTTATTTCAGGTCTTGGCAATGATACGTTTAAGGGTCACAGGTTCGATTTCACAATTTATAATTAATAGGATTCCGTAGAATCTTATTTTATCTTCGTCACTATATTATATTAAAAGTTTGTAACGGAAGATTCTTTATTTTTTAATTATTTACTTATTTACCCTTGGTTTAATCTCACTATATGAGTTACCTAGTTGTTTCATATAAATTACATGTTTCATGCAATGTTCATATTGTAAATATGTTTATTCACTTACACTATACACTGTTTTTACTTATACAACAGCCTATCACTGTTGTTCTCACCTTTTTACACTGTTACACTACATGACTTTTATAATTATTGTTCAATATTATTAGTCTATATTTGTAATTTTATATTACTCACAGTCTGTAGTTTACTTATACAAAATAACTGTTTGATGTTTGCAGACCTCCTCATAGTTTTAATCTAAGGCTATACTCAATGTCTTATTTCTTACATACTAAGTTTTCATTTGTACATTATATTTATGTCTACTAATAACTATTTACATTTTATATTTCTTTTGATCGTCTCTTCTGGGTATTATTGTCATCGTCAGTTATTGTTTTGTCATGTCAATTGCATTATTAAATTCCTAAATTTGGATTCTCTATTACCCAATTATTTATTTATTATAATATTTCCCTTTTTGGTTCGATTACTTTTATTTCTTGAAAATATTAATTATCTTTAAGTAATATATTGTCTCTTCATTTCTGTATTTATTAAGTTTATTTTATTCTGCTATGTCTTTTATTACTAATAAGATTGCGTTTCTGCATATTTCACAGTGAATTTTGATGGTATACTTGTCTTTCTTTGGAGGTGGAATCTTGTTACCTTATAATATAATGCGACAGTACAAATAAGTGATGTACTGAGCATTGAATATAAAAATTTAAATATACCTAATAAACTGTAAATAATTAATAATGTATTAGAAATAAGCATGTCAGGGATTGCAAGCTTGACTCAGACAAAAATATGAACAGGTGTTTCGACCTGAATCGACGTGCACACACACACAAATGTAACTGAAAGTGTGTACACCAGTATTTTGCTAGTGGGTGTGAACGCAGGTCTATGCAGGCGACTTTACCACCTCAAGATGAATAATTGCATAATTACTGTTTTCCCGTAATTATTCATAGACTATAATTAAGAAGTAAAATCCAAAAACACAATAAAATGTAAGAAAATTTACTAAATACTGTGTACGAAAACCACGTGAAAGTGCCACACCGTACGAGTGTAATAGTGAAATAACTGTGTACAAATCGAAAGGGTTAAGTTGCAATGTCCAAAATTACAGTGAACTGTGTTGAAAAAATAGTTATAAGATAATTATAAGAGTATACTTACAGGACTCTGCAATTCGCAGAAATATAAGAAATAGCGAAATTGACAAAGAGTGGGGGAACTGAACGCAGAGACAGTTTCTGACATGTCGATTTCGTACCACTGCAGATGTTGACCAAGATATGGGTATAAATAGGACACACAAGCTACAGTGGTTCTCTTTCTTAAATCATCCACGGTGCAGCGGGAGCTTCTGCCCGTCCGCACAGAATATTTAAATTTTTGTAAATAGTTTCATCCTTCCAGTTACATACAATTATGTAACTGGATTGTAAAACAAACAATTTTTAAGTAGTAACAAAAATTACATAAGAAGATCCACATAAGAAGATCAACTGACATCCGAAACAGCACGAGGAGAAGTTCCAGAGAGCGATACGACGCTGGACAAGAGGAGAAGAGAAAGGAGACGCTGGACAGAGAGAGAGAGAGTCGACGCTGGACAAGAGAGGAAGTCGACGCTGGACAAGAGGAGAAGAGAGAGGCGACGCTGAAGTTCGAGACGAGGACGATTACAGAGGGATCCAATGATTGAGTATGATTGACGACGATAAGGTGATAAACAACTTATTTATCTATTTATCTCTTAATCGAACAATTAACGTAAAGACAATTAAGGACATTCTTGTTCTATTTAAAAGTAAGAGTCAATGTTTATTGTAACATTAGAATTAAAATCATAGCTGTTATTGAAATAAGATTAACGTAAACAAGAGCTCAAATTAGTATTGAAATGAAAAGAATACAAAGCATTTAATTAAAAATTAGCGTTTGATATAAATCAGTACTGAGAAACAATAGATAAATTCAGTAACGATTGATATTTTTGAGTTACATTGCAATATATAAGAAAATATTTAAATATTGATATTTTGAAACACACTAATTGACTGAGTAGTCTGGAAGTGAGATTTTTCGTTAATACAATAATTAGTAGAATAGAATTTTTAGTCAGTAAGGATGTATATAGCATAAGCCTTTCGGCATAATAACGAAATAATAACGAATGTTTTAAGTCGAAGTAAGTGCCATGTGCACAAATTTTAATAATATCAAATAAATTTGAAATACCGTTACAAGTTACATAGAGTTCTTATTACAGATACACCTGAAACCCAAATAAAATGTTATATTGTTACATAATTTGTCGCTCTTGAACGTGAGGCCAGACACGCCTATTTTTTATGTATATCGTATCGTTGCATAAGAAATATCGCTTCCAACGTGGGGCATCACAAATGCAAATTATATTATATTTGCAACGTTATATCGTTGTATAATTTGGCGTCCCAGATCGTGGGGCTCCGCAAACACAAATAACTTTATATTTATGCAATTATGTATCGTTGTTTTATATATATATATATATATATATATATATATATATATATATATATATATAACAGTATATATATACTGGTTAGGTAAAGAAAATATTTTCTGAGGTTGGACTTTAGGTTTTCCTGCCCCGATAGTCACTTGAGTGAACTTATTGTTATCGCTGCCACATTATTATAGGTTCTGCCACATCACACTCTGTAAAGTGTGAAGGTTCTGCAATATCAATTGTAACTCTGAAAGTTATTAAAATTGTTAGTAAACAATACATTCGTTAGAAAATACGTAGCACTAAAAACATGGTTTTGTTGGGTTTAGTTTACAAAATGAGCAACCGAAGGAGAGTTAACGATTTCGTAAGTTTTTAGAGAAAGCAGAAACACAGAAACTCAAGACAGGTCTAGCAAATATCCTGATGGAATAATGGCTTCATGGAGTAAATTACCTTAGGATATTTACTGTTGAACGAGATGATACAAACAGAGGATAGAATAAGATGAAATATATGTACGACAGAATAAGAAGAGAGAGTATTCAAATATATTTTATTACAGTAGCACTGAAGGACGTCGAAAAGTAGTTTCACAGCTTACCCGTTTTCAAGATTTCTCCCAATTGTAAAACTGTGATTTTAAGTCCCCACGAGAGGCGACTGTATCACAGCTACCACGATTATTTTCAACAGTACTATCGTCCTGTTTTTTTAATATAGATTTTACAATGCGACATTTAGTACTGCCGCAGCCAAGTCGTTATCTAGTGTTGATTGTCCGTCCGCAGGGAGTCTGAACTGAAGTCGGACAGTGATGTCGATGAAGATGAGCGTCTAAATTTCTGGCGAATGTGACAAGGGACACGGCTCTGCAGCAGTAAATTTTAATCAAACAGGGAGATTCATTTCTGTCAATAATTCTGTTGTGAGTTGGTTTTATTCATACGATCGTTTGATCAATAATAATTCATTTATTTTCCAACTCAAAGAGTTTATAGAAAGCAGCATCTGGTACTGAATGTGAGAAGCCCTCTGTGCACCGAGAAACAACGTGATATCTACGTATTACAGAAACGTTTTTCGAAACGACGTATTCAGACATTTGATCTGTGCATTGTAGGGTAGACTTACGTTAGGAGATAGATATGCTGGTAAGAAAAGATGGCTGGTATGCCTACAAGTCGGACGAAGGTGAGGAGTACAGTTTGACGGTGGACAGAGTGCCCGTACGTCTAAAATGCGATTCCCAAATGAACATCCGATACGCGTGTCACTGCCCACTTAATTTCACAGGTGTAAAAAATTTCACCGTTCAGTAATAAATATATAAGAATGTAATTTATGTGACAATTGTTTGGACACGCGCACACACATACACACAAGTAGATATATAAAATCGAGTGCAGTTGACTTTTATTCGCATGTTGAAAAGGATTATGTCGTTGGTGTTGTTTATTGTACAGCTGGTGTGCGCGAGAGCGCGCGTGCGTACGCGGGTCAACCGGAGTTCACCGCCGTCAGCCGATGACAATGGCTGATTAACAAAGACCAACGGACAAGACAACGCAATGCAACACGTCTTAATGCTGTGTTTGTTCACAAACATCTGCTATGCAAATGTAAACACACGAGTCCTAACCTAACCTCCGCCGAGTTCAACGTTAACACCTCCTTACTAAAGTAATTTCTTTACAATCAACCTTCTGACCTTTTATACGCGAATAAATTCAAAGTTAAGTGGACTGTGGGCGAAGCGAAGCGACTACCGTCCTTACACTATTATATTACACGGTTATCTATTTGTAGTATAGTGCTATAGTGTTGTCCAGCGGCGCCTGATTGCTGCTACCCATCTCCAGGACGACTACCTTTCTATCAGTGCACTCCTCTACAGACCGGTTCTTGAACCTTCAAAATGTAATGTGTTATATGTTAATAAACTAATACCTGAACAAATACAAATCAATACAAAACACGACACAGTTTTTAAAACACTAAGCATCTGAAATAGGCCTACTTCGAAAAACAAATTTGTATACCACATCAGACCACAATTACAGCAATCAACAATCGACAAGCCAAAATCCAACACCAACTTTGTAGTGTTTACTTGCTGAACTGCTACTTGTCATGTTCCGGACGAGGTCTTTCAGTGTTCTCACCATTTTCAAGTCCTAAATCACGACTTAGTCCTAAACAACGCAAAGACCTAAGTCGTGGTTTAGGACTTGGAAATGGTGGGAACATTGAAAGGCCTCGTCCGGAACGTGACAAGTAGCAATTGAGCAAGTAAACACGATAAAGTTGTATTAAAGAGACTGCTAATACAATAACAAGATGAACAAAAGCCAACCGCACTCAGATACTTCACTAACTAAAAACCAACACGGAACACGATAAGCGTGCTGCTCAATTCTCGAGTATGTGGATGGTGTGAAAAACAACGGAGACTAGTCTAAGGGGATAAACCGCCCAGTGGATAACGAATCCAGTTGCCGCGGGCATCGTGTATCCATCAGGCTTTGCTTTGAGTAGACAAAGATAAGAATTTGTTGGAATTAGGACTGCTATAGGACAGAATGGCAGAAGTGACGCGGGGCGCTCTTGCTTGTTTGCTTTGTCCAGGTCGAAGCTCTATCAACGCCAGGTTCAAACGAGTACTGGAGCGGTAGTTTGTTTGTCACAAAGAGTTAGGATGCAGTTCTCCTTTGCGCGGTAGGCTTGCAAGAGAGGATTTCGTGAATTGCTCCAGCCTGACTCCACGCTGTGTCTTCCTTAAGGTTTTACCCGGAGGAGCTTAGTGACGCGCTGGTGTGGTCGAGAGGCTCGATCGCCAGAAGGCGTCAGTCGGAACGATAAGCTGCTACACCCAGGCGGATGGCTCCCGCAATTAGTCATTTGCTCACCTCGCGGTTTCCCTACCCATGACGACAGCTCAGGCGATGCAGCAAAGTAGACGCTGTCTGTTAATTCTGAATATAAAATTTTCAAATTTTAATTTGTTAGGTGTACCGGCTTGACCCCACGTCTAAGGTTCGGCTCCGTGACACCCTTAAGGATTCATCCTGTAAAGCTTAGAGCAGTACTGACATGGGCGATTGGCGCGACCGCCTTGAGGCCCCCCCCCCTTTGAAACGGAGCCCTGCCGCTCCCAGACTAATGGCTCTCACAAGGCAGCACATACACACCTGGAGTTTTCCCGTGCCCAAAGCGACTTGAGCCGATTCTATGTGTCTGAATGCACGTTTGGTATATGCTGAATTAACAAACCAAGCGCAGGCAAGCCGCCTCCTTAAGGATTTATCTGACTTGCGCTAGGGAGGGGCTCATGGATGATCAGGATGGTGGTGGGCGGTTCATACTGGGTTCCTGTGAAGATGTTTATGGTGGATCGTCAAGTAGCCCCCGAAGGCGTCTGACACGTACCGGGGTGGGGCGTTGCCCTACTGTTCAGTTGGCGGGTATGCGGGAAGGAGGATTCCCCGACCTTTGCGAACAAGTTTGTCGCTAGAGACCAGACGAAAACCTCCAGGGAAGGAACTCGGAGGCCCGATGGAGAACATCATATAGCTGTACGTTAGTTTAAATATGATTAAGTACAGAATAAGTACTAGGGATCGTGAATCCCAGCCAGTGATTTCGTCAGTGTCAACGAACGTGTTTATATATGGCAAATTTCTTCTGGAGATCATAAGCAGTGTCGTATCTATTGGGGGGAGGATCATTACCTCTGGCAATGTCATTCCGAATTGCATATATGTTGATAATAATTGAACAGCATGTACACTTCTTCAGGGGTGCCCATCCCCCCCAAGGCCCAATGCGCAAATTCCCCCCCAAAAGTCTCAGCACTCCCCCAATTAAAAAGTCCCCCCCCCCCACTGCTCGCCGGTCTACAAGCTTAGCACACGAACACATTTTTACATTCACGATTTATTATTCACGTACCCTCTGACTCATTGACAGGATGTTGCTGCAGGCTGCCAGGGTCAGTTTTCTAAATTCCAAAACAAAATTTACTACTAGTTGCACTGGTAGAGACATTTATGCTGCCAGTTCGTTAAAACAATCATAAAGATATGCAATTGCTTTAGTTTTTTACTAATAGCTTAGTTTTTTGCACAAACACGGTAAAAATTTCCATCAATGTTGGATTTAAAATGTTATTCTTGAAAAAATGCCCCCCCATCCTTAAAAGACACCCGAAAAATCCCCCCAAATTCTAAATGCTGAACTTGCGCTATGATCCCCCCCTGTGGGCACCCCTGCACTTCTTGACAGTATCTAAACCCGGTTACGATATACTGTAATATTTTTTGGACAAGGACATTTTTTTTCGACTTTTACAAGGTAACGCCCAGATGTAGGTTACTGATCTTAAGGTATAGATAGTGCCTATCGCTATTCGCCATATTTGACATATGGTAACAATAAAAGTTGTAGAAACGATACTGATGACGGAGTAACGTTTCAAAACTAACGACGACGATGACAATAAAAACGAGATGGCAAGCAATAACGAGAGATGCGTGCTGCGTGCGTGCTGACGGGTGCAGTAAAGTACGACGACGGACACAAGTAGGCGCGCACGATAGTTGTAGGGCAGAGAGAAAGTAGCCGTAATTCAGAAGAAGTAAAGTATACGGCCAAGACATTAAATACCATTGTCAAAACAAGTGTATCGCTGTTTACATGTACTACACTTGTCAACGAGACCAGCTGCTTTCTGTTCGTCGCTAACGATTTGCACGTATATGTACAACTTTACGCTGCCATTATGTAACTGGAACTGGAAGCTTGTACGCTATGCAGTATGTTGTCTAAGTCCTGGCAATAAATAGCGTTCATGAAAGGAAGTCGTTAATCTAAACAAAACTGCGGACTCATAGCTCTGAATGCTAAGAGTTGGATTGTGGCCCGTTCTGGAAGAGAGGCAAAAAAACATTAGAGGCTTATGAGACGTAGTGCTGAAGGAACACGTAAAGGATTTCGTGGAGAAACGGATAAAAGGAGCGGTGATGAAATGATTAAGTAGGTACATCAAGGAAAATGATTGTGGAAAAGTTACGTCAGATCTTGAAAATGATTGTGACGTTAGAAGGAAACGATGCCGGGAGAAACGGTATAGGAAGGCCAAGGAAACGATTCTTGGATCAAGCGGCTTCAGAAATAGGTTTGAATTAGGTTGGATACAGAGGGCAAAATCCTCACCTAGAAAAGAGCTAAGTTGAAAGACCAACCTATATTTGGTAGCTAAACGTAAAGAAAAGTGTTGGTAGGAATCGTACGAGTAAACCGAGGAGGAGAGATGGATAGGAGGACTTAAGTTACAGATAATCGAGTTATTCGTGGGACAACTACGTACCTACAGGCTACAACGTCCCTGGACTCAATCTCCGCTCCCTGTCTAACGCGTACAAATAACAACACAATGTATCACCAATTTCTATCTTAAACTCGCTTTCTATAATCTCCACAACCATAAAAGACCACAACAATAAATTTAGGATTTGTAAGGCTTAATAATTAAATACAACGCTCTACAAAAGAAAACGTAAAGGATATGATGCAAAGGATAGGATGAGCAATGACGAAATGTTTAAGAGCGTATATGAGGAAAATGATTGTGCAAAATAGTTACGTTAGATTGTGGAAATGGTTAAGAAGAAGAATAAGAAGAAGATGATATTACTAAAAATGTCGACACGTTCGAGTCGGATTAAAAATTGACATGCGCATAGAAACATGAAATTCTGCTCAACTTTATTACGTTGGCCGGCGTTTAGCGTTTACTGCGATCGTTTTGACAAGTGCAGCAGCACAATCATCTAAACGTATAATTATAACGTAACAACGGGGGAGGGAAGAGAGAGAATGTGTGTGAGAGAGAGACAGAACGGTAAAGTGCTGCCGTAGGCTTGTTACCGACGCGGATTTGTAAAAACAAAATAACAAATAAATAAAATCCGCACCTGAACCGGCGGATTGTTTTCTATTAGATTTTTGCATGAAGTAGCAGCAGCAGCAGCAGCAGCGGCCAGAATGACTCGGGCTGGGTAATCATAGTAAAATGGTATATAAGGCGTGTACGTGACAAGCTGGCACTGGCAATGTGTGTAAGCACACCTGTACTGCAATCTCCACATACAAATTGGTATGCTGCTATTGGGGCGTTAACAGTAACCTATACGTAACCATTTTTATTATTATTTCTCTTCTGGATATCCTACTTAAAATTGCTTCTGATACTGCCTGCGTTTACGCTTTATTCCTTCTCCTCATACTGGCCGGCCTACATGTACGTAGGATTGAATAGTTTTGTTATTATGTGTATTACTTTTTACCCATATCATAACAGTGTGTGGTAATATCCTGTTCACTGCTAATGTGATTATAATGCCTGTGTCTGGAAAAGATGGGTCATTAGTTGAAAAGTGGTTGCAGGGTTTCAATGTAATTTTTAGTTGTTACAATAAAACAGTTTTGCTTAAGTATTAAACTATTTATAATTTATATAGTACTGGTTCGATTACTATATAGAATGCGTTTTATTTTACAAAGCAACGTCCGTTTTATAGTTATTATTTTGCAATAAGGGGGAAAACTGGGTGATGAAATGTCTAATCGGCAGTTAAATACAGACCTCAACCTCTCGGCCTGAAAAATAAGTATATAATAGGCTTAATCAATGTGTAATATAAATTATTAAATTGAAATAATTATATAAAATAATATATTAATTATATTTCATAATTTACATTAATTTATAGTTCATAATTATATATTATGAAATGGTTACTTATGCATCAAGACTATTGTATATTTTTATTTTTATGAAGTTTTGAGGGTTCGGCAACTAAGAACTGCAGCCCAACGACGTCGGCCAGGAGTGTTGATATGTTTGAGAATTATATTGTATTTGGAATACAATAATAATATTATTATTAATAATCATCGTATTTTTTTTAAGAGGGGGAAAATGCTTTATGCACCGTCAGAGGAAACCATGTTTGGGACTCTCACCCACTAAAAAAACCACCTCTAATTCAGGCATTCATATCCATCCTGGAACCACTTGGCGTATTACTTCGGGACGGAACTTACTGAGCCCTTATCAGCGTCCTTCTAGTCGTCCCTTATCTACTACTGCCCGCTGGGTGCAAGTTGGGCCTGTCTCTTCTAGTAGGACCCACCGAATAAATGCAGAAATGCGGTCCCATTCCGTCTTGCCTTGAAATATAATCTTAACTACGCTCTCGGGGGTTGTATTAAAAAAAATAAAATAAATAACAACAACAACAATAGTAATGATAATGATAATTATTGTTATTATTACTGTATAAGGATCGGCTACATTAAGTATCTTAAATTATGTTAGGAGCTCTGTTGTTAATAATAAAGAATTCTAAATGAGGTTCTTTATCAGCTCCATTACTTTTCTGTATAGGCCTACTGATGAAAAAAGCCTTTCCAGTCAATTGTGCTCCAGAGCAAAACTTGTCCTTTGCATCGTGTTACAGTCAGAGCCGTTTTTAGCAGCCGCGGAGCCCATACCCCTCTAAACCCCTAATACCTCCTCAACCCACTCCTCGTATCCTACGGCGTCTTAAAGTTCTATAAAAAACTTGTCTCTTTCAAATTAAATGTAAATTCACCAATTTAATCTGTTCTAATTATAATCCGGTAGACTCAGCTTCCGATAATTTACGAATGCCAGTGCTTCTGAGAAGTACAAGATTGCAGAACCTTCTCAAAGTCACTTCTGTGACTTCTACAGGGGGAATTGGCAGGGATTTGCCTCCTGCAATGTTATACGTAGAATATGAAAAGAAAATGAAGAAAATTAATGAGTATTTAAAAAGAATGGAGAAATCAAATATACCGCATTCTAGGCTTATTGACAGATTTACAGTTAAAGTAAAAATGTTGTTATATTTTAAATTTATATTACAAATGAAATTGGTTTATACTTATTTTCAGTCCCCGAACAAAAATATGATTTGATTTGATGCCCGCCCTCCAACATTAAGATAAGATCACGATTCTGGTGGCTACTTGATAATTCTTCCTGATTTTGAAATCCAAACGGCCTCGATCTGTAGGAAGGACCACAATTGCTGCATACCTCTAAGGACGCTTCAGGCCACAATGCTTAAGCAGACCATCTCGCCTTTTTACGAATAGCTGTTGTCTGCTCTGAACCGCTGTCTGATAAAAATCAGGCAAGATCATACGGCGTCGGCTATCCCACGCTCGGCTTGCTAGGCCAACGTCTGCCAGAAAATTCAGATCAGACAGCACAGAAGCATCTTGAGCTGTCTCAGCTGCCCTGGCGTCCCAGGCACGGGAAACCGCAAATACCTAATTGCTGGAGCCATCCGCCTGGGCGTGCCGGCTCATCGACCCGCCCGACTCCAGTGCATTCAGCCAGGCCGGAGCAATCAGGGAAGTCTTAACTCCTCATGCTGCGAGGAAATGACTGCGCTCTACCGGAAGAATCTGGTCTTCACCAGGCTGTGACCCGGACAACACACACAAGACGTCCCGCGCAATTTCTGTCTATGTGTCTATCTACCGGTCGTCTGTTTTTTTGGTCTCCATTATATCGTCCTTCGTAAGCATCTGCCAGCTTCTTGGTTACCGAAATATTCCTACCACTTGTACTTCATTGTCTTAGTTCTGCAAATGACATCACTTATCCTAATTTTGTTGCTTGTCCCACATAAATGTGCCATGTACTGTGATATTATATTTCATAAGTCGAAGATAGTCTTCATTAATTCATCTTCAAAATATATTCGTGAATAGTAATTTAAGAACTGAACTGTGAGACCCCTCACAACGGACAGTATTGTTGTGACTGGCGGCTTAAACTGTGAGACTATGGGACAGTATTGTAGTGACTGGCGGCTTAAACTGTGAGACTCACGACGGACAGTATTGTAGTGACTGGCGGCTTAAAACAATTTTCGTTTGTGCTAAGAAAACGAAGTGGACGATCTGCAGTAGAAGTGATACCTCAACTCGTAGCCAGTTCGAAACTTCTCTTCTTCATCAGTTGTGTCTGTCCTTTGCAAATTATTTCACACTGGAGCAATTGTTTCCTCTTAGACTTTATGTCATCCTGTTGACTTACGATAGTCTTGAGATTTCTCGAGGATTAAGAAACTTTTTCTTATGTGTTATTCACTACGAATGGACAGTGTCTATGCAGATGTCAAAGCCTCATTGTATTGTTGCTAGAGACAAAGAACTAGGCAGGTTGTCTAGTTACAGAATTTATTATGTAATCAAACGCTATTCGATTTTCCGTTTTACAGTAGTATTTCAATGAGAATGTTTAAGCATTAAAAATCGGCTTAGTTGTTTAACACATACAGATGTGTATCAGCAAAGCAAGCAATACTGTTGTGGTTTTTATTTTTATAGGCAGCTAATAAAGACTCGTTAAGTTCTACCAGACTTACACATATTTTATAATAACGAAACCATTTTCGAACTAAATAAAGTTCCTTTATACATAATAATTTAAGATCTATATAACGCTCTCGGAGTAACACCACTGTTTGATTATAGGTCTAAATGTTAGATAAACACGTTGTTAGAGTTATGGTGAAAATAACAACTAGATTATGGAAATATTATCACAAAAACTTCTAAATACACTAGTCACGATTTTAAAATACTTTGAGAAAACAAAGTTCAAAACTAATTTCGAAACTATATTTGTCTTTCTGGAACAACAACAAAAAAGATTTTTTAGTTGATAAGGTTTTATTTATTCCTGTATGGTGCAAGAAATACAAGCTTAAAGGATTCAGAAAATTTATTTTAAAAATTAGAGAAACGTAAAAGATTACTGTCGCAGATATAGCGGTACAGAAAAGTTTGCATATTTTCGTGTTCAGCGTTTTATTTATTCGCTTAATTAAAAGAAAAATTTCACTTATGAAATTCTTGACAATGGAACAGCCGTGCATGCGGCCACCTCTCGTTTTATAAAATAAGTTTTTAATTAATGGTCTCCGAATGCCTTCGTACTGCGCAAAGTGACACATTATTAAATAACTTTACTACAGCTGATTCAGTAGAGTATGGCTACGGACAGGTCTGTACATACCTGAAGATCTCGTCCACATCGTCGGCCGGTGGCTCTGAAACGTGTTTCAGATTAACCATGCTGACTCCTTCATTCAACGTTTTGTACGTCGACATTCGTTTGCAGAATACAGCTTTTTCAGTTTTTTAGAACTCAAAAAATCATATAGGCCTACCATTGAACTATTCGTTATACGAAAGTGTTGAATATCCTCTATCTATCTATCTGCCTGTCTGTTTGTCTATCTGTCTACCTGTCTGGCTGTCTGTCTCCCTGCTTGTCTGTCTGTCCCCCTCTCCCTCTCTAGTATTTTCATATTCAAACTGCTGCTAATTTGGGCTCACGCAGTGCTGAAGTTTATCAGTATCTTCCTTGAACTCCGTTTTCATGTTTACTTCGTGGACTATCTTCTTCGTTTGTGCCGATTTTTTAAAATTTCTGTCTTAGACATGTCTATTTCTGTTTTCTTAGATTGAGATGTGGTATATTAGAAGAGCTTTTCATTTTACGATGAAGACTCTTTATCTGCAGGGATTATTGTTTTCAGTGTCTACACTCTTAAAGCCAAACGAAAATAGGACTCATCTTCGGACTTCTTATAGACTCAGGTTTCGGTTCAGAATCCACTTGTCTTTATCGTGACAGGACGTAATAGGCTCATGCGACTTTATAGAGTATGTGTTTCTTCTCATTTTATCGCGTTTTTCTCTAGCGGTTCACAAATAATTAAAAAAGAGTAATGTAGGCTATATAATTTATTATGCAGTAAATAGTCCAACTGATAAAGCTATCAACTTGAAAATTGTTGCAATATGGAATGTACAGTAAAATACGTTTTTCTAAAAAGTTGTGAAAGCTGGATGCTTGGAAAAAGAACGTATTCAGTTACAAACAGTCAAAATGAAATTTCCACGTACTTTAAATATTGCACAAGGAGGGACAGAATTGGAAATAGTGTCGTAAGATATAGCCTGTGAGCCGTAGAATAGAACAAAGTAAGAAAGAACGGTAAGCAGAATTCTTTCCCCGCCAAAGAAAACAAACAATAAAGCTTAATAATCTAAACAAAGAATAAGCATGGAAGATCTTTCTTTAAAACGGAATGAATTCTAGTTGTTGAGTATTTAGTATAATGTTCAGCCAGGTAAAGGCTTAACAGAGGGTTATCTAATTATTAAATATTAAAGCAATAACGCGGCTATCCGTAGATGTGTCAAATTCATTCTCGTGGTTGTGACGGTCCCATGACTCTGAGCCACGTTCCCTCTTGAACGATAACCCCTCCTTGTAGCTGTGGCAACTATTAAAATTATATAACGTGAACAGAATAACTATTCTTTCTTGTATGATGTATACACAATTAATAAATTATAACTTTGGTTTCAATTAATAGTTTGATTTAGCATCTTTTATGTCTCTTTGATCAATGTAAAAAAGTACTAATTATCATACATGTCACTAGTAACCAATTATAATTTTGTAATTTTTCCAACTTCAATGGATTCTGGAAAAGTAAAAATTTAAATTCATGAAGACAGTGAATGTTTATATTACGTTGCATATCGTACACTTTATTAACTAAACTCATATTTTTAAACAAACCAAAAATCTATTTCGCCTTTAAAAATTTTGTCATCTGCTTATAGCTTTATAATTTGCAATTATTTTGGTCTCGGGCTAACAATCCCATTTCATTTTCCCATACTTTTAAAATACATCATTAGATATTACATATATATTAGATAATATTATACATATTAGGGAAAATAACAGTAAGAAATACGTGTAGGCCTATTGTTTTTTATGTAAAATACGTATGGGGAAATTTGGGTTTACTTAAGTTCAACGGTTCAATGGTTCGTAAAAAATTAAAAGAAATGATTGGCGCGATCCCCACTGTCCTGGGGGTTCGGCAGGTACGCCGCACTAGTTGCAAGGCAAGACATCGAAAGTAGAGCTGAAGGCAAGGCGTTAACAGGGAAATAATATTAGATCCATCCGATAGACGATCTAGGAAATCCGAGATGGGATCCCATGGTGTCCATTCATACGCCTCACAGACGTGGCGAATCAGCTTCCAGTTACATTACAACACTGACAGAGAGGAAATACAGCTTTGTGGAAGGATGAAATCAATGGAGCCGTGTCTGATGTGAAAGGGAAAGGAATTCGCTGTGTACTACAGAGAGATATAACACAAAAACAACAACAATTTGCCAACACAATGTTTAATTAAGATCGGCGCAGATTACAGACCAAAAGCTGCTGCGTATGTTGTTGTTGCAAAACCGATATCCAGCGTGTGTACCGTACACAAGATAATCGGATTCGAGCGGTTTGCGGAAATTTCATCATTATAATAATCAGATTTTAAGCAACGTAATTATTATTAAATTTACTACAGCACGGTGGAGCTGAGAGAGCGGTCAAGCGGCTTCTGGATGTAACGGACTGGCTTTGGCTCGCGTAATATCCGCTTTCTCATGGATCTGTAATGCGAAGCCGGCACTAATCGTATAACACCGCACATAGGCTGATCTCATGTTACTCTTATGTGCGACAAGGTCTGTACAATTACTAAAACTGTGTGTACTCGTTATATATATATATATATATATATATATATATACTGTATATATGTAATTTTTTACATAAAAATATATTAAATAAATATATATACAAAAGTATATAATTTTGTTTGTTTTACAAAACTAAAACCCCTTTCCCGCTTATTACGCTGTTCTTATAATACCCCCTTTTCTTCCGGAGCCTGGACGTCTTACATGTGGAACCTTTATAATATCCCGCTTGTTGCGAACAAATTCTACATAAAGATTCTTTTTCATTATAATTTTCGATTCGCTTTCATTAAGGTTTGGAACTGCCACCCATCGATATATAATAACACTGGATAGCGCGCTAGGTGGGAGTAAAAGAGCGAAAAACGGTCCGCCGGGTAAGCAGCAGCCCCCCACCACAATAAGGCAAGAAGCCGTCACTAAGCACAAGTTTACACATTGTATGCAGCCGTGCTTCCGTGTTTTGTTAACTACATACTTAATTCAGTTCGGAAATTTTTCTGTGTTTATTAGCGAAACTGTTATATAATTTTTATTATTTAATTGTATGTAATTTTGATATAATCCGATAATTTTGATATACGCCGATGATAGCAACCTTAGTCCTTACACCCATTTTGTTGATTATATTTCAAAAGGAAATTTGGTCAGGGCTTCCTCAGATGTAATCAGGATAGTAAAATGTATGTACTCCCTTTTTAAAAATAAACAAAACATTGACAAAAACAATTTAGACACAAAAAAGATGATTATATTAGCGTGTAGAACCTTTACTAATAACACATTTAAAGGTCATACTTCTAACAATGATTATGGTGAAGACACTCACGAAATTAGATTAGTAATGTTAATAGGTAGTTTATTTTACAAAATTGTATGTTTTAGTATAGCTAAAGAAAAGACATCATCAGCTATGTTTTCGAAACTTGGTGTGCGTCAAAAATTAAATAAGTTAGTTCTATTTAGCTATGTTTAGTCCAGAATTGCAATATGTTATTCATAGCAAATGTAGTTTTATATCAAAAGTAATATATTTTGATTAGAAATAGTAAGACACGTTCTAATTATATGCAGATAGGCTGTAAACTAAGATTTTTTTTGGACATATTCATCAACGTAAAAAATGTAAGGCTATGTAATAAACAATTTTGTTTACATTTGTATTCTTGTTTAGTCAGTTTCCTTTATTTTATTGACAAAATAAAACCAAACTACTACAAAAAAGAGGTAATTGTTATACCCTAACCAACCGGTAGGCCTATAGTTAGCGAAAATATGTATGCATAACTTTAATGTTACCGGTAACTTGTTTGTTGTTTATAGATCTGTACCGACGAAAAAAAGCGTACGAGCTTCTATTATGAACAACAGAAATTAAATTTATATTTACATCATTTTTATATTAGTACCAGGTGTTCCATTTAATCTGATTGATATAAAATACACAATTTTCATAACAAGACTGTTTATGCGACGATCAAATCGGTTAAACTAATATTAAGATAACACTGCGAGTATGCAGGCGAAGTGGCTTTTGCCTTAATGTGGTGGGGCGAGCGTAGAGTTGAGCGGCCGAATTCAGTACACGGAGCCGGCAATCCGGTGTTATTATACATCGATGCTGCCACCACGATGTTTTGGTACGCTAGGGTCGTTATGCTACAGGAGAGCAGCTTACTAAGCTCGTGCTGGACAAATCGGACTTGTTATAAAGACAAAAATATCGTGGTGGAAAATAAAGCAAGGAAAATATAAAAGTATTGCTATAAATTTTGATGTTTCTAAAACTGCCTCCAGTAGGTATGGTGGAAAAATCGGTTACGCCGCAATGGCTGAAACACGTAAGCGATAAGTGTTTAAATCTGTCAATATTGTGAATGTGTATTGAATAATATGTAGGCCTAGGCTATATACGTAATTCTCCATGTGTCTGTGCTAATTGGTCCGTTTAATACGTGGATGTCACGCGGTTCCTTGAAGAGCGTTTAACGGGGGGGGGGGGGTAACTCTATTTGTAACATTATAAATATACGGATTTTAAAAATATTTTAAATAATACTGATAACAGTGTACGCGCGCCTTTAGAGAAGCTTAATATGTGTGTTTTAACATTATACAGGGACTTCGGCACGGTTACGGACTCGCATCCGTGTATTTAATGTTGCACAGACCAAAATTGTAAACGAGCTGGGAATAGATATGCAAAGGTCTATAGTAACACGGGACTACAAATAATCTCTTACGGAGATAACATTGACATAATTGGAATGCAGAGACACGAATAATGGCGCCAGGGATCGCACCAACGTGCACCAGGGTGGGTGTTTCGGAAGGAGAAATCACCTACCATCGGTAATCAGCGATATAACCCCAATCCCCGCCTCCCAGAGCGGTAAGCCCAGGCAAGGCTGTCAGGGTTCAACCAGCGTCGCAGCGACTTACCCTGAACGACCCTATCACACCTGGACAGGTGTATGCTGCGTGGACTGTCTGTGCTACTAGGGTTCACTGTCGATACGTCCATTAGGGCAAGACTGGATACCTCGCAGCTAGTGGCTGCGACGAACCAATCCTGGTTCCCGTTCGCAAGACACACATCTAACCCCGATGTACATCAGCCCCAATCCAGCCGGAATACCGGTTCACACCCGCGCCGCGGTAAGTGAAGATGGTAGAAGTCGGGAGATACCATAAATCTCTGCACCTACGGGGCCGACCTAGAAGACAAAGGATTCGTGGCAGAATTATAAAACAATGGGCTTATCGATTTAAGAGGAACTTTACTATCCAGCGAAAGTAAAAGATTAGAGTACCATGGACGGAAGAAGAGAGGAAGGCGCAGAAGCAGATTAGCCGATTGAAACAAACTTGGAATTTGGAATTTGTTAAGACACAGTGGAGCGGAGCAAGTGGTTGGGATTCAACATAAGAAACGCGCGCACACACACGCGCGCGCACACACACACACACACACACACACACACACACACACACACACACACAAGATCTCAGAACTGTAATACGAATACGACGTTGATTAGACTAAAAGTGTTTCAGTTGTATAATTCATTTTGATGGTTATAATTTCTGGGTGAAAAACATCCAGTACGTTAGAAAGTGCGTAATTATTCAGAAGAATATACAAGAACAGAGAACTACTTTACTTAGGCCTATTGTGATTATGATTCGAGTCATGAACATGACAGTGATATGAAGGGAAAGTTTACTGAACAAATTCCAGTAAATACGAAAACGTGTAGAGATATGAAGATCAAACTGTAGAACAGTTATAGCTGTTTCAGCGTTAATATATGGAAGCAAGTAGAAGGAAAATGCGAGACGTTGGGTACACGCCTGAATTCCACTATAGTGTGGGTAACTAAACGGGCGATTTCATATTGTTCATACGAACAAATACATTATGGCCTAAAAAACTGGCGTCCCTTTGATGTTGTTATCAGTTAACCGTGTGTGTATTCAGGAGAATATATATATGCAGTTTGTTACAGCAGTCAGAAGCAACAGCGACTACTATGATTGAACAGTCGTTACATGATGATTCAAACCAGGTTCAAACGGGTGTTAGTGAAACGACCATTAAGATAACAACCGTTAAAAACTTTAACGCCAGTTACAAAACGTTTCTTTCAGAAGAAAAGTAACAAATATTCCTGAAAAGGGGGCATTATTTAACCTATAGAAACTGCATAAAATTGTTAAAATTCTATATCCTATTATGTCTTCATTTTTGTTTGAAGTGCTAAAAAAATCAATTTTGAAATAAATGCTGGACACGAAAATGAATGTCAAATTTTTGTTTAAGTTTTCAAAATTATATAAATTATATTTAAATAAAAATACGTACAGTATTTCCATAAATATAAATAATATTTATTTTCATAATATATACATTATATACCGTAATATTATGCTGTATTTATATATTAAAATATAATATATATGTATATAATTATAATTTATATAATATATTGTAGTAATTTATATAATTATTTATTATGATTTGCAACATAAATATAAATATAATTCTATATTTTATATATACGTGGATTTTTGTTAAGTTTAATGTAGCCTAAACTTACTGAATACATCCTATTTTCTATAACTACATATAACCTTTGCCCGCAAAGTGCACTTAATTTCATTATTTTTTTTAAAACAAAACGTATTGTGTCATGAGCAAAACATTTTTATTTTTTTTTTCGAATAATTCAGTAGGAACTAACTACAAAATGTAATTTTTCTTCCTGTCTCATCCTTGCAACCATAACCATTCGAACAATTAAATACAGCACACGATTGTACCATTCTAATCGATTACTTACTGTAATAATATCAATATGAAATATACGCTTAAAATTTGTTGCCCGCACACTGGCGGTAACAACAACTTTAGATCTGGCGTATGACAATCTGATTATACGACATCTAGTGTCTAATGTATAGGCCTATACTATACATATGATTTAATACAAAATTTGTTTAGGTTAGTACGGAATAAATATAAATAAATATGGTTACTGCAACACAAATATAGTAAACCGCGTTGGATACTTATGGGATGTATAAACAATTGAATACTACGAATCTATAACTGTCTCGTTCCTACCAGAATAAGAGGGCAGCACTACCATCGTTTGCATGAAGAGATGAAAAGATTTCGTATTCATAAGACAAATATACCGTGCCGCAAGTAATAACGTACGTAGGCCTACTTACGAAACTAATGGGTTACTTATTTAATTCAGCTGCTACGATTGCAATTTTACCAGACCTTTTAACATGATAATGTTTTTAGGCTGGGGGTCATTCCACAAAATGCGTGATGCAAAATGTGTAACCTCATCGAAAAATGTAACACTCCAGATGATGTTAACACTATATTTTTTCCACACTTTCGATTCCCCACAGTCTAGAAATCTTTATACGTTTCAAAAGCCTAAAAATATTATCATGCTTCGATGTTTCGGTTTCGTCGAAATTTTTGTTGAACTGAGAACTTCGTATATGGTACTATGGTGCCCTCTCATTCCGGTACATGTCACGCTCCTAGGGCAGTAAACTGATTCAACGTTTAACGAAAAAGCGTTAGGAGCGAAGGAGAGGAAATCGGAAGACCCTTTCTTCCCGCACCAGCGACCAAGGTACGGCCCCCTGTTTTTTACTTCCATGTTCCATAAGGAAATAAGGTTCCATGTTCGAGATAAGGGCTGATTCTCATTGTACTACCCTCAAAACATGAAGAAAAGTCATTTTTCGAAAAGTGTCTGTGTGTCTATCTGTGTGTCTGTGTAGAATTTTTTCTATCGCGAACGAAAACTGCCGCAAATTCAAACAGAATCAAATAAATTTTGCATATGTGCCTGAGCTGTAGAGGACTCAAGGACTACTTATTTTGGTGAAGAACGGTTAAGGGGGAGGAGGTAGTTTACCTGCAACGTTTTATTTTTTTAACAAGAGTAAAGTACTTAATTTTGATAAATAAAGTATCCTGAAAAGAAGGTCATAATAATCCACTGTAGAAAGGTAGATGAAATATCTAGATGAAATATCTATAAATGAAAAGGGTAGTTGAAGGAGGAGGGGTAATTTTCTATAAACTAAAATGATAGTTGAAGGGGGAGGGGATAATTTTTTGTATGTGTACTACGTTATCGGCAACAAAGAAGTAGTTTGTTGTTAAAATTCCTCCCCGGGCTGTTTGGCCGTGGTCCAATGTTTTCTGCAAAACCAGACGTTTCGGCAGGGCCGTCGACAGCCATCATCAGTGAAAATCAAGTGCGCTAATGTGAGGTGGTATACGTTAGTGACCACAGTACTGTGGTAAAGGCTGAAGTAACAAGTAGAAAGAAGTAGTTTCTATGTAAACATTTCATTTCGAAAATGATTTTAAGTATAAATCATAGAACATGGAAGTCATGTATGGTTCTCCATACCGATATATTTTTTTTATTTTAACATTTTCATTTAACTTTATACAGTAGACCAGTAGCATTTGTGCAGTGTTTAGCAATATAAGATACTTCCCAAGAATATGTGTGATTACCTGCCAGTTGGTCGAAGGAGAGCCAAGAAGGGGATGGTCATAACTTAGAGTAACCGAAACGTGATTTTAGTTTAATTCCTGAAAGGAAGATGAAAAATAAGAACAAGAAGTCAGTCTTATAGACTGAAGAAAAACTATAACGTTAAAATTTCAAAACGTAGAAGAAAATAACACTGTGAAAATGCAGAATTACAACGGCTGCAACTGGACAACGATAATTACACAGAATACGAGTGAGTAGGAGCAATAACAATAAAATAAACCCGAGAAAAATGAATTAGTTATAGTTGTAAATTCCAGCGATCGAACCCACGGATAAGAAAACCATTAACGGCGGTCGCCTTGACCACGTTTCAATACCCGACAACAGCAAACAAACAAAACACAAAATATGAAAAATTTTCTCCCGTTTCTTGTTTACCGTTCACGCATTTTCTACACACACACACACACACACACACACACACACACACACACACACACACACACACACACACACACACACACACACACACACACACACACACACACACACACACACACACACACACACACACACACACACACATGATTTCTATCCGTTCGCAGTGAAATATAGTCAACACCGCTCGGTTTGTCACAGACTTATTATCTCGCGCGCTCGCGCGCGCGCACACACACACACACACACACGACACGTTCAACGTACAAGACCTCCCCGATTGATATCTACTGGCAATTAGTTTTACTTATTCGAATACTTACTTTCTTATAACCTTGGTACGCAAGAGAATTCCTAAGCGGATAGAGAGAGCCTTGTTACATATATTCTACAATTCTGTAAAACCGTACGTGAGTGGATAATAATTAATTTTGTCTTTCGAAATCGATTTATGTCCAGCGCGACGGTGTAACACGCGCGCGCATGCACACACACAAAGCAGTAGACCTATATCCGTGTGTGTGTTACGCAAGTACCAGTATATTTTCAGTATTTGTGTTCGCCCGATGGCTGTTGTCTCGTGTCTCGTGTACCCAGTGACACACTGCAAATGTAACTTGTTCCAAGCATTAAGCTGTCACTTAACGTGTCGTGTGTCGGTCAAGTAACGGGTTACACTAACACTCAAAAAGCTTTGAACAAATTATAATAATATAACTTAAGAGTTATGTAGCCTATGTTTTTTCTTAACCCTGTGTTTGTTCACTGTATTCAATTATTTCTTATCTGTCAGTCATTTTCATTTTACTTCCATGTTCCATAAGGAAATGAAGTATGGTGATGGTGAAAAAAATCGTATTCGAGATAAGGGCTGATTCTGATTGTACTACCCTCAAAACATGAAAAAAAGTCATTTTCTGAAAAGTGTGTGTGTGTGTGTGTGTGTGTGTGTGTGTATAGAATTTTGTCTATGCCAAACGATAACTGCCGCAAATTCAAACAGAATCAAATAATGTTTTGCATATGTGCCGGAGTTGTAGTGTACTCAAGACTTATTGATTTTGGTGAAGATCGGTTAAGGGGAAGGGGTAGTTTACCTGCAACGTTTCATGTTTAAACAAGTGTAAAATACTTAATTTTGATAAATAAAGTATCTTGAAAAGAAGGTCATAATAATCCACTATAGAAAGATAGACGAATTATCTATAAATTAAAAGGGTAGTTGAAGGGGAGGGGGTAATTTTCTATAAATGAAAATGATAGTTGTAGGGGGAGGGGATAATTTTTTATATTATGTGTACTACTACGTTATCGGGGTTGTTCAAACTTCTTCTCGGGCTGTTTGCCCGTGGTCCAATGTTTTCTGCAAAACCAGACGTTTCGGCAGTGCCATCGACTGCCACATCAGTGAAAATCGAGTGCGCTAACGTGAGGTTGTATACGTTACTGACCACAGTTCTGTGGTTAAGACTGAAGCAAGAAGTAGAAAGGAGTAGTTCCTATGGAAATATTTCATTTCGAAATGATTTTAAATATAAATCTTAGAACGTGGAAGTCGTGTATGGTTCTCCATACCGATATTCATACGTGTGGCGCACGATCGTAGTTTCCTACGACGAAATCAGAAATGCTATTTTAAATTACGCTTTTTGTTGGCTTGCAACATGATAAGATCCTCGGGCTTGCCCTTTGTGATCGACGTGTCCATGGTCATATTTTTGCTCGCGGTAGACAGTCCAATAGCAGTCTTTTCGAGACTAATACTGTGCACTGCATCCTACGAATAGAGATTTTTTTCAAATAAAACGATTAAAGTAAGCAGAAGAATATGGTTCTCTTGTAATAAATAAGCGTCTAAATTTCCAATAAAAAAGACGCGTCAATATTGTAGCACTCCAATCATATTGAAATTTTTTAGGAGACCAAATCTATACGACGACCAATCATCATAGCGATAGATAAGCGGATTTAAATATCATACATTTGGAGAAATGGCGATTTCCCGACAATTCGTCAAACTAAGTGTCTGAGAACCCAAGAGAAATAGAAGTGACATTTGGATTAAAGCACGACAAAGAATAGGCTTATAAATCGATTAAGGGAACTCGGCAGGACATAAGTAAGTTGTCACCCAGCTGCAGTGATCAGGACATGTATTGTAGAAGATGACCTAGCGCCATTGCAGTACCTCTATCTTTGATTGATCATACCAGCTCCGAAGAGTCACTTTCACCCCTAATATACCATCATCGACACAGCTGTACCTCGAGAACAAGGCGGTCTACACCCATCTACTCCTATATTACCACCATCGCCGTAATCCACATGAGCTTACCAGGAAAGTCCTCGCTTTCCACCCATTGGATACGTCAACAACCGGGCTGAAACCCTCTCCTTACAAGCACACTAACGCATTTCGTCGCTATAGCACGTAAAAACATAAACTGTTGATACAAGACATAACTGTGCGTGTCCAGTGGAAGCTCCGTTTCAGTACTCAGACAAGCGGAGGGGGGAGGACAGTGTAACGAGCAAAAAATTTAAAATTTTTTAAATTTTCACCTCGACGGAGTGCGTTCACACGAAGCGGTGTCAACGACTTATAGTTGACGCCATAAATAAAGCGTAATGAGAAGATGTCAGAGCAGCGTCGCTAACTAGACAATAGAAAGACGTTAAGTTCGACTCGGCTATAGAAATTGGTTGCACAAGATGACAGGGAAAGTTTAGTTCAGAATTATTGCTCACTACAGCTGTAACAACGTAGGCGAGGACATTCACATTTGTACTGAGAAATGTGGCAGATGTTCGACCAAGTTACGTCAGTATACGATAGACGACAAAAAGAGGGAAACTACATGTTACAATGGAACGGATGCACTGCACCTTAAGAAACAATACGAAGGCAGAGATCAGACAAAAACTCAAGTCATGTTACGCAGCTGGAGTTATCGTCTAAGTGCCAGACAGGATTTACGAGTGGAAAGTTGGGGTGACTTCACCAGCCAGCAGATGTCCAAAATTATTAATAGCTACAAAAAAGGGGTATGACACAGAACAATACTTCGGGAGAACCGAAAGTACAGATAATGGCAATCCAGAGAAACACTGAGTTTACTTCAAGCAATGGGTTGATAGACAAGCGTATAATAGCTAAAGTTTCTACGAAAAGGGTCAACGTTCGACAGAGCAAAATCGGGGGAAGTCTAAGAACCTATCAGAAACCCGGAGCCACGGAGAAAACTTGTAGAGAGGACTGTTTCCATAGCAACAGAAACGAAGAACCTATCGGAAGAACGATGACGGAGGGTCTTGACATAGTGGGACAAAATATTCCAAGAAAACTCAAAACTGACCAATCACGAATAAAGAAGGCGTAAACTGCGCCAGGGACAAAATTTTGAGTAGGAACGAATTAATAAAACTATATGTCCAAGACGGGGACGAGGCCAGTTTTTACTCAATTTTCCAAACAGTTCACTTTAATTGTTCGGAAGCCAGTATATCTCAAATTTTCAAACAGTTTACTTTAATTGTTCGGAAGCCAGTATATCTCAATTTTCCAAACAGTTTACTTTAATTGTTCGGAGGCCAGTATATCCCAATTTTCCAAACAGTTTACTCTAATTGTGCGGAAGCCAGTATTATTACAATTTTCCAAGTAATACACTTTAAGTACGAAGTCAGTTTTACTCTAAGTTCTCAAGAGTACATTTAATTATTCGGAGAGATAACTCAAGTTCGGGAGTTAGTACGTCAACTCGAAATTTAGCAGACTTAGTAAAATCATCATGTCACGATAGTCAGACTTAGTAAACTTTTAATAGTGAATTTCGAAGTGCGATGTAACGGACTTAGATAAGAATTATTCAAAGCGAACAATCAGATCGTTACACGAACAAATATCACCACCTATGTACTATACAAACAGTTGAACTTAATTTTATTCAGTGTTAGTACATCTCATTAAAACCTGAAAGAACAGAAACATAAAACTAATTATTCAATCACACGTATATTTGATAAAACAGTGATATGAGTGGAACTAGACATGTACAGTAACGTTATAACGAACACACAACATACATCGTAAGATGAAGTATTTAATTGAACACTAAACATCTGTTATTCACATAAACCTACGCCAACGCGAGTGATCGGAAGTGTGTGCAAGTGTTTGTGGTATCAACGGCATTCAACGAGATGTGTCTTCATGTCATCCTCATCACTGAGACTGAACTTCATCAAAGACTAATGGATATTTCATAAATCAAGTAACCATTATATTAATCAGAATGATCACAGTTGCACACCACTATGTAAAAGTTGCACACCACTATATAACAAAGATAAACATTATATTAATCATTACTATTTAGTTACTTCTACTGACCTGATTCTTTCAAAGAATTCATCCCTGAGAAATTATTAATAAACGCAATGAATATAAATCAGAATTAAAAACGTAATTAGTGAATATATTAACAAAAAACTATCTGGGATTAATGAACGCATTAATAATTAGAATATGAATTGTTATCTTATTTGATTTATATATGTATGTATGTCTTCTTTGTTTCAGCATATATTAAAACATGAATTTGTTCTTATAAGTATGTATGTATTTACAGGTACATCGACGTTTCATATGTATGATTATAATTTATTGTGAATGATAAATAAACTAGTAATTTAAGTTGATCCTATATATGCGTTTATTATTACCACAGATAACCCAGATATTAACTTAATTTTTGAACAAAATATAAAGTAGAATTTTAAGAGTTTCTTTTGTTCAGTAAAATAAATGAATTGACCATATTAATTTATTAAATGATATCAAGTATTTTGTTTATGAATAATCAGAATAGTTATACATTATATTAAATGACGCCCAAAGAACGTAGGACGTTATAAATATCAATTACATCAATTTATTATCATTGTATTAAATGGCTGCACAACACGTGGCATGAAAGTAATATATTAATGCAAGTAATTTGCATATTATCCATTACAAATAAATATTAATATAATGTTCATTATAATAAATGGCGCCCATCCGCACGGCATGATACGTAGTAACAAAGATAGTTAAAACGTACAGTTTTGGCAAAGATCAGGCAGTAGAAGAAGTAGATAAAGTAGCGTTATAGAATTAGAAATAAGATAAGTATTAGTGTTATAAGTCAGTTTGAATGATTACGCGTAGGAAGGCAAAAATGGCGAGCAATTCCGATAGCGTAGAATTCGACGTTAATAAACAGTTAGGTACGGTAAATACGGAAGATAATACTACACCTAGCGAACCAAGTAGCGCTGTAGAGAGTCCAGAAGATAGGGCGCGAGGACAGACATCAAAACCAGAAGATGTAAGTCTACAAATGTTGATGGAGTTCATCCGTCAACAGAGCGAAAAACAAGAAGAACGAAGCAAGAAACAAGAAGAGAGTAGCAGAAAACAAGAAGAGAATATTAGATTAATTAGCGAGAAACAAGAAGAAAGTAACAAATTAATTAGTGAAAAATTAGAAAAACAAAATGAAAACCTCGACCAGCATAAAGAAGAGATCAAACGACAATCAGCGGAACAGCTTATGCAAATACGGTCCGAGATACGTGAATACCAGCAGGCCTGGGAAGGAAAGATCAACGAACTACAGAAGAAACAAGATGATATCGTGAGAGACTTGAGAGAAGAAGCAAACAAGAAGTACGAAGAGATACAAGGAGCACGAGAAAACGATCGTCAAGAATGGATGGTAGCGATACACAATACCCAAACGACTGTTAAAAAGATTAATAATAAAGTCGATGCTCACGTCAAGGATGCCAATAAGAAGCATGAAGAATTCAAGGCCGAGATACATGACACCATACGGCAAAAACAACAAGAACAAGACGGAACAAACAATAACATTATACAGAAGTTGGAAGAAGTTGACGGTAGACAGCGTTCAACAGAACAGAAGTTGGACGAGACTACAAAAGAAAAGACGACGCGGATCGAAGAGTTAAAAGGCCATTTGACTAAAGTAAGAGAAAACCAGGAGAGACTGCAGAGACAGTTAATGGAAGGTGAGTGTGGTATATTGAACCGAATTAATGGACCTAACCACAATGACCTTAAATATAATGGTACGGACAGATTCCCTATGGAATTCCTTAAGGAGTTGTCTGAAATACAAGAATTATACTACCCCACTGACAATATCAAGTGGATAGGTAGGCATTTAGAACTAGACGCTGGAATTTGGTGGCGGGTTATACGTAGCCAACTATCAAATTTTGAAGAGTTCAAGGAAGCGTTCTCACAGAAATATTGGGGACAAGAACGACAAGACAGCATACGGGACCATTTGGAATATGGTAGGTTTGATTGGCGTGGACTGATTACTGCGATCCAATATATAGAACGCATATTGTTGGAGAGTAGGCAGTTAACACCTACTCTGACTGATAAACAACTGATACGCAAAATATCTCGTCACTTTGGGCGCGAGATTCAGCTCGCTGTGGTCACGAGAGGAATTGTGACAATTCCAAATTTCGAATCTTTAATCATAGAATATACGCAGATACAACCGAGAAATAATAGGGAGTCAAGCTATGTGACGGCGAACGAGGGGAGGAATTCTTATAAAGAAAGTGAAAGCGGTCCGAACAAAACAAGTGGAACGCAGAAGAAAACATGGGGTGAGAGACCGGCTGTAAACACACAACAACAACGCACTGGGGAACGGCGCGCAGTCAGCACAATGGAACTCATAAATACAGCTGCCTCTACATCGAGCACTGAACCCAAAAAGGTTCGTCAACAAGAAGAAAAAAAAAATCCCTTTACTCATTAACGGAGATAGCCGATAAAACGAATGACTATCAGACTAACATAATTTTACCAGACTTACGAAGCGATTTGTTATGTAATGATGACGAGGAGATTACCCAACGAGTAATAAAGTGCCCAGAAATAAATATAAAGTTTAACAATAATATTACAGTACAAGCGTTGCTTGACACTGGATCCGTTATTGCCGGATTGTCCGAATCGTGGTTTAATCAAAACAAACATAACATAGCACCTTACGAAATTTTACCGATGACTAATACTTTAATAGTTAGCGCGGTTGGCAATAAATCAAAGTTAATAAGGAAGCAAATATTATGCGATATTTATATCGAAGGAATTAAGTATGAATGTGTTTTTCTCATTATACCGGATTTAATAAAACCTTGTATATTAGGAATTAATTTTCTTCAGGAAACAGGATGTCTCATTGACATGGGAAAAAGGATCGTCGAGTTAAGAAGAGAGGCTGACGAAGCGGCGTGCACGGTGCCAATGATGCATATAGAAGTGGTGGACACAGAAGAAGAAGAAGAGATCATAAGGAACATCGATAAGAAAGTAGAGAGTATTGACTGCGGAGATAAAGGGACGTTGGAGAGATTAAGGGAGATTCTCGTAAGGAATAGAAGTTTATTCAGAGAGTGCCCCGGAAGGATCGAAGGGTACGTTCACGAGTTTCAAGTCACCGACCTCACACCGTACTTCCAGAGAGGATGGCCTGTCCCATTAGCATATAAAGGGAAGGTGGATGATGAGATTAGAAGAATGTTACGGTATGGGGTCATTGAGCGATGCAACAGCGCATATATCAACCCACTTGTTACTGTAATTAAGAAGGACGGTAGAGTACGATTGTGTTTGGATGCGAGGAAAGTGAACAGCGTGACGATCCCGGACTACGAGGGTGCCCCACCGATAAACGATATTTTGGCTAGATGTTGTGAAATGAAATATTTATCTATCGTAGACTTAACTAGCAGTTTCTGGCAAGTACCACTGAAGCCGGAGTGCCGGAACTTCACCGCTTTTATGTACGAAGGCAAATGTTATCGCTTCACAGTTACGCCGTTTGGACTGAGTACCAGTTCTGCTGCACTAACCAGGGGATTGGACACAGTATTGGAAGATGAAGTTAAGGAAAACACCATTATTTATGTAGACGATTGCCTATGTTATTCAGGAGATTTAGAGACGCATTTATTACATTTAGATTTATTATTATCCAACTTAAGAAGAGCGAATTTAACCATCAATTTGGATAAGTCGCAATTCTTTAGGCAAGAAATTGCGTACCTTGGATATCGATTAACTACGCAAGGAATACAAGCAACGGATGAGAAGATTGATGCAATTATGAAGTTTCCAACACCTCGGAACCAAAAGCAATTAAAGGGTTTCTTGGGTTTAACAAATTTCTACAACCGTTTTACAGATAAATACGCCGAAACCACCAAACCATTACTTGAATTATTACGAAAAGGACATAAATTTACCTGGACACCGGAACTAAATGAATGTTTTCAACGAGTTAAAAAGTTATTCGTAGAAACAGTTATCTTCAAGTTTCCTCGAATAAACCAACGATACTATATGCAGTGCGACGCCAGCAACTTTGCATATGGCGGGCAGCTATATCAACTGGACGAGGAAGGAAAAATCGGAGTTATTGCATTTACTAGCAAAACATTCAAGGGTGCATAAAGAAATTACTACACCACGGAAAAGGAGCTCTTGAGTATCGTACGATGTCTCGAAAAATTCCGTATATACATATTAGGGCAACCTTTAACCATTATTACAGATAATAAGGCATTGACCTTTATGAACAAATGTCATTTGAATAACTCGCGAATAACACGCTGGATTTTAAGTATCCAAGAATACAAATTCGACATTGTCCATTGTAAGGGCAAGGACAATATTATTGCTGATCTTCTAAGCAGAAACCCAGAAGATGCCACGTTAGAAGAAATTAGCGACAATAGGTGCGAATACTTAATTAATCACCTGACGATCAAGATGGATAAAAAAGTAAGCAAGATAATTATGGATATTGGAAAGTATCAATTTAAAGATACTAAGCTTAAGACCATTATAGATAAGATTAAGGAAAAGTGTTTAGATAAGGAAATAAGTAAATTTTATAGATACGTCAATGAGAAATTATATAGATTACGTAGAAGGGAATGGAAACTGTACATACCGAACAGTGTATCCGGAGAAGTAATCGCCGAAATACACCGGATGTATGGACACCCAGGAGCGAAGAAATGTATAAAATTGTTACAGGAGCATTTTACCATAGACGGTATGTTGAAAAAAGTGAAAAATTACGTACGGACTTGCGACACGTGTCAGAAGAGGAAGGACGCAGGTAACAAAAACCTATTTGGCGGAACGAAAGCCATTATCCCGTTAAGCAAGGGTGACCTAGTGAGCGCTGATTATTTTGGGCCACTACCCGTCTCGTCTGCTGGGGTGAGGTATTTGTTCGTCATGGTAGACAACGGTGTCCCGACAGAACGTACCAGCGACAAAACGTACCACTTGACTTTTCGCGACATAACGTACCACTTAGGTCGATATCTATCTGCGAAGTGTCTCCTTGTAATCCCTAAATAATTTACACCGCGACAAAACGTACCTGTTACCTGTGTTTGTCAAATTCAAACGGCTTCCGCGTAACTGTTAAATACCCCTCGAGTCGTTGACCTGTGTTTGTCAAGTTGCATGGGGCACGGACGGCCGCGAAGTAACCTTATTACTACCATAACATTCACACTGTGCGTGTTTTAACATTTTTTGGAATGGAGCTGACCACGACTAATAAAGGCGGGTTGTGTTTGCACTTCGAGGGGTATAGTTATAGGAAGAAACGGCAGGGGAAGGACGATACGATAACTTGGATTTGTCAAAGGCAACAAAGTGAAAAGTGTTGTGTAATTATGAAATCGAGAGGAGGTGAAGTTGCCAGTGGGCCTTTAGCCAATCATGTGTGTGGACGTCCGAACGATGCTCAGTTAGAAGTTATTAAACGCAAGCAAAGCGCCAAGAAGAGGGCGCGGGAAGAAGAAACGCCACTAACTAAAATTCACACAGACACTTTGGGCGATCTCCACGATAGAGGTAAGTGTTATTAAAGTTTACAAATTGATAATTTATTGTTTCTATTCTAATTCTAAGGGGTATAACTTTCTATTTCTAAAGGGGTATTCTATTTATAAGGGGTATTCTAATTCTATTTTTTACAGGGTATAACTTTGTTGCTGAAATGCCGCGTGAACAGTCTATCAGAAGAACCTTACAGCGGCAGAGATGTAAGGCGCAAGGCAACACCCAAGAGCCGAGCAACTGCAAAGAAGTGGTTCTCGATGAAGAAAAGGTGAAAATGTTCGACGGAACTTCTTTTCTGCTGGCCGATGATGGCGAAGAAGATAGAATTATAGTTTTTAGCGGTGAAAAAGGCAAAGACAGTTTAAAATGCTTCAAAAACTTTTTCTTGGATGGTACATTTAAGTGCTCTAGTAAACAGTTTACACAGGTATACAGTATTCATGCAGATTTTGAAAGCACGGATGAAGAAACTAACGTAAATCCTATTGTTTTTGCCCTATTTCCCAACAAGAAGAAGGAAACCTACATTCGATTGTTTCAATTAATCCATAAAGTTGTTCCAGAGTGGAATCCAGAAACAGTGAACGTGAATTTCGAAATGGCGGCTGTGTCTGCTATTCGAGAAGTACTGCCTTCAGCACATATAAGAGGATGCTTTTTTCGTATGAAAAAAATGCCTTTGGCACAAAGTACAAAAACTAGGACTCTCAACTGAGTACCGTGAAAATGAGGATATCCGACTCCATATCCGCATGTGTGCAGCACTGGCTTTCTTAAAACCAGAGGAAGTGCAGGACGGCTGGATCGAGATTCACTCCCAAGCCCCAGAGTCTTCCAAGCTAAGTCTGTTTTTTGATTACTTTGTTGAAAATTGGTTGGAGAACCCGGAGTTTCCAATAAAATTGTGGAGCTGTTACCAAAGGCGTCATCGGACAACAAATTCTGTCGAAGGGTGGAACAACCGTTTGAACACGCTCTTAGAAAGGCCAAACCCTAGAATAAAAGACGTGGTGATGTGTTTGAAAGGAGAAGGAGAGAAGACCAACTGCGCTTTTATGAAGTAGGAACTGAACATTGAAGGTTCAAAAAGAAGGAAGAAGTACATCAAGTATGACGGACGACTTGAAAGAATAATGAAGCGGTATGAAGCAAATGGAAACCTAAGATCCTGTTTGACAGCTCTTTCATATTCACAGAACTTGGAATGAAACTTAAAAATACAAAAAACCATAAAAACAAAACAAAAATAATAAAAAAAATAAAAAAATATAAATTAAATAATCCAAAAATGACGAGAGCTTAACCACAGCTGATTTTAAACACGCCAAAATGATTTTGCCAGTCCAAAGCCTGGATAAAGTGATGGGAATCAGAACCGTTAGGGACTCGAAGTTTACATTTATATCATTTTTATATAAATCAATTGTTAACACTTGTTTATATTTATTTATTCGAATTGTAAAAAGAAAAGAGTTTGACACAAACAAGTACTATAGGTAGGTTAGGTTAGAAATAATAATACGCAGGGCACAATTAGCAATTAATGACTAACAGCACTTAACTGACTATTAGATACACTATAAGTGAACGAAACAAGTTGCGGAGTAAGTTTTGTCGCATCCAAAATATTCTGATGTAATTAGCAGACCCGTCGCAGGTAGCCGGCCGGTTAGACGGTACGTTTTGTCGGGTGGTACGTTTTGTCACTGGTACGTTCTGTCGTGTATTCGTAGACAACTTCACAAAATACGTGCGACTATTTACACTTAGGAGGGCAACGACCGCAGCCACGTTAAGAAGAATACACCAATATTGTAAAGAGTTAGGATGTCCTAGAATAATTATTACTGACAATGGAACGCAGTTTACCTCTAGGAAATGGTTAGACGGTTTAAACGAATTAAATATTCAACCAAGATTCACCGCAATAAGAAACCCATGCGCGAATCTGGCTGAAAGAATCAACAGACAACTTGGAAATTTATTCAGGATCTTTGTCTGTGACCAACACACAAAGTGGTCGCGTTATGTACCTATAATTGAAAGTTGCATTAACGAGACGTACCACGAGATTATAGAAGTAACACCCTATGAGTCACAGCTCGGGAAAAAACCGACAAGAGTTTGGGAAAAATACCTAGACAAGGACATACTTCAAGTTAAAGGAGCTGACCACAACCAAATATTTGTCAAAATGAAAGAGAAGAGAGAAAAGCAAGCGAAGTTGTGTAATGAAACCAAGACCATTACAAAATTCCAAATTGGTGAGAAGGTGTTAATAAGGACCTATTATCAATCGGACGCGATCCAGAAAAGGATTGAGAAATTCTGTGAACTGTACTGCGGACCATACACAGTACATCGAATTCTTGGAGATGCTACATACCTGCTCGTCGATTGCAATGACGAAAGCAAAATCCGCGGGAAATTTAATGTCAAACAGATGAAAAAATATCATGAGCCAGAAAATTGAAGATGAATGAAAAGGAGAAAATTGAAGAATATATCATAACAAGTTAGCTGATGGTGATGAGTCATCTGCGTTAGGGTAATTGACGCGCTTATCTCATTCAAGCTGGCTTAACCAAAAGAAATTATGTACTCTAAATGTCAAATGTAACATAAGAGTTTACTTAGTTAAGTAATCACTAATAAAAATGTTAGATAATAAGTGTGAATTAACGTTTTGAGTGACATTTTATGAAATATTGTAGTGGATACAAGGGACATTTTAGTTGCTATTACTTGATTCACATAGTAATAAATTATTGGGACAAAGTGAAAAAAATAGGACACTTAAAAGTAAATGAGTGATATTATACAAAAAGCTATATCGTAAATGAACTTTGTTAAAGTGAATGTATATAATTAATAGACTAGGATTGTAAATGATGTTAAAACGAAGTAAATAACTCGTTAGCAAAATGTATTACGTGTATGTATAAATTATCAAATAATATGAATATAATTAAAACTAACGTAGCGAATATGTTAATTACCAATCTAATTTTAAATAACATTTTAAGAACAAAATTATTGGTAGGGCTATTAGTACTGCATAAAATGGATATGTATAGGAGATTTCTCTGATTTCATGTAAAGCGTTACGTTAAACCAATTGATTTGTTTGATATTATATTGCGAGAATAATATTTTAGAAAGTAAAAGGATTATTCAATTAATTAAATTAATTATTACTCATTGAACTTATGATTTGTTTTGTAATTAGAGAGATAAGGTATTTATATGTAATCGATATGTAAATACGATATTTGTTAAATGCGTTCAGCCATCCCAAATAGCTATCAATAAATTCAGAGATACAATTAAAACTAAAAGGGGGTACACCAATTGTAATATAAGTTTTTAAAAGTAGGTTATCATGTAATATCCCTCCCTGAGGAAGATGAACATGGTGAGGCGACGTACAGGGCGCAGAATTTGGATTTGAGTTGTTCCCTGAGGTCACATCATCAAATCAAAATTGAGGATACTGTAACGAGCAAAAAATTTAAAATTTTTTAAATTTTCACCTCGACGGAGTGCGTTCACACGAAGCGGTGTCAACGACTTATAGTTGACGCCATAAATAAAGCGTAATGAGAAGATGTCAGAGCAGCGTCGCTAACTAGACAATAGAAAGACGTTAAGTTCGACTCGGCTATAGAAATTGGTTGCACAAGATGACAGGGAAAGTTTAGTTCAGAATTATTGCTCACTACAGCTGTAACAACGTAGGCGAGGACATTCACATTTGTACTGAGAAATGTGGCAGATGTTCGACCAAGTTACGTCAGTATACGATAGACGACAAAAAGAGGGAAACTACATGTTACAATGGAACGGATGCACTGCACCTTAAGAAACAATACGAAGGCAGAGATCAGACAAAAACTCAAGTCATGTTACGCAGCTGGAGTTATCGTCTAAGTGCCAGACAGGATTTACGAGTGGAAAGTTGGGGTGACTTCACCAGCCAGCAGATGTCCAAAATTATTAATAGCTACAAAAAAGGGGTATGACACAGAACAATACTTCGGGAGAACCGAAAGTACAGATAATGGCAATCCAGAGAAACACTGAGTTTACTTCAAGCAATGGGTTGATAGACAAGCGTATAATAGCTAAAGTTTCTACGAAAAGGGTCAACGTTCGACAGAGCAAAATCGGGGGAAGTCTAAGAACCTATCAGAAACCCGGAGCCACGGAGAAAACTTGTAGAGAGGACTGTTTCCATAGCAACAGAAACGAAGAACCTATCGGAAGAACGATGACGGAGGGTCTTGACAAGTGGGACAAAATATTCCAAGAAAACTCAAAACTGACCAATCACGAATAAAGAAGGCGTAAACTGCGCCAGGGACAAAATTTTGAGTAGGAACGAATTAATAAAACTATATGTCCAAGACGGGGACGAGGCCAGTTTTTACTCAATTTTCCAAACAGTTCACTTTAATTGTTCGGAAGACAGTATATCTCAAATTTTCAAACAGTTTACTTTAATTGTTCGGAAGCCAGTATATCTCAATTTTCCAAACAGTTTACTTTAATTGTTCGGAGGCCAGTATATCCCAATTTTCCAAACAGTTTACTCTAATTGTGCGGAAGCCAGTATTATTACAATTTTCCAAGTAATACACTTTAAGTACGAAGTCAGTTTTACTCTAAGTTCTCAAGAGTACATTTAATTATTCGGAGAGATAACTCAAGTTCGGGAGTTAGTACGTCAACTCGAAATTTAGCAGACTTAGTAAAATCATCATGTCACGATAGTCAGACTTAGTAAACTTTTAATAGTGAATTTCGAAGTGCGATGTAACGGACTTAGATAAGAATTATTCAAAGCGAACAATCAGATCGTTACACGAACAAATATCACCACCTATGTACTATACAAACAGTTGAACTTAATTTTATTCAGTGTTAGTACATCTCATTAAAACCTGAAAGAACAGAAACATAAAACTAATTATTCAATCACACGTATATTTGATAAAACAGTGATATGAGTGGAACTAGACATGTACAGTAACGTTATAGCGAACACACAACATACATCGTAAGATGAAGTATTTAATTGAACACTAAACATCTGTTATTCACATAAACCTACGCCAACGCGAGTGATCGGAAGTGTGTGCAAGTGTTTGTGGTATCAACGGCATTCAACGAGATGTGTCTTCATGTCATCCTCATCACTGAGACTGAACTTCACCAAAGACTAATGGATATTTCATAAATCAAGTAACCATTATTTTAATCATTACTATTTAGTTACTTCTACTGACCTGATTCTTTCAAAGAATTCATCCCTGAGAAATTATTAATAAACGCAATGAATATAAATCAGAATTAAAAACGTAATTAGTGAATATATTAACAAAAAACTATCTGGGATTAATGAACGCATTAATAATTAGAACATGAATTGTTATCTTATTTGATTTATATATGTATGTATGTCTTCTTTGTTTCAGCATATATTAAAACATGAATTTGTTCTTATAAGTATGTATGTATTTACAGGTACATCGACGTTTCATATGTATGATTATAATTTATTGTGAATGATAAATAAACTAGTAATTTAAGTTGATCCTATATATGCGTTTATTATTACCACAGATAACCCAGATATTAACTTAATTTTTGAACAAAATATAAAGTAGAATTTTAAGAGTTTCTTTTGTTCAGTAAAATAAATGAATTGACCATATTAATTTATTAAATGATATCAAGTATTTTGTTTATGAATAATCAGAATAGTTATACATTATATTAAATGACGCCCAAAGAACGTAGGACGTTATAAATATCAATTACATCAATTTATTATCATTGTATTAAATGGCTGCACAACACGTGGCATGAAAGTAATATATTAATGCAAGTAATTTGCATATTATCCATTACAAATAAATATTAATATAATATTCATTATAACAGTTAGGGCAGCAAAACACTTGATCAGATCAGACAACAGCCTCTACTCCGAGATAGGTCGATGACATGATAGAGTCTAGAAGTTATGCATGCTGGCCTAGAAGTACGATAAGTGTCGGCTGTCAGATGTGACGGAAAACATGAGGAAGATCAACGCCAGTACACTGATTATGAGTGAGTAAAGCTACTGAGAATGCATCAACAGGCATGGCAAAAAGAGCTCACTAGGAGATTTGAACCACAAAATCGAAGCACCTGGCCTTCCAGGTAGGATGAAGGTCAACTGCTCATCCACGTAATAAAGAAAAAATGTGGTTACGAAAGTAAACTATGGGAGGTAATGATAGATCGGAGCATCGGGCCAGGAGAAAAGCAGCTACATGTATTTCTTGCTCCGCAGAATTAGAGTAAGAATAAAAATAAAAATAATAATACGAAAAAGCTAAGAAGAAGGAGAGGAAGAAGAGGATCAGAAGAAGAACAACAACGCCCAATTAAATTAAATGTAATCGCTGAGAACGGTAGATACCGCAACTTATTAAACATGAGTCGTACAATTTAAATGTAACAAATTAATTTGGTTAAATATTAATTAAGTTACTTGATCAAGAGACGATTTCTTAATTGAAACGCGTCACATTTGTATAAATTCGTTAGTCATCCGGCTCAAGAATAAATTACGAATATGTAAATTAGTGAAGTCTAAATATATTCATAACGCGCAATAACGTTTCTGCACGATCGACCACAAACACGGTTTTGTCAGTAACCATCTGTTTCATACGGAAACCAGCTTCTACTTGACAAGGATGCAATCGAGTGCAGTCCGTGTTACATACACTATCAGTGGTCGGGACCTGCACGTACAGTTATCTGGCTCACTAACCCACTGAAAGCGGTAAAAATGTTTTTACAACTAAACGCATCGATGGATTCAAACGCAACAACGATCTAGTTCCAGTGTTCTGTAGGAGGTTGACCACACTTACACATACCATCTGTGCGAGAAACCGCGGTTGGTAAAGGTAATTTTCTGGACTGGATTCTGCTGCACGTTCCGTTGCTGATTGAAATCAGTGATTACGCCGCGCCAACGTGATAACAGTTGTCATTCATCATTACGTACTTTGTCACGTCGTCACAGTCACCACTACTACGACAAACAGCTGATCTCACTATCCGATTGACACTGTCCGTTAGGATGGTTTATTACCGCGACCCGTATATTACATTTCCTGTAGTACCAATAAATAATTCCAGAATATAAGTAACCACAAAAATTGTAGATTTTGAAAATTCCAGTGTTTATATATTTGTCTATTTATTTGTCAGGTGCGTTAAAAAAAATATCAACGTGTTTTTAAACAATGGCGTATCTAGAATTTGGTCTTGGGGGGGGGGGCGTCCTTATACAAAAGAAAAAAAAAGTTGAGACTAATCAAAATGACTATCTTTAAAAAAGCTGAAAAGCTTAAATCAGTCCCATTAAACCAAACTGTAATAACACAATAAAAATACGCGTTATTGAAACATTGTTTACATAATACTTATTGACTGAATTGATTTTAATATATTTTGTATTTCAAACATATACGCTAATGCTGTGCATTAAACCTGTTTGTATACTTAAAAAGAGTTACTACTATATTAGCGTACGCAGCTGAAAAATAATAAAACAGCCTAAAAATTAGGATATTAACAAAGTTCGTCAACTTTTTTGACCTTTTACGGGAGGGGTTCTGTTCCGTTCCCCCCCCCCCCGTAAATACGCCCATGTTTATAAAATACAGTACATGTGGTTTAATAAAAAAGTTCGTGCAATTTTTGTTTGTTTGAAAATTTTTTTTTGATTTTCTTTATTTTTACTATCCCGCTCAAAGTAGTCTCAGTCGGATATAACACCATTGTGTCAGTGTTTTTTTCCAGTCTTCCAAACACTTCTAGAATGCAGTTTTTGGTATAGCCTCGAGCTCACTCAGCGAAACTTCATTCTTTCGTGATATTTTTCATTATTGGGAAAATCAAAAGCTGGGAGAATCCCGGACATGAAAACTGTAAATGTTAAAATGTATGATTAGAATGTCATTCAAAATAAAATAGGTCTTCTGTTTTGAAAAATAAAAAACGACTTTCATAAAGAGTTTTCGGATTGAAAACATTGCCTATAAAATCCACTTAACTTTTATTATTAATAAAACACACACACACACACACACACACACACACACACACACACACACACACACACACACACACACACACACACACACACACACACACACACACACACACACACACACACACACACACACACACACACACACACACACACACACACAATACGCTAGGAATATTTATTGTAAAATAGTATATTTTCTTAAAGCAAAGGATACTTTAATTAAATAGAAAACCGTTATTAAAAATTATACATTAATCGGAAAAGTAGCCAACTCCTTGAGATCTTTCTCTATTTTCAACTTCCCAAACAAGTTTTCTTTTCATTTATTAATGAGGGATACATTTTTTTGTAAATAAGAAGTCTCACTTTGACATTTTGTAATTACTGATGTAAACAATGAAATGCTAAAAATTAAAAGACCTGAGAATACTTTTATTTAAACGCATAAATTTAGGCTTTTATTTATTTACGCTTTTATTTAAAGCATAAATAATACCTAGAATTTTAGGAATGAATATCTGTACTCAATCATGTATTTCTGTTAGTAGTCTATAAACTCCAACTGTGTCGTACTTCATTGCGCTGAATTTCTAACTACAGGACGAGGCATTTCGGTGTCACCGTCGTACTCGTTTTGAACTTGCTGATGGTGGTGACACCGAAATCCCTCATTCAGCAGGTAGCAGTTCAACAGCGAACTACCACACATTTGGAGCGATTTAGATAGTCACGATCCTCACCTCTGACTATCAAGCCCTTCAACTTATTCACGACAATCTTTGAAAATTTTCTACCATTTTTAAACCGCTTGTTCATGCATAGCAGGTTCCCCAGAAATTTTTGCAACACTTTCAATGTGATAAAATATTTGTCTCTTTCTTTAAATAAAATTTAATCCAGGTTCTTCAATCTTGCATTGTAGAATGTCGAGGAAACTGACTAATACACTAAAACACAACTTACTCAAGTTTAAACTATGTATCCAATAGAGCTAAAATTTTGATGATTATCACTAAAGTGTGTACCAACATCACGACACTTATCGCATTCTCAAGTAAACAGCGCTAATACTAACATCGCGTCAGCAATTGGCAGAGATTGTATCTGGCAAATAATCGAATTTTGGAGTGATAAACCATCAAACGTCAGATATAATTTCAAGAGACACTAAACGTCAAATCTACAAAACACGTATGAGGCTAGTGTTAACATGTGGCTCAGAAGCATGGACATAAAAAAAATATTAGAGAGGTTTGAGAAAAGGGTGCTAAGACACATCCACAAGGGAGTGGTTTGGGGTTCAGGCGATGCCTATATCTACCGTCTTTACTGAGACCAATATACGCTAAGATTCAATGAAATGGTTAGACTCAGATGCCTCGAATGACAAAACACAGCCGACCAAGCAAACATTTTACCAAAGGCCCAGAGGAAGACAAGATTCAGGTTGAAGGATCAGATAGAGGTGGGCCCTAGAAGGCCAGAGCGAAGAATGGGGACGAACGGAATCGGAACAGGCCAAGATAAATCAAGGGTTAGGAATGATGGTGATAGAGGTTATAGTAGATCAGTAAGCCTGGTTAAAGATCATACTAAAATTTAAAGTACTGGATAGTTTATTTAGGCCAAAATACATGACCATATTACAAACGCTTCGGAAACGCAAAACCTTTATTAGCTCATGGAAGTCATTGTAAAATATTCCCACCTCTTGATGTCGTCATTCCTGGGACAGGTTTATATAGGCTTAACCATGGTGTGTTTATGGTTCCACATTCTCTCACAAGTATAGGGGATTTATATTTCAACGCCGGCTCCGAATGGCTACGTAAAGAAACATTAGTAGGCAGGACACAACTGCCTGGTTTGTTATCGCGTTGTGAGGTAGAGTGACAGTCCCGTATGTTTGTCCCCGGTAGGAATCGAAGCCAAACCGTGTGTTGTAGCGATTCAACTACACGGGGGTCACTCCTTGTAAAATATTTTAATTTCATAATTACACATAATATATATACCGTCCCTGCACATAGGTTGATGTTTTGAACTGAAGAATAAACATTTGTAATATAACAAATGTTTCAGACTAAATGCTTGTGGTACATACATTGTTAATACAGGTTAGCAGAGATAAGATTTAGACATATTCTATCACATTAAATATTATGATAACGTTAAACATTATTGCAATGGTAACTAGTAACATCACAATATTAAAGTAATTAAAAATTATTGTTATTGAGCAAAATCAATAATTATGCGCACAGTAGGCCTACCAAACAAATTTTAAAAGCAATATCATATATTTGATTAGTAAATAATGAACGTAAAAATAGAATAATCTTATTTTTAGTTTTTTTTTTTTTAACAAAACCTCAAGCAGATTGGACGTGTTAGCCTGTTGAACTGCGGAAAAACAAGATCAAGACATCATAACAGAGTGAATAACGAAGTTCAAAATATTTTGTCTTTGGTAAAATTTAATGTAATGACTGCATAGGCGTATAAGCTTCGAGACTAGCAGACTTTTTAGATTATGTGATCAAAGGCTATTTATGAGTAGGCCTACTGTATGTGGTAATGATTACGTTAAAAACCTTAAAGCCTGGTAATTTTCAAGTTATAAATTTATACTAGTGGAAAGCCTTCATACTGTAAATTTAGACCAAATCACGGTTGCAATATCAATTTAATTTAAATAAATCAACACGTTGAAAGGTAACAATTATCACCAATAATAATTAACAAAAATAAATTCAAAAAGCTTTTAAGTAAGAGTGAAAGTGAGTTTAAATTATTAACAATTTTATTTGTTTTTGACAACCAACATAACCTGTATAGTGGTATTTGTAAAAAATATGAATGACTAGTTATTAAGAAGACCGCTACGCAGCAGTCCAATATAATTATTTAAAAGAGGAGGTTTTCGTGTTCACAATAAGCTCTGAGATATTCTAAACCCTGATGAAAATTCTTAACTTTAATATTTGTATCTGTGGAAGTAAAAGTGATTGAAATCGGTCATTGCAGAGTATTTAACGTTTAATAATCTCCCTGATCTGCAGAACTCCATCACTATTTTGAACGAAATATTTTTATTATTAGGTAAAATCAAATTAATGAATGTTAATTCTTTAAAGATTTAAGTAAAGTTCTCTGTATGCATGATTCTTAATGTTAGCTGAGAAAGTCCACGAGGAGGCCACCATATGTCGTTTCTCGTGTTCTGTTTTTTTAATTTTCATGTGTTTTTGTGTACGTATACAGATGGCAAGATTAGAAATGATGCTAAGTACGAAACATACTTATAAATATAAGCTTGTTTGGAAACTTAGATTACAAACTTTTTGAAGGCGGTTAAACATTTCAGTAGGCGTTGATAAATAATAATTTTGACAAATTACTAAAGATATTGAGTTTTATTTTGAATCTCATGGACTTTTTTTGGATCTCAAAATTTGACTTTTCTATTTTTGAAACTGTGGCTCATGGTATGCGCTAGAGCTATACAATTTTGCGAATATGGGGTAAAATTCCCTTTCTGATCACGCGGCGTGAATTTTTAACATTTTTTTAGAATTTTGATCATTTTTTTGGGTTCTAGTATCCTAAAATTTTGAAATTTCCAGAATTGAGATTTGAAAAAGAATTCTCTTTAATTTGATACCCACACAAGAATTTTTACGTTTTTTTCAAAATTTTAATACCTCTCCTTTTTGCCTTCCGCTTCCTTTTTTTTCGAGGGGGGGGTGTAATCAATCTCTAAAACAGAAAGGATCTGTGGGGTAAAAATGTAGACAAGCATGCCAAGTTTTACGGAAATCGGTTGATGCATTCAAACGTTATGGTAAGACATACCCGAAAGTAGAGTTGTCATCCGTTTGGATTTTCCCGATATACCCTCTTTTTACGTGACGGAGAAACGTCCGAGAAGGTTTTTTCTTCATACTCGGTATTCAATCATTTCTCAGCGTCGCGGTTGGTAACGCTAGTTTTAAGAAGCATATTACGTAGGTTCAGCATCAAGTACACATATTGACTCCAGCTTTGTCGTATTTCGTTGTTGAACGAGGTCTTTCGGTGTCACCACCATCATCAAGTATAAACTTGTGACACCGAAAGGCCTCGTTCTGTAGTTAGCACGAACCTAGTTAACCAAAGTTTTAGTGGTATAGGCGACTAACACGAAACACATAACTGAGTACAGATATCCAGTCCTAAACAATGTAGGTGTTTTTTAGGCTGTGATTTTTGCGTTTAAATAAAAATACTCTCAGTTCCTTTTAGTTTTAGCATTTCATTGTTTACATTAGTAAATGCCAAATCGCGACTTTTTGTTAACTGATGCACAAAAACTGTATCATTTAACTAAATATCTAATTAATTCACTACCGATTCGGAACACAAAGTTTTTTATGGGTAAAACGTAAAAAAGTTTTACCTTATATCCTGAACCAGTTTTCGCTTTTAAAAAGCTTCTTCAGAGGCTGCCGCTGGGAGCACTGTCCGTCTTGTTCTTGGCGACGGTTTCGACTTTTGAAAGATCGATGTTGTGTGTGTGGGGTGTGATATGTTCGAATAATGCGTGTGATTTGAATTGTGTCTGTTCGTTTAGTATGTCGTTTTTATGTGTTTTCGTGTGTTTGTATATTTCCAATTATACAATTCAAATAATTGTTGAACAGACAATTATAATAAATATTCCATTTTATAATAAATATTCCTACCGTATTGGTGTGTGTGCGTGTGTGTTATGATTGACACTGTAATGATCTTGTGATTATTTTATTATGTCAGGGTTAATTTCCGGGATTGTCCCAGTTTGTGATCTGATTGTCCAAGGAGTTCATTTTAGCGGGAAGCAACCCTTTATAGATAAACAGACAGACAGATTCCAAACGGCCGAGTTAAAACTGAGCCTCGCTTCACTCGTTCAATCATGTACAACCTGCCAAGATATAACCAAATGCGAAATGTGTAAAAGGTAAGCTCAACGAAAGTAATCACCAACTAATGAATATCAGTAGAAAAAAGTAAAAAAAAAAAAACACATACACAAAACCAAACAGCACCATACTACAGATGTATTCGTTTATGCTTCAGTTTTTTGTGTATATAGAAGCAGTATAACTTTACAATAAAAGTTACTAAGTTACTAGTTTCAAGTTACGTAGCCTACAACATATTTCTGATAAAACTGTCCTTGTTCTCCTCACGCTTAGGACGACTTAGCCGCCTACATATTCCTGGCACTACACATAAGTTGAGCATTTTTGTTGGCAGCTGTGCTATCAATTCTTTCGGATTGCTTCTATCCGAAAAACAAAAACAAAATATAAAAAATGAATTCCTAACGCGGCGTACATGTGATTGGTGATTTTCTGGGGAAATACCCCATAATACCAGGCGTAATTCTCATCTGAGTATAGAATCCATACGGTTCTCCACGGAAAATGAAAGAACAGGTTTTAAAACGGAATGCAGTAAATTACCCACGAGCTCTATGAGCATAAATAATAGAAATGAAAAGTTTCTATATATAAATACGTGAGCACAGGATGAAGAACCGTAATCCTGTTGCTCTGACTATAGCTATCTGCTGTTTATACAGATTATGTGTAGAAGGGTATACAGTAGGTAATTAGAGGTGACGCAGACCTGTGCAGCGACTTACTCACTTCCTTGTTATTACTTTTGTTTTTAAATTTTCTATAGAGTAAACAAAACACACGCTATCTCCTCACGGTCATTAAGTGCAACAGAAGCCATAATTGTTTCCGTAATACTCAACTGTAACACCTATTACTAATCTTTTATGACGTTGAACAGGCGTTCTTAATGTTCAAACGATGTTCTGGAATTCAAAATTGTATCATCGTTTCGTTTCAGTGGAATAGGGCTACATTTTTATTCTCCTTTTATGTCTTCTTTTAACCATATTTTAACCAGTTCTGCCCGTTTTCGTTTATTCCTCTTCTATAGACATACTAACAATTCACGCTTTGCGTGATCGTCTGTTGTTCACTCCCTAGGGGTTATGACCATTCTGTCTCCGTGTAGTTACATTCCATTTTATATGTCCAGTATAGTATATTTCTTCTACTTAGTATATTCCACTTACTTCGTGGTTACGGACTACTACAGAGTGTTTTTCTCAACATTCTCACATTCTTCTTCTTCTTCTTCTTCTTCTTCTTCTTCTTCTTCTTCTTCTTCTTCTTCTTCTTCTTCTTCTTCTTCTTCTTCTTCTTCTTCTTCTTATTGTTATTATTATTATTCCAATCCTCTTCTACCGCAAGGTGTAGAGGTTGAGCAAAGGTGTCGCCATCGTGGTCTCTGCATGGCAAGGGGCTTGGCTTCATTCGACTGCACTCCCAGCCTCTGGAGAGAGCACCTCATACTGTCCTCCCAAGTCACTCTTCTCCGGCCCCTTGCTCTTCTCCTCGCAGCATTTCTTGCCTCATACAGTTGTTTTGGAAGTCTATACCCTTCCATCATTTGAACGTTTTCGTTCACGACCTAGTTACTTGAGTCTGACCGTTTGTTTCATTAAAAATTTACACCTTGGTTTATGTTACTTAAAACAACTATTTGAATAATTATTTATATAAATATACACAGGATATCACGTAATCACCAAATAACATTAATCAGAATAAGTTCTACAGGTGAAAATAAAGATAAAATTTCACGCGAATGTAGATTCGGGAACGTTTCGTTTTAAAGTTACAGCCTCTTAAAAGATTTAGTCCAAATTAACATGCATAAGTTATTCAAGGAATTTAGACCGCCCGGTGTTATGTGGATGCAGTGATGTAGGCTTTAGTTCATTTATAGTAATAATTTTATTTCTGATTTTTTATAATATGTTTGTTGTGGATAAATGAGTTAAGAATTATGTGGTTCATAAATGCTATTATTTTTTGTTTCAAATAGAATCTCGATTTTTCAGGTATTTTTATCCAAATTATTATAATTGTAAATTAAGTACAAAATTTAACTGTTGCATTCATTAGTAGGAGGAATTTTGTAAGTCTTAGAAATTTTACATTTATCATATGTTAACATTAAAATGGAACTTTTAAGGTGCTTGTAATTAAGATTTTTTTAAATTATCGAGTAGTAGGTTTTAAACAAAATCGTGAATTTTATAATTGAGATACTCACAAAATACTTATGTATTTTGAGTTGCATTCATATGTACAAAATGTGAATGCAAAGTTACATGTTTAAGTTAAAATTTGGACTAAATCTTTTAGAGCTCCCAGCTTGAAAACAAAGAGTTTTCAGGCGTACACGGTTTGATCAAAATGTACACGCAATGTATGTTTATCAAAAAATATTAATTATGTCTTTCTTTATCTATATTTATGTTATCCCCTTAAAAATAATCTCCACGGATGTCACAAAATTATGTCAACTTTTTTTCTGGAATAGGTATAACCTTGAGTGTGTTCGCGATTTGTTTTTGAGTTAACTGATTTTGTTGTCTTTAAGAGTTGCGAAACCTTGTTTTTCCGCGATTTTTCCATTTTTGAAAGTAAATTGAAAGTAATGAAGAGGTTAAGTAAGGAAGTAGACATATCTGGTAGACACGAGGGTACGGAACCATTGAGATGATTTTGTGCGTAAAATTCTTCAGTCAGCAATGACGCGTGTCTTGGAGCATTATCCATATAGTTTTCTTCAATAAACCTGGTCTTCTTCTGTTAATAGTTCCACGTAAGTAGCGTTAAGAGACCTAAATAAAAATTCTTCGTGAAACTCACGGAACAAAATTGTACAGTCCTCATTTTATTACCAGTATCTTCAACATTTTGTGACTGCCTTTGGAGGTGAGTAGACCCTCTACTTTTAGACCACCCTTTCATTATACCAGACTTGCTGAAAGCTTTCTCTAACATTTTTACACTTTCACAAAGTTAGTGCAGTTCAGTGGCGTAACTACGGGGCTGATGTGGGGACGATTCCCCTCCCCTAGACCTATTAAAGATTTCAGTAAACTTCCATAAACAGTTAAAGTAGGCCTATTTGTAAGCCAGACGTGTTTAAAATAAGGTTTTTAAATAATTTTATGGAAGATTGTAAAATGCCTATCTCATTTATCCTGAGGAAAATGGAGAGTCCAGTCTTCAAACTAGTCTTATTGCCCCCCCCCCCGGAGTAGGTCCTAGTTACGCCACTGCTGCAGTTTATACACAAAATACAACAAAATTACTCCAATGTTGTGTTGTAGAATTACAAAAAATAATAATAACACCGGAACACCGAAACACAAATTACTCTGTTTATTGAGTTATAAATAGCCGATTCTAAATATGCATCAAATATGGCTAAAACGTAGACACTTTTCACAGAGAGCCTTTGTTGCACCAACAACACAAACAACAGCCTTTGAACAGGTCGTTTTGACTCACGTGTTAGTCTTTGTTTTTATTTTCACCTGTAGAACATAGCCGAAAAGTATTTCTCTTACTTAATGAAACGCCTTGTACATTTACGAAATATGGTAACATTAAAAATGTTTAAACATACTGGAATAAGTGTCTCCGTTTGTAAGTGTTAAAATTGTTGTTTCTGACGCTCATTTTGTCGTCGTTATATTCTATATTATCATGATCGTGGTCGTCGTCGTCATCATCATTACAATCATCGCCACCATCATCATCACTATTGATCATGTTTCATTGATGCAGAATGTGACGTGTGAGCTTCACAACACTGTGGTTTTAACACTTACCATTGAAAGCAACTAATTTCAATAATCACGACAATGTAACACCGAAAACTTGCCGAAACACACATTTGTGTGTTTGTTAACTACCACTGAATGACAAAAAAAAACGAATAACGCTGAGGCCACGCGAAGGACGGAACGAACTTGTTTTTGATGCTCGGCGCGCGTGCGCACGAACGATGTGGAGACCGACAAGATTTATAGACAGGTAACACACACACACACACACACACACACACACACACACACACACACACCAACGGGTGTGTTTATAGCTTAATTTAATTACGACTAGTGTGTGTGTGATAGAGCGGAGGCGGCCGGCTGAGACGACATCAGACACCACCGAGAGGAATTTTGCATATATGAAAACCACATTCCGCGGTGGAAATGTAGGCCAGTAGTTCAGCTCCGCGCTGGGTACACACAACAACAAACTGATCGCGTACATAAATATGTATTTATTGTGTATTACCCCCTACTACTCCGCGGTTATTCTACTTAACTCGATTGATTAACGATATCCTATTGAATACAGGGAAACTCGACCACTTAGGTAAATTTGCTACATTTATCTTATCGTCGTTAGAAAACTGGGCCGCTCGTAGATCAGAGAAGACATGTTAACAAGTCTGAATTGGAGGCCTTCATTTCGATTCCTCCTAGGCATTATTAAAATCTAGTTTAGTCTACGAAATCGAGTAGCTTAAACTGCGGCCACTTGAATTTTGGAATTTACAATTTTAAAACAATCAAATGGTATGTATTCATGCTACAATCTTAATGGTATATACAAGCTATATTGATGGTTTGTCCATAGCTTTGGCTTGTGCACTCGCTTATAGTACGCGTATTGTCAGCGACCTCTAACATTGCCTTTGCGGCTAAGCTATTACAGTCGTCTCAAGGCTTATTATATATTTTTCTGTATTATAGTTTCTCTTATTTTTCCCTCTTATTTTTTCTCCATTTTTCATGAGTACTCCCACTATCTCACCCGTTTTTCTCCTAGTACTGATTAAGTCTTCATCCTTGCACTTACTTCTGTACTCCAATATTTTTCTCATAGTGATTCCTTTCATTCTATGTGTGGGGAACGCTGAGAAGTACTCTTAAAAGACAAAGTCGGAAGGAAACACAAGTGAAATTCAACAGATTTACTGCATTGTTACGTATTAAATACAGACTGAGAATAAAGAAAAATACAAAAATCACATTCAACACGTAAAAACCTTTTTATTTATAAAGTTAGCAAAGAATTGGAAACAGAGACACAGAATAAAGAATAAGATGGTTAATTTTAAACTTTTTTGTCTATAGTTACTTCTAAGAGCAAATGACAAATTAAACAGGGAGGCTTAGGAAACATTTGTGTTAGCGGAATCGCTATCATAATGTTTGAAGACATTATGTCTAAGTAGGAAAGAAGGTCAATATGAAGAAGAAAATATGAAGACGGTGAAATAAAAGAAGAAACAGAATTCTAGAATGAAACTTGTCAAATACTGAACTATAAGGACGGTAAATGCTTGGGTTTAGTTTAGGAATTTCTGCCCGCCAGCATTGTCGAAACAGCGAAAAACTCGGCGACGTATTTACATAGAATCGATACAACTGTCCGTGTCCGTTTGGAACGATACATCTAAACTTGACAGACACCGCATACCTGTGTCTCGGAGAAACCTCCTACACCCGGCCTGTTATAAATACGTCGTTTAAAGGTTGATCGGCAGATCATTTGTTTAACAAAATATATACGTACGTATCTTACTGCGTGGGTTTCTGGTTTGAAGTGTAACGAACAATCGATCAATCACTTCATCACTGACTTTCTCTGCCACAAGTCGATATCGGATACCCACTGCGGCTAATCAAACGTGTTTTGTGTAAAAAACAAAACGAATTTACTATTTACTTTCACAAATTAATGCAGTCAAAATAATCAACGACGCGCTGTTTGTTAGTAGAAAAATATGTTTAATTAGGTTTATTCATAAAGTTGCTCGTTTGTCGTGTAAAGGAAGTAGGCCTGTTTTATGGATGTGTTCCGCTTAATACTGGTTTTGAGGTATAATTTGTTTCTATAAACATGGTTAGCTGAAAGTGTTCTAAATTCTTTTTAATTATTTAGTTAGCGATCAGAAAATACAAACCGTGCCAAGTATAAAGGCTGCATAGAAGTCGAAATAGACGTTATTCGTTATTCATTTTGTGTTGCCATCTGAAGGAATCTGCTCACTGATTACCTCCTATGATCGGACGTTCGTCTTAACTCCTTTACGTAACACGGATTCGTAACGATTCTTTTTTTTCACAGTTACTGCCGCATCCCTCATCTCAGTTTCCATATCAACTTATTCTGTGTATCTTCATTATTCAGATTCTTTTCTTCCATATACCTTTCGATCCCTTCTATCCATTTTAATCTAGGTCTGCCTCTTTCTCTTCTGTTGCTAGGTCTGTATTTGAACACACTCACAGGTATTCTTTCTTCACTCATTCTCATTAGGTGTCCATACCAGGAAAGCTGTTTACGTTTTATATCTTCTATTACAGTTTCTTTTCTATTTGTTCTTTCTCTTATTACGTTCCTTACACGTTCCAGACGAGAAACTCTGGAAGCTCGACTAAAATAGTTCATTTCTACAGCTTAAATCTTCCTGCGGTTCTTTATTCCTCTACTTCCTACGTCCTTCCTACGTCACGATTCTTTATTTCTCTATTTCCTAAACGTGTTTTCAGAAACTCCAGTGTCTCCTCTCTATCCGCTTTCAGTTTTTCAGTGAGCCTTAAACCATTTTATAATATAATAATAATGCTGTTTTTTTTTTTTTTTTTTTTTTTTTTTGCAATCTACTGTGCTTTTAATACAGCTTAAAAAAATGTAATCTGTTGACCTTTAAAACTCAAACCTTCGTAACTCACACTAAAATTTAATTTCTCTATAATTAAATACATTAATATTTAAAACGTTCTTTTAGTCTTATTTAAACTATTACGTCTTTAATGGTATAATTTGTAGTAGAGTATTTTTTTTTTTAAATAAGTTTTTCTAATTGTGTATAAATAATATAAGTTCACTTCCCTTTAATGTTGACTGCAGATCCTTCAGACAACGAGTTGTTCCAATCTGGACGAATACGTGGTTACATTACTTTGTCCGGCTTCAGGGTCGCTTTCGAGCGTGTAGATATCTCTCGCGGGCACGGTTACATATAACTTAACACCGCTAACCGATACAGTTACTGCTTAACTGGTGTGTTATGCTAACATCTTTCCAGTCAGCTTGAAGTGTCTATATACCCTAAACAGAACATATTGCACTTTCGTAGCACTCAATTATAAGAACTTGCGTTCGTCGCGACTGGCAGACCTATCGACTGGCAGCGTTTACTCGTTATCGATTCCCAAGAGAGACTGATCTATACGTAAAAAGTAATTTTCTTCAGCTGAGTTTCTCGTAATCTGATTAACCCTTAGGTAACCCCTTCTTTTGATCTGCCTAACGATAATATATTTCCGGTATAAGAATAACTCTTGCGCAATAACTCTTGTAAGAATTATTCCGGAACAGAATAATTCTTGTTCAAAAAAAACCCGAAGTATTTTATGCCGATTTTATGGGCTATAAAACATTTTTACTTAGATAACGCATACATTCAGTTTCTAAATTTTAAATTAATTATTGTCATCAGGTAGGTCTTTTATTACGAAATTCTGTTCCAAGTCCCATCTCAAAATTTCCCATATTCGAAAGTTATTTAAATTAACGTATTTTTTAAGAATATTCCGTAAAATAATTTCGTACCCTCGCACACGCGCACTACACACGCGGCTAAGTATCCTTACAGCACCATTTCACGGCTTTTAAAGTTGTTTTACAAACTAAAATTTTTCACAATTTTCGTAACTTTAATTTTGTCAGTATTTTTGTTAACTATTGGAAATTCTCATAATTGTAAACGGATCAACTGTGTCAAATGTAATGTAGCTACAGTAGAACCTCTGTTAACCGAAGGCGGTTTCGGATAATAATTAAGATATCATTTTTTTAAAATGTGGGGTAAAATAACTGGAGGCAATATACAATTTTATTAAAAAATTTTAATAAAAAAAACTCTTTGCATAAAGACATTTTTTAATACTAGTTTTATGATTTTTTTTAAACCTTATATTTTCCTTTGCTTTTTCTTTCAAATCGCTTTCTTGCAGCAATGTAACATCTCGCCATCGCTTCATTACCAGAACGTCAGAGGGCTTTGCTTCTTCAGATCGTTCGACGAACCGTAACGCTATCTGAAAATATGAATAAAACTCCGTGAGAAAAACGCATATTTCATATAGCCTAATTTAATGCCATAACCCAAAATAAAATATCTCACGTCTAAGGCATTGAAGAAACAGTGGGAACATCAACACCAAAATCGGCTGTCACAGTTCGCAAAAGCTCGTAATTTTTAATTCTTTTAATTGCCTCCGATTTTTCTTCAATCGTTATCATGACTCGTTTCCGCTTTTTTGACATGACGTACAATTTATTACATGTTTATTACATTAGTTTTCGTGTTTTATCGGGAAAACATATTTCCGTTTTAGTAAAAATCGGGAATATATAATATTTTTTTTTGTCGGTTGTTTCGGTTAAACGATATTTCGGTCAAAAATGTTTCGGTTAATGGAGGTTCTACTGTATATATACTTGGGCACGAACTTTGCCGCTAGACTCTGATGGAAAGAACACGTAAAAAAAGAAGTATGAATATAGAAAAATCAGGCTGAAATAGCCTATAGAAAAATCGAACGGGATAACATGTCGCGAATTTAAACAAAGAGTATACAATAAATTACTGATATATACGTGGGTGGTACGGCGAGACTCCATCGGCCACATCTGTTTCAGTACAAAGTACTGAGGATTAGAGTTAACGTCTCTTGATATGTAAAGAGCAACGTCCAAGAGTTCTAAGCACGAACACGAAGCACGAAGTTGGGTAGAAGATTTACACCTACGCTGAAGCTAATCAATTCGTAGCCTATGAAGATCAACTGAGGAGACTTATGAAAAAGGAACCCGAGGCTCTACTGTAGGGAAATGCTGTATTAATGTGGTGCTAATTCTCAGCGTATGTTCTGCAACACAATAGAACTAAAAGCATTTATACTCACTTCTGATACCTGAACGTAATAATTTAATTTAGGAAATTAAACTGCCGGTTAGTTTATAGACTAGCTGTAATGAAATTCAATAAAAAATTGGTTCCGTTCCGAAACATTTTCCACCGTATCGCTGTTTTCTCCAGAACCGCTGGTGGTTCCGGATCACTTTTTTCTATTCCCACCAGCGTTCTAATTCCCACATTGCCAGCGATATTAAAACATGTAAATATTCTATTCTTTTCTATTAGATCTTATTATTCTTTGAACATTTAAAGATTTGATTAATTAGTTAATTTTTCACTGTATACTTTAAAATATATCGGTTGAATAAAACTACGAGGATTGTTCAATAGAAACAGGTTTGATCTGCGCAGCCGTGACTTCGTCGCCATGGCAACGGAATTCATTTGTTTATATTATCTGTTTAAGTACTAGTGACGCGTCTGTCAAAAATATTTGCCTTTTGCTCTTTTCTAAGCGTTGTGACTGGGTTGAAATACATCTATGATAGAAAATTCGTCCAAAGATAATCTGCGTGCCGTTATTCAGTTTTAGCCACTGAGGGGCATCAGCCAATGGATACGAGAATGAAAGCTGTATATGGTGACTATACTTATCCTCATACGGCAGTGGTTGAATGGTACAATAAATTTCGACAAGGAAGAGAATCCACTAAAGATTTGGCCCGTTTCCGGACCTGCACGTGTTGCAGCATCAGATGAAAATGTGAGACAGCTGGAAACTGCTTTACGCGCAAATAGGCGCATCAAAGTTAGAGAACTTTTCAAATGTTGACCATCAGCGTGGGAACTGTTCATTCCATCATTCATAGTCTTGGCTGTCACAAAGTTGCTGCTCAGTTGGTTCCACGACTGCTTACTGATGAGCAGAAAAATTTGCGTTCGGCCTTATCATTACAACATTTGATGCGCTATCAACAACAAGGTAATGCCTTTCTACACCAGATTGTTGCCGGTGATGAGTCTTGGTGTTATCACTACGAACCAGAATCCAAATGTCAGAGTATGCAGTGGAAGCATGCACAATCTCCGAATGCAAAAAAATGTCGGTCCCAACCTTCGGCAGGAAAAGTAATGATGACCGTATTTTTTTGTTATCAGGGTGTGCTGCTCTTAGATTTTAAAGAACCTGGTGTCAACATCAACGCTGAGCGATATGCAGACAGCTTAAAACGCTTACGGGTTAGCATCAAGAATAAACGTCCCGGGAAGTTCACAAATGGTGTCCTTCTTCTGCACGATAATGCTCGACCCCATGTAACCCAGACGATTCAAGATCTGCTTGGTTGTATGAAGTGGGAAATCTTACAACATCCACCTTACAGTCCCGACTTGTCCCCGTCCGATTATCATTTATTTGGCCCATTAAATAAGTCACTAAAAGGACGGCGGTTAAAATTGGACGCTGAGATAGAGTTTGCTGTTAGCGAATGGTTTCGCAAACCGCCGCAAGAATTTTACCAGCAGCGAATCTACACAGTAGTGCAATAGTGGTACTCATTCCTTAATGTTAATGGAGACTTCTTTTAAAATCGTTGAATAAAAAATGCTTTACAGCTTGTAAACGTGTTTCTATTGAACAATCCTCGTACTTAAGTTACCTTCTGACAGTATACATCCTGCTTTATCAATTACTCTTTTTCTAAGTCAAGAGGCTTGTACCTGGTTTGAAAAAGCCTTTGATCGAAAAGACAAACAGATTGTAACAGATACTGGAAGGGCGAGGATACCTACATCAATCTATTGACACTTTTAAAGATTGAACAAAAATAACTACTAAGAACGTTTGCTGGACCTCTCAAAAAATGTCTGTTAACCAAAGTTTTCAGTATATTATCTATCCTTGCCGACATTTATACTGTCGGTCTATGAAAAACTGGAACCAAGTATTGAATCATGTTGTTTTAAAATATCACGAGACAGATATGTTTAATGTACTTACTTCTGTTTCCTGACAAACATAAAAAGGCGCTTTAGAAAGCTGTTTCTAAAACTCAGTCAGATTTGTAAGCATTGTAAAATGAAAATATCATTGCGAAAACAAAAGTAATTAAACGTGTATTTCGATGTAAACAACTAACAAGAAAAAAATAATAATTAATGATGAACTAACTATAGGTCGAGTGAGCCATTTTAGCGATTTGAGTAACGATGTGGAGCGATGATAATGGTTATGATAATAGATGTTAACTTAGCTAAGGTCCAGGCTATATGTAGAGCAACAGTATTTTTAAAAACAAGGCCCGTCAAGAGACAGAATTAGACTTTTACTAATTCATAACGGCCCTATGGAAGCGAGTTACTATGGGGTACTTCTGAGAAGCAAAAAAGTAAAGGTTTCAGAAATGTTATTCTTAACATGAATTAAGAAACTGATCCAGATAAAGAATGAATGTGTAAGAGGAGAAATTCGAGTTTTAACTTGAATGACAGATTAGAGAATCATAGATGGTAACGGGAAGAATGTTTAAAGAGAATGTCAGATTCAAGGTTGGCCAAACGAGTACGGAAGTATAAGACTGTAGGTTATAAATATATGATTAAACTCAAGGGACGATGTTTGGGAGGTTTTTGAAGGCGGAACAGACAGTTTCTTGCCTGAGGCAGGATTTGAAGGAAAAGAAGACTTTTATTCTGACATTTTCTCTAATTTAAGAGTTTCGTGTAAATTTTATGTTTTGCAAATAAAATGTTTCCATCACTGTTGTAATATCTTGACCAGTAGAAACGGTTTACTTAAGTCACAGTCGCATTTCATGACAATCGTTACATCGTTAGTGTGAAAGTGTGATGTCTGTTGTGCCCCTAGTACTGGCGGTGGAGATTGTGCCGTTGTGTAATTGGTTGTGTAGTGTTAAACAGGGTGTTTGATGGGCAAACTTTCGCTTAAAATTAGGCGGGTTTGGTTTACGTAAGTAATGTTTTTATATTACCAATTGTTCTGCTGTGTTTACTCTTTGCTCTTGCTTGTAATCGTTATAGTGTTTGTACATTGTTGTTGATGTCTGTGTACGTACGTTGTGTGTTTTGTATGCGAGTCGCGAAACTGGAAGCTGGACGGATGTCTTTAATGTTTTTGGTGTGTTCAGTGCAACGTGTGTTGAACTCCCGCCCTGCTTGTCCGATGTAGAACTTGGAACAGTTATTGCAAGTGAGTTCCGATAGTATTTGTTGTCGTGTGTGCTTGTGTTGTTTCTACTTACAGTAAATGATGATGATAAAGTAGAATATGGTAACAACAGATAAAATCTGTTTGCTTTGAAATGTCGTTTACTTTATTTTACTTCTTCTTCTATGGCGTCACAGTTCGAAGTCGAACCTTAGCCTCCATAATCATCCGCTTCCATTCCGCTTCCTTGGCGATCGATGTCCATCGTTTTATTTTAAAACGAAAGAAACTGTATAACACCCACTGCAGGAGTCACAAAAAACATTTCCCAGCTGGAAAAACATTTTGTTACAATTCTGCCAACCGGAACACATCGAGCCTGGTGACCAGTGAATTCACTAGTCGTTGTAAGGTCGACACAGCCACTGAAGAAGGACTACCGGAGATATGAACGAAACGTTTGACTGAAAAACAAAAATCGACCGTGGACGACCCCACACCCTGAAACCTAATCCAAAATTAAGACTTACGGCAGTTTCTTGCATAGGTCTAGGTCTTCCTGCTATCACTGTCAAATCGTCAATCACGTTGCTCACATTTTTTTCTCTTTTGAAACAAAAATATTCTTCTCTAGTTGTTCACCGACCGTACTTTGTAAGCTCCTTGTCAAAACACGCGTCATAACTCCTGATATGTCGAGAACAGACTAACTTACAATACTATAATATCATTTTATTCCAAATACAGTACATGTTTTCCAATTATTATTTCAATTACGTAGAAGCAGATATCGTGCTAAGGCAGATATTACGGCTCTTATACTCAGTACTTTTTCATTAATCGCGTACGACAGCTGATTCAGGGTGTTGGAAACGAAACTGTTCTTTCCACTGTTCATCGACTTTTGTTGTTGTAATATCCTTGCCAGAACACGCGTCTTAGGTTTTCCTACGTGAAAGAATAGACTAACTTCCAATATTATAAGATCACTTGATTCCAATTATATTATCTTGCAAATATTATTCCAATCAGATGCAGACAATGTATTTCTGTATTCATTATGATCCTTAGATTCAAACTCGATTTCATTTTAAATTTGCGGGTCATATCCATACCACAGTTTTATCGTTCATCGTGTGAAACGGTCGATTCAAGGAGTGAAATTCTGTAAGCACGCACGCGCGCGCGCGGGGGCGCAGACGTTGAACATTGTGTTTGTGGTATTTCCACTTTACACGCATTTCCGATAACCGACCAGATGTTGCCTCGGGACAATGTGTTTGTTTCTTTAGATCACGTTTTTAGTCTACACAAACTGACAGACCAGTTTCCTTCTCCCTCTCTTCCTGTGTCTCTCTCACTCTCCCCCTCACTCACTTCCTAACTCTTTTTTCTCTCTCTCTCTAAAGAAGTGTCAGAATGTAGCCAATGTTGTTTTTATTAAGAAACCGTTTGGATTTATCAGTAAAAAAGTGGCGTGGCCGCTTGTGAAAAGAGGACAATCAAAGTTGAGTGCGAAATCACGATTTTAAAAGTCATTTTGTTTGTACAACGCAGCATAATGGAGAGAGGGGCCGAGGAACGGTGTAAAAATATAAGCGAGATATGAAAATTCATCGCGGATTCAAAATGAACGGTCAGAGCCAAGTGTATACAGTAGTTTGTTTACGTATTCCGACGGCGAATTTATATAAAGCAATTGTATAGGCTGGCCACACACGACCGCTTCCTCTTCTAATAACAGAGTTTTACGTGTTTTCTGTACATTTAAACGTGTCTTTGTGTGTGTGCATGTGTATGACAGGCGGAATATGTGCGTATGTGGGCTTGCAGCATGAATGCCAAGTAGGTACATTGTACCACCCCGTTGTGGCAGGAATACTGGCAAACGGTATAAAAATACCGTCAAGTACTGACTACCGATGGTCTGAACCACTCGAGACTGCGAACAGAAGCGATTCGGAATCCACGTGCAAAATTTGCAGTACTCCTCATTCTCACTTTACCGCAATGGCCCCTCGTCTTTTATTCTGAACCTAATTTTCTGACGATATGCTTAAATGAATTTTACTCTTCCATTCTAACAGTCATGCCGGCGTATTTCCGTACACCACATCTGTAGTCCAAGTGAGGGAGAAATAAAACCAGTTACCAGTGCTCTTTTCAAAAGCGTTCACTTCTTGAACACATTGTTTGTAGGTCAGCCTTCTACTATCGTTAGACAAATCGCGCTTTTTATATGACGTCCAATGTCAAGATCACTACTTACAGACACACTAGAAGACTAGAGGACAGGGCTGTTTACTAGAAGACTGAAGATTAGACAAACAAATCAAAACTGTTTGTGGGAGAACACACTTTTCCTGCCGAATTTTGCACTTCTGCCGTGAAATAAAATAATGACTCAAGATGCATTTAATATTGACTAACTTAAATGGTACGTTTTCGCTTCTTCATAAAATGTTTGTTTTTATATTGAATAGCCTCTTCCTTTAAACGTTTTCGCGGAATAAGCGTATGGTACGCGCACTAGCCACTAATAAATCCGCCTCGTTTTATGTCGCCAAAATTTCATGCACTTCATTGTTGAATTTGTGTTACCATCTGAAGGAATCTGCTCACCGATTACCTCCTATGACCGGACGTTCGTTTTAACTGCTTTACGTAACACGAATCATCACGATTCTTTATTTATGTATTTCTTAAAGGTGTTTTCAGAAACGCCGGTGTCTCCTCTCTATCCGCTTTCAGTTTTTCAATGGGCCTTAAACCATTTTAAAATATAATAAACCATTAATTCAAAACTCTCTCTTTCTCTCTCTCTCTCTCTCTCCTCTCTCCCCCTCTCTCGCCCCTCTCCCCCCTCTCTCTCACCCCCACAAATATACACACTTCTTCAAGTGCAGTTTGGTTCCTTTACTCAACGTCCTCTTGGTCTACCAGAAGGGCGCCTTTGTTGGCAAACTTTAAGTACGCTCTCATGTGATTCCAAAATTACATTGAAAAAATGAAACAAAGTGCATCGTTTTCTTGATAACATTGTTTCTTTCTACCCTGCTACGGTTACGTGAAAACTTCACTTCATCAGAATGAAGGCGTGACTGAGCCGTTGCTCATTACCCCTTACGTCTCGTTAGAGTAAAGCAGCCCCTACCGCTTTCTCGTTTAAAAACTGATTTCTAGTTTTTTATAATGAAAAGAAACGTGCCAAGTTATATGAAATATTTAACCAAGAGTTAAAGGGACGTCGCTGTTGGTACGCTTAAAATCAACGTGAGGTGGTGAAGAGGAAAAATCCTCTCCTTAAAGAAAATGTTCTTTCATGTTAGTAAATCATGAGATTATTTGAGAAGGCGGGGTTGCGAATGTGATTAAACGGAATTGGAGCGTGATATCACTGACGCGAAAGTAGGCCTACGTCTTTTTCGAAACAGACTTCAAGACTTGTTAGAAGGTAATCTTGATGACAAATTACATTCCCTTCTTCATATTCTCGGGCCCACAGCTGACTAATTCCATCGTCAAGTATAAGATAGTCTTTAATTTATTCGTTAAGACTGGTTAGGTATGTACACACGTGATTTCCTTAGTTTTCGTGAGTATAAGCCTAGTACTGGGCTCCTTCCTCTCTTTCGTGTCCAAGAAATTCAATACTCGTTGGTGAGTGTAAGTGTATGCTCCGGACGTTAACGGGATAACAGCATGTAACGTGGTACATAGAGTCCGATGGAGATAAATAAATAAATGAGAATTGATTTACGAGTTGAAGTGGCCACCACACTGCCTGTCGCCGTCGGCCGTGTTCTCTGTAATTGTTTAATTAGCACAGAGTGACGTTTCCATTTCCTTTCGGCCCAACGTTGACCAATTGGTTTCACAATTGGCGAATACATTTGCTTTGTCTGCTATGCAGATTATTCCGTAGTGGCCCAAATAGTAAGGATATGAAGAAAGTACGAATTAATTCAACAACGCACACGCTAGTTTATAGAGTCACGTGTCAGGCGCTATTTTTGGCTGCCATTGAATACATAAGACACTTTGCTTGTACACGAGGCCTACGTATTACAGAGGTGTCCACGTAGCTATAATTAAAACCAGTTTTATTTAAATAATTTAAATCAATGTTGAACAAATTAGAATGTAATAGCCTATGCTTAATTCATAATAGCGAGTCAGATATTCAGTAGTCAAGTTGTACGCTTCTTCAACGCATCGTACTTGAGCAAATTGCGAGGGCTTTCACTATCTGTGATCACGTAATGCTTTTTACATCTTTTTGTAAATCGGCCTAACGAAGCTGACGGCGTTATGCGTTTTCTAGTCTCCAACTACTTCTGTCGAGCCACTGGTTTCCTTTTAATCACTTTCCGTTAATTCTAATTTTTCTGTTAATTCCGCCTCTCCAACACTTCCTGACTCCTTCTTTCCCTTGGTATCCAGTGCAGTGTCTGTAATCGTTCCCCAGCTAAAATTTGCACATCTCCAAACTAAAAAAGCTGTCTAGATTTTATCTCTTCGATCAGCTGACAAGCTAAAGCTCCCGTATCCCGGACTTTCAAATTTGTGACCACGTGTCTTCTTGTAGTTTTCGAACCTCGCTTCCAAAAATCCATTTTCTAGCATTCAAACGATCGCGTACATTTTCATTTCCTTTTATAATGTGGAATCTTCCTCAGTAATATTTTTTATCTGTTCCTCTCTGTTATCTGTTGTAATGAATGTTTTAGAACTTGGTTGTGGAGACTCGAGGAGGGTGAGGCAAGTAGCGTGAAATTCTTACACGAGATGCTAGCTTGTGACGACAGGCGGACGCGGATTGCGAGTGACAAGTAAGTGGACTTCCCAAATGCCACTAAATGTTTGTGTATGCGCAGTTGGGGCTAATCTTACCGAGCCTGTATGTAAATCGGTCACGAAATCCAACGATGACTACCCGTTTACGTGTCTCAAGTGTTACGAGCTTGCCGCCATTAAATTGAATCTGAGTAATTCTAGAGTGTAGCTGTCAGTGTAGACGGTGTGATTTTATTATAACGGTGAGTAATTTTGTTTGACAGCAGAGAAATCTCTGTATCCACTCGGTCAGACGTAAAGCAGAGGCGAACTGGCTAAAGCGGAGAACGAGTCTGTGCAGGGCTGCTAACTCACGATATGTCATAAATATTTCGTTACTTTTGTACACACGAAATGCAAATGAATAGAAAATAATTGTAAGAATACGTTCTTTGTGTTAGAATAACAAATGGCGGTGAGAACAGTGTGTGTGTGTGTGTGTGTGTGTGTGTGTGTGTGTGCGTATGAAGGGAGGGAAAGAGAGTAGTACGCTGGCTGGAGGAGGATTCGTAGTAAGTTCGTTGAACCAGAATATTCTTCCCATAATGAAATATCAAGAACTCGTAAAACTGTTGTTGCTCTTGTCGGTGAAGACCACTTGAAAATGTCCAATATAAAAATCTTTTGATGAAATTTATTGTGGCAGCGTTACAAAGCAGAAACGCCAAGACAGAGAATCGTCTTGTGTGTGTGTGTGTGTGTGTGTGTGTGTGTGTGTGTATGCGTTATCACCACATATGTGTGCACGAACTTCTCCTCAGATAGGAGATGAATCCATTACCGGTCCGTCCTCTCCCTCTCCTCCCCCGCCGGCTCCCAGTGACACGGGGATCACTACCGCTCGCGCTGTACTGTACATATGATTTACGTCAACATTAGTCGAGTTTGTATTTTAATATTTTCAACACGCTTCCTCACCCTCATCGCCGCTGTCGAGATATATTTTTTTATTCACGTTCGCGTGTTATTTCGTTTCGAATAGATTTATAACTGACGTTTTGTTTATTTGTTGGTGTCTTTGTTTGTTTTTAATATATTACACGTCTCATTTAGGAACAGATGGATTTATTACAAATTCAATGATTTTTTTTAGGATTTATTAAAACGTATAATTTATTTTGTTTGTAACAACATCATCGCTAAATTCCAATTTTGCAATTTTTCTCATAGACCGTTTCCTGAAGAAACTTTTAAGGTGATTTTAAATTCTTGGATTTCGTTGTCCATGACGTGTCCGTTACTTAACTAAATATAATTAATTCACTACCGACTCGTAACACGAAGTTTTTTATGGGTAAAAACGTAAAAGTTTTACCTTAGAGCCTGAACCAGTTTTCGCTTTTAAAAAGCTTCTTCAGAGGCTGCCGCTGAGAGCACTGTCTGTCTTGTTCTTGGCGATGGTATCGACTTTTGAAAGATCGATGTTGTGTGTGTGGGGTGTGATATGTTCGAATAATGCGTGTGATCTGAATTGTGTCTGTTCGTTTAGGATGTCGTTTTTATGGGTTTTTGTGTGTTTGTATATTTCCAGTTGTTCAAGAGTGTCTAGTTTCCGGCCTTTTGTGTGTACGTGTAGAATGTCCATATTTGACTTTTAATAAGTATTTTAATATAATTTTTATTGTCTATGTCTATATATTGTTCTGTCAGCTCGTATAACAATTTTGAACTCGTTAGTCAAATTCTCTTCAAAGCTGTTTTCAACACTTGTACTTTTTTAACTTGTACTAAATTATTATGTTGGTGAAACAGCCTTTGGAAATTTAAAAGTACCCATTTATAAATACTTTGGAGATATTTATAAAGTACTTGTTAAATCAAAAACGCTAAATTCTTTATTTTAAGTGTTACTGTGTTAGAGGCGTTGTATAACACATTAAACGTTATGTTTTCCTCAACCATGGCTTTTATTTATTTCAGCAGTAAACTAAAAACTAAAAACCGTTGTCACCTAACCTCACAAATGAAAACAACACTTTAAGATTCATTTTTCACAAGTATACAAGTCACTTGAAATTATTTTCAAAAACTTACGTTAATAGTTCCGTCAGTGACTTACTTTTTTTGTCGTTCCGACGCGTTTCAAGACGTATGTCTCATCATCAGGTGTTTCACTCGATAGGAGAGGTCGTCAAAACTTTAAAATAAAATAAATAAACGAACACATAAACACATAAAAACACAAACGTAAACGGAACATATACGGCCGGTGCGCACCGCGTTGAAGTCGAGCCCGTGTTGAAAACAACACGTATTTTCGCTTTGCATTAAGTAATAGGACAATTTACAATTAGTACACTTCTTCTTTTCCACATCGTAATATATCGATATAATCGCATATTATATAAAACATCGAAATGTACAGCAGGAATGGATAAATGTACAGTTTCATGCCGCTAAATAGCGTTTGTTTATTTACTTGTTACTATGGTAATTAATTCTGGTCTCCATGGTGTTGTTTATACGCGTCAACGAAAAGGATTAATTAAAAGGGGCTGAATCGTGCGAACGGGGCAAAATATCAAATTCCAAGTTGGACAGTGTTTTTCGCCTTGTGTCAAAGGTTACCTGTGCAAAATTTTGTGGTAATCGGTGTAACGGTGTGGATTTGTATTCAGTACATATAAATCCTCAGACTTTGAGTTATATATATATATATATATATATATATATATATATATATATATTATGATGCAGATTTCATATTAAACATATATTAGGCTATAGATCCGAGTAAGAAGGACTCTTGCCGTCTCTCGCATCGTCCTCACCCGAGGTTCCTATCTTCCCATTATCCTGGTTGTAGTCCCTGTATTTCATTATTTACATCCATTCCTTACTTACGAGGTTTCATTGCATGTTTCGTTGGAAGTTTTTATTTCTTCTATGCCTAGGATTCAGTTTGGTAGCATCTTAGACCTTCGATTGTCAGTTGTGCGTTCTACAAGTCATTCCGTATTAGACAATAGATATTTATGGAGTTCATTATTCTTCGTTCGACACCCCTTTGTTACCTAATCACCTCGTTTATGATAGTTCTATTCTATATACTTAACAAGAACTCTATGAACAATTCATTACCAATGGCTGGAGCCGTCGAATCGAAAATTCTTTGATTGACAGCTCAGGTCCCGGAATTTTATATAACTGTATTTTCTCAAATGATAAATTGTAAGTTTCCTTTTCGTTTTAGGGAATACTTTGTCATTCTGCAGATCTGAATTTAACTGTCTGTTGTTATCTACCTCTATTTAATTTTGTTGTTGATGTCTGCACTATCACTTCCGCTCCTTTATCAGAGTCACACCAAGATGTTTGAAATACGTACTAGTTTTAATTCTACGTGTACGTATATTCATTTCGACTTCTTCTCTTCCAGTAAATCAGTTTGTCAGTTTCCGAAATTATTTCCCAAGTCAAAGTTTTTAAAACTTGGAGGGACAACATATAAGATGTGCTGATAGCTCTTGATTTGGTACCAGTGAACAATAATCTCTTTTAGTCGGTGTCCTCAGGTGAAATTCGAAGGAAATTGTATTGTGAAACGTAAGTATATCGAATGGGCAGTAAAAATGATGGTAAATCCAATTTAGATATAATTCTCTCTCTTTGTCGCGCACGAATAAAGTGTTGTGAACGTTGATTCAAAATAAGAATCCAGCAAAGCAATGTAGGTCGAGTTTTCCTGTCTAGTAAGCATACTTAAGGTATGACAGATCAGCTGATGAGGAGTGATTAGTATTGCCTGGCCCGATGCAAGTCATCAATCATCGGGGCCTCTTGAATATCTGAATATTTATTTCTTTTTAGGTTAGGTATTTCGTATCGAGTTTCGTAGCGTTTAAAATGTAATTATTTTTTGTGTGCCAGTGTGTGTGTCTGCGTTGAATTCCACGAGATATAAATTAACAGCAGGGGTCTCGTACCTTGTCCGGCTTAGCATCTGTCTATCTGTCCAGTTTATCATTCATTGCTGGCACTCCGAAGTGTGAGCAATTAGATTCCTACTACAGATCGTTATGACATAATTGTAATTAAGGGAACACGGTTGACTAGAAAGTCGCCATTTTACAAATCGTGTTTATACGACTGTACACAGAATAATCCGTTCTCAAGAATTTACAGCTGACATGGGAAATTAAAAGAATTCCAGAACATAAATAATACTATTTTTAGAAAATTGTATCGAGGTGTAGAGAAAACGACAACTAATGAAAAGGTCAAAAGACCATTTTATTAATCTATTCTACGTATTTTATTTTATGGTCATTAAGTTTAGAGATGAATGGTAGAAGCAGACATCATATTGAAATGACCAGTATAAATGTTTAGTCACAGAAGGCCGTTAGTTCAGAGCAGGAAAAAATGTATAGACACCAATGCCCATCTTACGCCAGCAAACAGGTTGATGATTCCTACGTGTGATCAAGTTTCCCTGACTCTATGAACGATCAGAATTTAACGCGATCATGCGTTCAGTGAGAACCAGAGTTGGTGAAAATAAGCCGAAGTATACCGAATAACCACGGTTGTATCCGAAGGACTGCGTACCTTAGTGGTTAACTTAGTTTTGTCTTGTAAACGACATCCATTTATGACTGAAGTTTTGTTACTTTGTAAGACATTCCGTTTTTTGACTGCTTCACCAGAGACTAAAACACCAAGTCGTAGTCAAGATGGCAGTTCTTGGAGTGTTACAACAACTCCATTGGGCAGGTACACCGCCTCTCGCATCCCAATTTCCAACACCTGCGGTCCGTTCATTGTCAAATCCTTTATTTTCTAAAGCAACGTTCACTTCTGTGTTCCACCTCTTCATTGGTCTGCCTCTTTTCCTTCTGTGTATTCGATTATTCGTTCAGTCCACCTCTCGTCGTCTATCCTCTGCACATCGCCATAACAGCTCACTCTCTTGCACTCTGTGGTTTTAGGTATGAAATTAATATTGATTCCCATGTGTCATTTTTTAATTCCTTATTCTGTCATTTCTCATCAGCTGGCAGCATTTACACCAGTAGTTCATTTCCACAGCTTATATTTTATGTTTCTTTTTTTATTAATTACCCATCTCAGCACCGTCTGTTGCAATTACCCATCTCACCACCGTCTGTTGCAATTACCCATCTCACCATCGTCTGTTGCAATTGCCCATCTCACCACCGTCTGTTGCAATTACCCATCTCACCACGCGTCTGTTGCAATTGCCCATCTCACCACCGTCTGTTGCAATTGCCCATCTCACCATCGTCTGTTGCAATTACCCATCTCACCATCGTCTGTTGCAATTGCCCGTCTCACCATCGTCTGTTGCAATTACCCATCTCACCACTTTCTACGACGGTTAGGTAGAACACCTATTTTGGAATTCCTAGGGATATTGTTACTCCAGAGTATCCCATTTGACAGCGTTTCCTACACTGACTTTACTAGCGATTTCCTTCGTACTGCGATCATCATTTGCTATGTTTACACCAAGGTATTTTTAATAATCTCTATGTTTAATCTTAGTGTCTTCAAGCATTAATTTGTTCTCTGAGTTTTCTGCTATTAGGTATTCTGCCTTACGTGGATTTATGCTCAGTTCCAGTTCTTATATTCTTCATCTACTTTCGTAGTATGTCGTGTATTTCACTATCATCCTCTGCTAGAATCACGTGGTTATCTGCAGAATGCAGAAGGAGAATATAAAGTCCATTGGCCGATTGGCTTACACCGATTTGCCCACTTTTCTCTTCCACTGTCAAATTGTATTCACATCAGTTTCATTAATATAGTTATCACTAGTATCGGGGATGTACAGCCAGAAACACCCGCAATTAATTCGTTAAAATTGTTTTTACCAAAAGAGCTGGTGATTATCCAAGTCTGTACCGTTGGCAAAGTCTGTATGTATTACTTGGTGTTATTTGGTCTTCCCAATCTAAAACCATTATATCATAGCCTATCACGGTCGGAGTCAACATTATTAAAATCAATAACTACCGGGCTGTTGGGTATTTGTTTAAATTTTCATAATTACCAAATGCTTCGGCTACATCTCCGGAGGCCATCTTCAGTAGACTCGCGTTCAAATACACGACGAGCAGAACCCACTCCCTGTAGACGTATTAGCAAACTGTAGAGGAGTTGCTCATTACTCTACATTGAGACGGGTTCGGCTTGCCTTTTGGGAAAAGAAGTTTCCATTTTAACTTAAATTTCTTCTGACATGTAATTTAATTAACAAACCTTTTAATAGACTGCACTGACACAAGGTGCGCCATTCTGTGCTTCGTGTAGCGTTATTATAGTGTTGTGCTCGAGTTTAAAGTAGTATCATTGTTGTGAGAAATAGTCGTACGATACAAGAATACCCAAATTCAAGACCGTACGATGCGTTGGATACGCTCATTTCATTCACTGAAATCTTTTTGTTTCCCAATTTAAGAAAATTCCTTCAAATTTCCACAAAATTCAGAGTTTATAAAGTTTTCTCCTGAGAAGTCTGGAAAGTCCGTTGCCCCTAAATATTCTATTCTGAAATGCTAAAAAAATTATTAAAGTGACACAATCGGTCAGAATAAACTGACTGATCTAGAGAATGATAGAGCGGAGGCAGGGATTCATTTCCTTTCACGGTAGATTTTAAATGTTATTTATTCTAAACCATAATAATTAATTATGTGTATCAACAGAAATGTTGCTAGGGGTTAAGTAACCATAATACACATTCCCTCCATTTATTGTTGAACTCCCAAAATGAAATTCTGCCTACGCACCTGTTACTGTTACTGCTACTTTATGTTGACAATTTTATCTTATATAGGCTATACATATACGATTCCTTCAGTATATAGTTTATTATTATTATTATTTTTGAAGCAAGGAAGTGAGTTTTCATTGTTAATGCGACCGTTTAGCATGTCTGTGACATGTTTCACTGTAACTCTTGAAGGCACAACCGATTTCCGTAATCTTGGCATGTGTGTCCAGTAAGTACATCTACCCCACAGACTCCTATTTGTTACTAAGAATGATCTCCAAAAATAGGGGCGACAGGTAAAAATGTGAAGGGTTAAAGTTTATTAAAGAGAATTTTAACGAAAACAGCTTGAAATAGTATTCAGACTTGAAAATTTCAAAATTTTGGGACGCCAGAGCCAAAAAAGTGGTTCAACATTTTGAAAAATCACAAACTCCATGTGGGACATAAAATTAACGAGATTGTCAACAAAAATCTGAAGATAATGTACAGTTTTGGGAATTTCAAAATTTCATGGCCCAGAAAAGGGATAAAAAATTATGTAAAGTGTAACGTTACATAATATCACGACCACCAGGGTCCAAAACAAGCATTAACCAACCATACAAAATCATAAGAAATACCACATTTAAATGTCAAGGTTAAGTAAAAGAAAAAATTAGGAAGTGATTTTAAAAGCAATAAAGACAATGACATAGACTAGGCGTAAAGTAACTGACAACTAACCCAATAGATTAGGTAAAGTGAGAAAAACCAAGACAGAGAGTAGAAAATATAAGTGGATTGAAGAAAAATACTGTACAACCCAACAATATACAAAAGCAGGAAGAAACAAGATATGTCCTACACTCTAAGCAAGATGAATGAATCATAACAAGAGAAGCCCAGAGTGAAGAACAGAATAACAAATAAGCCATGACAAACTAATTTAATTAACTGAACTGACAAAGAAAACTTATAAAGTAAATGAATGATATAATGAATAATGGTCAGGAGAGTGAAGTAAATTTAGTCTAAATATAAATTAACTGTGTATCTGAAAGTATAACTGAAGTGCATCTTGTAGACTTTTAAGTAACTAGAGCAAATGTAGGGATATAACTTGCAGACTGATAATCATAAATACAGTTTTAAGAAGAGTGATAAAGACAGAAAAGGGTATAATGGACCTAAAGTAATAAGTAACCTTGTTAATACTATAAGAGTATGAAATGAAAGACATAAAACTCATCACAAGATGAACACATTGTTGTCAAAACAAAATTGGACCCATAACCTCACTCAATGTGAATTATGCGCCTAAAATAAAGGAAATAAGTAACGAAATGGCCAGTAATCAAATTTCTGTTGGATGACAATGCATGTGTATGTTAAAAGGGTAATACCAACACAAAGATTATGTATATAATAACTAGAATTATATTATAATTAGAGTAAAATCAAATAAGGAAATGGACATTCTGAATTTACCTAATAAGCAACTCAAAAAACTTTAACATTAAAGGATAATAGAGAGGAAACATTATTGTCAATAGAACCACCAAGGTTCAAAGTAACTTATATGATGTGATACAATGATAATTAGCATAAAAATGTACCAAGATAATATAATTTAGACATACTTGTATCCTGAGACCAGATCCAAGAAGTTTTACTGAATTAACAGAAAAGGGTGATATCCTATTATCAATTAAATAATTGTAACATCTTAGAACAACTACTAGCAATATTTTGTAAAGGATAATGACCCCAAAATTAAATATATAATTAAGAGTTAAGATGAAGGATGTAACACCAAATAGTGCCTGAACTATAGGTGAATCTAAAAAGTATAATTCAAGGGAATAACTGTATCAAAACCACTAAATGTAATATAACCAGAAGTTGTAATGGTTAACTTAGATGAATAAGTAACACTATTCAAGAGTAAATCAATAGAAATGTAACCCACTCATAAAATACCACCATTAAAATATATTAACTAAATCTAAGGCATAATGCTATCAGCTTAGTAAAGCTTTTACCCAATTTTAGGGTTGTTTTCACCAATAAGTGATTGTAATATAACTCAAGAACAGAAAGAGACTGAGTATTAGTGGAAATAAGTATTAGTGAAGTCAATTTTTAAATAAAATAAACATAAGATAGTTTTTAATAAAAAATATTGTACTAGGCATAAGTTGTGAAAGTGATAATTTGTCAAACATGAACAGATTTATGGCTTGAGGGATATCTAATTAATCTAAAAGACAATTGCAAACGATTGAGATGATTAGATTAGAGCTCTCTAGGGTCATAAGAAAGTTATTGGAGTTTAAAAATATGTTTATCAATTTGGACAAAATAGTAAGCATCCTTTTCATACTCTCCACCCCAAAAATAGACGCTATCTTAGAAAGCGGATGGGATGTCATCGCGCTTTCCACAAATCAAATTAATTATAGCGAGGCTTGGCCCAAAACCGACGCCAAGCTAAGCATCATTATTGTACTGTCAGCGAGGGAGACGAGACGAGTGTTCCAGACGCCATAAGAGTAAAATTTAACCTAACCTGTGCGTGCAGCGAACGAAATGTTTGGGTCGACATAACCCAAAATTGTCGAAGGTGTTAACAAGTTTTTATAAACGAAGTAATCAGTTGAGTGAAGGTGCGAATACGATTGCAAGTGTATAATCCCCGGCAATCGCGGTTATATAAATGAGAAAGGGAGTATAGTGACCTTGTATTATTATTAAAAAACTTATGAAATGAAGCGATAACATTACCATGCATAGAATTAAGGCCATGTAAACGAACTTTGAAGAGGCATTAAACCTTCATTAAGTCAATTAATAATTTTATTAGTAATAAGCACTTACGAACATTATTAACCCTAGGCATAAGATGATTTTTAACGAATTCTAGAAGGGCAGTGTACCTACCTTACTGAATTTAGAATTTTAATTTATTGTTCAACCATTTAATAACAACCTACTATGTTTGCGAGATTTAAAAGGGTACCTGTAGAATGATATCCAATCTAGGAGTAAGACGATTGTTTTTACATGCTAAAGGCATTTATAACTTCAGTACACTTGAATTTTCTTTGCTGTTAATGCATTATTATTTTATTTAACTTAACTGGCATTATACAGACACGCTAGGTCTAACCTATATGTTGACGCCAGACGTCTTTTAAATTGAGTATAGTTAATTAAGATTTTATTTGTTAAATGTAATCACTCTCCTACTAATCAGTTATTATAGTAGTTTCATCTTCTAGTTTAGTATCTTGCGGACTAAAAGAACCCATGTTTATGAATAATTATTTTAAAACAAAAACATCGAGGAGTATGTTAGCCACGCATTCAGCTTAACCACCCTGGGATTGAAAGAGGAATTTTAAGAAATGTAAATATTATTGTGAAATGTGACTTTCTTGTTTTAATTGTTTAAAGAAACTAATACATGCGTATTAACAAGGAATAAGTTATATTTGAACTCAATGATTAGAGTTGGACCAATTATTTCATTACGGTATACATTTACAGGCTCAGTGGACGACGTACAACGGTTGGCACCACTTATAGCGCCAACGAGCGAATTTTAAATTAATGTTGTTTTTAGATGATCAGATCTACCCTACATGATAACCAGGACATCAATTAAAGTAAGTGCTGCTATCATAAAATAACTCTGATTTCAGTGAGAGCCTACTCAGCCGAATCGTCTCTACCAGTGAAGAAAGGTCAACTTCTAATTAAACCACAACATATGGCTAACAACGAACAGTTAAACCTATTATCTCTAATTATGAAACCCATTAAACCAACGACTTCATAATAATAAAATCGAACCCAACTTTAAATAAACTTAAATCAACATACATAAATAAAATAAATTAAAATATAAAAATAAAGGAACTGAACGAGTCTACGAATCGTTACAAAATGGCACCGCAACTCGGGGCTATTTAACCCATACGAATTTCGTAATAGTAACAAAAGATTATGAAAAATACATGACGGATATCAGAGTAAACGGAATTTTAACACAGATTCGACTGTAATGTTTACTCTGAAAAAAATTTAACTTTATAGGTACCGTGGGCCAAAAATGGAAGTCGAAATTTTAAAACAAAAAAGTCCTATGTCAGGCATCAAATTATGAGGAATTTTAATTAAAAAATACGAACCGATATTTTCTATAATTTGACAAAATTAATATTTCTCAACATACCTTGCCTTCTAAAATTTTGGACCACATTCGAAAGGTTTGTAAGATACGATTGTAAAAATACTGTTATTCGTTACGTCAGGGGTGTCCACAGGCCCCCCCCCGTGGACACCCCTGACTGCAGACTGCGTCATTCTTGGAACGGTTTGACAAAAAATATTAGGAAATTAAGAAAAATTCAATAAAAAATTGAATGTTTATGAAAGTAGGCCTACATGGTTTGTTAGTGAAGAATAGAAGCAATCGTAGCATAATTAGAAGCAATTTAATGCAATAATTAGTTTTAGGAATTCAGGTATTCAGAGGACGAATCACGGCCGCCGATATGCATGATAGGGGCCTGAGAACGACAAGAGCTATCTGACAGTGAGACAGCGGCTGAAAGAGCTATGAGCCAAGTTAAAAAAAAAACAGACTTAAGTCTGCATTGGGAGACGCATGGTGTTCGAACCTTATGGTTCTAGCTCCATAGAAAAACTTATTAGAGTCGATTCCTAATGAAGAGATAATTGATGCCTTTTCTTTATCGTCATCGTAGAGGAAGAAGTTACTGTGCCGAATGTAAGCCAAAGCAACTAGGGCTTTATCAAACCATAAATTTTTTATTTTTTTCTTCTTTACAATACGCTTTGTTAATATTTTGTTCCTTTGCTTTGAAATACTATCTTACACGTATTAATTTCATAAGACTTTTTAAATTTATTTATTTGTTAAATTTCAAAAGAGAATTTATTTGCAAACTGTACTATTTTTAGCTTTAGCTTATTTGTAATAAAACGTTTAGTACAATTATATTTTCTTTTAATTTTAAATACCTTCCTTGAGGGCGGGTTATTCATCGAGCTTGGGGAACAATCATCAAGCTGGGGAGGGGGGTGTATTTGTTTATAGACCTATATGTTTCCATGGAAATATACATAATCGTAAAAGCTAGGACTACGTTTTTTTTCATTAAGGTATTGTGGTTACAAGTTGAGTTACAATTTACAACTTACATAAAAAAAACAATGCAGTAGTTTCGAATTTTTAATGATTATTATATGATTGCCTGCTTTACTCTTATTATTTTACTAAACATATAAGTAAAGTAATCGGTGTTTTCACAATTTTTCCAATAATTGGAACATTTATAAAATTTATCCAACAATAAACGTATTCCTTCAAAATCAAGAGCGAGTTCTGCAGTCAGAGCGTGCTTACTAATGCTTCAGTTTATTATTGCCACCTTGATATAATAACTATAATTAGTAATATCAAAATACTTGCACGATATTATAAACGCACAGCAGTAAACACGTAACGTTTAATTCATATTGAAATAAATTACGTTACAACTTGAAGGAGGCCTAATACCGACATGTACGTATCCATTACAAATTGAAGTACACGGTAATTACGTAGGCTAGAGGAGAGGAGACACACAACACAGACAAACATACGGGTTTACGATCGTCTCCGGTCAATTGGCGAATAACATAAAATTACTGTTAACCAGTAAACATGACTCCGGGGGCCCATTAACGCCGGAGGACATTAAACTGGAGGAGGAGAAAGATTACCGCAATTATGAAATACCAGAAAAGTGTTTGAACTAACGCACTATGTATAACAGAAGCGGGCAAATTATCCGCGTGTTTGACCATAATGAGCTATTATCCCATTACACCGTACGTAAGTAAATAATCCTTTAAATGGTTGTTAATCAGGCAACTTTCGCGATGTACCTACAGAACGTGTTTACACAAACGTGTTGTAATGTATGTTGCAAGCATCGAGCCTGAGCAATAACAAGCGAGAAGGTCATCACGGTCGCCTAATAGTAGGTCTGAGGCTTGTTGTGACGTAGGAAAGGGCAGTCGTTGTCGCATCACTACAAGCAAATCAAATCAACGAGCTCGAACGGGAAACACGTTGGGGATCGGTATTTTTGTGTGGTTTCTTGATCGGTACTTTTGTGCGATTTTGGCGGAACGTAATCTGCAGTGGGAACTGTTTTTAAGCGACGTCTCCTTTTGTTAATCTATCTTGTCTTAATAATGATCCGTATAGACGTATTACATGTAATAATACAAGATCAAATTTGCAACAAGTATATTCAGTCAAATACTTTGGGAGTTTAACTACTTGGAATGAGAAGTGTAAAAGAATATATAAGAAGTAGAAATGAACTTGAAAAGATATCGTTTACTAGAGTTAGATTACAAGAGGAACTGATGTGAAGTTACGGAACAGATTTGCAAAGTGTTTTATGTAGAGCATTGTAATGTACGCTTCGGAGACGTTGACAAGAAATATGCGTACAGGTACGAGAAGTAAAGCTTTAGAATGTGGTTGTGGCGAAAAATGAAAACTATTAGGTGGAAAGAAAAGGTAACAAATGAAGAAGTGCTTAGGAGAATAAACGAATGGAGACTTATTATAAGACCTAAAAGAAAGAAAAAAAGCAAACTGAATTGGTCACATTTGGAGATGGGACTGTCTAATGAAGTTACTAATTGAGGAAAAGTTAGAAGGTAGAAGAGAACGAGGAAGAAGACATGATGTGCTGGAGATTTGTTGGTGGGGAAGAATTATGAACAACTGAAGAGAGTGGTACAGGATAGAATACCATGGAGAGTACAGTTCAGCTGAAACCTGTCTTAACACCGATTCACCACTGAAGATAATAATAGACGTATTGTTTCACACACACGCGCGCGTTTTTATTTAACTTTGATAAATTCACTGTGAATAACGTAAACAAGGAATTCTTTGTGTCGGTTATAAGTTCAAACCAACGAGAGATAGCTGACTCAATACGATTTACTTAAATAGATTTACGTGTACCGTTCGTTTAGTTGTCCACAATTGGTTTATAGTGGGGCTGTGTCCTTTGTTTGAGTTCAGGCATTTGTGTCCATTACTTTTCGTGTTTTTGTTGTTATCCGTAAGAGGTATAATTCTGGCGTCTTCGTAATTTCCAAACTTCAGTGCGGCAATATTACTGAAGAACATCGGCGACTCTAGGTCATGGATACATCCTACCTTGAACACACACATATTCAACACTCTGCCTATTCATCCCTGAATCCGTTGAGGTAAGGTTCATTTGCTTGTGGCGATGCAGTACAAGTTCTGGATCCACTAGTCACACTTCAGTGTCGATCTAATGTTATGAGGTAGTTAATAAGCTCACATGCTGATCATCAATTAATTAATACACTTTTAACATGAGAACTGCTATAACGAAAAATCTGTGGCCAATTTTCATCTACGATTCGCTTATCATTCGTCACTTTCATCTAATTATTTTCGGTTCATTAACTTGTCAGTATAAGAGTGCAGATTCTACAGCGAGTTTCTTTTATTTCGTCTTCCGTCAGTTTAATTGTTTATGCGAATTAACGTTTCAAGTCCAGATTTACAGGTGTGATTTTTGCCTGCATACTTTGTTTGAAGAAAAACTAGAAGAGTAAGTATAAGTAGGACGTAACCCCTAAAGCAGGTAGTCAGCACGCACTACACACACACGCGCGCGCCATGAAAGTGACTACTAAAAACTTTACTCCTAACACGATAGGTTTGGATCGTTTTCTTGTTTCCTTTTTCTTATTGTAATTCTCCCTCCCTCTTCTATTTCCATCATCATCATCACCATCATTTTCTTCTTCATCTTTCTTCTTCTTCTTCTTCTTCTTCTTCTTCTTCTTCTTCTTCTTCTTCATAATATCCAGTTCCCTTTCTCGTTCTTTTTTCTCTTCTCCTGTTTCTTTTCCTTCTCGTTCGTATTCTTCTTATCATGGCAATCGTGAATTACAAATTCGCTGGTGTTATCCACGTTACCAGTCACGCCTCACAATTCTTCCCACATTTTTCTTATTGAGGTCAAAGAAAAATGTAACGAAGTACAGCGATAGGCCTATATATAAATACTGACAGATCCTTATACAAATCGAAACGAGAGGAAAGTCGCGCATTCTTGTAGTCAGTACTTATCGTCCTTGTACATTTTACATGTTAACTACACGCCGCTGCGGAAAACAAGTTGTGTTTCTGTTCATGCTCGTTATTGCCTGTGCAACTGAGGTCCTTTAAACTCCCCTCCCTTTGTAGCAGTCAAACTGTATCAGTCCTGGTACACAGATAGAAAGGCAGAAAGACCAAAGTAATAATTTACAGCATGAACAAAGCGAGCAAAATCTCGACCGTTTTAATATAATTCTTGACCCTACGCAGATTCAGTATGGTGTCTACAGACTTACAGAAACCTGTAACATCAGAGCTCTGTCACTACATGATGAAACTTTTGTGGGATTATCTGCATTTTCGCTGAGGTAATAATCATAACCACCGATAAATTTCCAACCATAATTTGTTAAGAATAATTTCCTGATTATACGTTATATGATTCTTGTAGGGTTATTACGTAATAAAAGACTCCTTGTCGGTACCTTTTTACATGCCATGGTGTTACTCATTCTCAGCCCAGTCATGCTGGTTACAGGAAACGACGAGATATTGTTGAGATTTTGTCGAAGTTCTTATCTACTAATCGACTATAAAAAGTTATCAACTTATCGATTGTCTTATCGAATTTTTATCTAATAAGTGATTTCAAAGGCGCCATAACTTCCGCAGTGGTGCATTTATATTTCAATGACCGCAGTCAACAAAATTTTTTTTGGAAAGGAAGATAATTTTACAGAAAATATATTATTCACCTACGTTTTTACGGAAAACAATGACCTTGTAAACTGTATCGCATGAAATCGAAACTAAACCGTCATGTTTCTAGATAGTCGCTTTCCATTCGCAAAACTATGACAAACCAGCGAATGTTACCAATACCTCATAACATCTTTCGGGGCCGGTGCTAAAACGAAGGCTCCTTGTTAACGATATCCAATTGCTGATTGATTCTTGTTTGACTGTCGTCCTGCTAAATGAGACTAAAAGAAAAAGTGAAGCTAATTCTTAAATGAAAGAATCAGCCGGCTTCGTAAAATATTATCAATATAAATACCTTATATATCTCACTTATTTTCCCATATTTACACTTATTACTTTGGAAAATGAAACGATTAGGCAACGTTTTATGCCTTGGTGGTCATTTTGAACATTGCCGTACATATTCTACGCGATACAGTCTCTAAATACAAGCATAAACACCTCAACAGGGGCGTATTTACGTGGGAGATGAACGGGACCGGACCCCCCCCCCAGAGGGTCGGAAAAGTAGAAGAATTTTGGTAATCTCTTAATTTTTAGGCTGTTTTATTATTTGTCAGCTGTTTACGTTAATATAATAATAACTCTTTTTTAAATATACAAACAAGCTTACTACACAGCATTTGCGTATACATTTGAAATATGGACTAGCCTATAGGAAAACCAATACAGTCAGTAACTGCCTTGTAAACAATGCTTCAATAATGCGTATTTTTATTGTGTTATTATCGTTTACTTTGATGGGATTGATTTCAGGCTGTTATGCATTGTTCAGCCACTTTAAAGATAGTAATTTTGACTAGTCTTAACCTTGTTTTTTCTTGTGTGTGAAGCTGAACCGACCGAACCCCTCCACCCGACCAAAGCCAAGATACGCCATTATTAAATAAACCAAATTTGACCCTTATATTGGTAAATGTTGTGAAATTTAGAATATTTAAAATCATATTTTGAAAACCTACAGAAAGTTGGAAAAGCTCTCCCTACAAATTGAACACAATATATTGGGCCTACTGTGAGTTAACTATAACTTTTGCTACTTCATTCGGAACCTCAAATTGGCAATTTCTATTTCCCAAGTTTATTGAAAGTGACGTAGTAGAAACAAAAAGCCCGTTTGATTTAAAACTTAAAACAACCAGCGCGTTGTCCGAGATTTGCGTGTTATTTAACGTGTGAAAAACAAATTTCTCACAAGAGGTGCTCTTTTATGGCTACCTTCGTAAATAAATATTGACCGCTAAATGACCTATTCTTTATAGTATACGCCTTATCAGAGATCAGCATAACCTATCTCTACATATATGGTAAGGTTTGCACAAGTTGCAGACCACCTCCTATACGCGTATAATTTTAATTGGCAAACTTCACAAAAAAAATATTCTGTTACACTACATATCTGACATCACACTCAGATGCAGTTAGTTGATTAAATCGATTCCTATTTGTGACAGATTTTTTAAAAATTCTATTCGTCTGACGTTATCGATTTCACCATCGCCGTGTTTCGATAATGAATAGTGAGCAGTCTGACAATTCGCCCAACCTTGCACGATCCTACACAAAACCTCGGGATCAGAGATATTTTTAACCGAATAAAAAAAATATCAATTATTACAATATGTTGTTAATTTTTGAACACTTTCCGTGCGCGTTAAGACAGGAACGGTTCGTTTTTTTATTAACGACAAAGACTGATTTCAAGGCCGTTGACGAAAGGCGTTGATTTAAAAAGTAAAAACGTTAAGTAGGTTATTTCTATGTTTAATGCGTTTCTGACGTGTTACTTCATTAATGTTGTCACATTAATTCGACTGTTACTATTCAAGACACAATCGTTGTAACAAACAATCGATATTTCTTTTAAGTAAAAAAACAATCGAATAATTGAAAAAATTAAAAATCTTAATTGTTGACAGCCTTTTCATTCACATGACATCAGTGGAGGTTAACTTGTTTAAAATTCAATAGATTACTAAGTAAAGAATTCATAAGAACAAAGGGAAGGCGGTCACAAAAAATAAAATCACATAAACAAAAAACAAAGTGAATAATAAAAGGATAGCGAGAAGTAGAATGAATATGAGGAACAGAAAGACAGTTCTGTGAAGAAAATTGAACAGCTATTCACAAAATAGTCTAATTCAGATGATAAGCTTCAAATTACAATATTAATACTATATCTCTAAGTGTTGTTAAAGTTGCGCGTTTCAAACTTTAGACAGGATTGAGGGTTAATGTAGATGAAGCCACATTATTTAAGTGGCACTGTACACGCGTAGGGCATGTGGCCAGTATTACATGCATATCGCCTGTACCGTCTCCAGCTGATGAGGCCATTTGGAGTGACAGCCCAGAGTCCGTCAGGACGTAGTAAAAACCGACCTAAACCGAGACTGGAACCGACGACGGCCGCGATCGGGCTGCCCACCGCGCCACCCTTAAAATTAAATGTGATTATTTAAAAGCAAGAATTTTTAATAATGGTTTGGTTCACAATTTAAATTCGATGTGATAAGACTGTAGCTTAAATTAACGGTTGCTAGTACTTGAACTGTAGAATGAGTAGCAACAAAACAGTTTAACTTTAAGTGGACCCACACGTACGATGGTCATTAAAGCATGGTAACTTTATATTCTTCATATTTAGAGGTAGAAGCAGTCCGTTAAAAAGTATATTTCGTTTTCACGAGCACCGCAGTACTGAAGAAGGATGGAATGTCCTGACACATGTTGAAGCTCTTGTCCTATTAGACGCTAAGTTCTGTCCTGAAGAGGCTCTGAACAATCAGTCCTGCAGAATGGTTAAACGGAGGTTTTACAAACCCAAGAAAGAAGGTAACAAAAGATGCACAGTAACTAAATCATGCAGCGCTAAACTTGAAATTTTCACGTATGCAACAGGAACAGCGATGTTCCGGTAAAAAAGAAACAAACATTTCTCCCTCTTTCAAGAGTTAGTATGCAGTTTTCGTGACCGCCTTAGTGTACCCATCACCGTGGATGCTGATGTAGCTACTTTATCAAGGATTGTAAAACATCTACCTTGGAAAACAACGCATATTCATACTCGATCGTACGTGATGTAGCTACCTCGAAAATGGAATCACGAATTGCCATAGGTAGGTTGTATTCGAGTGAAGTCAATTAAGAATAAATAAACGAGGTACTGAGGTACCATGAACTATGGTCGTCATAAGTTGGAGGTGGTGCTACTAGCAGTAGGCCTAACGTCGCCTATAAAACCGACTACGCGTAAACATACCAGTACGTACGGATGCTTTAGAACCTCTTTCGACGCCGTGTGACGCCTGTACTTGTTTTCAGTTACTTCTATTCAACCTTCATCCATGCGACTTAAATGCAGTCTCCATTTTTCCACGTGTTCTTGAATTTTCTCATTAGGTTATATATTTTTAATTCTTCATGTATATATCTTCATTTCTTATATGATCCCTTCTTGAGGATCTTTTAAACTTCTTAAAAATCTCAACTCTGCTGATTTTATGTTGCTTTTAGCTCTTTGTTTTGTAATCCAGGATTCACTACCATGTAATAGCACTGGAACAGTCATTGTTTTGTAGAATTTTAATTTTGTTTCACGTCTCGTTTTATTTTTCAGTGTTCTATTTATAGTTCCACATGTGTTGAAATCTATTGACTTTATTTTGTATAGCTTTGTCAACGTGAAAACTAACCTAAATATTTAATATTTGAGGTCTGTTCCAATACTTCATCCTCAATAATAATCATTGAGCATACTGGAAATTTTCCGTAGTGAGCCATAACTTTTGTTTTGTTGGTAGATATCTTTAGGTTGTATTATTGTCATCCTAGTTTACGTAATCCCAGTATGTAGAAACTAAATGATATTCGGTTCTCAATTTCATTGTTTTCGTTGAAAGTCTCTTGCACTCGTGCTCTGTGGAAATCCTTATCACCATATTTTCTTCTTCCTTTCACTTATTGTTGAAGCTGACGCTTACCTTTTTGTCAGTCTGGGATTATTCTTCGACAGCACACATACCAAACCGTACCAAACTGATTACGTTTCTTCAGTATCTTCTCATAAATTACCCTAAGTTTTCTTCAATTTCGTGTACGCTATTTCTTCATTTCGTAAGGTAAACGCCATCATTATTTCCACATATCATTCCCTTGACGGCATTCTTCCAACTCTCAGGACTTCCTTTTCCACGTGTTCTGACTTACACTCGCACTCTTTTATAACGCACCACGCTTAAAGTCAGAAAACCGCTTTTATTTTTGTATTATAAATAAAATTAATTTGTACTATTTTAGTTTCTTAAATGTCTAAGTTCTTTATTCTATCTTACTGTATCTGAACATTCTACATTTCTTCTTCTCATAAATAGTCAGTAACACTCGTACAGACGTATCCAATAATTTTTTGTCTCAAATTGAAGACTAAAAATTTCGTTTCTATAAGTAAGAACGATTCTCACATGTACTTGACTCGTATTCAGTGTCACTGGCAGTAAGCATACAGTGTCGGATGTAAGGATGGGCTACATAGGCTGCAGCCTAGGGGCCCGCACCACAAACAAAAAGAAAGAACAGTCAACTTGCCTAAAAATAATTTGGTTCGTGTTTCAGAGAACAGTAGAAGTTATTAGAGGAAAAGGTTTCGTATCCCATAGCCCATTATGAGCTTTGTATAGGGTAGAGTGGGGCAAGAGTGCGCACTTAAATTTTAAATTCATCTCAAACTACACTCATTGCACTGAGACTCATTATCTTCTTCTGATAGTTCTTATCCGTTTCGGATGTTGGCTATCATATTTTGGCTATCATGTTGGCTATTTTAACTTTCCGCACTGCTGTACGGAATAAGTCAGTTGTATTCATGCCATATTCTCGGTCGCCCAACTCCTCTCTTTCCAAGTACTTTTCCCTGTAGTATGGACTGCAATAAGTAAAATCTCTGTTCATTTCTCATGAGATGTCCCACTTACTGAAGCTTTCTTATCTTCACTGTGTTAATAACTTCCCTATCTTTCTTCATCTTTCTAAGAACGTCAAAATTAGTTGTATGCGCTGTCCACGAAATACTTACTATTCTACGGTAGAGCCACATTTCGAGAGACTCGTTATATTTTGACAGAAATATCATGAATCGCTTAAGGTTCGATAAGTTGAAAATTATTAAAAATAGGCTCCGGACAACTATGTCAGAAGATAGGCTGAACTTTGTATCTCTTATGAGTCTAGAGAATGACATTTTGAAACAGTTATGTTATGACAATGTCATAAGTAAATTTGTTAATATTAAGTGTAGGCGAGCGCCAATAAATCAAATCAAATCCTAATGAAAGTAGTATACTACAATCTTTTTATGATGCAGAAAAATGATTATGGTTATGATTTATGATTTACTTACAGAGTTGTACAATGTAAATATACCCTAATACTTTTATTTCTATTAAAAAAAACGCTTAATTTGTCATAATTACATGACATTGTTTCACTTTTTTCTTCATTTTTATTCTGTTTAGAGACTTTTTCACAAAAACGAGCGCAATCATTTATTATTATTTTCATAGATTCCAGAATGCCATTATACATTGACATGCCTTGAAACCGTAAGTTGTTTAATATAGTATTAACAATTTATAAAAAACAGTGTATCCCAAATTAATTGGTACACGGAACAATGATTTTATTTGCAGTTCTAGAAGATATATTTTTCAAATTTTTCGGCGGAGGGACCCGGACCCCCCTTTTTACTGGGGGTATTCTATACCTCCAGATCCCTCGGTAGTTAAGGGGCCCGCATCACATGTTCACCGTAGGGGCTCACTAACTTTAAATCCGGCCCTGGCTAGATATAAAACCATTACATACATTCATCAATATAAGATTTAAAAAAACAAGACAGAGCCGAACGAGTTACAAAATTTTTAAGCAGAAATTAATTTATTCTATAGTTGGCGTGTGTGTGTGTGTGTGTGTTTGCGCGTCGTGGCAATTATTGTGCAAAATAATTAGCAGAGGTCAGGTACAGGTTGGCGGGCAATCAGTGTCCGCAGGTGCCATTAAGCAGCGAATAACGAATTGAACTTTTTATTCAAACGTATTATCGCAGTAGTGTTGGGATGTAGTGGTAGTGTTGGTGTGGTGTGTGTGGCGTTAGCTGGGTGGTCACTTCCAGGTATTTCACTAATTAAAGTTTATACGGTGGCATCGTCGTCGTCGTCGTGTTGCTTTCAATAATTATTTCAATTGATCACGTCAGCGGCACTGACCTGCCCTCATTTGAATACGGCCGGGAACGTACGCTCCGTGATATTTGTAAACAGGTCTCTGCACAACGTCCCCCCATCTTGTCTTATTGACATTTATACTGGCATTCAATAAAACTTTTACTACCTTATTAGATAAAATCGCTAATACCATATATGAGATGCACACACGCCGGTCGGGTAAAATATGAGATGTTATCAAGGCGTACACAATATGTCAAGCGACTCCATTCATGACGCTCATGATCACGAATTTTTTATGACTTTTGTAGTCGCTGCGCTGGGGACGACGTGATTTTATGCTTGTAATGCGCTTATTCTGTAGAGACAGATTTATAGGGTAAATGTTTTACGAGTTAAAGTATTAAGTATCATATTATGTATAGCACAATAACAACAATTACTACTACTACTACTACTACTACTACTACTACTAATTCTTTTGACACTACGGTCCCTATAGAACCCTGGCCTGCTGAATGATTATTCTCCTCCATTCTTATCTGCCCAGAGCCTGACTCCTCCAACCTGCCACTCGCGTCTCCCTCAAATTCCTTTCCACATCTTTATACCATCTCCTCCTCGGACGTCATATCCTCCTTACTCCCTCCGGCTTCCTTTCCAATCCCGTTTTTGGGCCTGGATCATTTCTCATTCTCACCACGTGCCCCAACCATCTCGACATTTGCCCCTTCACTGACTACTACTACTACTACTACTACTACTTAAAATGCTTTTGCTGCTGATGCTAATAATACTTTTATTTTACAAGGGCAGGTGGAAAAAATTGCTGTACAAATGTTCGGAAGGGTGCACGCTTCCGGGGTCTGTGGGTGTGGATATTCTACCTGACCCACTAAAAACCTCCTCCTTTTTCTCGTCTAGGACGCTAACCTGTAACTCTTTGACACACTACTTCGGGCTAGGCCTATTGTTCTTCAGCCCTAGAGCTCACGTCTGACTTGTTACTCTTCTATATTGTGTTGTCCAAATCTGTCTTCTTCGCTCGAAGAACCTCTTCTGCGAAGCGTGCCACACAGTTCCAGGTGTCCTCCTCTTGAAGCATCAGTTCAACGATGTTATCCGGGGAGATCACCTGCCTAATATCTTCTTGCAACAATCTTCTACGCTGCTCCCATCTGTCGCAGACGAAGAATGTAACTGTTGATGCGGATACTAATAATAATAATAATAATTATCATCATCATCACCCTCAAGGTTTAAACCAAGAATGGTTTGTTCCGGTCTCAAATAGGAAAATATTACAGCTGGTCACTCCAGCCCTTCTTCGGACGTCATAGTATTCAGTTCTTGCCGTATATCTGTGTTTCTTCTATGATCATGGAGAGTATACCCCCCTGCCACGTGGCTGAGAAATCTCTTTCAGCCGCTTGGATGCGACTCGCCTGGCCTTTCGTTAAAGTCCAATTCTCAGATCCATAAAGAAGTGTGGGAAAGAGCCATCACCTGGTAGAATTTTAGGCGTGTAATAATAATAATAACAATAATTGCAGGTAAAAATGGCATTTTCATCAGTAAGTAGGTGAATACCAAATATATTAATTATGCATAAAGGATGCATAAAAACATTATACTGTTCAACAATTCGAATTAAAAATTACGTAAATATAGGAATACGCGGAAATTAACCAGTCTCCATAAATTACGTAAATATAGGAATACGCGGAAATTAACCAGTCTCCATAAAAAAACATGTCGGCTTTTCTGTTTACGTTCTCTCAATTAATATAATTTTATGCGATAAAATTGGCACTGGTAAAATGAATCTTGATCTGTACGGAAGATAGATCTGTAGGATTTATTTAAACTAGAGAAAGAATTTTAATCTTTTATTTCCTTAATAGTTTAATTCCAATTTAATAGTTTAATCCTTCCTTAGTAGTTTAATTACTTCAGATTTAATTTCCAAAAGTCAATGTTCTGTTAATGAAATGAAATACGCCTAGTTCAAAAAAGGATTATTACCACGACGTCAGAGTTTTGAAAACGCAATGTACTGTCTGGCCGCGATTCGATGATTGAGCATTGTGCAAGGTGGGAGAAGCATACGGTAGGCTAAGTGGGAGTAAACCAAACGGCTAGTACACATATTTCACCCTACCTCGCTTACAAGCGGCCGCGTGGTGGGGCACAGCAGCCTCGATCATCCAGTCGTGGCCAGACTAGAGCAGTTCGGTAGATTATTATTGCACATTGCAACATCAATCGATTCGAAAACATTGTAACTATCAACTCACCAGTGCTAACATAATTTAACCTTTTGAATTGAATTCTTGCTCACAATTTGTCCAACTGAAAACTATGTATTCTGCGTTTTATACAAATTCGATAATTTTTTTTTAAATTTAAGCCTTGTAAAATGTTATGGGAAGGCCATTGAACATGGTGATTGGAGCAAAGTTAATCTTTGTGCTCTTAAATAAATTCAGTAGTCTACTCCTGTAAGATTGTATTTAGGGAAATTTTATGAAATATTAACTTTTTGAATTTATCCGTGAAGTAGACCGTGATTTCAGTTTTGTAAATAAATTCATCACTTTCATACAATTTTAGTGATATTCAAAGATTTCAAACTTTTTAAAATAAAGCACGACATGGGTACCACTTCTTGAAACCTGAAAGAGGTGCTCTTCGCCTAAAACTAATGACGACTTTGAAAAATTCAAGCTAATTCGGAAGTAAATCTTAAAAATTATAAGGAATGTCAAGAGGAAGTTTGAGTAGAATCATAGGAGGTCTTCACTAAAAATTACACACGAATCCTTCCTTTACAAACATTCAAAGAGAATCTCACAAAATATCGACACTCCAGTCCTGGAAAATTTTAAAGACGAAAAAGGGAATATTGAGCTCATTGGCATGGAAAACTGTGACATTTTGGTGAGATACTTGGAAAATTTTTGAACTGCGACGAACCTGAAGAAATGCTAGAATCTAGTCAACAAAACAAAGCAAAATCAAATATTCGAATCCACCTGATGAGGAAGAAATTGATGACTTTATTAGAAACTTGAAAAGTAACAAAGCTGTAGGAGAAGATGTGATTGTGGCGGATTGTGGAGAGAAAATGGTAGTGAAACAAGAGAAGAATGGGGAGATATACTGAGAGGTATTTGACTGACGGAAAGACAGCATAAGAAGAGTGATAGGGCACAGGGGTGTATTTGTGGAGGGGGGACGAACGGGACCGGAACCCCTCCCAGAGTCTCGAAACAAAAGTAGACGAATTTTGTTAATTTCTCAAATTTTAGGCTGCTTTTAAAATGTTTTCAGCAGTGTACGCTAATACAGTAGTAATTTTTTTTTAAATATACAAACAGGTTTAGGTTTATCGCACAGCATTAGGGTATACGTTTGAAATAAGAAATGTAGGAAAATCAATTCAGCCAATAAGTATCTATTAACAATGTTTCAATAACGCGTATTATGTATTGTATTATCGTTTACTTTAATGGGACTGATTTCAGGATGTTATCATGCGTTTTGCAGCCACTTTAAAGACAGTAATGTTGATTAGTCTTAACTTGTTTTTTCTTTTGTATTAAGGCCCCGTACCCCCTAAGGCAAATTCTAGATACGGCACTGATAAAGGAGATAAAAACAACTACAGTGGAATCTCGCTGTTATAGGTCACATATAAGGACCTATGAAATGCTCTCCAAAGTAGGAGACGACGTACAGTGGACAAACAGAAAAATACCAAGGTGGGTTTATAAAGTCTGATCCTGTGCAAAGCGTATTGTAAGATTCCGTGTCGTACCCGTTTAAGCCCCTAATTGCTGGTGCCCATTTATAATAAAACGAGTACGCTTCTGTTAAAATGTTATTATTATTAACTCGGTTGAATATTGGTTAAATAAAATAATTCGTTTATTGTATTGTTCGGGTTCACGGAGTTCGCATTTGGATTCTGACGTTCTCTCGTTGCTAAGACGAACTTATTTATGTGTCTTCTAACTGAAAATAGAAGTAATCGGTAATACATTTACTTACTTGTAGTGTGCTTTTACTAATAAAGCTGATGGGTACTGATGGTCATAAAGTTTAAAATTATTACCACTTGTTACCACCACCACTGCTGCCAACCATGGATGCTGTCCACCTAAGCTGCAACGTCTTAGTCTAGTAAAATAATTAGTCAAAACTCTTGGATGGATTATAAATTAATTTTATTCTTCGAACTCATTTTTGAATTATCATTAAAATACAATAATATTGTTTATCTTCCTTTAATTCAAGGTTACTGATGGACTCTTTAAAATTATTATATCCCAGGGTTACAAGTCTGACTCAAGTTGTTCGTCGCCTTGGACGCTAAGAATTTCGTTAAATTATTTAATAAATAAAGCAGGTTCTTTGAGACTGCAAGATACAAGCAAAACTAAAACAATGCACTACTATCATGGTTTAGTAGTAGGAGAGTGATAACATTATTAAAATTCCTTAACGAATAACATAAAAAGTGAACATGTGATTATTGTTGATATTTGAGGTTAAACTAGTTTCATTGGAACATGAATTAATAAACTTTAAATAATTAATATCTCTTTAACGATTCTAACATATTCGTACAATACGGTTAGGAATGTAATCTAGTGATAATATTCATTATCTACCTTCTTAGATTGGATAATACAAAGTTTACAGGTATTCGGGTATTCCTCACTAATAGGTTTGAACATTATTAAATATTTAGTAATAATCTTAATGTTAAACACAACATAATGCTTAGTATATAATAGGTCAAAGTTTTTTAAAGTTCATCATTAACTGGTTGATGCATCCTATTTCGATATGTCCATCAAGTTAATTCTAAAATTGAACTTTGGTTACGATTAAATCTTTCACTATTAATTATCTGATTTAATAATTAAAGTATTGTTCCAATCTTGGTTGGGTTAAAATTGACATACTTCTGTTAATCTATTTCGCTAATAGCGTCATCGAATATTTTATTACTATTTGAATATTTAGTCATAGTCACTTATACTTGCGTTCTAAGTCGTTCCTTGGAGTATCACTATAAACAAACATTTTTTTTATTTATTTGAATTAAATCATTTTTAATAATTCTTTGTCGTTCACTGCCTATGCGCACGTACTCCGGATTAGAACACTGATGAAATAAAACTTTCACTCTGTTTACATCCGACCTAACCTCAACTTCGTGTTTCGAGGTTAAAACGCTTGTGATCAGCTGTCGGCTATTAATTCCGTATTGTTGGCTACGGTCACCGGCGTGGATTCCTCGTCGAAGTCTTGAGATGAACTGATGATCTTACCTGTGTCAAAATCTCGTATGAAGTAATTAATATCGACCTCTGATTGGTCAATTGTTGTAATTTCCGTGTACTTTCGGTATTATTCGGCAAAATAGACGCGTTCTTGGCGTCATCTCGCTGGGTTTGAGATTATCGAATTTAGGTTCCCAATTGTACGCCCACGGGCTTGTAATTAATTATTTCCTTATAATTTAAATTGTTCATTTATAAATACACTAATCCTTTTTTCATTACTCCCATCGCTTTTGTTTTTTTACCATGATTATTTCGGTTACCCACACCATATAGCTTGATAAGGATTAACAAAATAAATTTATTACTATTTCTTATGATCTATTTACATATCTTATTTTCTATTTTATTTTATTTATTATGTTTTTTTTAATAAACTCTTATCATTTTTACTTCCTTATTCATTATTACACCTTCTCATTAAAGTTTCAGGTGGTAATTCGTTAAAAATTGTCTCTGGTAGTTTAGGCCTACCTCAGTATTTTTTACTATGTCTATATCCCTTTCTTATATTAAGGATTCTTACATCTAATGTATTATTATTATTATTCACTTTTGTTCTCTGTGATATCTTATACTTATTGCACAGTCTTATTTTACATAATTACTTAATTATTATTCATAACAATCATATTTATTTTGGTTAGACACTTGGTCTATGGCATTGCTACTTGATTTTATTCATTTTATATTATTCTGGGTTTCTAAACCATATTTGCTGTGGCCTATTTGTACTGAACTAATCATCACAACTTCTGATTATCTCAGTATTAGCTAGTATTGTCCTATTTTAATTTATTTACATTTTTCCTCAGCCTATCATTTAGTATTCTTGAGTGATACATTTTTTCTTATTTGACATTACCCCTTCATCTTTTGATTATGGTTTAGTTTATATAATGTTTATCATAGTAATGTTAAGGTTTGGCAGTGTTTTGGTTCTGCTCTGGTATTTTGACATTTGTTGGTACATATCTAATGCTTCCTGCATCTAGTTTCAGCTATGAGTTACATATAAAATACATCATTAGTATTAAATTTCTGGCAATAAATATTGATTTGCTTTACATTAGTAGTATTACATCTCAGTTACCATCATGACCTTAGTCCCTTTTCTTTTATAATCATTTTATGTGTGATTATTATTGTTCAAGGTGCCAGTACTATGCTGTACCTCTTGAGCATGTTAATTTACACTTATAATGTACACAAGTCCTTTTATATAATTAATTTTTGTAGATGGAATGCTCCTTATAGTCTCTAGTTTGCTTATATTATAATACACTCTAGTTTAAGAGCATTCCTGTTATGGTTTTGTGCAATTCTAATTGAAACTTGCTGGTTGTTCAGGTTATGTGTCCTCACCTGGGTTCCTAACAGTGGTTGAACCTCAGATTTTTATTTTTTACATATTGCATTGAATTATTTACATTTACTAATGCTAAGTTTTATTATTTATAGTTATATTTTTCTTTTTTGTGACTATCTCAACCTTATTGTTGATTAATAGTTTTCTCTTACAATTTTATATCTACTTTACAATTTGAACTAGTCTTTTGGACATCATTTAGTGGTTATTTTTATACATTCTTACTTTATATATTTATAATTCTTGTATTCACTCTCCCTCTTATTTTCTATCATCATTGTTTTACCTTTGAGTTCTGGTTATATTGTCAAGTAATTGAATTTAGTTTCTTAATAGTTTGATGTCAGTGTCGAGTCATACCATAGGGTTTTAAATCAGCTTTTAAATTACTTCTGTTTTCTCTATCATTAACAATAATTTATATTCTCATGATTTATTTTATTCTTGTCATTATTTGTTCCTTCTTGTAGTTGAATTCATTTTATTTTCCCTATTCGCACTGATTCTATTATCATCCTTCATAAATCTCTTCTTGTTGTGGGTGTTGCTGTCTCCTTCTCACCGTCTGATCTACTGGGTATTTGGGTCAACGTTGTCTTGTCTTTAGTCGTGTGTCTTCATTTCTTCTGTAATACATTATTTGTTAATAATAATTTTTCTTATTCCCTTATATTAGTTACAATTCGTCCTATGTTCCTTTTCAATTTTCCCATTTTGTTGTTTATTTTGCTTTGGATTGTTTATAATCAGTTTGTTTTACGTTGGTATTGGGTTGATTATATGTAACGTTACAATATACTAAATCTGAAATCAATAAAACGAGATGGAGTAGTCATGAACTAAAATTACGTCATATCCTTAGTGGACTTGAAAAAAAGCACATATCTACGTAGATAGATCTTCCTTATATAATATCTTAAAAGAATTTGGAGTTGACTCAACTCCTCAGTCTCTTGTTCAAGTATTATCGAGATATTGAAAAGGGCCGCCGGGTCGTCGTGTTCTACAATCTAGCAAACGTCGTGCCGTCCTGCCGCGTAGCACGTAAGACCTTCCGTCATTCAGTTTTCGTTTATCTGTCAGTGATACCGGCATTTTTGTTTGTTTGCACAAACTGTAAGTTACATTTGTTTACAAATGTATTTTTAGTTGAAAACATATGACTCACTTTGTTATTTTTAGCGCAGTGCTTTCCTTACTTCTCTCAGAGTTTGTATTACTATCGTGTACTTTCATCACGTTTATGGCTCATAAGTCATTACACAAGCACCACTGATTAAAAAAAAATATATATTTTTTAAAATGCACATCACATATGATTGTGACACACATACAAACATGTACATATCATACAGCTGAATGGCACCATCTGCCGTTTTTCGTGTGGTACCTTGAAGACAATCTCTCCATTCTTCTTTATCGATCTGCGTCCCCACGAACATTTCGCGTGTCATTTTTTTCCTTCTGTTGTTGTCTACCAATTCTATATCTTTAGAGTCATATTTCTTCCACCGTTCTTTTCAAGTGTCCACGCTAACACTATTGCGTTCCCTAGTGTTTTGTTTCGTTTGTTTTTCATCCGCTCCAACAACGACTCTTACTACGTTTTTTCATTTCTTATTTTCGCAGGGCTTGTAAGGCCACGTAATTTTCCAGATCTTGTACCTACCAGTTTGCAGTAATAAGTTTCTTGTTTTTTAAATGAAGGCGTCAACCTCGTGCTCAACTCCCAACATCGAGAACCGGGGGCTTTGGTTTTGGACTGACAGTCAAGGAGTTTGGTTGTTGGTGAATGATGGCAAACCGTGAATTCAGCCAGACTACGTGGAATGAAGAACGTTACATTTAACGACAGAAACACGGAGGTGAGAATTTGGAAGAGACAGTGAAAAGAAGAAAAATATAACAATGGTAGCTAAAATCTCTACCGAGTTATAGGCTTAGAATGAAATGGAATGGAATGGACTTTCTAGTAATGCATCTCCGTTCTTCCCAATCCATTCGAGTTTTTCTTTAATCTCCCGCGTTGCTGACAGTAACGCATACAGCGGTACTTTCCATTAGTTTTCGTAAAAGTGAGCTTTATTTTTCTTTCTTATCGTTCAAATCTCCAAATAATAGGATGCAGCTGGTAGTCGCCCCTTGCAGTTCTGTTTGATTTCAATACTGTCTTGATTGGTGTACACACAAGTTCCTAAATCCTGTACATAAAACTGTATATAAACGCCCCTACGGTCATACTTTTGATTTCCCAAAATTAATCTCTCGCCCCCGTGTTGAATACTTTTGCACGATGCACGCACCAGGCGTCGTTTCCGTTTTCAGCAACGAACCTGACCTGATCTCGTCTCCAAACTCAGAATAGAACTACTTTTAGGCCCGTATTACAGCATTTCAGCCTCCATGTTCTTGACAGAGTCGTTTAGAAAATGTTGAGAAATGTTGGGGCAGCAGAACATCCTTGATGGGAATCCTTAGGTACCGTACTTGATATGTTGAGACTACCAGCTTATACAGTAGGCTATTTATATCACAATTCCATAGATACATAACTATATATCGTGTGTGTGTGTGTGTGTGTGTGTGTGTGTGTGTGTGTGTGTTATTGAAATCGAAACAAATCGCTTATTAGTTAATTCATGTAGAACAGTGGTTCCCAAACTTTTCGGTCCGCGGATCCCCCCTCAAAAAATTAAAAATTTCACGGACCCCGTCTGAGTTATGAAATAAAATGAACAGTAAATACGATACAAACTCTTATATTTTAATTAAAACGAATTAAAATCAAAATTCTCTTAACTTGCAAAATTATAATATTCATGCAAACATAGCTTAGCGTGAACAGTGAAGCTGTTTTTGAACAATTAGCTCTGCAATATTACGTTTAATGTCTGATAATTTCAATATTAAGTTACTGTCGACACTAAGTTTTTTTAACTTTGCCAACCTCGGCTCTATATTTCCAGCTGGTTATGCGTAAAACCAGACACACGGAAAAACGTTATGCTTAGATACAGTGCTTATAAGCGAGTTAGACTTCTTGTACGTGGACTAAAACAGCGCGATCAGTTCTGCGTTGACACGGCACTCTAGTCAGTTCGGCTGACAAACAGATCTGCTACGCGACATGATTTAGAGACATTAAAGCTATTAGTTTGAAATTACTTTACAATTACAATTAGATTGCACCAAAAAATACTGGAATTTTCTACTAATTGTTTTAAGATTCTAAAATTTAGATTTTAGACTACACAGAATTGGAGAAAATTACAGTATATTCTATTTTTTCTTAAAAGTGTCCGCGGACCCCCAGGGGTCCGCGGCCCCTACTTTGGGAACCCCTGATGAGAAACTTCTGAAGATACTGATACATTATGTGAAACGTGAGTCAGGTTAATTACAACGATAAACGTTAGTAAAAATCTACTTGTAGAAGTAATTATAATTTGATAACATGTATATTATGTACTTTATATAGTAGTAGTAGTAGTAGTAGTAGTAGTAGTAGTAGTAGTAGTAGTAGTAGTAGTAGTAGTGTTAGCATCAGTAGCAGTAGGAGAATAAGGAGCAGCAGTAGCAGTAGCAGCATCGATATCAGTAATAATTACAGTAGCAGACTTTTAGAGCTGATGAACTGGGGAGTAGTGTAATTAGCGACTATTATTCACTACAACAATATTTCAGTGATATGACTCACATAATCAAACTTACTCCTTACCTTCCTGTCCTGATCACAATATTCAGACTGCCCGGAATCAACAGTATCTGCAGGTGAATCACTGCGTTGTTTCGTTTGAACTGATAGTTAGTGATTACACAAAACAACAGATACGACACGATTAATCATTTCCTGTTCGAGATTAGTCAAAACTCACCTCCAGCTCATGTATTACCGGGTTCTGTCAAACGAATCCTTACGGCCACTTATATAGACAGGTTGGAAAGACTGTGGCCAGTAGTAGACCTGTGACATAGTGAAAGGAGACGGTAAATCGTTGAGGTAGTAAACTTTGTACTTTGGTTGTTTATTTAACGCAAAAAGGTAGCCTATGCTTGAACGTGAGTTGAAAGACAAAAAGGAACCGGCAGGGATTAACCTCACAAGTAGACGGGTAACACCGTGAAAGTAAGCAGCCATTATCAGTCGCTAATATTCTTTAAGCTCCTCCCCATTAGTTGCCTTGTTACATTGTTTTATGCATACCACCAAAGTATAGGCTTATGCTGACAGCAGAATGACGATGACATGACGGATCGGCTTCGTTGAAGATAATAACTTGATGTTATTAATGTATTTTTCACTAATCGTAACAGTAACTCTACAAGTTCACGTGGATTAAATGTGAGCCGTATTACTAATGGGACAATCTGACTGGGTGAGATGGGCACTACTACAGTTTTAAGAACTCATTATTACGAAGGTCGAGCAAATATAAACGAGACGTTTGAAATTGGCGCGAGCTACTTTAACTCCCTTTATTATTGGCAACAGTAAACAGTTGGTAGTGGTAAGTATACTGTACATGTAAAGCATTCCAGCTTGTTTCTAAAGTCTTTTTGTTTAATTATCGTCAACGATGAGTGAACAAGAGACGCATATGTCCTATGCGCAACACGTAATTATAAAGTTTTTAGTACGTAAAGCTGTTAAAGGAGCTGAAATTTTGTGCAGATTGCTGGCAACGTTCAGCAATGCTACACTTGCGAAGGTTCAAGCGTCTGATGGCTACGTGCTCACGACCTTCTCTTGGAATGCTAAACACGTTGTGTTCGTTGATTTTGTTACTTGAACGAAAAACAATAAATACTACGTACTACTGTGAACTTGGACAAGGTTGGAGAGGTCTATCGGTTCAAAAAGTACAAGATTCCGATCCGCACCGTCTTGCTTCTTCACGATTACGCCCGGTCAGTCGCAAGATAAATTGGAAGGACTGCACTGCATAGCTTTGGACCATTCCCCCCCCCCCCAGGTACAGATCTGTCACCGTATGACTATCGTTTGTTCGGTCCTCTCGAAAAGAACTTGGATGGTAAACATCTAACATCTTCCAGTGACAAAGAGGTGCAAGACTTCGTGTGCAATTGCCTACGGACCCGTCAAACAAATTTTCACGAAGAAGGAATAAAAGAACTGCCAGGTAGATGTGAAAACTGTGTAGCTAGATCAGTAGTACAAGCTATTTAAAAAAAATTGTTTTGTATTTGTTTTCACACATATTAATCCTGTAAAAAACTTCCTCAAAAAGTCTCGTTTATTTTTGATTGACTCTCGTGCATTAAAGACATATGAATGTGAAGTTATCGACCGCGGAAGATTTAAACAAAGGAGCCGAGTCGCTGGTAAAACGAATGTTAACACGTGCCGTTAATGTTTTACAGTTGGAGCGTAATCTTCGTTTATTTTTTGAGATTGTTGGACCAGACGTTCCTCCTACTAACGCGGTTGTCTTTGTTTTCCAGCGTAAGCGGCCAAAACAGATTTGGAATAGCAATTTAGGAAACGTGTGATTGAGGAAAATATTCAACAATTAACCATAGGGCTTGGCGCCTGTTAAAACCGAAACAAAGTGAAATTAAGACATGCGTTCATACAAACATGCAATTCATGTACATACTGATGCTAGTGCGTGTATACCAGACGATACGCGTCAAAATACGGTATAAATCTTCACCGTGTAATATCTCGGTAACTATCGATTATGTAGTATTAAAAAAACGTATCGATAGCTCGTTAGGCACATACCAGCTGTCCGACACACGTAATATTCCATATTAATACTTTGTTGCTTGTTGATATCATTATTAAGACCGTACAGCTTTAGTATCTGGACGCTCACTTATGGAAAGATACACCCCTCGGGCAGTTTGAATTATTATTATTCCCTTGCGTTATTTTTTCTCGTTTTTTTTTTTTTTTAGTTATCCACTCGTGACGCTATGATCTGATTTCTGAACATGACTAGACATGTTGAGCAGATAATGAATATACTGTGTGTATGTATATATAGAGAGAATCGAACGCGAGGCAGCTGGCCGGTGTGTTCGCCGTATGCGCCGAGGATAAAATAATAAAATCATAGATTTATGTGTTTTTGAAACTATTGAAAACCACTTTATACAGAGAATGTATTATGTTGGATGCATGTATATAGATAGGTACAAGTATATCACAGTAACAATCGGTTACGGGAGAAAACAACGGACGGGAGCCGTGTGTATTGGGTTCGATTTAATCACACATCGGTGTTGTGTTGCTCTGCGCCGCGCATGTTATCGTAGTCACACTGTAACAAGAAGAAGAAGAACAATAGATTTCTTCTATAATAGAACAATAGACAGAGAGCTTTACAAGAGCTCCATTAACTCACAAGCTGTGCAGCATTCCAGTACACCATTATATTTGAACCCTTTTTCATACTCTACATGCTCTTGTTTCGCGCCCGCGCTAATAGACTTTATTAACGTTATCTAAAAACACACAATATTATATATTAATAATATTTAAATGTTGTATAGTACATTTATAAATCGAAGCAATTTATGTCAAAGGGCATATAAACAAAGCAAAACCTGTTTTAAGACAAAACCTGAATGTGAATGGTGCTCTCTGCATTAACTTCGTTTCTTTATTTATTTAGCTCAATAATATAATTATAGAACCGACTTCCATATTCTTATATTTATATTTTAAATAATTTACTTGAATTCAGTTCGATAATTTCCAAATTAAAACATTTATTGCTTCGAAATATGCATAAAATTAATGTCTTGTAAAAGTTAATGTTTGATCTCCATTAAGTAGTGCTCAAGTTTCCAAAGTTTTAACATTATGATGTCCGTAATCAAAACATCAGAGCAGGTTTTAGTGTGTGTGAGGGTACACCGTGGATAAAAATTTTCAACATTCCTTATGGAGCTTTGCTCAGAGTAAAGCTGCGAATCTACAGTGTATGTTTCACAGAACAAACACGCGGAAAAGAAGGAGCGCTCCGAAGTCTCTCATGGACCCTGAGCATCTTGCAGAGGGTTCATTCCCTAAAGAGGAAAAGTCTGTCTATGAACCGTTCCTCTGTGAACACGTGCAGTTACACTAGCCAGCGATCCACAGGAAGCAAATCGCTGTCCACGCTGGACAACTTTTCGGCTTGCACGCGTTGTGTTGGTGTGGGTTTCGGCACTTTCCATTTAAAAAGCGTGCAAACGTAAGAAAATAAACATGATAAATAACTATAATTGTGTGTGTGTCTCCTGCCTGCCTTTTTATTGCGGTAACCACAATAATAAAACTTTGGAAACGTAAACATTACATAATTGAGATATGCTTGCCTGCCAGGAACGATATATTTTCACTCGTACATGATTTAAATTAAAATAAAAAAATTGTAATGTTATTGCCTGGAAACAAAATTATGTTATTTTTAACAATTACCATTGTTTGAAAAAGTTTAAATGAATTTTCAAATACTTTACTCTTGTTAAAACGTAAAACGTTGTAGGTAAACTACCTGCCGATCTTCACCAAAATCAATAGGCTTGAATCCTCTACAACTCAGGCAGGTATGCAAAAAATTATTTGATTCTGTATGAATTTGCGGCAGTTATCGTTTGTCATAGAAAAAAAATCTACACACAGACACTTTTCGAAAAATGTCTTTTCTTCATGTTTTGAGGGTAATACAATCAGAAACCGTCCTTATCTCGAACACGATTTTTTCGCCATGACCATACTTCCATTACCTTACGGAACATGGCAGTAAAAAATACACTTATCATAAAATATACAAAACGTCATATTAAAATTGTAATTGACTTGGTTGAAATTTTTAAAACAAAAATATGTGACGTTTTAATGCAGAACAAAACCAAGATAATAGAATGGTTTTAAAAATAGTTTAAGTGTATCATACAGATATTCAAGCATTTGTTATGTATGGCTCTTAAACATGAACAATGTCTAGCTATCGAGTAATAGAATTAATTGGCTGGGAACTTAAAATTTTGCGAAGAATCTATGGACCAGTAAAAGAAGGGGACAACTGGAGGAATAGGGCCAACCAAAAATGAAGAAATCTGCATAATGGCTCAGATTTTGTGGGAAGTGTTAAGTGCAGAATCATTCATAAAGAGTTGAACATTCTCAGTATACAAGATCGTATTGCAGAGAACAAAAAGAGATGGATTCCTCATCTGAATAGGATGCCAAATGGCAGGTTGCCCAAGGAAGTTTGGCAATACAAGGCTGTATAGGACAGCGAAGTATAGGAAGACGTAGGAAGCGTTGGTGAAGTGTATACATTCCTTTGGGACCGGAACAGGTGATTCGCCTATTCTCTGGTAGGACCAAAAGAAGAGAAGGGATTAAATTCAAAATGGATTAACTGGCTTGGGAACGTTCAGAGAATGGAGGACGGCGGGGGTCTGGAAAACGTTTTTAACGACCAACCTAGCGGGAGACGCCTGAGAGGAAGGCCGACGCACCCCCGCCGCCGGGCCAGCCGGGCGCCGGGCTGCGGCTGCGGCCGGGGGGCCGGCGGGAAAGCCGTTGTTATGGAGACCGAGGCACCATACCACCTTGGAATCAATTATGTAATACAAATTTAATTAAATATTTCTAGTGAAAAGAGAATAACATGCAAATAGAAACATAATTAACACATTAGGAAATAATTTGGTAGGAACAAAGCGTATTTAGTTTTGGTTCACCATATACTGAATAAAAACAGTATGATGTAAAATCAAAAAATAAACTTTTTACATCTTCTGCTTTCTTCTGACTTGTACCTGTGCGAGAATTATTACCAACAGCACTGCCTATTCTCCCACGAGCACGGCTCCAGATGTGAGATACTCCAAAGTTCTCTTTGTAGGTTCAACAACGTAACAAACATCATTACTTCGTACTCAGGATTTACTGTTGTCACGTATCTTATCGATTCTTAACAAGCTGTGCATTTAGATTTAGGTCTGCTCGAAACAACCGTTATCAAAAATGTATCCCTCTTTACAACAGAACTGCATCTATCGCAATCACAAATGATGAAGGATTCTTGTGGAACGTTACTCTTCTGAGATAAGTCTTAGGATGTCTTGTTACTAGCTTTTCATAATTAAACTTACTTTTTTCTCGAACCGAAAGTCTTGGTCGAATTGAGAAAGCCTGTGGCCTCGAACTGGGGACAATCGTGTAATATTTACTTTATGAACTTCAGCAAAACTAGTAGCAAATTGAGTAACGGTAACGGTGTCTGCTGCTGCCACTACACCACATAAGCAACTAAATATTTGTAGCTTTGTGCAAGTGTCTCCTTACCACTACACTCAGTAAAAGTGTAACAATAATCATTAAACATTAATATGGAAGGGAATATAACCAAACTATTATATTACATTTGAAAAATAAATGATGTATTGTAGCCAGAATGATGTATTTTTACATTCAAAAATAGAAACTGTGAAATTCTGGAAGTTAGAAAAATGTGACCAAACATTTAATGGTGCAGCGATCATGCAACGTTTTTCTTTGATGGAACTCTGCAAGATTAGTGAAACATAAAACCCTGGACATCTGCCCTTAATCAGGCGCATGGACCACCTTAATTTTGAAGGTGTTCGGCTGAAAATTTTGCCAGTTATGCTAAAGAAATGGCGACAAGAAATGTGTTCTATGTAAAAAGGAAGATAAACACATTTTTAAAACATTTAAAACACCGGTTTTTCGATTGACAGTCAACTTTTAAGCGATTTATTATTATTATTATTATTATTATTATTATTATTATTATTATTATTATTATTATTATTAATATTATCATCATCATCATTACCAAATGTGCCAATTCTTTGATCGTATCTATATAATCTGTATCATTTTATCATTGGAATTCATGTCACTGGTATCTTTAGCACATCCTTCAGCAAGGCAAGTTGGCTACGGTACAGAGACATGGGGCTCTCAGGACAGCAATCTCTTACTATACAATATCCCGCAACCAGTTGGCCTTGTGGTTGCAAGGCTACTGTCCTTTTGATCTGCTTGCAGGTGACACAAGGAAAGCCGAAGTAGGCAAGGAAATGGAGGTTAGAAAAAATGTCTTCTAATGGCAGGACATTTAAAATATTTTTTAACTTTTATTAAGGGACTTGTCAGCGATTTAGTTGGTAGGTTACTATGTTAGCACACGTATTGGGTTCAATTTCGCAGCTGGCAAAAATGTAATCTGACTTTTATAGGCTGTGTGTGTGTGTGTGTGTTTAATTTATATGAGAGAGCTTCTTCCATACTCTCAGGGCCATAGATAAGCAACAATTGGTTCAATGGTTAGTAATACGCCTCTGTGTAACAGTTCCGATCGGCGTTAAACTCTAGTTCCCGTTTTATTGACATCTTTTAGGAACTTCAAGGCAACCGTAAAGGATTTAACGAGAAATAATCCGCTTCACGGAGCTCCGTTTAAGTTAACTGGGGATTAACGTCGTTAGTTAACGGATTATTTTAGAGCCATTAGGTATCTAAAGTCGTCAAAATGGTATAGCTAACCTTAGGCTGCTCTTTGGTACACCTTCATCTGTAGCGTTCTTTGTCACGTAGTCCTTCGTGTATTTTCAACAAAATATGACCACAAAAATTGTGTTCGGTTTTTGTGTTTCACAAAATATAGTTTGATGTTCGGTATTACGTTTGAGGTTTGCGTAAAAAATGGAAACTCAAAACTAAATATATGGAAATATATAAAATCAGTTTTAAGAATTTTCCAAAATTTTACTAGTAGATGCAATATTCCAATATTACTAGTAAGCTCACTGAGCTGCAAATCTCGTTCAGAGTTTTACAATTTCTTACAAAATTTTGACTTCCATTTTTAGCTTCTGGCGCTCTAAAGGTACACATTTTCAAAGCAAACACTATATTCGGATTTAGATTAAGATCATTTCCTTTATTCTGATATTCGTCGCGTCGTTTTACAATTTTCCAATGCATTTTTGGTGTCCTAAACTTTAAAATTTTTAAACCATAACACTATATTCAGACTACGGTTAAAATTATCTTTAATTTGCTATCTTACTTAGATTATTGCAAGTTTTTTCAAAATTTTGGTACACTTTTCGGATACTGATGCCCCAAAATTAAAAAATCTTAAAAACTCAACACTATTGTCGTTAATTCAGATTGTGGTAATTCCCTTTAATTTGAAACCCCTCCATGGGCATGTTTCAATTTTTTTTAAGTTTGGACCGTCACATTTTTAAGGGTGGGCATCTCCTACCACCTTAATTATTGGGGGATCGATTTAAAAAACAATAGGGTTCTGTAGGTTACACCCATGCCAAGTTTTGCAAAAATAGATTGATGCGTTCACACGTGAAACATACCCCAAACAGACATAGCATCCACTACATTGGAGCATAATCTGCAGAAAACAGGCGCACGTCAATTCCTGTGATCGTCGCCTAAGCTGACAGACAAATTCCAAACGGTCGAATTACCACTGAGAACTCACTTCTCTCGATCTATATTTTTTTGCAAGTAAAAATAAACTGATCAGGACAATAGAAACTTTGAAAGGGTACAGAAAATAAAATTATAAAATACTTGTAACAGATACATAAGAAAGCCTCTCCACAGGTTTGTTTTTAATTTTGAAGTTAATGCATTGCTGTAATACACAACTTCTTCCTTTATCAGAGGCAGAATCGATAATTATTATGATAGCTTAGCTGTGATGAGGAGCGTATACTAACCGGTAAAACAGGCGTAGGTAGTTCGGGATTGGTGAAACGATCTTTAAGATAACGACCGTTAACAAATTTAACGCTACTTAATAATGGTCTTTTAGGATGAAAATTGAAAAAGTTCGTGAAACATGTACACGCCCAGTGTACATGGGAAAAACCAGTAAACATTTATACCACAGAAAGGCGCAAAGAGGTAGCCTTCGATTGATTGCAGCACGGCGCTCAAAGTATTTAAACTAAATCGATACTCAGAAAACGAAAACACGACAAAATTAATATGTTCCTAATAGTGTTAATACATTTGTAACATATCAATATATAAGTGTATATAAATTATTCAATGTATAAACGTTTTAATATAAGCTACATATTCCCAATACTCAAATACAGTATCAATTTAAAACGGCCGAGATTACGCCAAGCCCACTGACTGACTGTACGAAGTCAGAGCCATGCGTCCGATACACAACATTGTCAATTAATATTAGCCACATCCGTTTCCAGTAATAGTTTCATCTGCGCTCAATTACCCGGCGTTGCGTGAATCGTATCGTTTCTTCTCTCCAACTATACATTATTGCCTTTCCTTTTAGCCTGCTGCTTTTCTCCGTTATCAATTAGATTTAGTTTTGAAGTTTCTGTGTTTTTTCATCCGTTTCTTTGATCTTATTTGTGTTCTTTCATCTGCAACAGGATGCACGCGTATGCGGTGATTTAGTATATACGTGTTGAACGTTATCTGACAAAATAACTCAACGTTCGCGTATCTAAATCTGTACGATTCGTATAAATACAACTCGTTATCAGTTCCGATAGTTTACTATCCCCTTATTCTGTAACGTTTTGTAGCATTAACTTTGTGATATTAAAAAAGCTGTTATATTTTGAAGCTGCAGTACAGATACTTGTTTATTTTCAGACGTGACTATAGAGATAATAACAAGAAGTAGGTCCTATGGTAGGCTTGCTTACTTGTACAGACAGCAGCATATCTACAATCCTTCTTCTTATGGAATAATTTTTTCAAGTGAAAGCCGTTTTCGTAGAGTCTTCTTCTTCTTCTTCTTCTTCTTCTTCTTCTTCTTCTTCTTCTTCTTCTTCTTCTTCTTCTTCTTCTTCTTCTTCTTCTTCTTCTTCTTCTTCTTCTTCTTCTTCTTCTTCTTCTACTACTTCTACTTCTACTTCTACTTCTTCGTCTCCTCCGTCTCTTCTCTTTTTCCTTTAAAAACTAATAGTTCTTTCCATCCGTATATCTCGGCCAGTCTACTCATTTGGGCCAATGGTGATTGTATTCTCTTCTTCATATGGTTATTCTTTGGGCCCACTCTTATATGTTTTGTGCCGTCTATTTTCTGGTATTCAAATTCACCCAGTTTCCGTTTTAAGGATAGGCCTATGAAAGTTTCTCACTGAATTGAATTTAAGACCACTCCCACAACCTTCAACCTTGAGTTCAAGGATTTATACTTAGAAAAGTCTTCTCCAACCGTTTTCTCCAAACTTACAGAGCCTGGCCTGTCTCTTATTTTTTTTTTTACAATTTTAGACTCTCATTACAACCATACATGGTAGCTCGAGGCGGAGATTAATTTATTCTATCATTTATTTGCCTTGTTACACCATCGATCCCAATCACCACTCCACATCCTTCTGTCATTTCGGCCTGAACAACTTTTTGAGTTGTATCTTTTTGAGTTGATTATTCTTTTCAAAGTCGACTGTTAAATTTTTAACCTAATTTAGAGTCAATATGGGTCAGATACGTTATTTTAGCAGTATAATATATAAGCAGAAAATGTTAGTCATGACTCTGCCTGAACCTTCTAGCCTTCTAGATGCCTATTAGTTGTAAACGTAATAGGTACTGCTCAGGAAGTGAAGAATAAATAAAAAATAACTGTGTTTGAATCTCCGAACAACCGAAAATAAAGGTACTGTTGCAGTCAGCTATGCGCATGTAGGAAACGGATTACGTCCTTCGTATAATCGAGAGAATGGTGAAAATTTCTCGGAAAAATTCAACGAAGGAAAGTTCCCTCAACATTTTGCCGAGACATCTGGAAAATCTGGGAAAGTTTATTAAGCTCTACAAACGGAGACGTTTAGACTTGAGAAATAAAAAGAAATTGCTGTGTCATTTATTATATGATGCTATTCCTTTTATTGAACTTAATGACAGATATATAAGAAAGATAATGAAAGCGTAAGCTAAGGAAATGATACAAAATAGTCTTACAATACAAAACGATGTCATTTGTAATCGCTTTAATTCGATTTGAATTTTCACAGCCTTTTATAATTTAAACGAAATACAATTGGCAGTAAATTGTTAATACGTATGCACTATAATATTAGTAATGACTTTGTGAAATTAATGCTGATGTTAATTTATAAACTCAGCAATTAATTCTCTGTAATGAGATTTTCACAAGAACCTGACAGAATTTTGTTAGCTACCCAACATTTCGTAATACCATATACTGGTTCTATAAAAACAACTCTGAACTATATTAAAAGCAATATTAAGATCACATTCAAAAGTGTATTGCACTTTTTCTTTACCAACAAGCACATAGCAACATAGGTGCATTCTAAACGCTTCGTCCGGCGTGGGACTTTTGTGGTAATAATGTGAATTCAACGATTACATCAGTGGATACAATTACACCTACTGTTTTATACGGATATAATTATTAGTCCCGCTTACATAATTTATTACTTGCATTTTCAATTTAAAAAATTTGGAAAATAAACTTGAAAATGTATTTAATTTGATTTAAAATACGTTCGGTATTAAGGAAAAATTACAACAGCGGAAGTTCACGGGAAACTAGAACGCAAACGTTATCAAAAACGAACTTTTTTCCAACTTTTCACGCTACTTTTTCAAGTTTTTAACACTAAACCGATAAGAAACTCTTTTTTTTATCGGCCATCTAAGGACCACATGCCAATTTCAATTCTTTATTATTTGTTCTTTCCTTTTCTCCAATATTCTTTCATCTTTTCACTGTGTCTCTTCTTCTTGTCTTCATTCGACTTTGAACCTGCATTGTTCTCTCTCCTCCCCTGGACTCCTTCCAGTTTTAACACTTTTGGCCTAAAAACTTCTCTTTCAGTTGCTTCTTCTCCGTGTATATTATTTTCTTCTAAATCCTTTTGGACTTCTTTAATCCAACTTGATGTTGACTTCTTCCCCCAGAGATATTGGAAGATCTGTTTTGTTAACCTATTGTCGTCCACTCTATATAAATGTACAAAAAATAATAGTCTTCTTTTTCTCATTATTTCTGTTATATTATCTATACTTTGATATATTTCATCATTACTTCTTAATTTACAACCTTCTGAAGTTTTCCGTGGGCCTAATATTTTCCTAATAATTCATCTTTCCAATATTTCTAGTTTGTCAATATTATAACACAATTCTAGACATTCACTTGCATATAGGCATTCTGGCTTCAGTACTGTACTGTAATGCCTTATTTTGCCATTTTTAGATATGCACTTTTTATTGTAAATATCTTTAGTTATACCATATGCTCTTTCCATCTTATGAATCCTTTTTTCTATAGCAGATTTTTCTAAGCCATTCTCTTGAATTATTTCGCCTAGATAACTCTTTTCTTATTTTATTTCGGAGTTATTTTCAAAAGAAATGCGACATGCAGGAAAGAACGCTTTGTCTGTTTTATAAATATATTCTTACAACGGTCAAGACTGACGAGGATTTTTTTTATGTTTGAAAATTCCGAATTAATAAAATAGAGTTTAAAAATTAACAAAAACATCCAGGTCCACTTGACAATATAAATTGCGTTTCGCGACGCCCCGAGTATTTGACGTTCATTAGCCGATGCAAATTAGTTGTTCGCGTTATTATATATAATAAGATGAAGTGGTGGCGTCTCTCACGCAAAACATTGTTTCTATTTCTGTAAAACTCATTTATTAGCATTCGTCCGACAAAAGAAATGCCGAGCACTGGAGCTCGCACGCGCGTTTACAATAAATCCATTATAATTACGCTGACAACGTCATTGGCTGCAGTTAACTTTCACTTCACGTAAGTATGTTTATGCCGCGCTCGCTAATACGGTAATGTTTGCTCAATGTTTCGTTTATTGTACGACACTCTCGCTTGAGGCAGTGCTTAAGAGTAGGCAACCGATTTTTTTGCGACTGCCACCTAAATGGATTCGATGGTCGGTCGTCTTCTTCTTCTTCTTCCTCTTCGACTCAGTGAAGACCTTGTCGTTTCAACCAGGAACTCTGGTACTTCATAATTTTGTTCAGTTTATTATTTATCCATTTCCAGCTACATATCTACATTCAATTTATTAACACTTTCCAACTCCAGTAATTTTTCAACTAGTTTTACTTCCATGTTCCATAAGGAAATGGAAGTATGGTGATGGCGATAAAAATCGTGTTCGAAATAAGGGCTGATTCTGATTGTACTACCCTCAAACATGAAGAAAAGTCATTTTTCCGAAAAGTGTGCTCGCGCGCACTTGTGTTTGTGTGTGGAATTTTTTCTATCTCGAACGATAACTGCCGCAAATTCAAACAGAATCAAATAATGTTTTGCATATGTGCCTAAATTGTAGAGAGCTCAAGGGCTGTTGATTTTGGTGAAGATCGGTTAAGACGAAGGGGTAGGGGTTTACCTGCAACATTTTATATTTTAATAAGAGTAAAGTACTTAATTTTGGTAAATAAAGTATCCTGTAAAGAAGGTCATAATAATACGATATAGAAAGATAGACGAAATATCTATAAATTAGAAGGATAGTTGAAGGGGGAGGGGTAATTTTCTATAAATGAAAACGATAGTTGAAGGGGGAGGGGATAATTTTTTATATGTGTACTACTTTATCGGTAATAAAGAAGTAGTTTGTTGTTAAAATTCCTTCCCGGGCTGTTTGGCCGTGGTACTATGTTTTCTGCAAAACCAGAGTTTCGGCAGTGCCATCGACTGCCATCAGCAGTGAAAATCGAGTGCGCTAACTTGAGGTGGTATACGTGACCACAGTACTGAGGTTAAGGATGAAGAAACAATTAGTTTCTATGGAAATATTTCATTTCGAAAATGATTTAAATATAAATCTTAGAACGTGGAAGTCATGTATGGTTCTCCATACCGATATTTTTACTTCTCTTCGCAGTTTGTTTTTGTTTGTCCCTGCACTGTACAAATGGTGACTTGTTGTCGCCTATCTACTGTCAGCTCACGCTACGATTAGTGTTGCCCAGGGTCTCCGACACTTTCGGGAAATGTAGCCCTAGTATTTTTCGAAAGAAGGAAACAAAAACACCGAACATTGTATTAAAAACCATTTAATTATTTTTAAATGTATATTTTTGTACCTTTGGCATTACTTAATTGACCTATCTTTCTGTCCTTATACAAGAATAATTTTTGAACTTACGCTCTGAAATGCTTCACACACTTTCTGCAGCAGACAAATTTTAAATATACTTAAACTATATAGCCTAGTACACTAATCTAAAATATAGTGCAATATTATAAATTATAGTATACTGCCAGTCATACTGTGTGGCCCACTTCATAACTGTAGCAGTCACATAGGGCATTTCTTATACTCACGGGGTTTTTTTTTTGGCATTCTAATTAGCTTTCGATTTTTTTTTTGTGTGTGTCAGATACAGCAGTGATACGATTTTTTAACTCAAATTACGACGGTTTATTACTGGATACAAGTTATATCTGAGACCTTCAGCACAGCAGAACTCTAATTACAAACATTTCAACATTTCGATTTATCGGTATCAGTGGACGTCTACGGTGGTGGTAAAGTATTGAAAAATAATATTGCTACGACAGCACAGAACAATCTACGCGTTTATCGAATATGCCAGAAGGATCTCGATGTAAGCGTGTGGTGTACGTGCTACTAGACGCATTTTGCGAGAATTTTCTCGACTGTGCCGGGCTTCGCTCGGGCGCTCGGACTGTGTCAAGGCCGTAGTAATTACGTAGTTCACGAGAGATAAGACGCAGTTTGGAAGCTTCTGGTGTGTGAGCGTAACTATAAATACATCGGGTAGCGGCCTTAGTTTTCAGTTCCATGCGAGATTTTGGATAGTGCGGTTCGAGAGTATTAGTGCGATATATTTACAGAGGGGTTCGGGTTATTACTGTGTACGTGCAAGTAGTTAGTAGTGAAGTGTTGCGTTTTATATTCGGACGGTATAATTGTAATACAATTGAGTTTTAATATTTGTGGACATTTTATTGCGTGTGTACAATTTTCATTTGATTTGTTGTAGAGACTGTGTTGTTAATTACGAACTGTTGTAACAATTAAAGGTGTGATTAGTGACTTAATTGGTGTCTTGTACTTATTTTGTTTCCACTGTACCTACGACGATCGAGTAGACCGTCGTAACAGTGGTGTCAGAAGTGGGATAGAACGGTTAACAGTGGAAACAGTGGACGCTTTGTACAAGACGAGTGTGATTCGTAATTAATCAGTAAACCATGGATCCCAGTCAGATGATGGAAGCTATACAAACACTGCTGCGGCAGACACAGGAAGAAGCAGAAAGACGACAAAAAGAAGAACGAATACAAGAAAGAGAAGAAGCTGAGGAACGTCAGAAAGCACTAATGCTAGAAACAGAAGAAAGACAAAAGAGGAACGTAAGCGTGAAGCAGGTGACATCAAAGCATTAATTCATGAACAAAAGCAGATGCAAGAACATACTACCGCAGAATTGGGTCTCCTACGTGGTGACGTAGGTGAATTACGAGGTGAGCTCAACAATCAGATTACCAGAATATCTGACGTAGAAGAATCCATGTCAAATAAAATAGCTAAAGTAGAAAAATCTGTCTTGACTGTGGAAGAAGTTATGTCAACAAAAATATCTGCAGTAGAAAACTCAATGGCAAACATAAGAGAACAAATTAAAATTGAAGTTGAACAGTGCATGAAGATTCAACCAAAACAAATTTCTGAACAGACTGTACCAGTGATCAAGACAGAAAAAGACACAGAAAATAAGTTAACAGAGAAAGTCACTTTGCCTGCAGTAGGGACAGTTCATGTCAAAGCTCCAAACTTTGACGGAAGCAGTTACTGGGCAACGTACCTCCGCCAATTTGAAGCTGCTGCATGCGCAAATAATTGGACAGAAAAAGACAAGGCTGTTTCACTTGTTCTTGCATTAAAAGGACCCGCGGCAGAACTACTACAGAAAGTGCCACCTGACAGCCAGAACACCTATGCCGAGTTGATAAAAGCTCTGGAATTACGGTATGGTGATAAACATTTGCGAGATGTGTACTGCACCCAGTTGAGACCAAGGCGACAGCATTCCGGGGAAAGTCTTCAAGAGTTTGAAGCAAGTATCGACAGACTAATTAGACTGGCCTATCCTGAAGCGCCAGAAGATCTTCGAATGCGTTTTGCGATGCAGACATTTACTGCCGGTGTCCGAGATAACGAACTACAGCAAGTGTTACGAATGGCAAGACACCAGAACAGTGCGGACGCCCTGGTACATGCTTTGCAATTTGAGGCCGCCAAATCAGCGTCTGGTTGGACAAGTCATAAAGTGCGCTCGCTAAAAGATCGCGACGGCACAGACGATGAGGAAGAAGAACAAGGAACAGAGACTGTGGTCGGCGCCACAGAATAAAATAAGAAAGGATGGAAGACCGAAGTGTTATCGATGTGGGAAACCTGGACATCTACAACGAGATTGTCGGGTTAGAATTCAGCAGCAGGGAAACGAGCAATAGTCGGTGCAACGGGGCGTGTGCTGACTAACTGGAGGAACGAAGCACCTAGAGAATACGCAATTTATACGCTTCAGAAAAACAGCGGGAGCTTGGTAGTTACCGGATTTGTTCAAGAAAGACCAACCTCGATTACAGTTGACACAGGCGCAACAGTTTCTATTGTGCGCCCCGACGTGGTGAAAGATCTCAAGCCAATCTGGTGTTCTTGCAGCTTGCGAACAGCTACTGGACGGCCTGTAAAAGTGTATGGAAAAGTGGATATACACCTACGCCTCGGTCGACTTGAGTTTAATCATCAAGTACTTGTTGCAGACATTGTGGATGAAGCAATTCTTGGTGTGGACGTCATGAACGCATACGGATTTATAGTCGACTTCAAAAACAATGTCTTGAGAATCGGAGGCGAAGAGGTAATGCTATCAACAATGACGACAGCAGAAAAATCGATGGACGTCATAAACCAAGTGGCCGTAACTGTTCCGCCAAACTCCGAAAAGATCATCATGGTTAGAACTGCGGTAGATACTAGGGGCAATCAGTGCTTTATATTCGAACCCCAGGTAGTCAGCACACCGGGCATACTAATTGCCAGAAGTTTAGTAAAACCTGACGAAACCGGAAATGTACCTATTAGAGTGGCGAATATTTTGGATCAAGCTATCACTTTACAAAGCAATACGCTCCTAGGCAAATTGACTCCTGTGGCCTGGGTAGCCGGAATAACGCAACGAAGACCCAGTTCTTCGGATACTTCTAAATTACCAGAGAAACTGCAAGAATTATTGACCAGATCTTCTAACGACCTCTCAAGAGGCGAGGTAAAAGAACTCGGACAGTTTTTACACGAATTCAAAGATTGTTTTGCAGTTCGGGGACAGTCACTGGGAAGAACCTTTCTTGTGCAACATCGCATCAATACCGGGGACACAACACCGATACGCCAACCTCCTCGAAGGCCTCCATTATCTAAACAAGAGGAGATGTCTCGGTTAGTACAGGACATGTTGACAGAGGGAGTAATCGAACCTTCGTCAAGTGCTGGTCTTCGTCTTCCCCTGTAGTGCTGGTAGCGAAGAAGGATGGTGGATTGCGTTTCTGCGTAGACTACCGGAGGTTAAATGACGTTACAAAGAAAGACTGCTATCCATTACCTCGCGTTGACGATACACTCGACACGTTGTCCGGAGCACAGTGGTTTTCCACATTGGACCTGAAGAGTGGATATTGGCAAGTGGGTCTTCATCAAGAAGACAAGGAAAAGACCGCTTTCTCGACCCCAAGTGGCTTATTCCAATTTAACGTCATGCCATTTGGACTCTGTAATGCACCGGCAACATTTGAGAGATTAATGGACCTGCTACTCCGAGGCCTGACGTGGAAAACTTGCCTTGTTTACTTAGACGATGTCATAGTGATCGGGAAGACTTTCGAAGATCATTTGGAAAACCTTAAGGAAGTTCTAACTAGAATTCACGGTGCACAACTGAAGCTGAGCCCGAAGAAGTGTTCTCTATTCCAGAAGGAAGTACAGTATTTGGGCCATCTGGTTTCGGCAGCGGGCGTTAGCATGGATCCTAATAAAGTAGACACCGTAAGAGACTGGCCAGTTCCGAAGAATAAACACGAAGTTCGGAGTTTCCTGGGGTTATGCTCATATTACCGACGTTTTGTGAAAGGCTTCGCTACTATTGCTAAACCACTACATGAGCTAACGGAAAATAAACGAAACTTCCAATGGTCGAGAGAGTGTGAACAAGCATTTAGAACGTTGAAGACTGCATTATGTTCGCAGCCAATTCTCGCTTATCCAGCTTCCGAAGGGAAGTACATCGTAGACACAGACGCAAGCAATACTGGTCTAGGAGCAGTTTTGTCTCAAGTGCAGAACGGTGAAGAACGATAATAGCGTATTACAGCAAGACGCTTTCTAAACCAGAGAGAAATTATTGTGTTACAAGAAGAGAGTTGTTGGCCATTGTCAGAGCTTTGGAGCACTTCCATAAATACCTCTATGGGAGAGAGTTTTCACTACGTATCGACCATGCTGCACTTGCATGGCTCTTGAGATTTAAAAATCCGGAAGGACAGTTGGCAAGGTGGCTCGAACGTCTGCAAGAGTACAACTTCAAGGTACAACATCGGCGGGGGCGCCTGCACGGTAATGCAGATGGCTTATCACAAAGACCATGCCCGGAAGACTGCCGACATTGCCACAGAAAGGAAGAACAAAACTCAAGCGAACATGTTCAAGCCATCACTGTAGATTTCCTGGCTGATGGTTGGACAACACAAGACTGTCGACAAGAACAGATGACTGATGAAGACATTGGATCGACCTTGACAGCAAAAGAGGAAGGTCGCCGCCCGGATTGGCAAGATATCTGCCATAGTTCCGAAGTGCTGAAGGGCTACTGGGCACAATGGGAATCTCTCACCTTAGAAAACGGATTGCTGAAAAGGGCTTGGGAAAGTGCAGATGGACGAGACGTGGTCATGCAGTTGATAGTTCCCCGAAGTAAAGTGCAGTCTGTTTTGAAGGAGATGCATGATGGAACATCTGGAGGCCATCTTGGCGTTAACAAAACCCTTGACAAAATACGGAAGCGATTCTATTGGCTTCATCTTCGCCACGACGTAGAGGAATGGGTTCGGACGTGTGAAATATGTGCTGCAAGCAAGGGCCCACAAACCAGAAGCAGGGGAAAAATGAGACAGTATAACGTTGGACAACCTTTCGAGAGAATTGCCATAGACATTGCTGGACCATTCCCAGTTACTGACGATGGAAACCGGTACATCATGGTTGTAGGTGACTACTTTACTAAGTGGGTGGAAGCCTACGCAATTCCAAATCAGGAGGTTACCACTGTGGCAAAGCAGTTAGTTCACAACTTCTGTTGCCGTTATGGAGCCCCTATGGAAATCCATACGGATCAAGGGAGAAATTTCGAATCAGGAGTGTTTAAAGAATTATGTCGTCTACTTGGAATTCGAAAGACCAGGACAACGCCTCTGCATCCTCAGTCGGACGGGATGGTTGAGAGATTCAACAGGACACTTGAGCAGCATCTTTCGAAAGTTGTTGACGAGAACCAAACAGACTGGGACCAACGTATGCCACTATTCCTTATGGCGTATAGGTCATCAGTACATGACACAACCGGCATGACTCCAGCAAAATTGGTGTTTGGGCGGGAGATTCGTCTTCCTGGGGACTTGATGTTTGGATCACCTGAGACTCAGTCCCAAGAGCCAAAAGACTATTCCTCGCAATTAGAAAACCAACTGCGAGAAATGAATCGCTTGGTAAGAGGACGGCTGAAGATTGCCAATGATAAAATGAAAACTCGGTATGACATTCGCAGCAATAGTGTGGGTTTCCAAGAAGGAGATCAGGTCTGGTTGTTCAATCCAAAGCGCCGTCGTGGTCGCTCACCTAATCTTCAGTCTAACTGGGAAGGACCCTACACTGTGAAAAAAAGAATGAACGATGTTGTTTATCGGATTCAACAGGAAGGACAGCGAAAGTTCAAGGTCGTCCACCTAGATCGCCTGGCTAAGTACAAATTTAGAGACGCTTTGCCAGTTCGGGACGAACAGGCTTAAGGAGGGGGAAGTGCTACGACAGCACAGAACAATCTACGCGTTTATCGAATATGCCAGAAGGATCTCGATGTAAGCGTGTGGTGTACGTGCTACTAGACGCATTTTGCGAGAATTTTCTTGACTGTGCCGGGCTTCGCTCGGGCGCTCGGACTGTGTCAAGGCCGTAGTAATTACGTAGTTCACGAGAGATAAGACGCAGTTTGGAAGCTTCTAATGTGTGAGCGTGACTATAAATACATCGGGTAGCGGCCTTAGTTTTCAGTTCCATGCGAGATTTTGGATAGTGCGGTTCGAGAGTATTAGTGCGATATATTTACAGAGCGGTTCGGGTTATTACTGTGTACGTGCAAGTAGTTAGTAGTGAAGTGTTGCGTTTTATATTCGGACGGTATAATTGTAATACAACTGAGTTTTAATATTTGTCGACATTTTATTGCGTGTGTACAATTTTCATTTGATTTGTTGTAGAGACTGTGTTGTTAATTACGAACTGTTTTACTGTAACAATTAAAGGTGTGATTAGTGACTTAATTGGTGTCTTGTCCTTATTTTGTTTCCACTGTACCTACGACGATCGAGTAGACCGTCGTAACAATATAAATTGTTCAAGAAGAACAAATCTCGTTACTGCTAAACGTACGACAAACTCAACTTACGAATCATATTTGCAGGCTAGAAGACACCTGTAGGAGCTTCCGCCTACAAACACTAATCTTCTACATACAGTGGACTACCGACTTCCTCGTTCGTAGGTCGAATCTCTTACAGTCGTCTTCTAGTCCGAGGACATTGTTGATGAGTTTCTATAAGTCTGTTCTTCTGCTTTATTTTAGATTATGCTGTGTCTAGTTGATCGAAATATACTTGTTTAAGACCGATTTTTATTGAAAAATTTGTATTTATTATACTGAGGCGACGATCATCCGGATTCAACTATCCAAAGTTGAATCCCGTTACTCGGAAATCTGGTAAATCAAATAATCCCGATATTGGATATCGTCCTTTAATGTTTAATGTATACCATGCTCTACTTAGTACAGAAATTATATTTCTTACAGTAATATTAAAAACTATATAGTACAATGAAAACAGAAAGTATCATGCAGTAATTACAAATCGTTATGAAAAATCCAAAGCATAGAAATTTAGTTATCAGTCAGTGAAAGGGTTAACAATTTTAAAAACCGTCACAAAAATTCATTAAAATAAACTACAGTTTTATCGGTAAAAGGTTGCCGAGTTATCAGGTCGCAGTCTAGGGTCTTCTTGTGGTATAACAGATTTTTCGTCTGTCACAACGACAGTCATCAACGGAGAGCTCACTTTGTTCAAAGTTTATAAACAGAAGTGGTTCCACTGGTAGAACCCTGTTTCCATTTTATATCCTACGCGGCCAATGAGATCTCGGTTCTCGCACCACTGATGGGGCTTTCTCGGTACAACCGAGTCGGTATCCTACAAGAAGACCCTAGACTAAGACCTAATAACCCGGCAACTTTTTCACCATGTTGTCACCGACCGTAAGAGCTTCTGTTATTTTATTAAACTAAAATAGTTTCTTTTATCCCCTCTCTCTCTCTCTCTCTCTCTCTCTCTCTCTCTCTCTCTCTCTCTCTCTCTCTCTCTCTCTCGCGCGCGCGCGCGCGCGCACACATACAATTCATACAAACTTTCAAAAATTTCGAGAAAATAAAAAACTACATTTGTTTCAATAAAATTTTCTGTCGCAATCAATATAGTAACTGAATACTTGTAAGAAAGTAGTAGGCTATAACTTCTTGTGTACTGGTATCTATTTCTTTGTGATTTGAAAATAGTTCTCCTATTAGACGAAAGCAATATCATATGTATTTTTTCTAATGATGATGTGTTTTGTTTTTCATCATCATCATCATATTCACGGATTAAACCAAAAATGGTTTGTTCCGGTCTCAAATATGAAACTATTAGAGCTGGTCACTCCAGCGCTTCCTCGGACATTCCACACCTCTCCGTCCCATCGGCTTATAGTTCAAGAGTTGTTTGTGGATGCGGCAGTCATCCATTCGGCAAAGATGTTCCCATCAATTCACCCGATACCAGTGGCGAAGTTACATGGAGGCAATTGAGGCAATGCCTACCCTAAAAATTCTGTAGAATAAAAATTATAAATACGTATGAACTACGTAACGTAAAGATTATACATTGTTATTGTGACTGTCGAATTTATTAAGCCGAAATGTGCTTTACTGAGCGACCGCTAGATGGTGACAGGTGAGATTAGGCATAAAGCGAATGAGGCAACGTGAACTTGCCTCAGCGTTTTTTGTATACATCGTATGTAAGTAATGTGCTTGAGCGATATGGGAAGTGCGGGGGAGGGGGATTGTCCCGTGCTGTACACATAGAGCGTTGAGGCATGTCTCACTTCCATGGTGCAAACAGTTAAGTTAAAGCGCGCTGTGTGGTTTATAAGTGTGTTTATTTTATGCTGTTATTAAAAGTGTGCCTGTTATTCCGCTGAACTCACAGATGATCAAGATTGTTTTTTGAATTGTTTGTAACATTAAACATATAATATATAGAAACTAAATTGTGTATGACTTATACAAGGATTGTCAATAGAAACACGTTTAGAGCTGTAAAGCATTTTTTATTCAACGATTATAAAAGAAGTCTCCATTAACATTAAGACATGAGTCCCACTCTTGCACTAATCTGTAGATTCCCTGCTATTAAAATTCTTACGGCTGTTTGGGGAACCAATCGCTAACAGCAAACTCTGCCTCAGCGTCCGATTTGAACCACCGTCCTTCTAGTGATTTCTTAAAAAAAATTTAAGATACGATTTTTGCCTACCCATTCATTAACTACTAGCTTCGCCACTGCCCGATACTGGGCGATCCTGTCGAGTATACTCATAATATTCAATTCCTGCCGTATATCTGTGTTTCTTCTATGATCATGGAGAGTATACCCTGCCATGTGCCTGAGATATCTCATTTCAGCCGCTTGGATGCGACTGGCCTGACCTTTCGTTAAAGTCCAATTCTCAGACCCACAAAGAAGTGTGGGAAGAGCCATCACCTTGTAGAATTTTAGGCGTGTTCCTTTCGGCGTGTTTTGTTTTTCTTACTGTAAATTTGGTATACCTGAAGACGACCACTAATTTTGAGTGCCGAAACGTTGCTTTTTATTAGAGTTTTATCTGAGTGGAACACCGGTAGCTAACGTATTGCAGTCCGTCAGTATTACTAAGTAAGTCTACAAACGAGTATTCAGTATATTACATGACACGTAAATATGTAGGATACTAACCAGTTAGTGTAATTTAACCAACCCTAACATTAATCTCACATAGTGATGATTATACTACGCAGACGTCGGGTATTATGTTAACAACAGGGGCTGCTAACGAAGAGACACAGTATGGGGGCGCCTGCACTTGAAACAACAGAAAACCACTTGAGCTTAAAATATGTGATCTTTAACCCGATAAGAAGCCAGCGTTTCGTATACACTCCGCTGGATTAGATCGTTGTAATGCGTGCACGGAAATTATTCGATTTTCAGTCTCGATCGGAATTACTTTTAGGTTATTTTCTAAAGCCAGCTTTTCCGGACACTGCCGCTATATACATTTATATATTTCCACGTGTATATGTACATACGTATATTTCTCTCTATCTGTCTATCACACACACGCGCGCGCACGCGCGCGCGTAAATTCATTTTTAGTTTTACGATTTTTCAATTCATGACTAATACGGTTCTGTCTGATTTTATTTCGTAGTGAAACACATGCGCGATGAAAGAAAAACGACATAAAATAAGAGTAGTCTAACACGTATAAGTGAAAAAGCCTATAGGCCTACTCTTTATTATATATGCACTTCCAATGGAGTAACTAGGGGGAGGGATCAAAGAATCAACCCCCCCAAGCTTTGAAAATTTCAAAATCACTAAGTTTACTTGAACATTTATTGTAGCGTGACACGAATTGTTCGATGTTCTTGCTGAAGAATTCCCGCCCAACATCTTATAACCACTCCCAACCCGCATTTTGGAATTCTTCATCAGTGTGATTTTCACGAACACAAATAACACAGTTGCACACCACATAGAAAAAATTGTCCGCTGTGATGATGAGCTGTGAAGCTTGAAAGTGCTAATCGGAAAAATGTTTCTATAGTGGTGTGCAACAGTGTCAATTCTGTTCGTGATTATAACCACTAACACAACTTTATTAATTAAATAGTGTGATTTTTGCAAGGGCCTCTTTCATAGGACCCAAACGCGTGGAAATCACACGGCGCAAGGTCACGACTGTGAGGAAGTTGTTCCCAATCTTCCCATTTAAATTCTTTTCAGAGTTCTTTCGTGACGTGTATCAAATTATTCCAAAATTTTCGAAATTGAAGACGTTAGAGATAACGTAGTGCACACTTCCATGCGAAATATCCAATTTCCTGCACTGTGAGTCGCTTATTTGCAAGCAACAATTGATTAACACGTTCAGCGTGGTTTTCCCTGCCACTAATCAGATTACACTTTCAAATTACGCTACTTAAAGAAATACAATTCAGAATTAATTTGGGAAAGATGGTTATATCTACATTAAATGGAATCCTGTGGGATAAGCAAATTTCAACAGAAACTAAAACCAAAATATTTAAAGCAATTGTTAGAAGTATCATGACTTACGGCTCAGAAGTTTGGACTACCAATAAACACACAAGAAGAAAATTAATGACAGCAGAAGTGGACATTTGGAGACGTTCGGCAAGAGTATCCAGTCGTGATAAAATTAGAAGTGAAGTCATTAAGGACAGAATGAATGTGAAAAATTCAATTGTTGATTTTATCCAAACAAAAAAATTACAAGGGTATGGACACATGAAAATAATGGCACGGGAGAGATTGCCAAGGAGTGTTATGGAATGGATCCATCAGGAAGAAGGAAAAGAGGAAGACTACCTACCACCTGGATAGATGAAATTCAGACTATATTGAGGGAACGAGAAATTGAAGAAGACCTTTGGATGGACAAGCAGCAGTGGAAGATGAGAATTCAATCAATTCTGTAATCTTTGGTTCCGGAAAATGTGTAAACATTGTACAGCCGGAATAATAAAAAAAATTGTGCTACTTTCAAATATTAGATTTAATAAATTAGAAATCCGCTCACTGACTCGTTTTCTGTGGGTAAGAAGATGTAATCCTAGTGAAATTTATTGCCATTGAAGGAAGTGTACGGAAACATCACAAATAGTACGAGTTCTTCGAAACTGGCTCCACTGATATGGGGGACGATTAGTGTGCCAAGTGTCACGAAGGAAATCTGAAATTTCACAGTCCTGGCTTGAGCCATGTGATTTCCACGTGTTCCAAAGAGGCCCTTGCGAGGCGACAAGATCACGTTGTCACGGGAATGGTTATCTGATGATGGACGGGAATTTTTCAGCAAGGACGTCGAACGATTCGTGTCACGTTACGGTAAATCTGTAAATAAACTTGCCGATTTTGCAGAAAAGTAGGTAATCTTCAATTACACTTGTAGAAAAATTAAAGAATTTTCACAAATATTCCACAAGTTGTTTCCTTATGCAAGTGCAACTAACCGTTTGACTGGCCCTCGTATTTATCCATAAATGCGTATGAGAGAGCGGTTTTAAAGTACTGCATTACGTCGCATTGCACTGACGACTGAATCACCGTCAACCATCGCTAACTGTTTACCGTATGAAGAACAGCGTCTGTTGTTGATCGCGGATGTGTCACACCGTGACATTGTTTTCATAACTGGCTCGCACTCTACGATGGTGTAACGTTTTTTCTGTTCGTACCCCACGCAACCGTGGGAGGACGTTAACCCCTTCTGGCAGCCGGTGTATAATATTTCTGGCAGCGGTTGTGATTTTCCGACCGACCGCCACCAGCGTACTATCCGTATTTCGTGAACCTAACACACGCGACGATGATATAGTTTTTAATCTAAGTAAAGTTAAAAATTATCTTGTTGCTTTCCTTTACCGTGTTTGTTTTTCTTAAAATTCCGTGGCGCTAGTGCCTAAGGCACGGTTTTTTATTTCACGTTTTATTCAGGAAACGCTTGATACTCCTGAGATTGGGAAACGAATCTGTCTATCTGTCTATCTATCTGTTCACCTGTCTGTCTGCCTGCCTGTCTATCTGTCTATCTCTGTCTCTGTCTCTGTCTGTCTGTCTTCTCTCTCTCTCTTTCTCTCTTCTCTCTCTCTCTCTCTCTCTCTCTCTCTCTCTCTCTCTCTCTCTCTCTCTCTCTCTCTCTCTCTCTCTCTCTCTCTCTCTCTCTCTCTTCTATGACCCCTGTATACATTAGTCATGTTTTCTTAAGTCACAGGCTGCCCGATTGTCCTCTATTGAAATATTTATCGTTCACTGCTCCCACGGTTCCGACCCCCCTTATAGTTGGCTCCGTCCTCGTTTAGTTCTTCTTGAGGCTTATTGTACTAGATTTTTTTTGCCATCTACTTACTTACTGGACTTCGTATCATTGTAAACCCCTATCCCATAAGCTGCTGCGAACTTACTGTCCCAATTCCATCCTCTGCATGTTTCTCTTGTTCGTATTTGTTTCTCACGAGTAACATGTAACCACCTTCTCATATTATAATCCAATTCCACTCAGTTCTGATTTTATCCCTTCTTTTCTTCGCACAGGCTAATTTTCTACCACAATTTTAAGTAGTGTAAAATAGTAGTATTTTCTTCGCTCCTTGATTTATGCTTTTATTCCAAATCAGTATTTGTAGAAACTAAATCGCCTGTTACAGTAGACGGGTTCAGGGAACAAGACGGGCTTTAGCCTCCTTCACCTCTGAATATACAGTAGACACAATAGCGTTTTAATGAGCTATCTAAACATTAAAAAAATCAAACTTTCTGAAATAATACCATGAAATAGTATGGCTTTAATGTTTCGTTATCACTTTGTCAAATTTTTAGTTGGAAATACAGAATAATGGGTACACATCCCAGACTCATCGAAAATGTTAGGTCCTTTCATCTCCCCCACTTTTGGACACATTTGGATCCGTCTATACCTGTTACTCCACTGCTCCTCTGGTCTCAATATTTCGTTACATTTACGATTTTGGTCCGAGCCTAAATATTTAAATTTATGTTGTTGTTTTTTGTTTCTTACAATTGGATAAATATTTATATGTCAATTTCATTCTATCGGCTAAGGGAGACAACCCCAACAGAAAAACCGGCAGGAAAAAAGGCCGTAAGTTGGCAGCCCCACCATTTCTCCACTGTGCTACGAGATTGGTAACCTGTACAGAGGAATCTACTATTTACTCACAGTTGCCCAATTAGCCTCGGAAATAGGATGGATACTATGGTAACGACAACGGCAATGAAAAAGGACAGCTAGAAAATACAAAGCCAGAGGAAGAAGAAATTTAGGTAGACCAAGGAAAATGTGGGAACCGTAACTGGCAGAATGCCTAAAACATGAAGTGAAGAAGAAGAAGAAGAAGAAGAAGAAGAAGAAGAAGAAGAAGAAGAAGAAGAAGAAGAAGAAGAAGAAGAAGAAGAAGAAGAAGAAGAATTTCATTCTCACACATGCAGTTAAAGATTCAGATCTTGATTAAGGATAGCGGATTTAAAAGAAGATATTATGCCCTATACTGCGAGTGTTAAATTGCAGATATTTCTGTTCTATTATCTCGGAACGTTCTAAAGATACCTATATGCTTAAACTTTTTTTAGTCATTTTTAACTGAGTTTACTGATCTAGAATCTCAGGAACGTGTATATTAGAACATTATTTATACTGTAATTTTTTTCTAAAACAATTTTCAATCAAATTCTGGTGTTAGTGTGTAAATAAAATGGAAACTAAGTGAACATTATTTACACTAGTTCCACATGTTAACACAATACTAAATTAGCTGTTAAAACAGTATGACTGTATCTTTACTGTACTCTGAGAAAATGGGTTTGTAAAAAATTACATTTTCTAAAATGAGCGCACCCGAAAGAGAACAATGATACAAATAAATTAAGACTTTTTATTTTGTTTACACTACTTAACCTACAAAAGACGTCACAAAACTCAGAGCTGCCAACATGCAATGCAATATATGCGATGTGAATCAAAGCTTCGCGTTTTAAGCAAAATAGTTTTAAAAATATGGCAGTAGTTTAAAAAAATATTTTAGTAGTACAGTAATACAGTGCAAAAATGAGTCGGTAATTTTACTGTTGCACATTAAACTTTAAAAGAATTTTAAACAAATTATAATTGGAATTTTGAAGTAAATTAGGTATCCAAATGTTCAAAAACATCCATAGTTTTAATTAGGCAAAACAAAATTTCATTTTTTCCATACCTTGGCGTTCAATCTCTCTTTAAAATCTGTCGATTCAAATTCACGACAAATCGACAGATTTACGATAGTAATATCTTGTGTGTTTTTAAATATCTGCAGATGTACAACGTAACTAAAAAAGGAAATTTTTAAAAAATCACGTAATATCGGTCGTGAAAAACCAAACAATCGATGTGCCACTTATTCTATTTTTCACAGCCACCATTTTTACTTTTTTTTTTTTAAAGTTAGATATCATTTTGAAATGTTTCATCTAGTCTCTGGAGAAAATGATTTAGATACCCACTGGAATACATAAGATTTAATGGATGTCGGTGCCATTTAAATTTTAGGTTTTGACGTAAGTAGGTCGAAGATTTAGGATCTAACGTGCGCCTGCTTTTTACTTGATTTTCTCTTCCGTTATACTTCCAATATGACACTCCTCCCGTAACTATAGGCCTATACTAAACAGCTGACTTACCTTTACTTTATCTTCTCTTCCGTTATACTTCCAATATGACACTCCTTCGGTAACTATAGGCCTATACTAAACAGCTGACTTACCTTTACTTTATCTTCTCTTCCGTTATACTTCCAATATGACACTCCTCCGGTAACTATAGGCCTATACTAAACAGCTGACTTACCTTTACTTTATCTTCTCTTCCGTTATACTTCCAATATGACACTCCTCCCGTAACTATAGGCCTATACTAAACAGCTGACTTACCTTTACTTTATCTTCTCTTCCGTTATACTTCCAATATGACACTCCTCCCGTAACTATAGGCCTATACTAAACAGCTGACTTACCTTTACTTTATATATAATTAGAAAGTTTTTCTTCTTGCCTATCGTTCGCAACCGCAGTTCATTATTTCTAATCTAATCTGTTCACCGTATACTTTGCTTTTTTCTCCAAGCCTACATTTACAAGCTTACCAGGCAATTTGTCTTTCTACATCTGATGGTCCAAATTTCTGCTCCATACAGAGCGACGCTCGTCTGTCTGCTGTATCATTACTTTTTCCATATTATCTCCGTCATTACAAACCTTTTCTTACCACTACAGGGTCTAACCCTCCAGTGATGCACCAGTATTCTAGCTTGACCCAATCACACTTTTCACGTGTGTTGCTAACAAAATTATTATCCTGTCACAGAGTTTTTTTTTCTAGACAACGTTTCTGAGTAACATATCGACGATGAAACAATTTCCACCGTGCCTCTGAATAAATTTTCAGCAAGAATGTCAAACAACTAAATCTTCAACATTCAAGTGAAGACTTTTGAATAAGTAAACGAATCTAAGAGTAGATTAAAAAAAAACTGACAGAGTAGCTTAAAACTCACCTGACAAAAAGTAAATGCAACGTAGTTTATGTTCGCTAAAAATATAAATCAAATTATCAATTATTGTTCACTGAAGGTGGGTTTTATATTTGCTAATCAAAAAAGCGTGTTACTACGATTGTTAAAGCGTAATATATGCTCGATTTAATACACAAATATTATTTAAAGTACGTTTTATAACACACTGGCCGTCGGGAATAATTTTTTTTTTAAATGACAAAAATTGTAAATAGTTGTTCAAAGAATATATTTTCTTAACAATATCCTTAAACATTAAGTATCCTTTCATTCCTTTTCTACTATATATTTCAATGGTATATCAATGCTAGCAGAAGTAAGTATAAAAGTCATACATCAATTTGTAAAACAGATCACTGCATTCCTAATATTTCTGTCTGTATTTTCTAGGTATAGAAATATTACTAACTGTTTAATAACAATAATTAACACTATTTAAAATTTATGATTTTGTCTAAAACTTTATTGATTAGAGTCGTTTGCGTTTTAGTAAGAGCACGTCCGACTAACAGGCCGCCATAATAATCATACGGAGAAAACACACACCGGATTTAGCTCTAAAGAAAACATTCATAATTAACAAAACCGCCTCTTGTTTGTTTTACTCAAGAATTTCATTAAAATTATAAAGAAGCTATTATTTTCCCAGCCTAGTTTTTTGTCGTGGTGTGGTATATTAATAAATGACCTCCAACGGTCACACACAAACACACGCTCGCGGTTCGAGAGAAACGTAGGCGGCGACTAAAGAAGAAAAAGAAGAAGAAAGATCTAGTTGATTCGGTTAGTTTCACTTAATATATAGGATTCAGTAAATTAACAAAGTTGTGGTAAAAATTTAATGATTAACTCTGCTCCGTTGGCTGACAAAACCGGCAATCAACAGCGCTTCTTTTGTTTGAAGGTGTAAAGCAGGAAAGACGAATCTGGAATTGTAAGAGAGTTGGCAAAGAGATAGGCGCGCGTCAAATAATCACTCTGTCGGAGCCACGGGACCGGAACCGATCTCATTCTTCCATTTCCGCAGCCTCGATTCCCTGCAACACGGTTGCTTTATTTTTTGAAATTGTTTTAATTTGTGCACGTTTTTGTTACGTTAAAGCGCGAAAATAAAACAAGGATTTGAATAAATATATTAAAAACATTTCGTTTTTTTCTTTTAAACAGCATAAAAAAAACAAATTACACATGACGTGTCAGGCGGGTGACACCGAGAGAAATATTTAAATTTTAATAAAAACGAAATAGTTGTTGGCAAAAACACATTCCGTCGTCGCTAACGCTTCCATTTCAGTTCTATACTACGTTTAGCTGAAACCTTTTGTTTTTTTTTTATTCGTTTGAACTTACACACGCGGAGTTTTGAATAATTCTTCCTCCCGCCCCTTCGTATCCCCCGACAGATTTTTTCACTTTGAAGTGCAAAAATAACACATCTTCACGGCGTTGTCATAACTGACAAAATACAATTCCCTCTCCGCGCCTGTGCCGACACCTCAGCACTTATCTCATAAAAACAATACAAAAACGTCATAAATGTTTGTTTTATTGTTTAAAACGAGTTATAACGAATTACACCTGTAGCCGAGTTACAGAAGAAATCTATGTTTCCAAATATACATACCGGTGGAGGCAGACAGCGCTCCACAGCCTATTGTATTAATAAACTTCGACACAGTCTACGCGCTATTACACACACACACACACACACACACACACACACACACACACACACACACCGTTGTTTTTGTTTAATCACGTTACTGAGAGAGAGAGAGAGAGAGAGAGACTCGGCTCGACACAAATACTTAATACATGAATTTGATGTGTGTCACCTTGCCTTTTTAAATGTTAATACCCTTTCATATTGTTATATTTAGACACCTTTTAGAAACAAACAAAAAGCCTACAGAGAGTATTTTTTTCTCCTATGTTACAATAGATAAAAGAACTGCTAGAGACCTCTGTCTCATTCTCTCTTTTTAACTACGTCATTCTCTCATCATCGTGTGCCTGTTCTTATTCTCCCCTTTTCGTTTCGTCACTTTCAGTATCCCTGTATATATCAGCTTCGATGATGTCGACATCGAACTCTATTCGTTTTGACGGTGTCGGTAATGAGTCTCACGGCACTCTAGATATTTCCCGCGTATCCGAGGTTTGTTTTTTCTCGTCATACACGGAGATTATAAAACATGAAGAGTGTAGAAATAACTTACAGAAATACATATGATTTTTCTGAAATATACCAGTAAAACAAGTTTGGGTAGAATCTTAGAAATTTAAATAGACTACTCTGTCTAGTGTCTATTCAGAATAAGAATCCGAAAATTATATATTATCCGAAACTACGTGCCAGGGTACCTTGGATCTTCAGGTTCAAAATTTATAATCCTAAAGTGGGTTTCTACGTCACTCTATCCGACATATGAAACGTGATATATTTGTAGATGAAAGTGAAAACCCTTCAAGAATGTCGACCAAGAACACATTTCTTCTTCTTCTTCTTCTTCTTCTTCTTCTTCTTCTTCTTCTTCTTCTTCTTCTTCTTCTTCTTCTTCTTCTTCTTCTTCTTCTACATCTAAATATCAGGCCTTGAAGGATGATTTCTTCTGAGAGCATCAACCTCTGGGATCCCGTCATCATCTGATGTCGTCTAAATACTTCCTAACTGGATCGACCTCTCATTATCTTCTCCAACGGACTTCCCTCAAAAATCATAAAAATAAATCCATTATATCTGACCACATGACCTAGAAATGTGGTCTTTCTCTTCCTAATTTTATAAGTTTCTTTTGTCTTTTATGACTTATATCATTTCAACGTTTGTTTACTTTTTATAGAAACAGGCCTTCTCAAATCTACGTTTCCTCTACTTCCAGTCAAGTTTTGTCTTTCTGTCCAGGTTTCACTTCCGTAAAGTTAGACACTCCAACTAGAGTTTTTCTAACTTCTACAGCAATATGATTAGAATATGATTATATTATTATATGAATAATATTGGAATACGATTCCTGTCCTTTCGAAAAAAACATAGCAAGTTCTACTCTTATTTTTACGTCTGGCATACTTATATAGTCTTCTGGGAAGCAAACACACATGTTCTGCACTCACTCACTTTCTTGGCTTTCCAAATTCATTCTCGAATTTTCTCCCTCATAATCTTCACTAAAATCGCCACTTTAGTCTTGCTGAAATTTATGTTTAGTTTCATTTGTTTTATAGTGTCAGGTAAAACTCTCACCATGAATGTTCGATACATGTATTGTCCGAAACACTCGAAAATACATAATAAAGAACATAACAAAGGGGAGAATAATTTTAAAAATCATTAAAGCGGTGAAGGTAAGTTATAATTAGCGTATTGTAGTAAAATCTCATAGCTGTGAATTCATTTCTTTAGTGCCATGATTGCTTCAATTTTTATTGTTAACCAATTCAAGTTTTTCAAAATAGTATTTTGATGTGGTGAACTTTATATTGGAAAGGAGGGCTTTAGACTACTTACTCCGGAAGTTTTTTTTTGTCACGTGCGAAGTCAAAGTTTTAGGACTTGAATGTCTTCTTCTTCTCATAGAGGGTAACAGATCTGCCGACCTGTTATGGCTTTAGTTACTCCTGGCGCTTCCTTGCACTTCCAACACTGTGTGGGTTTATAAGTAGGAATTGACTATTGTCAGGCGTCCTATTCAAATGGACTTAGCGATAGTGATAGATTTTATTGTGAACAGAAAGTACGGTATCCCAATCGTTAACTCAATATCGTCATTTAACAGTCTGTCTGGTCTCTGTATTCTTTGACAGCTGGCAGAATCTTCGTTTACGTTGTTTGTAAAGAACTTCGTCTTTCTTTATATCAGAACCCAAGAACCATTAGATAATTGGGACTTCTATGACGTTTAGGATTTTACTCGAATCCATTTTGTTTTAGCTCTATTTATCGTCCATTCATGGCTGATATTGAGCTTATTATTTAAACCTCTGTCTTACTGAAAAGTAACGTGATTTTGTCACTCCCAGCACAGTTGAAGTGAGTACCTTATTCAAAGGGGTTTTCTTTAAGAAAAAGTTTGCTCCATCCGGGTACGCGTCATGAAATACCATGGCCGTCGACATTTCTATGTAAAATCGAAACACGCCTGTCCATTTCATTGTATTCTACACGTCTAAGCAAGATTTCGCTTTCACAGTTCAAAGCAATAAATGATTAAATTTGTGTTTCCCTATCTTCATCTTCTATTATATGCCTAATGTGATATTTTCTTCTAATATTAATCCTAAAGATCTGGGTTTCCTTTAATTTCATTTTTACTTTATAACTTAATATATTTGTTGCTTCATCAATGTTTCTCACAACTGCCTAGTTTCTTTTCACAACTTTACAACGGATAATCTGTATTCTTCTTCTGCAACTCCATATTTAGAGTTTTTCCAGATAACCAGATAATCCGCTCCCCTTACATCAGATGTTCCTAGCTTCTGCTCCGTACAGTGATATGTTTCTATGAATTAAGTATCACAGTTTTTCCCATATTAATAGCTTTCAATACATTTCATCACTAAAACTTCAGAAACTTTAAATTTTACAGGCAGTGGCTTGAGATGGTTCCACAAAACGAAGACAGAAATGTGAGTGTGAAGGCAGATAGATTTTGTGAGCCATATTGTTTGCAGAGTGTCTGAAATATTTAAACCGTATTAGGGCATGTCACGAGAGCTAGAAGTTGCCGGAGATCGACGGATAGAACAAGAAGTTATTGAGGAAGAGTTACCGCATGCAGTTGTTATCAGTTATTTTGCTCCTCTGAAAGCAAGAAAAATGTGACCAGTGTAATTACTGGTTCTGTCAGCTCGTATAACAATTTTGTACTCATTAGTCAAATTCTCACCAAAGCTGTTTTCAACACTTGTACTATTTTAACTTGTATTAATTTATTAAGTTGGTGCAACAGCCTTTGGAGATTTAAAAGTACGCGGTTATAAAGCCTTTGTAGATATTTATAAAATACCTGTTAAATCAAAAACGCTAAATTCTTTATTTTAAGTGTTACTGTGTTAGAAGCATTGTATAACACATTATATATATCGTCAAGTATCGACTTATAATTAAGTCGAGTACTCAACTGCTTTTGAGTTTCATTTTTTATACTTGTAAGAAATGCTGCAAAATAGTGGTAGTCGCTGTTGTATCAACTGTAGTACGCTACGTGAATCAGACATAATATATACAAGGTGATGTCCAATGGAAACTCTCTTCTTCCCCTTGCTACACGTATAATGCCATGCTAAAGACTCAGCGTCCTGACAACTATGTGATAGGCTAACTCTCCCCCCTCTCTCTCGCTACTAATTTATCCCTCTGTATACCTTACTTACGTATCTATATATCGTCTGTGTATCTATCTATTTGCCCGTAGGGCATGTTGTTTGAGGTTTTTAGGCGTGAAGACGAATTACACTAAGTTACTTGCGCATTAATGTTTGTGATATAATGTTATATAGCCTACACCGTGTACCTGGTTATTTATAGATAATCCAAATGTAGTGCGTAACTCGTGGTCATGTGGTTGGAAGAAGCCACATTGAAAAACTGGTGTTTCCCGATAACGAATATACATAGTAATTGTTTATATACTCGTATCGTTTATTTACAGAATATTAACACGTATAAGTTATTTTATTTACGAACCATTATCATCCACACCATAATTAGCACTAATAATGCTTTCCTAGCCATGTCAATAATTTTTCCATACAAACTATTAAAGTCCAAATATTATATATGATGAGATGTAACATACACATAGTATTATAATATACACATTATTATATACCTTTAAAAGAGTAAAGGACGGAAAACAGAAAGAAATCGTCGTCCAAACTTACTGGAAAGTTATTGAAGGTTAGAATTTCTCGGAATCAGCAACCGGAGAAGAACACCTCGGATCGAAGTCAGCTGAAAGGAAGCTAAATTTCGATTTGGTTAGCAGCGGATTACAAATGAATTAAAAAAGAAAAACGATAACTAGAAGGCAAGGGTTTTTTACTTTTTTTTTGTATATTGTAATATAAAATTACAAGTATAATAGTATAAAGAATTGGATGTTCTTCGTTTGTATGTTGGTGTGTTCGTGTTAGTGTAGACACGCACCGGTATCTACGATAATGTTGTTTATCAAAGATGTAATCGTAATCGTTGAGGTTATTGGTGTTAATGTATTGTTTTTTATGGGTACGTAGTAATAGTTCACTCCTTTTATTTTAATATGGTTCGCGCACTTTGTTGTGTATCTCACTTACTTACCACACTTGAATACTTCAATTCTGTTCTGTGACGTTCCTTCTGAAATACATGCACTTCAAATACAAGAAAATATTCAGATTGAATATTTAATACATCATCACATACAATAGTAAATGAAGCAATATCTGATGAATATTCTGAATTGTACTAAAACTTTTTAAATTCTTCCGCCACCTGTGTCAGAACTGATTAAAAAAATAAATAAATTTACTTTTAATAGAAATGATACTCCTTTTGTGGTAATAAAATTGGAGGTTTATTAACAATTTGATAAGTGATAAAATATTTGACAATTAAAAACAATAATCAACAACCTTTCAATTACTGATTACAATAAAATTCAATAAGACTCTGTCTAATTCCTCAAGGCTGGTAGACCTGTTGTTAGTACAATAATTTAACTGCATAGGTTATGTTACTTTGATTCAATGAATTACCATATTTCGTTAGGTTCTTTGAGGTAACATGATACCAGTCACAAGATGTAATACAAATATTGATATAGAATTAACAATACTGAATAATAATCGAACAAATATAAAAAATCAAAAATAGGTACCATATGTCTGGTATTTATGAAACTATCGTACGCGGGTATGCGCACGCATCTCTAATACTAGTTTGCAATTATCAAGCTGTACGACTTGTACAGTATTTAAAAATGTATTACTTTCGTTTAATAATTAGTTTAAAAATCATTTATTCACAAGAGAAAAATTTCTCAAAAAACTCTTGTTAGTAATTCTATTTGATTTGAATGTTACTTGAGAACAGATCGGTAATATTGAAATTATCAAGTTACCGTAACGATTTCTGAGGTTAGAATTAACCGGTGTTGTTACAAAGGATAAGTATTTCTTACTAGCTATTATTTCTTAGACTATACATGTAAACATTTTATTCATATACTTTAATATATTATTATCAGAATTACATTTATTCCGATTGTATGAAAATTAATAAAGTAGATTTCGAAACATCGAAAATTTCAAAAAAAATACGTTTAGTCAAATGAGTGACTATATATTCTTGTGTTCATTAAGAATTATTTCCAAACATTATATTTTAAATTATTATAATTAATTAAAATATTTTTATAATATTTTAATAATGGCGATTTAAATCTTTCCTCAATTCTGATAATTTAATTACTGTTTTTCGATACTCAGCATTATCTGACTTGCGTAGTATCGAAAGTTAGCTTTTCACAAAAATTATTATTTTCGTTCAAATATTGTTTAAATAAAATTGTACTCCCTGTTTCCTATTTAACACTTCACTCGCAAGTATGGTCGACATTATACACTGACCTACTTGGTTAATTAAAACAATTCCGCACTTTTTCACTCGTATGTATGAATGTTGTATTAAGGTTAACTGTATGTTGTGTACTGACGTAAATGGCGCGCACAGTTTTAAAATATAAACTCCTTCTTTTTTTGTCTCGAGCGGCGTGGCCTATACGTTTGATGGTTGATCGTAGACTGTCTTGTACCTCTGAAGCGTCTCTCGGTCGTCTGCTGAAAGTCATTCATTCCATTGGCTGGATGCGCTATACTCTCTGACCCGAAAGCCTTCGTTTTATTAAAATATTTAATTTTTTGACAAAATTGAGTTTGGGTTGGAGGCTTTTTTACGTCATCACTGGTACAAAAATTTAACTGGAAAGTTTAAAATTACCATAACTTTCTTATCTTACGTCCTATCGTTAATTGGTTGATATCAATGAATTCAGGGCGTTTTGCTTGTTAAAATAAGTCCAAAAACGCTTATTTTTCGTTCATTACTACTATCACAATAACGATTTTATTTGTTATTTCTGGTGTATCTTATTTTTATAAGTCCGTTACACCAGATTTTACTTAAATATAATAAAACACTTCTTATCTAAACACTTTGAGTCTATATCTCAGTCGGTTTAATTTATAATTTGGGAATAACTGTTCCCTACACAAATCTCGCTATGGCGTCATTAAGCGTCCATGTTAGATTTTTCATAAACATGCTTAGAACTAATTTTTCTTATATAAAATGATCATATTACTATCTAATAATATTAGTAATGTTTATTTACACAATTTTACACTATAATATTTATGTATGACTGTGGTTAATTTAATATTTACATAAGTTCAAACCTCTCCTATGTTTCTTATACAATTTTTCATCTTATTTTTGGTCTCTTCATATAAATCATATCACTTAATGATTGTAATTAGTGTACACACATAGTACCTAATCTATTATATATAATGGTTATCTTTTAATTAGCTCAGAACTTTTTAATCTTTCAGTAATGGCTCTGTTCATGTTGTATCATATCATAATAGTTATTTATTTTTTCTAATACAACAACTAAATTGTTATTGTCCTATTTGGTTTGGATTCCCAAAGTAGCATTAGATATTATTCTAACTTTTGGTAATGTTTTCAATTACTTTTACACAAGTTTATATGCTATATTTTTCATAAATAACTGGTTGGTCATTGTTTGTTTACATTTGGTTTTCTTCATAATGGTCATTTGGTTTTTAAATGTTTATATATTATATGACTGCTTTTATGGTCATCATCTGTTCTCAAAGTAGCTTTGGGATTTCCTCTTACTACTGGTAACAATTGTAACAATCTGTGCTCAATATTTGATACAGTATTTTTCTTAACTAATTAGCTATACAATGGTTCAGCTTACTTCTGGTCATATGTACATTGTTAGTTGGTTTACAATAATTTAGTTATAATACTGTTCTTATCAAGTTCAGAATCTGTTCTCAATGTATTATCAGATATTTATCTCACTACTGGTAATACTCTTATAACCATTGATATTGGTTTTGATACTGTACTTTGCTTAACTAAACTGGTATACTTTTCTCATTTCTGCTATTCTCTGTGTCATTATGTTTGACTTGTTCTATTTACATTGTTTTGCATTATATTACATTGTTTCTTAATATTTATTATTATTACTTGTAATAAATTCTCGTTTAATAACATATTTGATGATCAGATATTTATACTAATATGTATCATTTTCTGTTGTAATAGGTCTCTTCCTTGTGGGTTGTGTAACAATGTACCATCTGTTTTAGTGCAGTATTTTTCTACTACTAAACTGACTTCACTATGTGACATATGTTTAAATATGTGACACTTAAATATTTTCAATATGTGACACTATGTTTAACATAATACTTTAACTAATTTGTTACACATGTTTATACAATTCCTTCTTAAACACTAACACTAATCTTTCTTGTATTATTTACAATGTTTTTCTGGTCAATGGTGGAATTTAATTCCTGTCATGTTTGATATTTAACAAATGTCTTTTATTTGTTGTTAGTTTTTTATGAACAATAACATAATTGTTCTATTTTGTTCTAATCTGGTGGTCTTATGATCATGTGTATTGGTTACAACTTTATTAAATCAGTCCCACTCATTGTCTGTGTTTATTTGACTATTTTTAATTTTTTGTTGTTTCATCATAAAATTAACATATTTTTCACACTGTAAACTTCATCACTGTAATTGTTTGTGTGGTTTATTCAGTTGAAATAGTTAGTTATTCACAGGTTTCACATTTGTATTAAGTACACACTGTAATTGTTTGTGGTTCCTTAAATGTTTCACACTGGTTTTCTTGTCACACTTATAATCATTTCTTTTGTCACTTACATTGTTTTTAGTACATGTGGTTTATGTTGAGTCCTTATATCTTCTGTCCATCTTCTTTCTTCTTCTTGGTGCTCTTCCTGGTCCTTCTTCTTTCTTCTTTATTCTATATTTTCATTGTAGTTGCTATTTTTATTTATCTCCATTGTTGTTGGAGCTTGTTGATCCTTGTTTCGTTGATTCCCCTCACTGTTGGATCCTATTGGGTCTAGTTACTGATATTTTGTTTTGGGCTTGTGGCATTTTCTTTCTTCATTTTGTATTTAATGTTGATATATTGGTATTCTCTTCTTCATTGTTGGATTTTTTATTAATATATTTGTAGATACACACTTATATACACTTAGGTTTATTTATCTAGATATATTCTCATGTTTTTCTCATACTTGACATTACATTCGTTTATATTATGTAGCTACCATATTTTTGGTACTGTTACAATATACACCGCAAGGCTAACATCATTCCTTCCTTGTTTTTCTAATAAATTAGTCTCCCGATCCATCTTAACGGTCAAATAGCTAAGTATTTCATGAAACGACGGATTCATCAGTTATCATCATATTCTACCCATTCATCAGAGGATTTCCATATTTCGTCCATTTTTCAAAGATAACTCTACCTTCTGAATTTCCCATCTTTACCTACCAGGGTGAGGCTACAGATCGTAATTGTCTCAAATCTCCAAAAATAAACGTAATTGGAATTTCTCAGACAGGCCCAGCATCATAATTTTCCTTTTTTTTCACAACAAATATTGTAAATAAAAAAGCCTTGACACGTATTCCATGAGGTAATACATCCCTCAGCAATAAGAATAAAAATCATATTCGACATTGTTTTGTTTTGATAATTTTTGTTGTTTACACTTGTCACAGTTCTATTTGGCCGTAAGTTTTTAAATGGAAGAAAAGTAACTTACTACTTGACGAAAAATCCAAATTAATTTAACACATAATAAATTGTTTACAAAGTTAAATGTATCAAATATTAAAATCAATTTAAAATTAATATCACAGGCGTTAATATTTCAACTTATTTCATTAAAAAATCCAAGAGAGATTGTGGAACAATATAAATATGGAACAAACAAAGACATTAAAATCATATTTTATATAAGAGGCCCAAGGTGTTGAAATTACGAAATCCGTATCACAATAACAAAAGCAATTATTTGAACAAATTAATGCCAGAATAAAAAAGGTTAAACGTAGATTTCTTATTGGCCGAGGCTCCCCTGTCCAAACGTTGCGACAAGCGGTTTCCTATGTTCTCGGTTGATTCCGGCACATGCTTTAGACTTTTGTACAGCAATATGTTGTTAATTTGTTTCTCGTGTTTGTTTGCTCGGAACATTAAAAAGTCGTAACAGTATTGTGCGAACAAAACTGTTATACAGGCCTAGAGATGTCGTATTTTACGGTGTATATTTGTAAATATCTCTGCAGTATTTTGCTTCAACACACGCTTTTTACTTATCAGAACTGCAGGCGATACTATAATTCTGAGCCCACTAAACTTGATGGGAGTTTACTTAGATGGCTTAGAAATTTTATTTGCCATAAAAGCCTCAACCGGCGTAGGATTCACAGTTAACTTGGATTCACAAAATACAAACATACACACACGCGCACGCGCGCGAGTTAAATAATACGTAGCATTGGGCGTATGAGTTTAAGGTTTGGAGTGACTTACAGTTTGGCGTATCGTCACTAGATAAAAAAAACCTGTGAGTCTTTCCGAGGAGGATAGTGTGAAAGATCTATGGGTCTGTGCAGGCCGTCAATGGCGCGTGAAAAGTATAAATAACTCTCGAGTAGATGCTGCAGACATAATAAGATAAGTGGTGAAGCACGGACACCACTGTGGATTGGCACTTGGAGGAATGAATTAAACTAAAAGGGATGTAGCGGATGTGAAGTTTGTGAAGTGGAGATAATAAGTCCATAGAGTAAGAAAAGATCAAGAATAAGATAAATGGACAGGAAACGGGATCGACCAATGTGCTTGACCATGAGGATTAGTCAGAACACGATCCACTAACCCCCGTGTCCCATCAAACAATCAAACAACGTGGCCCATCTGTACTAATAACCTTAATTTCTCTCTTAAATAAGTGTTATAGGTGCTTGTTGTTAAAGCGGAATTTCTGTTTCGCTTAATGGCCTGCCAAAAAAAAGTGGCATTACATTAAAATTAATGGAATGTATTGTAGGCATGACATGAATGTGTGAAACAGGTAAGCAGAAAGTTAAGTTATTTATAATTTTTTTAAGTTGGGTGTTACCAACTATCCATAGCGTATTATTTGTGACGATTGTCGTAAAAAAAGTCAGAGGCTCTAATGAAACTCTCTTGAACATTTGTTTGCGCAAATGTTGCGCAATTGGGCCTTAGGCTAAGGGGACACTTTTTGGTCTGTTTTCAGAACTCAACATCAGTTCATGCTTGACAGGGTACCTGAGTGGATACCTTCCGCTGCGAGTCTTATACGTACAGCTATTGTCGCTTCCCGTATCCTGCACAACAGAAGCTTCTGTTGTAGCCAATCACCACGTTGTAAACCTATTTTTCCCATTTCGTTGGGTATGTCTGCCCCTCCCCTTGAACTCTTGGGTCTACCTCGTTTCCGTCGTGTAGATGGAACCCAGTCTGACATCTTTTTGGATCAGACAGATCAGATCAGACATCCCTCCATAAACAGTGAGAATAAAACCAGCAATGAAATTGCAAATCGCATAATGAGTGGTAACAGAGTTTTTTATGCCGACCAGAAAATTTTCAGATTCAATTTAATCAGCAAAAGAACCAAACATGGATTATACAAGACCTTAATATGATCAGTTGTGACGTATGCTGCGGAGACCTGGACACTACTTAATAGTGACATACATAATTTAAGAGTCTTTGAAAGAAGAAGTCTAAGAAAAATCTTTGGACCAGTGAAGGAAGGTGAAGAATGGCGCATAGGGAAAAATAGGGAATCGGAGGAATTGATAGATGGCGAGGACATAGTGAGGTTCATCAAGTCTATGGGGATGAGCTGGTTGGGACATGTGATGCGCAAGGAGGACGACAGAATGCCCAAAGCAAATCTTAGAGGGACAATAGATGGGTAAAGAATGAAAGGAAGACCTAGAACAATGTGGCTACAGGACGTAGAAGATGATCTCAGGGAGATGGGTATCGGGGATTGGAGGCGGAGGCTGGAGGACCGAGGTGTTTGGAGGGACTAGTCGGCGAGACCAAGGCTCATCGCGGGCGATAGCGCCAGAGGAAAGAAAGAAAGAAAGACATCCGTTCCAAGGGTACTGCCGTACTAGGCATCCGTTACCGTACTAGGCACTTTGTATTTATGTCGTCTACCCTGAGACGGTAGTTGTTGCTCAATTCGAGCCGCAGATTTGAATGACTGGAAGTCAGAGGCGTCTAATAAGGCACGATGAAATAGTGTTTCGTTGATCTGTGGCTCTGTAGGGAGGAATGTGATCGGAATTTTCAACGAGGTACCAATTACACGCCTTGACTCTATTGCTCAGAAATGGCAGAGTAATCGGCTCGCTTGAACCAGAACTTCGCGGTTTCGCCCGTTACTTTACTTGACCTGTAAGGCGGAGGTTATTTGGGCGCAGCTCGGCAGGTGCGTGCATCCGCGTAGTGTAGTGGATCCGGAATGTACCTGCGTGGCAGTAAAAACAGCCATCACCAGTTGCATTCCTCCGGTGCACGCGTGTGGCCAAAAAATATCATTAAGGCGTTAAAAAGTACTTAATAAACGACGGTTCTAATTTGTTGCAAGCGAGCGGCCGGTTGCGTGTGCATTATATAAAACCCATTAACCGATGTGACTGCTTAATGTGATATAATCGTAAAATCGTTTTTACTGCTAACATACCGTGTGTTGTATATAGAAGTCTGTTTCTTCTCATAACTGGGCCCGCCGGCTCCCGGTGAGTCACAAAAACCGATACCAATGTAGAGCGTACACTTGACTGATACCGCCCCCTCGCGGCTCTGCCGTGTAGTTCTTACACCACATGCGGCTTTCACGGTCTAAACGCTTTTACGTTTTCATTTATTTCTGGAAACTTCAATACAAACACTTGACTATCCACTTGCAACGATTCAACGAGCTTTTGAACGATTCGGTTTTAATCAGTGGGTTTTATGTTGAATGTGTTTTTTTTATCGACTCAGTTGTTTTTTGGTAATGTACAAACCACATGCGGTCAACCGCCTCTCCCTCTCCCTCCACCCACTCTCTGTCTGTCTATCTGTCTGTCTGTCTCTGTCTCTCTCTCTCTCTCTCTCTCTCTCTCTCTCTCGCTATCTCGAGCGCGCGCGCACACACACACAAATGTGTGCATGAACGAAGGAATTTAACATTAAGAATGTCTTCACTGTGCTGTAACTTTATGTCCATGTATTATTTACGAGAGTTTGTATAGAGTCCAAGTATAGTTTCTGAGAAAGCGTTGCTGCGTTGACTGGTGTGAAGACACACTGACATATCTATACGAAAAACATCAGAACGTAGTTGATAGAATCTGCACGTTCTGCTACGTCAGAGTACTAATTAACTGATGTAAACAGTCGGATAGAAGAGAAACTTGAACATAAATCTCCGCGCGTAACCAGTGCCAACCACGCTGATTTGACACTGAGATTTCCGATGAAACAAATCTCATTGTACCTTGGTGTGTTACGTTGTTCGTAGACGTGATGACATAGCGTCAACATTAACGGCTACGTGCTCAGAGCGCCCGTGCTCTGAGCGCCAACGATGAAATCGTGCTCTGAGCGCCGATACTGATAAGCCCGTGTTCTGTGCGCCGAACTTATCTATACATCATTAGACGCGGTAACACCTGGCTGCATATCTCTGTCCGTCCGTTGTTGCCCAACTCCGTTGCCAACACTAGTGGTCCTACAAAAATTTGTACAAAATTCATTGTATATGGACATTATCACACCACTAGTAAGCTCTCGCAGCTGCAGAACTCTGTTTTCAACGAAATACTGCACATTTATTTAAAAAATAATTTTAAAAAATTGTAACAAAAAAAAGAAAAATTCTTAAAAGTAGGCATATGTTTAAGAATCTTATTTAGCTTAAACGAGGTTCTTCGATAGTTTAAGATCTTCGTTTAAGCAGGGTTCTTTGATATAGCCAGACTCGAGCCTGGATGAAATGTTAGCGCAGGTTGAGATCCTATCTGGTATGGAATATTCAGACCAATGTTCGGATTCATTTTAACTACGTAGAGAAAAATTGTATCGTAACTATTGTATATACTGTGCCCATTCCATTGCTATAGCCAAGACTGAGCTTAACAGTCAGGCTTTCTGTATATCATAGTATCGTGTCAAATGTACTGGATATATTTTCTTTTCAGTTTAGTGTTGTGCGAATGCCCTCTACCAAAAGTTCATACCACATTCCATAGATATCGAACCGTACAACTCGTTGCATTCTTGATGAATTAACATAATGCTTGTTAGGTAAGGGGATAAACGTTCTTAGTACGAACTGATGTCAAGGTAAGTAAAAACAGTATTAACAAAAGTGTGAAATAAAATAATATCACAGTGCTATTTATAAATAATATAATTTATTTACTTTTCTTAAATAAATAATCTCCTTATATTTTTTAATATTGCGTATTTTAATTTCCCACATTAAAATAGTCTGATTTGAAGAAATATGACATTGGTACACGTTTTGTAACAATCGACAAAAATTATAGCCATATTGGATGAGTAGGTTTAATTTGAGTGAGTTGCGTTTTAATTTGTTTGCATTTCTGAACATTTTGCAATGCAGGATTAGAGAACTTGATCAAGTTTTATTAAAAAAACGAGGTAAAGTGGTGTGACATGATGAAAATGTTGCAAACGTTTACGGTAAATCTAGCATGTATGAACGAGAGGTTTATGAATGTTACACCGCTTCAAAGATAGTCGTGAATGAGTTGAAGCTGAAGATCAATAACAAAATGAATAATGTGGTATAGTGTTCCAAGAATGTTTATCCTTGGGTGCTATGATGAATAACGACCACTTTTGGGCATGCTGTGTTACACGTCTAAAGTTATTCAAAGGGAACGGCAAGACTAGTGAAAAGACAACCTATGGAAATTACAGCACAATAATGCATCAGTCCACACATCTTTGCATGTTATGGTTAATTCAGTGTTTGTGCATAAATATTGTTAGGATATACGTGACATAAGGTTTAGCCCCTCAATATTTTTGTTGAACCCCGCCCGAAATAATAATCTGCGTACTCCCATTAGGGATACGGCAACACTGATTGGTTTGTTACAGATTATAAGCTCACAGCGTCCGTTTGTTAAAGTACTGTTTTATTATCATCAGTTTACAACAGGTTTAAAAATCAATTTAAAATGAATGGCCCATTGTCTGACTACGTCACGTAAGAAATGTGATACATTTCCTGCAAAAATTATTCATAGAATGCAGGAACAATATGGAGACTGTTGTTTGAATGAGCGCGTAGATTCCGAAAAGTTCGAGCCTTGTACGATCGCACCCGAAGCACATCTAAGAGCGCCTCTGGTCACATCAGACGTCACACGTCTCATTCTGTCATTCGGTTGATGATGATGATGATAATCTTGACCATGAGTATTACGTGCATTTATTGTACACAAATTAGGCGAGCGCGTGCGCTGAGTGGTCTGACACCGAATAAAACTCCACGTCTAATCTTATGTACACATAAACACATACACATACACATTTAACCAAAATAAATGGAGGTACACAATGTGGATTTTTATAATGTCTCGTACACTAGTCTAGTTTTAAAGAATATTATAGTTCATTTAAAGTATAATAATAAATTAACCAAATTTATATTCTATGTATAAAATTTGAGTTTCTAATTAATTACAGTAGAGCTAACTCTGTTGTTTGTACGTTATTTTACAATTTTATTTTTTAATACTACAAAATCCTTAAATTCGTATTGACCGTCAATCAATTAATTTTTTCTGTGAAGGGTTTGTGAGGATCGATCAAAAAGTATAACATAAATTTTAAATTATTTGTGTAGACATTTCGACAATATTTATTGTCATCATCAGGACCTGTGTATGAATACAAAAGAAATGTCAAACACAACGGATTAATTATTTGAGTGAACATGTTTGTGTATGTGAGTCTGTCTGTCTATGTGTGCGCGCGCGCGTATGTGTGTATCATTGTATATGTGAAGGAATTGAAACAGTTTGTTTTACATCTACAAATATTTTCCCTAAATGCAACGAGAAAATTATAATATCCCAGAACATAATTTATACAGTATTTCAATTTAAATTTCTCATAATGTAATGGTACTTGTAATAATAAAAAGCAGTAATCAACAATTATATACTGTATTAGAATTGGTTCAGAAAACGTTTATACATATACCTGTCAACATATAGCATAGTAGACATATAGCTAAATACAGATTATAGGGATGTTCAATTATGTAAATAATTAAAAGTTATTTTTATTATGTTTCACTCACTACTGGTATTGAAAACACCGTCATTAATTTAGAGAATTCTAAATTACACAATAACTGTAGAACTTTACAAACTTACATAAGAGAATTTACATACTATTACAAACACAAGTTTATGGTACACCTATCTATCAAGTGAAAATGGATAATACTTACAACCATATTGTTGTAACTTAGTATTTTGCGAGAACTATGTATATACAGGTATATACAGAGTACTATAGAATATTTTAAAATTATGTATAGGCCTATGTCAACAATCACACCCTCTCTCTCACCCATTCTCCCTCTACCTCGTATTCTCACTCGCTCTCTCACTCTCTGTCTGTCTGTCTACCTGTCTGTCTGTCTGTCTGTCTGTCTGTCTGTCTCTCTCTCTCTCTCTCTCTCTCTCTCTCTCTCTCTCTCTCTCTCTCTCTCTCTCTCTCTCTCTCTCTCTCTCTCTCTCTCACTCTCTCTCACTTTGTCTCTTTCTGCAATGGCACTCTAACACTCTTCACATCTCTATTTACACTATCCTACTAACATAAATTAGAGAATTATGTACCAGATAACAGTGTAGACTGTTATCTGGTAGACTGTTATAGAGTTGAAACAAACTGTTTCAACTCCTTCACATATAGAATAATACACACATACGCGCGCGCGCGCGCACACTCACATACACAAACACGTTCACTCAAATAATTGATCTGTGGTGTTTGATATTTCTTTTGTATTCATACACAGGTCCTGATGATGACAATAAATATTGTATAGTATAATTTAATACTAATGTTACTTTAATTACTATTATATAATTTGTATTATTACATGGGTCATCAATCGTTTAACAGGAACATCAATCGCGTAACACAAGTAGTTATGTCGAGTTTAATAATGACTATGACTCAAGAAGCGATTAAAGGTTTTGTCAGGTTCGTTTATTTACCAGACATTTGAGTTAACGTTTAGACAAAATTTACTGTCATCACGAGTAGGCCTACGTAAATAAGCTCAATACAAAAGGGATTAATTGCCCTACACCTGAGTGCTGTATTTTGTGAATCTGTGTGTATTTGGTACATAAAGATTAATATAATTACTCATACGTAATGGGTTACTCATACTATTGTTATTTTGCGTATCGTATTGTACAATTGTAACATCCGACACATGTTAATGGTCATTATAGGCTACATATTAATTAATTTTGTATTGCTCGTATACGCGACCCCGCACATGGTGGTGATGGTGATGATGATGACGATGATAATGATGGTAGTGAATGTTGCCAAAACGTTGAGACTGTTTTAAAACTGTTTATTCGGTCCCCTGGCCAGAGCGCCCATGCTATGAAAGGTGTAAATGGACTACTACTTCAGCTTACTAATCCACCATTAATTGAGCCCCTTTGTATTTTTAGTTGACAGACAATAAAAATTGTAGCTGAAAATCACATACAACATCGTAAGCTGTCGGTTTACATTAATGAGACAAGTCTTTTTAAAAAGAGTGCGATGTAGAAATGCACCAAGTTTATTTGAAGGTAATTAAACTTATATTACTAAGTACTTACATATTTTTGCGTTACACACAGGTTGGTCTACGGGTTCATAAAAATACGTGTTTAAGGGCACATATTGTGTATTTACATAACCGTAAACCGTAAATAACATTACATGAATTTGTGTAAATTTAGACTAATGGTTTATAATCTATTCGAGTCAGTAGTGTCATAGGCCTAGTTGTTCGGTCACTGATCTCTACCACACTACCTGAGTGGAGTCGTAGAGTGTTGAAGAGTATTGACTAACCGCTTTCCTTATTCGCACTCTTTCATTAGTTGTAATTTGACATTTGGTTGTACGCTCAGTACTGTTACTTGTGGTCAGTTTTGAAGTTTTTTATCTGAATGGAGGTTATTACATCAACTAAAGGGAAACCTCTGATTCATCGTGAGGGCTATTAATACAGAGCTAAGTTCAAACAAGCATATTGCATTCTAGTTGTGTACGAAATAGAAAACATCAGGTTAACGAGGGCTCATCAGAATAAGGAACGGAATCATCGTGGCTTCACAGAAGCAGTGGTTGTGCGCCAAATTTAACAGAACCAGAAGTAGCAAATGCATCAAAAAAACAGCGCAAGGAGATGTTCATCAGGTTTCGGCAGTTTCTAATGAGGATCTCGATATGGTAAAAAAAGTACTGAAACACAATACCGCGAAGTGAATCGTTGTAAAAAATTGAGAAAAGCTCTAGGAACTATGCAGAATCAGGCTAACAGTCAAGAATTTTTCCTCAACGACTCTTACGAAACCTCTTACGGAACACAATTTTGAAAGTAACAATAAGTTTGGAAAGGGACAGAACATTTTTTTGAAGATTTGAACTTTTCATTACCTTGCCGGAACTTATAAAATTTTATCGAAACTGAACACCCAATATATAGCCTAAAGGATACTAGAGTTAAGCCACTGAAACGACTATTTATCTCACAGTGTGTTAGCTTACAAAATAAATAATACGAAACTTATCTTAAAAAATTTACTGTTCTGAAGGAACTGGTATAATGTCAACTATAACGAATGTTTCTGCAGCAAAATTTAAAATGTACGCTTCGTCGGTAATTATAAAGAAAGTGAAGAAATACTTTCGACATGCAGGATGGTTGCAGCCATAGCTGTCAGGTCTGTTTAGATATTTCAATACTGCTGTTTGTGATTGTGGAAATGTGTCCGAATTACGCATGTTGGTTTTGGGCTATGTCGTATCGTAAGTGGTTGAACAATCAAGATGTATTGCTTTATTTATAGAATGTTCTTAGAGAAAGATATAAACTGTTCTAAGTCCTAGTAAGAAGACATTTCTACGCACTCTAATATATATATTTATTAGAGGAAAACTTAAATTGCTAAAAACTGAAGCAGAGAACTACAGCTCAAATCGCGACTTTTGAGGTAGGTCTTGCGAACAGAAAAGACTTGACTAACTAAAATTCTCTTTATAAAAATCAGGAAAGAATTAGAAAGAAAGAAAACACGACGTTACAACTGGCTGCCTAAAATTAAAAATTGATAATAACTAATTGAAAAAACTAAAAACTGAAAGCAATATTTAAAAACTTATTTGAATATTTAATTTTAGAATTAAAAAATTATTTTTATCACACCTGCGCTTAAGAACTTGTTTAGCTTGAGCGAGATGTTCTATACAATCATCTTTGTAACAAGACGCTCAAACCTATCCAGCACCGGTACAGAATATTAGAGCAATGTTTAGATTTGCGTGAACTATAGAATAGACAGAAACTTATAAATTCCCTTTCAACGTCCAATTCCAGTCCTTAAATCGAGTAACCATGCTTTAATTTGTATGTAATTGGACGAGAGAAACAGGTCCTCAGATTAAAGTCGACCGTTTGGCATTTGTCTGCCTGCAGAAATGTAAGATCTTGCCGAATTTAGCCTGAATGGAATGTTAACCATAATTCTAATGCAACCTTTACTACGACAAGTTTCTTGATTTGGAGCACCAAGAGCCAAAATTGAACTCAAAATTGTAATAAAATTTTAAAAATTTATAAGACAATCAACTGAGAAATTTTATTCAGATAAAAAATGCAATCTGTAATAGATCTGTTTGACAGAATTAATATCTGTCAACACTCCTTACAAATTTTGGATCGCTTTCAAAAATTTGTAAGCTGTTAAATTTGAAATTTTCAGAGGACCGATAGTGTTGGTTACGGAGTTGGCGAGCAGCGAATAGACAGGTATATAGCCAGGTGTTATCGCGTATAATTTTGCATAGATAAGCTCGGCGCTCAGAACACGGGTTTATCAGTCTCGGCGCACAGAGCACGATTGCTGCGTTGGCGCTCAGAACACGGGCGCTCTGAGCACGCTACGAACATTAACAAGGGGGGGGGGGGTGACAAATCAGATGAGCCTGCTTAAAAATAAACTTGACCGAGCTAAGCGAGTTCTCAGTTTTTACTCTACCGTTTGTCATTTGTCTGTCTGTCTACCTATTTGGGGCATGTCTCACGATAATTTTTGAAAAGTATCGACCGATTTTCGTAAAGCTTGGTATGCGTCCACACTATTACTCTACAGACCCCTAAATTGTTTTTTAAATTGATTCCCGTAAAAACGGTAGGACGGGAGACAAAAATGTGAGGGGTCAAAATTGTGAAAAAGTCACAAAAATCCATGTGGAGTATCAAATCAAAACGTATTTTAACCTGAATCTAAACACAGTGTTTAATTTTAACCATTTCGAAATTCTGGGATGCCAGGTCACAAAAAGTGCGTTAAAATTTTCATACAATTGCAAAAGTCCATGTGGGATATCAAATTAAAGACAATTTAAATCAAAATCTAAAAATATTGTAGAATTTAGGAAATTTCAAAACTTTAGGATATGACGTCTCAAAAAGTTTAACAAAAATTTTAAAAATTCAGCGGATTGCTAGACCAAATAGATTATTAACTCAAATTCGCGTTTAGTATGAAAATTTTTAAGTTTGTGTCTATCCAGTGGCGAAATTAGGAGCTGCTCCTGGGGGGGGGGATGAGAATAGCTTCTGAGGAGGGATGAGACTAGCTTGAAGCTAGGACTCCCCATTTTCCTCAAGACAAATGAGAAATTCAGAATTCTTCCCGTATAATTTTATAAATACATTTTATAAATTATTTAAGTCTCAAAAGTTTTTGAGTAAAGCATTTGAAGTATAGGCCTACTGCAAGTGCATATGTTATTTACCAAACGTTGAGTAAGTGTTATAATTAAGAAAACTCAATTCATTAATTATCAAATATTATAATTCCTTTTATTTCTACAATTATTTATAAGCCTTATTTAACCGCGGGCAACTGGCTTCCCACGTTAAGTGATTATAGAATTTCGCTGAAGTTTTAATAGTCTGGGGGCAACTGTCTCTATCTATCTGGGGTATGTCTCACGATAACATTTTAATACATCAACCGATTTTCATAAATCTTGGCACGTGTGCCCACACTTTTATCCTACAGAACGCTATTGTTTCTGAGATTGATTCCCTCGAAAAATGGGGGCAGGAGGCAAAAATATACAGTAAGGAGGTAAAAATTGCGGAAAATCCGAAAATCCGTGTGTGGAAGCAAATTACAGGAAGTTTTAACCAGAACCAAAATATAGTGTTTACTTTTAAACATTTCAAAATTTTTGGCGCCCAAGACCAAAAAGTGGTTAAAATTTTAATGAAATCGCAAAAATGCAAGTGGGATATTAAAGTAAAGAGAATTTTAACACAAATATGAATATAGTGTACAATTTAGGACTTTTTAAAGGTTTAGTATACCAGGGCCCAAAACAAGGATTAACAATGAGGTAAAAGTTTTTAAAAATCCAGAAAAGCATCAGACTAATGGGAATTTTAACCCAAATTCGAATGAAGTGTAGTAGTGGATCACGTTATGAGGAATTTCGTTCAAAATACAAACTCGATATCTGGAATAATTCGAGAAAACTAAATCTATCAACACTCCTTGCAAATTTTGGATAGATTTCAAAACGTTTGTAAGGTATGTTTATAAAAGTCTATAGTGTTATCAGTTATCTACAGAGTGTAACGTAAAAGGTGTGCTTACTATACATAATCGCATTTGGTACATGCCTATAAGAAAATATCGGTATGGAGAACCATACATGACTTCCATGTTCTTCCATGTTCTAAGAAATATATTTAAAATCATTTTCGAAATGAAATATTTCCATAAAAACTACTTCTTTCTTCAGCCTTAACCACAGTACTGTGGTCACTAACGTATACCACCTCTTGTTAGCGCACTCGATTTTCACTGATGATGGCAGTCTATAGCACTGCCGAAACGTCTGATTTACAGAAAACAATGGACTCCGGCCAAACAGCACGGGAAGGAATTTTAACAACAAACTACTTCTTTGTTGCCGATAACGTAGTACACAACTAAAAATTATCCCCTTCCCCTTCAACTATCATTTTCGTTTATAGAAAATTACCCTCTACCCCTTCAACTACCCTTTTCATTTATAGAAATTTCATCTACCTTTCTTCAGTGGATTATTATGACCTTCTTTTCAGGATACTTTATTTATCAAAATTAAGTACTTCACTCTTGTTAAAACATAAAACGTTGCAGGTAAACTACCCCTTCCCTTTAACCGATCTTCACCAAAATCACCAAAACCTTGAGTCCTCTACAACTCAGGCACACATGCAAAAAATAATTTGATTCTGTTTGAATTTGGGGCAGTTATCGTCACAGAAAAAATTCTACACACAGATAGACACACAGACACTTTTCGGAAATAACTTTTCTTCATGTTTTGTGGGTAGTACAATGAGGATCATCCTTTATCTCGAACACGATTTTTTTTCACCATCACCATACTTCCATTTTCTTATGGAACATGGAAGTAAAAACGTTCCTATAAACTTAGGTCCATAATTGTCTGGCCGCCATTTTGTATTTTTCGAGAAAAAATTATATCTCAAGAAGGAATTGAGATATCTTAATGAAATTGGGCACACGTGTTTATATTAATATTCATTAATAAATAAAAGAATGGTGGTTATTTTATGATCTCAAATTTCAAAATGGTGATCACTTTACTTATTTGAACACTACCAACACTCTAAATTTTAATTCTATCAAATTACAACTTATTAAGTAAATTGATATGCATGTTATTGTGAACACAATGCCATCTTGTTTGTTCAAAGCCTACAGCAAATAACTGAGTTATGGCGGAAACAATACTTACACTTATTGTTTTATTAATGGTAGACTACCTATAATTCAATTTTTTATATTTTTTATTGCATTCTTTTTTATACAGCCTAAAGGCACCATATGATGTTATTATAAAGCGATCGATTTCGGTCAATAGACCATCTTCAGGTTTTAATTAACAATGTCTACAAATTCGTTTTTTATAAATAATAATGTTTTATAATATTGTGAACACAAATGTGCCACAAATGTTTCATAATATTGTGATAACCTGAAGATGGTCTATTGACCGAAATCGATCGCTTTATAACATCATATGGTGCCTTTAGGCTGTATAAAAAAGAATACAATAAAAAATATAAAAAATTCTATCTATTTATTTTTTTCGTCCCAGATTTGAATTTCTCCAGTAGCCTACAGGTAAAATTTTATTCTTAAGTTATCATTATTGTTTTCAAGTTAACTCAGTAACAGTAATTTGCATCAAAGTAGATGACCTATTTTTAATGGAATTAATAACTTCTAACAAATTTTACTACAAGTATTTACACATCATAATTTGAATAACAACAATCGAAACTATTTCACATTAATAGAAAGCAACAACGATTTGTAAATCATCTGTTTCTTTTTACTGAGAATTATGACATTTCAGCAAAACTGTAATTAGCCATTCTCAATCATTACATGACAAGCAATGAGGATACACGTTCTTAAGAATTTTCTTTAAGAAAAGAAACTGACCATATTATTTAGTACACGTAATTATAAAATTACATCCTGTATATTTGTGCAATATGTTAGATGTAAGCTGTAGATATCTATGGAAACATACATAAGCTTAAAAGCTAGGACTAAATTATTTGTCATTTAAGCATTATGGTCTCACATTTAACTCGACAATCAACACAGTACTTCGGAATTATTAGGGTAGTGTTTATATATGGTTGTCTGCTAAAAAGATAATAATTTGATAGTCAGTTGTCAGTTTAACTAAAAAGATACTAGAGTAGTCGAGGCCTTCGTGATTTTTCTGTTAATTTAAAAAATTATACGATAATGAAATTTGTCTAATTTAATAATAAATAGGCTGGTTATATTTCGTTCAAAACAGTGAGCGAGTTGTGCAGCTCAGGAAGCTCTCCAGTTCCTATAACCAATATACACAAAGTACGTAAATGTTATTTCTATTATAATGATGAAAGAGTATTCAATTATTATATTTTAGTTAAAGTGAATTTCAGTCTGTTCCAGGTGGATAGTGAAATCTGCGCGTATAAACGAAGTAGGTGCATTGCCAAAGCTTGTAATAACAGTTATAGTTTAATTTGAACTAATATGTCTAATTTAAAACGTTCAAAACGTAAGCACATAAATTCAATGCGGGTAATGTTTAGAATTATAGACTGGTAAGTCAGCGTCAATGTTCAAATGGTAAAACTTCATGGCGCCAGTACGCGCGTTATTTCTTTGCTTACTAGAACATACACGAACAGCAGAAGTAATAAGGATTAATTATAATAGTCCAGCACACAGTAGTAAGGATAAGAATTAATTGTAATTATTATTACTGCATGAGTATGGCCGTGGCTACTGCTAGCGGCGGCTCGAATCAGATAACGGACGAGAGAAGAAAAATGGTACGGGTGGTAGCGCGAAGAAGAGTTAGTTGGACGATGGTACCACGACTGCCTCGAGCCGAGCGTGGGCAAACTTAACTTTCCGTGAGACACCGTCCATTAATTTCAAAACTCTAAACTACAAAAAAAAAAGAAATACAGACCCAACCGTATAAAGTCAGCAATTAATTGTTCAGACCACAATAAATTCCATCGCACCGTAGATTATTAATTCCAACCACAATAGCAAGAAATCATATATTTTTAGAAATCTTCTTATATACTTTGTGCGAACGTTGGAGTTTCATTTTTTCCAGCTAAACGCGTTATTTATTTGCGACCTTTCGCGGCTGATTCGTCCGCCGGACGTGGGCGTGGTGGGGACATTAAAGAAATTTATAAGTTTAACGCTGTTGTCGTTGTTATCATATTCATATTTTCTCGGTGCGCGCGCGCGCATGTGTTTAGAGAAATACATACAGTAGAGAGAAGGAAAGGGAAAAGACGATTCTGCATTCTAATCACTGATCTCGATCCGGGATATTATGTATACAGAAATAAGAAATCCTCTACGAAGATAATTCATCAGTCGTGTGGCCGACGCATCTTAGCGTGATTTTTCAGGATTAATGAAACGCGATCGGCGCTGTTACGTGTTATAAATTACAGCATTAGGCTATACCATTATTCTATCTGTCCTTCGCAGCGTGTTTGTCCGTCCTTCTATCTGTCTACTTTATCTGTCTCCCGCATTCTCTTTTATTTTTGCCTCACTGCCGTGTTTTTCTTGAATCTGTAAGCAGAAGGACAGTGAATGACGACAGGTCTCCTCTTAAAGAAAGACACAAATTTGACTTACAGGACATTTTTTTACTTTCAAGATACGAAGATAACGCTTAACAAGTCTCGGCAGCGAAACTGCCTGGCGCGGTCGCCAGTTAGACGATACACTTTGTCAACGACCATGAGTATTGAATAAATATTTTCAGTGAACGCGTCCGTTCTTACAGCTAAGTAATGTTCAATACCTATGCTCCATATTTTTGTTAAGTGAGATAGCTACGCGATAATATAGGCTTTACACAAATCGGTCGACATAATTTAGCTGCACCTACAAATCGTGAAACCTATCAATGCAGAAGAATTATCTAATTATTGAGTGGCTCAAAGATAACGAGTACTGATTAGTAGTTGGTAGCCGCCTCCACCAAGGCCGGTCTGAGGGTGTTAGGGACAGGACACTCAGTTGCCCTTAAGGTAGTTAGAAATGTGCCTCTACAAGTGTTGAGGCACTGTCTAACGGTATGATTGCACATGATAAGAGGGAACCGCTGCAATATGGCAGATTTTACGGATTTGAAGCAATAAAAGGATTTTGAGTAGATACCTATCAACAAAGTGACCTGTGACTTTCTAAGATGGCCTCCCACTAAACTATGGATTGAGGTTGTAAGGCGAGGAAGAAACGGAAAAGAAAGAAAGGAAAAAGAAGAACAAGAAATGGCAGAAGAAAAAGGGAAGAAGGAGGAGGAAGAAGAAGATCAAGAAATAAAGAAGAAGAAAGATAAGAAGTATTCGGCTTCGATACAATTCAACCCCAGACAATTCAAGTTCCAGATCAAAGCTTTCCAACATCTACTGTTTTGTGCAACCTAACAATTTACTGTTCGAAGAAATAGATTTACCGCTTTTCCCTTGCTTTTAACTGAGGGAATAAAATGAAAGCTGTCAACATTATTCTCTTCGAAACTGAATAGGAAACAGTTAAGATATTACGTATCACAACATGACTACATTATGTCTTTGATCACTAATGAATCGTATTATGCCTGCTGCATCAAGCTGAATCGACAGACGTTCAACCTATTGTTTGTACATTTTCATTTTTCCAGTGCTTACTTACATTTTCCAATTTCATCCTTTGAAGACCGTACGGAAAAGAATGCCAATGACAAACGTAATCCATAAATAACAATTTTTTTATTCGTTTTCCGCGAAAAAATGTGGAAGACTGATCTGTATACAGAACTAGGTGAGTATCCAGATCCAGACATAATGTCTACCTGGCCTGAAAGGTGAGAAAAGTCGAAGCGGCTTAAAAATGCTGTGCACGAACAGCTACAGTAATGTTGCTTACAATTTTCCAAACACAAAATAGTAGTGTAATTGCAGAACTACTGATCCTGAAACCTGTCACTGATATAAAAGGGGCAACTTTAACTCGGTAAAAATATTACTGCTACACAAACAAGAGATTTAATATTCTCATTGAACATGTCTTACTACTTCTTTTAGTTTTGAATCTACTGGGGGTTAGTTAGCAAGCGTTCTCTTGAACGTTGTTTTTCTCTTCTGAAAATGTAGTGGATTATGAAAACGTTGATTCCTACCCAAAGGGTCGTTCGGACTGAATCTGCTATTCCATGTTAGTCAACATTTTTATCCACTACACGGAGAAAAATTTTATCGAGTGGTAAAAAGACAAATGTCACGCGTAAAGAAGTCATTGGTGATTTTTGGCCATGATAATATCCGAGTATGTGAATTCGTAGAACTCTAGATATGGGGCGGCTGAAAATCCACATGTAATCCAAGAACTTAACGTCATTCTGACACGAATGGCGTTTGCTACGTAATATTGGCAGTAGGTTGGTGAAACTACTTTATTTTACAATTAATGTTAACAGTAATTTGTACGAACAGATCTTCGTGAAATTTGTGTAAGAAGTTAACACTACTGGGTTGACACAAGGCTACTCCCAGTTAAGTAGTGCAACATGCCTCACATTAGATTCTTCGAAAGTTCAGTTTCTTTGAAAACCGCATCGTTTCAAAGTATACTTGTGACCACGTAGGCCACCCGTCCTGAGTTGTCATGTGTTTGTATCTTTGAGGCTTTTAAAAGGGTACAGTGCACGCAAATCGTCAGAAAAACAATAGTAGACCACTCGAGCAATTCACAATGTTTGATGTCTACAGAGTATCCCGCAGTTCAGTTTTGTTTAGATGATGCAGGACGAAACGTCCGAACATTTACTTAAAAGTAGCTGATTTGATTATCTTAGAATTTTTCTACAGTTGTAATGCAATTTAATTTGTACGATTATACACCTATAGACGTTCAAATGGTTTTCATGAATCACCTTGTGTTCAGATCTAAGTACATCATGAGTTTCAACATATTGTTTATTAGTAACAAAATTTAACAATATTTGAAGCCGTAATGTGATTCATGTACGTCCATATTTCGAAAAGTAAGAACAAACTATGACTGAGAAAGCAGTATTTTCTACTATGTCTGCAGGCCCGGATTTAGGTGTCCTGCTGCCCCTAGGCACTATTGTTACCCCCCCCCCCAACAAGTAACTTCTATATATTTAATTCTCCTTCACTGCTGAAAAAAAGTTGCTGAAAGTAGTCATTTCAACAATCTCTATTGCAAATATCTCATTTGATCGTAAATATAAAAGGGAAATGTGATGGAATTTTAAAAAATACTACATTTTTTAACATTTATTTACGTGTACACTTTATTAACACATAGATTAGTTTTATAACAAGTAATATATACGTGGGCCTACTTATACATCGGGTGTTGAGTCTACTATTATGGAGTAGTACTTAGCTCGTTTTACATCGTCAATTATGAAAACATGAAATTTTAACAAATAATTTTTCATTTCATGCCGCCGCCCTGAGCCTGCCGCCCCTAAGCACGTGCCTAGTGTGGCTAGTGGGAAATCCGGGCCTGTATGTCTGGGATTACATATCGCTTTGGAAGAACATGAGAGTAGGCCTACTTTCTTCCGAATGTTAAAATACCGAAATAAATAAGGTTTCCGCTGATGCATGTTACTTTCAGCTGATCACAGCCTACTATGAAGATAACCTGAAAATTTATTTAAATCTATTGTATCATTAAAGTGACGACAGTTCTAAAAAGTACAGGGAATTTTATATTCACTCACTCACGATCGCGCGCGTATCAGTCGTCATTGACTTTGTGGGTTCTGACGCATTCACGAATAAGCGACACATTAAAATGAAAGGAAACCTATTGATTGCTGCAGAGGGCATTGTGCGGACACGACGGCGTCCGAGGAGGCATTGGAAAGGAGGGAGAAGACGACGTTTAGCCGTGTGAAGAGAAGAAACTGGAAATATATGTGTAATATTTTTTTACAGGTCTAGACTCATGAAAAGGGATTTTTTTATGTTTTGTAACACTATGAAAATTCCGACGGATTTGTTCGGCACAAAAAACACCCACACACTTGAAACACAGACACACTCACACATACATATACGCATGCACACAGGGGCATTTTTTACGCTAAGGCTGCGGCAACATTTTAAATATTAAGGATGGATGTGCTACGACCACACTCACTGGATCAGATTACAATTGATTTCAGACTACTGATCAAGCGCGAAACGTTGATTTAAAAATTTAACTGCACTCTTTAATTATGCCCTGATATGCAATAATTAATTATTATGATATTTTGGTTAAGAATATTACAGGTTTATTACGGACGAAAGTTACGAATATTCCTACACGTTTCTTCAATAATAATAATAATAATAACAAAAATAATAATAATAATAATTCTAAGTAATTGAACTAGCGAGGCGAGTTCTCAGTGTCAACTCGACCGTTTGGCTTTTGTCTACCTATCGTAGGTTCCACAGTCGGATGAGACAATGGGCGAGATAAGGAAATACATTGCATTTATGGGTTATACGTTCGTTACTATTACGCGACTTGAAATTCTCGACCGATAAAAATGAAGTGCTAGGTAAGTCTACAAAATGTACACAGTAGTAACAGTATTTTAATTCTTCGTACTTTGAATATTTTTTAAATAAATTTAGCCGAAAAACATGGTCGGGAAAAATAAAAAACCTAATAAAACCATCGAACACTCGATTTAGTACGTATTAAAATATAAACTGTCCTTTCGTAAGTGTTGTTGCTCCTTAACAATATTTTGTGTGTGTGTACAAACCAGATCAAGTATAAGCTTACATGATGTAGATCAGCACAGACGGCACCATCGACTTATAATTGTATTGAACACGTTTTCATGACCCTACAAATAACTTGTTAAGAATACCGTTGCCTAAATTTTATTATACACTTTCAAAAGTCTCACACGTTCTAGATTGAAGTGACCTTAAGACAACATAGGACATCTATGTATTTTTGTCTACTGTCTCTACCAAAAAAATCACGTACAATTGTAACGTCTGCGCGCGTATGTAAAAACAAGTCCCTCGTTTCTTGAGAGTTATTTTATACATGTTAATTATTATTATGTGCACATATTAATTAATTTTATTATACATACTGTTAATAATTACTATAAGTTATATGGTCTTCTTGCAAAGAAATATTTCTGAACCCGATAACCTAATCTACAAAAGACAAACGGTTTCGGTTTTGAACCCAATTAATTAGTAACTCTGTGTCAGTTAACGTTATATTACTTATTTTCATTCAATCCAGTTGTTCCGAAAACATAATAAATAAGTTAAAATTATTATTCAGCTGTACAGTAACAGTGTAGGTGAAAGGTAGGCCTACGTATCTTTTGAAAGTGAAAACTATCGGCTTTTGTAAAAGCGATAGAAATACTTCAAGTAATTTATAATTATCAAGTCGGGCTACCTCATCTATTCTTCAGCCTTTCTTGCTTCTTACACAGATCTTTTACTCCGTGACTGACCACACACGCGCGCACGCGCGAGCGCGCGAAATTGTGATACGAAATTCTGTCGTCTTCCATTTTTCGGCGCTAATTGCTTTAAAAATAGTGTTACTATGGTGTCTAATATATGAGAAATATAAGTTATGTCCAGTACCAACTTGTGAGGATAGTTTAGTTACAGGAACGTAAAGTTAAATGCGCCAATTGTTGGAACCAATTAGAAGTTTATAACAAATAGCTATTAAAAGTTGCTAGGAGTCGGAATATAAAAAATTTAACTTTGAAAAAAATATAGAATTCAATACTTTCTTTTGAAAAAAATAATCAATCAACGAGGTGCAATTTACAGGTTATAAATTTATACAGGTTATCTTTATTTTCTGTACTCGGTAAATATTTTGGTAATTGATTTGTACTACTTACATTGTCTCAATAATTATACTTTTAAGGCCGTTTGTTTGAAAACAACTTTTAACACATGAGTAAATAAAAATTTTATAGATGGGAAAATTAACGGTAGGGGGCAGCGATAAATCTCACCGGTCTTTAGAGAGAAGTTCCGGTAATTCTTGCAGCCGAGACCGACAATAGTGAAATATATGCGAGAGATATAAATAATATTTTGGAATTATTATTTTTAATTTGACTGCATTTTTATTATTTATCTCTGTACCTTTTAGAATTCTGCACCAACCTTTAAGTGGCCGAACGTGAGGATATGTTCTTTAAAATTGGAAAATGCAACTCCCTAGACGGGTCTACAGTTGCCAGAGAAATTCCATTAAGGAGAAGCCATTCATTCATTCGTCTCCATTCATTTACCCGGTCGGTCGGTGGGTCCATCGTCGATAACTCACGTGCACGTACGTACTGGTCAGACAAGTATCGTAAATGTCAGATTACAACTCTTCAAAGAAATGCTTCGGACCCATTGTGAATGAGTTGTGCATTCATCTTTTAGCAAAGCGTTTATTTCAATGTAAGCCTAATAATTAATTTTAATAGAAAATATAAAGTTGTGTCGACTTTTTGCGAATAGTTACTAGGACCACACGCACATGTTACAAGGATATGTCGATTTCATGTTTCTTTGTTGCGAGACAATCTTCTTTTCCCGGTATTAATGTTGTTATATATAGGGTGGGTCAAAAGTTGCTATTGGCATTTATTTTCATTGAATGATGAACATTTATAAAAGCGGTTTAAAATCATTTTCTTCTAATCTAATCTAAGACAGTTAAATGTTCCTACAATAGGAAAAGGCAAGGGACGATAAGCAGGTTGCAATCAGCCGTGACCATTGGGCAAATTTTCTGCTCACCTCCATTTTGTTTTTATAATTCCGTATATGATATTATCTGTTATTAACACCATACATAGATATCGTAAACGGTATAACGGTTGACTGTGTATTCAACTATTTTTCGTTAACGTTTCTCCCTGTTATTCTGGTCGTCTCTCTAAATGCAACCCGCTGCGAAGATACTCGATTAAAGTTAAATGGGCAGCGACTTTTATATACAGGATGATTCACGAAGTTTTACATCAAATTTCAGAGCATATTTTTTAGGTCAAAATAAAGGAAAAACGTCATACAAACATGTGTCCGAAAAGGGTTTGTTTTCAAGTTGCGGCCGGTCAAAGATTGTCTCACTCTCTTGGTCTCAAAGGTAAAAAAATGATATATTAAAATTCTTGGAGCACTAATTATAGGTAAAAATTGATGGTTTAATTTGCATTTTACCTGAAAATTAAAAAAAAATGCGTCTCATTATTTTGTTTCCAATATTTTCCAACCGAGGAAAGGTTAAAACTCTTAAAATGTGAGTAAAAAGAAACAGTTTGTTAGTAGTAAATTTATTACTTTAAATTCTCAATAAACAAATAAAAATTGATAACAAAATTTGTAGACCATTCCAGTCTGAGAAAATGTACGTAAATAACGTAAATAGAAAACAAAATCAAACTTGTCCGAATTTTGTATTATTTCATTAAATTATAGTCTATGTATGTATATAAATATATTAGTTTTTATATATGTAAAAACAAATGTATAATAGTCAAAATGATACATACAGCCTTCCTTTTTCTATATACAGTATTATTTATTTATAACATTTAATTTACTTTTGTTAACACATTTAATAAAAATATTTATTTTAATAAAAGAATTCACCATACTGATTGAAGACTCTCTGAGCACTTTGTGAAACATATTGCAGTACTCGAAAGGTTTTAAAAAACACAAACACTTGGTAGATTATTATTAACCTCTGACAATTGTTTCACCCTATTAGGCTATTCTCAAAGAGCTGCTAAGAACAAACAACTTGTTGTTAAAACAGTTTTATAAAACCTTTTTTCAACTACAATTGTTTACAAAAAATCAAGCATCGAATCTACAATTCGAAACCATTGCCGTTACACAAGTTAAGAAATTTTAAATCAATAAATCGCAGTGTAAAAACATTATATCCAATATTTACAATGAGTGAAATTTAGCTAGATTATAGTCAACACGTGGAACACTCTGCAGTACACATTCTGCCCTATTTGTTCTGACCTCTATTCGATGGAATTACAGTATTTCGAACGACGTCTGTAGTAATTTTGTTCAGCTGTTGGCGCTACATTCTTAATGCTATGAAAAATAAGCATTAGCTTTTTAATTTTCTGTTTCAAACTGGTTGGTGAAAATTTCCTGAGAAACTTTTTCAGCTATTTAGGCAAATGCAGTCTTATTGGAAATTAGAATAGAATTTTTTGTTTCTTGTTTTCATCTTCAGTAACATAAGAATGGTTAACATTGAATAATCGGATTCGTTTTGAAGCCTTTCGGCGTAATTTCGACACCTTTCGACCTGCTTGTAAATTATAATGAATTTAGTATGCCAGTGACATTGTGTTCGGTGGTGAGCAAAAACAGTTTTATACATGGTATGACAATAATTGCCTGTTAATACATTTTACATTTATGCCTGTATAAACATTGTTGTGTTTAACGTACTGAAAACGTTTAATAGAAAAATTTAATAATTCATCATTACGTTTTGACGATTTTTACTTCAACAGACGCGATACTGCACAAAATCAGCCCACGTTGCTGTAAAAATATGTAAATATCAGGCGATTTGGGCAAAAGTGAAGAACAGAATAGTAAACGCGTGTTTTGTAAAAGCGGCACTGTAGTTTCCAAGTTTTATTTGCCGAGTTCTCACGCCTTCGTTCCGTATGCTGTTTAAAACGATACTCCCAACTAATACGCGTGTCTCCGCTTACACCCAGGGACAGCACTACACCCCCAAATGTGGCGACCCTAGCGTCTAGTCTGCGCCATTTCCATAAATCATATTCTAATCGTTCACCTCGTTCTGAATTCATTTCAGTTTAACTCCCTTAATTCAGTTTCTATCATCCGGACGCTTTCGAATATCCGGGGGCCGTGTTAATAGTGGCATGCCTTGCCTGTCGTTGGATGAGCTATGTTTATTGTCCCTTACGTTCGTGTGCCGACTGTCTCATCAGCGGAAAATCATCATGAAACGGAAAATAACATCTTCATTTCGTCCCCAGCGTATAACATTTAGCCTTTACAAAAATCTGATTTGGGGTGGTTGTACATTATCTGAGGTCAGTGGCGTCTCTAGAATATCTAGAATCTGGCGTTGGGGAGGGTCCGGGGTGGAGTCGGCTTCATACAAACAGTGGGGTATCTAGAATATGGACTTGGGGGGTTCGGGGTCAGGTCGGCTTCATACAAACGAAAAAAAAGTTGAGACTAATCAACATTACTAACTTTAAAGTAGCTGAAATCAGCTACTTAAATCTAAAGCTAAACTCTAAAGTAAACGTTAATAATACAATAGAATACGCGTTATTGAATCAATCATTGTTTACAAGATACTTATTGCTGAATTGATTTTTCTACATTTCACTGTATTTCATATTTCAAAAGTATACGCTAATGCTATGTAATAACCTGTTTGTATATTTAAAAAAACGTAACTACTAGCGTATATTAGCTAAATAGTCACTGCATACACAGTTGAAAAAATTATAAAACAGCTTAACAATTAAGGTATTAACAAAATTCGTCAACGACCCTCTGGAAGGGGAGCTTCGGTCCCGTTCGCCTCCGTTAATATGCCCCTGCACACAAAAGAAAAACAAGTTAAGACTAATCAACATTACTATCTTTCAAGCGGCTGAAAAACGTGTGATTACATCCTGAAATCAGTCCCATTAAAGTAAAAGGTAATAATACAATAAAAATACGCGTTATTGAAACATTATTTACAAGTTACTTATTGACTGAACTGATTTTCCACTACATTCCATATTTCGAACGTATACCCTAATGCTGTGTAATAAACCTGCTTGTATATTTAAAAAAGAGTTACTACTATATTAGCGTACAGAGCTGAAAAATAATAAAACAGTATAAAAATTAGGAGATTAAGAAGATTCGTCAAATTTTTTCGATCTTCTGAGGGGGGGGGGTCCGATCCCGTAAATACGCCCTGTCTAAGGTTGATGTGCTTTCGATATCATAAAACCTACACACACTCACAGGTGGACATTATTACATTACTAAATTTCCAAATAGCGGAAGCGTATTTACTTTTTGAAAGAAACGAGTGATAGGAAACTAAGTGGCAAGTCTTTCTGAGAAAAATAAAAATAAAAATAAAATAGAGAGAAAACTGAAAAACCGGTAACGAACAGAATAAGAAACTGTTACGGTAATTGACGGCGTCTGAAGAAAGAAGATAATAACTTGAGCAGATCACATGATTCTCTACATAACTACTTTACACCGTGAAAATCGTTTTAAAATTTCATGGATAAATTAACCGAGAGTACAACCACAAGAAAACGACTACGGCTACTACTGTTACTACTATAATATAGTAATAATCACAGTAATATCAAACTCATTAACCCAACAATAATAATATTAATCATTTCAATAATAATTATAATATTGTCGAAGAGGTTTAAGGTATTGCGATTTGAAATCTATAATACCAACAGACAATTTACGTGCGAACAGAGAAAGTTTAAAGAGCAGACAGGATAGATATTGTATTCAATATATTGGAAAATAAATGGGTAATTTAACAATGATCGTACATCCTGTGGATAAGGCTTAGGCGCTGCAGGAACAGATGCATTTGTCGGTCTGAAACTGATGAAATCATTTCAAGCAGAATGGCTCTAGAAACACCCTAGTCTAAAAACACAAAAAATATTTGTGTTACAAACATCAGGGTAGTCTGTAACTTTTTTAACGTATGAATAGATTAGTTATATATAGGTAATCTTATCTGCAATAATTGGTTGGTATTAATGAAAAGGGTCAGAAAATAGAAAATAACAATAATAAACTTATTATCGAACCACTAACAGTGGAGTAACAGATACAGGATAGACAATTTCTATAAACTTACGGCATAAAAATAGACACTGTGGCCGGTACTAATATTGAGCCCCCTCTACTACATCAGGTGTTACTCTAGATACTCGTTTCCATGAACTGAGTTGGTCTGGAAGCTTAATAACACGCTTTCGTTTGTACGGTAATGATGTGACTGAAACTCGAAAGCTCGGAAGTTAATAGATCAGGTACGCTTAGCGTTTAACAATATTAATATTAATAAGAATATTGATTGTAATAATAATAAAAAATTTAATAATAAGGATGAAAATGGAAGTTAGTAGCGAAGTGTTTTGTGAGTAAAAGTGGTATCGATAATAAAAAAACAGTGGTTCGGTGAAGAGGTAGGATGATTACCTGTGCAACATTTTCTCGGTGGTTGAGCTAAATATTCAGCTAAAATATTCTGCCCAACAATAAAAAGTCGGTTGCACAGTGCTTTACCCTTTTGTCGAAAAGAAATGGACAAAAACCAATCTTCCTTGAGTGTTAGCGAGAGGCAGAGAAAACGAGAGACAGCCAGCATCTTTTGTATTATTATTTCGCTTCTATCTCTTTTTTCGGTATTTTGTCTGGAAAGTATGAATTATTAGCGCGGATTGTGGAAAGGGCGGAGCGTCGCAAGGTCAGCAGCGTTACCAATGCACAAGCACGGGCGTGCGCGCGCCAAAAGCAGAAGCACTTTGTTATAAAAATAATAGTCGTACCGAGTCGTGTTAGACCAGCGTCTAGAACTATCATTAGCGTTAGAATAAAAAGAAGCAGAATCATATACATTTTCTTCTTTCACGCAACAAAAACGATCTTCAACAGGAAGTGGAAACACTTGTTATTTTTTACATTGCACATTTATTATTGGACTTCCGCTAACGAGTGAACTGAAGAAGACAAAACCGGTTGCAAAATGATTGCACGTCGCAGTCTGTTTGCAAACCATTGTGATATGGTGGATTGCGTTTTCCTTTTTAAATAATTGTATTTTTGTTTACGAAACTTTCTGTCTTGGATGGCGTGAGAAAAATGAAGGATAAAGACCAGTCACTTTGTATGATTTTATTAGCAACGTCGGTCGCGAGCTGTTGACTTCGGCCTCTTGAGTTACAGTAAACAGAAACATATTATGTTTTAGTTAAAACAACTGCGAGTCTACAAAAATTGTTTACAAAAAATTGACTTTTGCTTTTCTGGAATTGTAACACATGCTGTATGATGGTTGTACATGTAATAATAACACATGTGAATCATTTGGCTGTACCTTTTACAGAACGGTTTGAACAAATTCATTTATGACTATTCATACTTATTTGCATAAAAATAGGAAACCAACAATTATTACTTCAAACGAATACCAAGAATTAAAAAAAAAATTGAGTTTGACAAATACAAAAGAAAACTAGAAGAACGAGCAGATGTGTGTACACAAGGAGTGGAGAGTTTTAGTAAAACATTTTAGCATCACGCGTTTATATTAAGGAGTTTTGGTTTTTTTGAAAAAACGCCTTTCTGAACTTTTAAAAATTTTCAGCTCTCTGATTCGATAAAAGAGAGAAAATTTCTTTTTTTAACTCTCAGAAAACTGTCCTCTATGTAGAACATGGAAAAAAATATGTAGGTTTCAGTGAAAAAATTCTATGTCAGTCCCAGAAAAAGTTGAAGTTTCTAATAAACAATTTAATGTATCTTAAAGTATAAACGTGTATAGATTAATCGGAAACATTAAAAAACAATTATATCAAAGCTACAGTTTTAGGCCAAATTTTTTCTTTAATTTCAATCAATTAAAGAAAAGAGGATTTCGTAGGGATAATGTTTTTTGATGAACTCTGATTTTTGTAAAAATGTACGTGTTATATACTAAGTAAGCAAATGCATTACTTCGTAATTATTACGTATTTTGTGAATATTATTCTCTGCCGGGCTGTTAGGCCTTGGTCTATTACCGTTTACACCATTCGGCCCCACCATTGGAGACCATCTTCAGTTTCTCGAATGATTGAGTGACTGGCAAGATGTACGCTAATGGTGGAGACGAAACGTCTGTTGTGAACGTTGATATGCCACGGCCTAATAGCCCGGCAGAGAATAATATTAACAGAGTTAGTATACATTAATTATATTAATACAGTATTATATATTAATTACAGTTTTATATATATATATATATATATATATATATATATATATATTCAATCACTTTCTGCTACAGTCCGTTTCTTGATGTACATAATACATTTAATATTTATAACTAAATTTACCTCAAGATATACTTTTTTCCCTATTAGGAACATGTTTCGAGAGCTCCCGTGCTGAAGATGAGAGCACGGGAGCTCTCGAAACATGTTCCTAATAGGGAAAAAAGTATATCTTGAGGTAAATTTAGTTATAAATATTAAATGTAATATATATATATATATATATATTAACACACGCCGGCCATCGGCCGTGAAAGCCTTAAAAATTCATTATTACTCATTTTCCTCCTAATATTGTTTATTTATTCATTCGATTAGTGTATATTGTTTTACTTTTTATTTACGAAGAGTATCATTAAAAACAATTGAAAAAGACATTTTTTGTGTGTAATAAAAAACAGTAGGCACCTTCTCTTGTCTGGTACGTACATTTCTAATCTAATGCAGACAGCCTAGATAAATAATTAACACAGATAAACGCGAGGTAATTGTAGTTGAAGGTCCAGTAGTTGGTGCGTAACGTTGCACCTTTGAAACCGCTGTGAAGTGGTGGGTGGTTGGTTGAGGTGCATCGTCGTGGCCATCTGAAAACACAATCTCCTTCTCCTTCCGCTCTACGTTTATTTTTAATTTTCGTATTACGCAGTAGTCTGACTTCTATTAACAGGGAATGACGCGACCAATTAGACTAGCCAAATAGGGACATTTCGTATTTTACCATCTTGCTGAGGGAGAGATTTCAAAATTTCGTGGACAATCTTCCAAGAAGACGAATAAATTTCATCCAGTCATGGACGGACAATTTCTTTCTCGAGCTCCATGTCCCTTGAAGTTAGTCGCACGTGTACTAGCATTTATATGAGAAGATTTTTAGTACGATCTATGGACTCGTGAACACAGTTGTCTTACTGTGAAACTGGTGAAGCAGAATTTTAAATGTTTGTGAACACGGCAATGAGTTGTAAATGAGCACGAAATGTCGTTCAAGAGATTTCAGTGTTGCATCCGTCACTTGACAATTTCAAACCGACATGAATGCAGTATCTGAAGGATAGAGTCAATATATGATGGAGGAGAGAAAGAGAGAGAGATAGAGATAGAGATAGATAGAGAGATAGAGATAGAGAGAGAGAGAGAGAGAGAGAGAGAGAGAGAGAGAGAGAGAGAGAGAGAGAGAGAGAGAGAGAGAGAGAGAGAGAGGGGGGCTAAAATTTATTAGGTAACAGGAAAAATTATAAAAATCATCACGTGTCCCTCGTAAAAACTGTATGCTTTGATATTTCTTTTTTGATTAGTAATTAGTCACTCTCTAGGCGTCACGAAAGTTTCGATTATTATCCTTTAGTTCTTCCAGTTTTTGAAAGCATTATTAATTATACTAAAACGTTTTGGACTTAAAGGCGAGATATTTAGTTTCCTCATTCTAGAACATGTAAATCCGGTACAGGTTACAAGAAGTACACAAAGATAAGACGAGATGGTAAACTTGAGTGTTAGGAAGTAGGGTTACGTGAATGGAGCAGATAAAAGCAGATACTGAAGAGAAATAGACAACACACGTAAACAAACTAATTACACAATGGAAGAAGACGAATAACAAAATGCTGTGACGTGACCGTCGGGGTGGTCGGATGAGGAAATCGGTTATACCGTATAGGCTACTACATACTTCGTGATTATTAGAGTACAAACTTCTGGTAAACGATAATTATATTTAGTTCTAAATGGATGGTAACACACTAAAACAAGACATGACAGGTACAGAAATTTACGTTTGTGTCTATAACATATATTTGACAAGAACCAGAGCTAGATATGGTGACAAAACATCAAATAAGTGGATGCTTGAGTTCTGAAGAAATGACGTATCAGCTAAAATGGTACCTCCATGTCAGGTGGGTGAAGACTATCCTCAGGCTTCGTGAGGAAGGACTGTACTTTTGGATAAAATGTTTGTAGGTCGAACGAAGAGCTGGCCAAAGGGAGCTGTGATCTGATTCCTGTAATGAAATTGGACTCTCGCTGCGAGGGGCCGAGGGATGTCTATAGTGTTATGAAAGTCTTTCCTGTCAATACCATACTATTCATTTTTCTTTTTTAAAATCAAGTTTTTCTTTCTTTCCATTCGTCTTCTGATTTCCTGAACGACAATTCTGTTCACCCGTATAATTATAAATTTCTCAGCAAAACATTTCTTCCTTAATACGTTTGTGTCTTCTGTTTAACACCCACCATTCTGATCCATGTCATAACGCTATATTCCACTCAGTCTTGTAAAACTTATGATGAATTTTATATATTCATATTACCTAAAATATATCTGCAAATTATCGTGCATACATACTACGAAATAAATTCAGAATGTAATTTTTCATAGTATATAAATACAAGTGTGTAATATTAGTAACGTTTACGTTCAGTTTATGACGTCACTGCATCTACTAAATCAATAATAAAACAATGAAAGTGAAAAAATATAAAATACTGTACAACGTAATGTAGGATGTAAATTCTGTAACAGTTAAATAATTTTCATTTTATTCTCCCCCCCCCTCTCTGTGCCCTCGCAGTCTGCAGCCTGGCGCACGTCTATACATACGTTTTACGCCTAGAATTGATATGTTGACGGTAAATTTTACAGAAACAAACTGACAGCTGCTTTGAAAATCGTTATCTTCTCTTCCTATCTTCCTTCCTCAGCCTGTAATTTTCTCGTTCTTTCTCGTCTAATATTCCCCTTTAATCAAACACGCGCACAAAACGCCATATTCTCACGTCACATTCAAACAGAGGAGCCTACAATAATGTAACAAAAAGTTCCAAACAACTGAACAATTAAGATTCATGTTTAGATAAATTTCATTCTGAACTGTGGGTCTAAAACAGTCTAATCCATTTCGGTTAGAAGAATAATTTCAGAGTTTCGTATGCTGTGTGTGTGTTATAACATTATTTATGGTCATACGAGTCGGAGTAAAAACAAATAACCGTTTCCCAAAAAGACCACGTTTCGTTGCAAACAAACACGTGGAGAGCAGATTGTAGCCCGCGGCTGTGTGCACAGTAAGGCCAGTGCCATTATGATTTGCTCCTTTTGTTAACCTCTTGCTGGAAACTTGTTGGCTAGACAACATGTTTTCTACGCAAAATGTTTTGAATTTTAATGGCTTCGTGTCTCACAGACGGGCCATTTATAATTTGTACGGCTGTAAATGAAATAAATATGAGATACAGTCAATTCGTCGGACGGGAATATAGGCCTAGATTCTGGTGGACCGTAATTGAAGGAATCGCTTCTTTCGGCAAAATCGTTTACTGTAGCGCTCAGTTTGAGCTTTGACCGCCACTATGGTAGCGCTTACTCAAACTACAAAACAATTAGCACTGTACGTATTAAGTAAGGTCAACTTTATCCAGAGTCGTGAATACTACACACTTCAATCCAGTAAACGATGTTTCTCATAGCAGAACTGAGGCCTCTGTTTCAAGAGGCAGGAACGGAGAGGTAAGTGAAGCTGTGGAACGTAGTGTCAGCTACTTCTGTCGAGTGACGTTAATAAGTAATGGAACGTGTACATAGCAACTGACAATGTGATGTTTAATCACAGAGTAGAATCAACTATGCGATAAGTAGAACACTCCAGAACGTAGTAGAATAGCAAGAGAGTTCTGGAGTAGTCTCTTCTTATGCCTCTCGAGATAATTTATTTAATATTTATAATTGTTTTACCTCAAGATATATTTATCCTTATTTCGAATGTGTTTCGGGAATCCTATTGTTCCCGTCCTCAGCCATCTTAATTTTAATTTAGTATTTGTATGGGTATGAGTATGACACAATTTTCAAAACACTCAACATTGAAAACACTCAGAAAATACACACACACACACACACACACACACACACACACACACACACACACACACACACACACACACACACACACACACACACACACACACACACACACACACACACACACACACACACACACACACACACACACACACACACACACACACACACAATAATAATAATAATAACAAGTTAAAATACAGGAAACCATACCAACAACCAACCGGAACACAAATACGCAACAAGATCCAAAATTAAGATGGCTGAGGACGGGAACAACAGGATTCCGGAAACACGTTCCAAGGATAAAAATATTTTGAGGTAAAACAATTATAAATATTAAATAAATTTATAAATAGGCCTATATAATTTTTAATTTAGATAGAATACATCGGATGGTACAGATTGATTCTGTGAAACGTACATTAGGTAGAAATACAGCGATAAAAATAAACAAAATATACTTTGTGACGTCTCCCTTGTTAAGACCACACAAAAGTCGGGAACTAGTTCAATTCTTTACCAGTTAATTAAACTAGCTGCCGTTGTTAGTAAAACATCCTTACCAACAAATTACAACACAATTATGACATAGGAAATTGACAAGGTTTGCACAAATTCATTCACTCACTTGGTGTTAGCGAAAACATCTCTTTATTACTATTCAAATATTATGTTTGACTTTGTTTCTTTTTAAAGAAAATGTACTTTAGTAAATTTTGCTTTTACTGCTTTAAATATATTAAGTTCATTATCCCTTTTATCTCAAAAATTTTACTCATCTAGATGTTAGTTTTAAATACCTCGGATCCGGGTCTGAACTTTCTCAAAATAATTAATTTATCACAAACTTCAACCAAATTATTGGAAGAATAATATTGGTGGTAATCTACATTATTATCTTACATTTATGTATATATTTCTGTTACTACTACTACATTACAAAAATTACAAATCTGATAATTTCTTCTTTACATTATTAAAGTTCTTTAGTGTTCTTTTGTTACTTCTCTTATTGAAACGAAAATTTACAAATGTTGTGTTTGGATATCACCTGAATTTAATATGAGGTTGTTGTTGGGTCCTTGGGTGTCATCTCCTGTCGTCTTCTAGGGTGGAGTACGTGGTTCCTCTTGAAGCTACATCGGGTTGATTATATCTGCTGTCGACGATCGGTTTTTTTCTTGAAGTTCATACTGTTGTAGTTTGAGTTTTCTTCGTTCGGATTTTGTAGTTCACATTTTACACCTTAATTATAGTTCTTACTTTGCAGTACTAAAGTCTGGTAGTTACATATCTTACAACTTACAGTTTTATATTTTTAAAAGAGATGTGTTGGCTACTTTTTCCTTTCTGTATATTCTTCCTAACTCTACACACACTACATTTTTCAAAATAAAATCATCTTACACTGGATATTCGTTTAACGGCATACACTTACGTGTATGTAGACAACACAAAACTCACATCTTTTCATGTCGAAGTTCAACTGGCGACTGCTCGTATAGTTTAGGGGCGAGGGCTCAGTAAGCTGGTGCGTATTTACGCATTAAGAAAATAGTTCGTACTTTTATATATTATTAATTATTCATTAATTAGAATGTAAATAATTTAATTTGACTTTATTACGACTCAGAGATTTCTTTATTTATATAGTCGCATTTTTAATAATTAAAGTAATTATTATTATTATTCTTTACTTAATACCTTTCTTGGCGTGTTGGTACTGGACAATTTCAAGTTGATTCAGGAATCTGGGTATAGGTAAGGGTGGATAATACTCTTACTTATTAAAAATAAAAAATTTTTATTTGTGCGATTTTCGATGTTTTTAAAATCGTCACAACTTGCAGAAGCGATAATTATTTGATAACATATACAATGTTGTATGTCATATAATATATAAATCCTGCAAGAAACATAAAGATTTACCTACAAAGAAAAGATGAATTATGAATTACAAGTACAGTCGATGGATTCTTCTTCTGTTGCGTAACCTCTTACACGAGTTTCGTTTCTTGTTTCTGAAAATCTCTCATGATGATTTTATTTATTTATTTTTTTAAATAAGTGTAACGATTCCTAATTTTAATTATTCTTCAAATAATAGACCTAACAATAATTACAAAATAAAGCAGAATAACAAGAAACACAGAACTATGAAATATATTTATTTATTTATTTTAAATATATTTAAAATAAAAGCACTTATAGCTTTTATTTTCGTAGATTTATTCTATATACTCAGATTTTAGTGAAAGTCAATATTTTTAAAAGATAATTTTTTAAAGGAACAACCACCTTATTTTACTGTTGTGCTCCCATCTTGCAACGTAGTCTCATCCATAATTGTCTACATTGCTGACTGTTATTTTTCAGCCACAATAATCAGAGAGTTCGTAATAATTGTTTGTCGTAATTCAAAGAATAAGCAACGTTAACAGAGCGGGAATTCAGTCGCCAGAGGGTAGATTAACTCTGCTAGTTGTGTTTTTTGTCGTCTTTTCGTCTTATGAAAGCACAACAGTTAACCGAATAGTCAACACCGAGTGATCAAGTAAAACACCGCTCTTCTCGCAAAACTATCCACCGAGTTGAAAGATTTTAATTAGTAAGCATCTTAGTGTCCTCATTTATGCAGAGAACATTTTTTTTACCTCTCCAGCTAACTTGGTGCAACGATTTCAGAGTAAATCTTTCCTGAGTTCACACAACTTAAACGGTCATCTCCTCATATTGTTTCGTGGCCTTATAGACTGTATTGTGTTATATATAATAATTTTGTCTAATATGTACACTAATCGAATCGAATCCTTACCCACGTCTACGTTTAGAACTACAGAAGTCCTTAGGCTTCCAAGCCGCCATGTTATTCTTCATCCAGGTTTTGTAGCCACGCATGTCACAAGGCTCAACTTTACCAGTGGGGAGCCACACGGTGTTAACCAAGAAATCACGGCGTTTATACTATAAGGTTGTACGCGCGCGCGCGCGCACACACACACGGGCGCAATATTAGAAGCAAGTGTGCTGACATTTACAATCATATTTATAATATTGATTCGTGATCTGTTGTTTCGTTCACAAAATTCAATTCGTGATAAAGTGTATTAGTTACTTTAAATTATGTAAATATATGTTAACATTTGACACCGTGAATAGGAGAGCGAGCGTGATTGGTTTCGTCTCGTGTTTACACAGCTGTACTCTTAGAAGCTGTGCTCTGCTCGTTATTAACACGCTCAAGGACACTGGTGTTGATTTCTAATTTAAAATAACTGGTGAACTTAACTGAGTATATCACATAAACAGCTGTGTGTTCTGTAAAAACTAAAAAAAACACTTGTGTCCATCTGCATCCGTTGAGTGAGTCGCGACGCGTTGCCTGTACGACTGAATGCAGTCGCACTTGGTAAATAAAATTGTTCTTGGATTTCGTTTTTTATACAGGGGAAATAAAAGACAATGCGAACAGCATTGCGAATCAACTTACTCACCCACATAAACAAAATACACAAAAACATAACCTTCACTGCCGACTACGAACAATGGCAACAATAGCATAAACTTCCTAGACCTCTCCATCACAAAATTTAAACATAGACAGAAATTCAGTATATACAGGAAACCCACTACAAGTGACACACTAATACACAACTCCTCCAATCACCCAATACAACAAAAACTAGCTGCCTTCAGAACTATGATACATAGACTTAACAACATCCCACTAGATGAAAAAGACCACAAAGATGAACTAAACACTATAAAATATCTAGCAGAACCCAACGGATACAACAGAACAATAGTCAATAAACTCCTACACAAAACAAACAACATACAAAGACAGAAAACAACAAATTCATAACACTAACATACATCAACAACCAAACTGAAAAAATAGCCCACAAATTCAAAAAAGAATGCATATAAAACTACTAACAAAACAGAACACACACTATCAAAACACATACACAAAGCACAAAACAAATTCGATCTACCTGGTGTTTACAAACTAAATTGCTCAGATTGCAACAAATTCTACACAGGCCAGACAGGACGTAGCCTCAAAGAAAGATACATTGAACACACAAAGGCACTACACTCCACTACCGAATCCACCTTTGCAAACCACCTCATTGAAGCAAACCACACATACAAAAAACATCGACAATAACATGGATATTCTACATGTACACATAAAAGGCTGAAAACTAGACACTCTTGAGGAGTTGGAAATATACAAACACATAAAAACGACATCCTAAACGAACAGACACAATTCAAATCACACGAATTATTCGAACATATCACATCCCACACACACAACATCGATCCTTCAAAAGTCGACACCGTCGCCAAGAACAAGGCGGACAGCGCTCCCAATGGCAGCCTCTGACGAAGCTTATAATAAGCGAAAACTGGTTCAGGCTACAAGGTAAAACTTTTACGTTTTTACCCATAAAAAACTTTGTGTTCCGAATCGGTAGTGATTTAATTATATTTAAAATTGTTCATTGGACGGCAGTTTATTACTGAATTAAGTGACGTCTCCATACTATAATACGTCAGAGTTTTCCTTCGTGGGTAATAAAAAAATAACCATCGGCTGGTGTAGAGGGACTACAACTATGTGAATCTTTAATAACCATCGGCTGGTATCGTAGAGGAACTACAACTATGTGAATCATTAATAACCATCGGCTGGTATCGTAGAGGAACTACAACTATGTGAATCATTAATAACCATCGGCTGGTATCGTAGATGGACTACAACTATGTGAATCATTAATAATAACCATCGGCTGGTATCGTAGAGGGACTACAACTATGTGAATCATTAATAACCATCGGCTGGTATCGTAGAGGGACTACAACTATGTGAATCATTAATAACCATCGGCTGGTATCGTAGAGGGACTACAACTATGTGAATCATTAATAACCATCGGCTGGTATCGTAGAGGGACTACAACTATGTGAATCATTAATAACCATCGGCTGGTATCGTAGAAGGACTACAACTATGTGAATCATTAATAACCATCGGCTGGTATCGTAGAGGGACTACAACTATGTGAATCATTAATAACCATCGGCTGCTATCGTAGAGGGATTACAACTATGTGAATCATTAATAACCATCGGCTGGTATCGTAGAAGAACTACAACTATGTGAATCATTAATAACCATCGGCTGCTATCGTAGAGGGATTACAACTATGTGAATCATTAATAACCATCGGCTGGTATCGTAGAAGAACTACAACTATGTGAATCATTAATAACCATCGGCTGGTATCGTAGAAGGACTACAACTATGTGAATCATTAATAACCATCGGCTGGTATCGTAGAAGGACTACAACTATGTGAATCATTAATAACCATCGGCTGGTATCGTAGAGGGACTACAACTATGTGAATCATTAATAACCATCGGCTGGTATCGTAGAGGGATTACAACTATGTGAATCATTAATAACCATCGGCTGGTATCGTAGAAGAACTACAACTATGTGAATCATTAATAACCATCGGCTGCTATCGTAGAGGGATTACAACTATGTGAATCATTAATAACATCGGCTGGTATCGTAGAAGAACTACAACTATGTGAATCATTAATAACCATCGGCTGCTATCGTAGAGGGATTACAACTATGTGAATCATTAATAACCATCGGCTGGTATCATAGCAGAACTACAACTATGTGAATCATTAATAACCATCGGCTGGTATCGTAGAGGAACTACAACTATGTGAATCATTAATAACCATCGGCTGGTATCGTAGAAGAACTACAACTATGTGAATCATTAATAACCATCGGCTGGTATCGTAGAGGGATTACAACTATGTGAATCATTAATAACCATCGGCTGGTATCGTAGAAGGACTACAACTATGTGAATCATTAATAACCATCGGCTGGTATCGTAGAGGGACTACAACTATGTGAATCATTAATAACCATCGGCTGGTATCGTAGAGGGATTACAACTATGTGAATCATTAATAACCATCGGCTGGTATCGTAGAAGAACTACAACTATGTGAATCATTAATAACCATCGGCTGCTATCGTAGAGGGATTACAACTATGTGAATCATTAATAACCATCGGCTGGTATCGTAGAAGAACTACAACTATGTGAATCATTAATAACCATCGGCTGCTATCGTAGAGGGATTACAACTATGTGAATCATTAATAACCATCGGCTGGTATCATAGAAGAACTACAACTATGTGAATCATTAATAACCATCGGCTGGTATCGTAGAGGAACTACAACTATGTGAATCATTAACTCACTAAAAAATACTCCTCTTTTTGCGTTTTTAATCGTTGTTATTTTACACATATGCTTCCCTGTTTTTACAAACTTCTAAAGTTCATGTTTGAAGAGCTTCATTCGTCTGACTGCATTACAGTATCTCCACATTCGTTTGTTGTTCTGTTGTATAATTTAAATATTGTGTTTTTGTAATTAAATATGTTTTAGAATTGGGTTACGGGGTATGTCTGAGTAGACTAGTTTCATTACGTAGAGAAAGGAATATTCGTCATTGCCTCGAGGACAAAGCCGCCTTTTTAAACAAGTTTCACTATTAACTTTGTAAACAAGATTAGGTATATAAGGTAAGCGTAAAGCGTGGTATAGCACCAACTCCAGAGGGTTGCTCTGCGTAGTACATACCTGTGCGTGTGAAGAAAACGACACATTGGTAATATTCTGTATTAATAGTAATTTAAAGAATAATAGTTTTTTTAATGGAAGTAATAAATTGGAAAAGGTACTGTTAACTAGTAACTTGAGATTAATTTAGAAATATCGAAGACCAATTACATTGGAACTTTTGTTGGAATAAATAAACTTTATGTTTTTGGCATCTTTGATTTCTAATTCTAACTAAGTAAACTACCTACATTTATTATCTGTTTTGCCACTCGAGCAGGTAGTATATTTTGCTGGTAATTTATCTTAGGATAATCCACCGGTGTAACACTTCATTACGATCCCCTAGAATGTGATCATATTCCCTTGTGAGTTTATGAGAACGGAATTCGTTTTTTTTTTAGTTTGACCTCTGTACATCAGGGGAGGAGTCGTTGTATTGTATAAGAGAGTACACTGGAACGTATGACCCCTTTAGAAGTAGCCCATGTGTGAAGTTCACCAATTAGAACCAATAATATAATGCACTTCGAAACCTAATTCGGTCAAAGTAGTGTACATTGTAAAATATATGCAATCCTAATTTCTACCGTTTTAGCACAAGTTTTTGAGGAAATATTTCTAGTTTTTCTGTCGAGATTCCACGAATTGCATTTCAGTAAATTTCCTACTGCATTTCATTCTATATAAACAGTTTACTCGGTTTTATATAAATAGACTGTGCAGACCTTCGTCAAACACGCGGCTAAAAATTATGTTAGTACGTACATCTATACAGATTATGTTATGGTTTTGTATAGAATCGCGGTCAGTTGTGACCCCTATCATACAGAACCCGGTCAGTTGCGACCGAAGAGAAAATTTGAACCCAGTCAATTGCGACCCGGTCAATCGTGATCGAAAACATCGTCCTCTCCGCCACACACACACACGCACTGCGTCTATAAAACGTGTGTGAAGATAAAAAGGCTCACGCCTGTAATGGTAATGCGTACGGTTGTTTCCAATGTTTCTATACTGCTGCGACCAATCAAATTTCTCTGTGCTATCGTAGCTGAATTTTGTGCTGCCACAAGGATGTACGGATCGTTACTAACATTTGGATGTTACTATTATAATACAGAATTTATCATTACAATTCTGTTCATTCCTAACCTGACCTAACCTAACCCAACGACCCAAACACGACCTAAAAATATCGGTATGCAGAACCATACATGACTTCCATGTTCTAAGATTTATGTTTAAAATCATGTTCAAAATGAAATATTTCCATAGAAACTACTTCTTTCTTCAGCCTTAACCACAGTACTGTGGTCACTAACGTATACCACCTCACGTTAGCGCACTCGATTTACACTGATGATGGCAGTCGATGCCACTGCCGAAACGTCTGGTTTTGCAGAAAACATTGGATCACGGCCAAACAGCCCTGGAAGGACTTTTAACAACAAACTACTTCTTTGTTGCCGATAACGTAGTATACATATAAAAAATTATCCCCTCCCCTTCAACTATCATTTTCATTATAGAAAATTACCCCCTCACCTACAACTACCCTTTTCATTTCTAGATATTTCATCTACCTTTCTACAGTGGATTATTATGACCTTCTTTTCAGGATACTTTATTTATCAAAATTGTGTACTTTACTCTTGTTAAAACATAAAACGTTGCACGTAAACTACCCCTTCCCCATAACCGATCTTCTCCGAAATCAATAGGCCTTGAGTCCTCTACAACTCAGGCACGTATGCAAAAAATTATTTGATTTAGTTTGAATTTGCGTTATCGTTCGCCATAGGGAAAATTCTACAGATAGACACACAGACACTTTTCGGAACATGACTTTTCTTCGTGTTTTGAGGGTAGTACAATCAGAATCGGCCCTTATCTCAGACACTATTTTTTTCGCCATCACCATACTTCCATTTCCGTATGGAACATGGAAGTAAAAATTATTGGAAGATAGAGGTTACTCGCATAAAAAGATGCTGGAACAGGAACATAACATTTCTACTAGTTGCCACGGATTCGGTCAGTTGCGATCAAGTTCAAGTGAGGGACGCAACTGTCCGGTTAAGAACAGGTCAAAACGTCGTTGCGCCGCAACTAACCGAGACTGTTTATATCAGCTGTATGCTCATTGAAATGTATCATTTGCTTTATAAAAATGTTTTACTAACGTGTTCGCTGGCATGTTACTATCTAGCCGCGTCAAAACAACTGTTATCAGTGGTAATTTACTTTTTACCTAGCATCAGTGTAGTTATGCTGTAGACACGTTTATGCACGTGAATGGACGGGTTCCACTGAGGGCGATAAGCTGCGGTCGATGAACACCAATTGTGATAACACAACGTGAACGCAAAACATTAATCTCATCTTTCAAACGGTGCAATATAATTGGTGCACAGAGACAGTGCCGGAGACATCAAAGGCTTCCACATGCTAATCTTTACGCCGAGGGTAATACCTCAGCGGACACCTTTCTTCCAGAATGAAAATTAAAACGACGATCAAAATTTCTGACGTTTTGAAAATTATAATCGAATTGCAACCATCACATCCATTACAGACTATATGCCTAGTTACAATCTCTTCACTGACCGAAGGAATCTAAAATAACTCATTAATGTTCTCATGTTTGTTACGTAACATCTTTTAGTATAAAAACGAAAAGCAGTTTTGTTATGGTAACATACTAATAAACAGTACTCTTTACACGCGGTTCGTAACAAAATCTTGTGAACTCGCCAATAGCCTAAGGACAAGTGATAAAACTCAACTGTCAGTACAAACACACAAAACAGTCATCATAATCATCTTCTTAACGGTTTTAGGCTTTAGCGCCCTGTTGCTATTCCACAGTCCACCTTTTCTTAGGCCTACCAACTTTTCTTCTACCTCTAGGGTTGTAATCTTTCGCTATCTTTGGTATTCTACTTTCTTCCATTCTATCTATGTGTTGAACCCATTTTCTTCTGTATTCTTTAATCCTTTCATTAACTGCAAAAATATCTAAATCACTTCTTTAATCCTTTCATTAACTGCAAAAATATCTAAATCACTTCTTATCTCCTCATTTCTTAAACACACAAAACAGTTTTAACCAATAACAACGGCTTTGATTATACGTGAATATGTAGCTGTACGCGACAACCATATCCCATATCTGCGGAGAGCAAAGCACTAAAGGCGACACAAAGCACAAACATATGCGTTCAGTAATAACGGATAAAGCTGACTGTGAAGCAGATAAGAGAAAAAATTCTCGTCAAGACGACTGGACGAAGAAAAGCAGTTTTAAAAGATCCACGAGCGTTAAAAGATCAATATAAATACCATGGAAATGCGATCAAAGACGGTAAATAACGTCTAATTACTGACACTTTGCGTGAGCGATAGTATTAGGCAACGCTCGCGCAACTTCTCGACTTTTCCAAACGCGGCCTTCCACATTATGGTCAATTATTCTAACGACATCCACTAACGACAGCAATAATGAAATGTGAAGAAGAATATATATCGCAAATAAAACATATTTATTAATTAAATTAATAAAGTGAACGAAGAGGATGCAACAACAAGATAACATATTATGGATTTAAAAAAAGGCACCTGGCATATAGCTTCATCTCAAGAATCACGAAGTACAAAATTTACAAAACACTTATCAGGCCAGTGTTGATAGATGCTTCAGAAACCTGGGCGACGACAAAAAATAACGAGATACTTCTAGAGTGCTTTGAAAGACGGATTCTAAGAACAGTATTTAGAGGAGCACAAGAAAATGGGATGTGGCCCAGGCGCTATAATTATGAACTATACCATCTTTACAAAGAGCCGGACGCTGTCAGTATAATCAAAATATACAGGCTAAGGCGGGTTGGACACACAGCCAAATAGAGAATAGAGGAAAGACAGACTACGAAACATATCTTCTACCAAAAACCAATGGGTAGTAGTGTAAGGGAAAGACCGCGAAGTAGGTTCGAAGATCAGATAGAGGACCTCAGAAACCTAAACATAAGAAACTGGTAAGCCAGGGCACGCAATAGGTAAGAATGGTATCAAGGCCAAGACCCACCAAGAGTTGTAGGCTGATGACCGATGATTTTACCGCCATCTAGGTCATTTTTATCACATACTACGCCAAAGTCTAGTTATAGATACAGGATTCAGAAGCAAAGTTAGTCAGTTTTAGACCTGCGATTCGTTGTGCGTTTAATGTAAACTGTTTGTAAATTACTGTGTATATTGTGCGCGGACATCAGCAATTGGTGACTTGTATTATTTAGTGCAACGCTGTTTATTGTGTGTTATATTACCGCGTGTTGGACAACCGTTAGCTTGAAGAATTGTGGTATACTAGTATTTATTGTTGTTTTATTTATTTAAACTGCAGTTAAAGTTGTCAATAGCGATTTCGTCTGTTGTCAATTATTTTGTTCCTACTGTTTAAGCACGACGATCTATGCGTTCGTCGTTATGTCGAATTTATCAAAAGCAACAAGGAAATGTTAAGAGCTGGTGAAGTGGAACATTGAAAGAGACACGTTCAATTTAACGAAACTAGACACGTTTGCAAGTAGTGAGTTAAGAAAGCGAGCTGGAGTAAATAATCATAGAAACAATAGAAGTAAAACGGTTGAAATAGTATAGCCACATAAATAGAATACCCAAGATAAGATAGCCCAAGAAAATACGGAATTGGGCTCCTACAAAATAAGAAGAAGGGGTAGACCTAAACTTTTCTGGAGCTACGGTGTAGAATCTGCTATGAAAAGCTGAGGGCCCCCAAAAAACGAACTGTGAGAGCTGAAGACGGCGTCGGGACGCAAAATAAGTCGCGTTTATATACAGCGTATACAACTGTATTGATTTTATAAAACACCGGGCTTTATCGCAGTATGTCCTAAATGAGAACCATAAATCAGAGAAATACCAGTAACAGCTGGCGACGTACAATTGTCTACTGTAATACGTAAACTGACTTTTATATTCGTATGTGCAAAGTTTTATATTGGTTGTCTGAAGGACTGGTTCACGATTTTAAACTGTAGTGATATGCCGATTTCAGCAACCTTATTAGCAAATCTTGCTATGGTAATTTGATCAGTAATCTATTTGTCTCTTAATATTTAGACTTCCGTAATCTTTTTTTAAAAAAAAAGAAGCTTTGTAGTAAACTAATAAATGAACAAAGGAAACGAGTTCTCAGTTTTAATTGACGGTGAAGCGAATACTCGACCTTTTGGTATTTGTCTGGGGGTCTGTTTGGGGGATATATCACGATTGATGTTGGCTATGATAGGAACTATGAATTGATGTGAAGTTAGGTACGTTCCACACGGTCTGTGGGACAATCAACTGTATTTTTAGAAACAAGGTACGTCGAGATACAAAATTAAAGTTTTACAAAGTTATAGCACTCCCGGTACTATGGGTGTGAATTGTGGACAACAGCCAAGAAACAAGACAGTAAAATACAGGCGTCAGAAGTGGCGTCCTTAAGAGGAGTTAAAAGGTGTTCTAAACTTGACGTATAGAGAATAAGGCCATAACAGAAGAGTTCCAAGTTATTAACTTGAATGAAACATTAAAAGATCACAAATTACAGTGTAAAGAACACTTATAAAGACTGTCAGATTCCAGACTGGCCAAACATGTCTGGAAATACAAACCTATAAGGCACAGGTGTGAGGGTAGATCCAGGAAGAGGTGGCTGGATCTTTGAAGGCGGGAAAGGCAGCAACTTGTGTTGTGAAGATGATAATGATGATGACGTTTTGCTTCCTGCCCCCGTGTTGTTGGGTGGATCAATCTGAAGAAGAATAGAGGAGTTTGGGGTAAAGGTATGGACAAGCATGCCAAGTTTCATGAAAATCAGTTGATGTTTTTTTTTTTTTTTAGCATGTTGTACATATTTTTACTCCTATAATTTTTTAGATTGGTTACTCAAAAATTTGGAGCGGGAGGCAAAAAGTAAGAGATAAAATTTTGAAAAATATACCAACAATCCAAGAACATTTTAGCTAAAGTTAGAACAGTGTTCGGTTTTAAAAATTTTGAAACACCTAATAAATGTATTTCGTTCATAAAACAGAATATCTGAAAGTAGGAGACATGCAAGAAGAAGACCCAGATCTGCAAATCCATAGAATCGGAAAGTGTAGTGAATTCAAATATTTCGGAAGCATTACTTCAGAAGATGGAACAACAAAGTATGACATCAAAAATAGGATACAACAGGGAAAAAAGGCTATTTGTTTGCTAAACTCGTTACTTTGGTCGAACAAAATGAAACTTCAAACTAAACTGACAATCTACACAACTATTGTGGAGCCCATTTTAACTTATGGCTGTGAATGCTGGCAACTTTCAGATAAAGAGAAAAAGATTATAGAAACTGTGGAAATGGACTTCTTAAGAAGAGCATGTAATATTTCTAGAATGCAACATGTTAGAAACGAAAGTATAAGAAGGAAAACAGGGCGCATATTTACAACAGCAGAAAGAGAATACAGATGTATACAGAAAATACAGATGGATACAGGAAATGGGCAGATAGAATCCAGACAATTGCTATGGTATGGTCACGTAATGAGGATGGAGAAGAAGCGATGGCCAAAGAAAGCATTGACTTACACACCACAAAACAGGAGAAGTAAAGGAAGACTGACAACACAATGGAGAACAGGAATTAGGAAAAGCATGAGAGATCGGGCTATTGAAGACGATGACTGGAAAGACAGGGAGAAACGGCGATCAAAATGCGGTATGCGACGTAGACTGTAGGACCCCCGCTGATAACAATAATAATTTCGTTAATGGCAGTGAGCGAGTCCTGGAACTGAAGCAGCTGATTATGTGGTAATAATAATGAAATATAATACTGATAATGATAATAATAATATGGAAGTAATAATAACAATAAGTATTTATAAAACTGGTTGTACGTAGAATGCCACGAAACGTGGAGACAGAATGCAGGTATCAGCAGCCGGCCCCGATGTTAATGTTGCGTAGCACCGTTTTTACAGCAACTGCAATTTAACGGCCAAAGGTAATGGTAAACTTTATTATGTTTTACACGCACAACGCAATATTGAAATTTATTGTGAATAGTAAAACAATGAAATTGGTTTTCGCTTCGCTCTGTGGTTGGATTCTTTCGGTTGTTATAACAAGTAGTAAAGTGTACAGTTTATTGGCTGGCATGCGGGCAATCAGTCAGACCGTCACAACCCTGCGTCGGCGTCGCTTACCAACAACATCAAACGTGGTATAACTGAATTCCAGCTGGTTAGGACACATGTTAAAACAGAATTTGGAATTAAAATTGGCTCGACCTTCTCTCGCTGACTCATACAAGTACGGTATTCATTGACGAATTGCAGTGGTTCGTCATCACCAACTGTGAATCTGTCCAAAAAGACATTTCAGTCGAACTGCAGTGTCCACGTTGTCCTATCTCGTGCGTGTCACTCTCTTCAGTTGTTCGCAATTTCTCGCCATACATATCGTACCTTTTTCTTCCTCGCCCTCACCTACCTTCTATCTTTCCCTCGCTTAGTAACTTCTGTAAACAGTTCCTTCTCAAAATGTGATCAATTCAGTTTTGCTTTTTTTCCTTTTTATAGTTCTTATAATGTTATATATCTGTCTTCATTTGTTGTCCTAACCATTTCTTCATTTCCTAACCTTTTCCTTCCAGCTAATATTTTCCATTTTTCTACACAATTGAGTTTCAAAGCTTTCCAGATACTTCTTTTCTCTGTTTCTAATCGTGAGTATCTCTGATCCATACACTACAATGCTCTATATACACACTATAATTGTGGCGTATCTAGAATTTTGTTTTGGAGGGGTCCGGTCGAGTTAGCTCATGCAAAAGAAAAAAACAAGTTATAACACAAATCAATATTACTGTCTTTAAAGTGGTTGATAAACGTGTGATAACATCTTAAAATCAATCCCATTAAAGTAAACGGTAAATATGCGTTATTGATACATTGTTTAGAAGATACTTGACTGAATTGATTTTACTATATTTTATATTTCAAACGTAGGCTACATGCAAGTGCTGTGTAATAAATCTCTTTGTATATTTAAAAAGAATTAGTACCAGAGTACACAGCTGAAAAAATAATAAAAATAGCCTAAAAATTAACAAAATTCGTACACTTTTTTCGACCCTCTGGGGGGGGGGGTCCAGTCTCGTACCCAGCAAATACGCTCCTGTCCATATTAAAGACTTTGCAAATCTTTTCCGTAATTTCGTATTAATTCCGTAACGCGGTGGTTAGATTCTTATAAATATCGTAGTAAGTGATTCTACGGTTGTGAAAGTCAACTTTGTTTGGAAAAAGTAAGGTTAGTGGTTTTATAAACAAAGCGAGAAATATAGAATAATACTGTTAATTATACGCTACATTGATAGACGTTATGAAACAAGTATAGTTAACTGTGAAATATTGCACATAAGTGCTTACATCGGAACAAAATTCCAAATTATAGTGTTAATTTTATTGTTATTTCTGATTTCTGTCAGAACGGTTGCAGTGATTTATTCGTTATGGTGTTTTAGTTTGGAAAAAATGTACTCTTTGGGTTTTTGACTTCTAACATTTGTACGTTTATCCTCTATCTGCATCGTCATTCCGTTTGTTTGTTTTTTTTTAATTTTTATTTCCTTCTTTTCTGTGAAATACTCTTCCGTTCTCTTCACATTTACCCTCTCGTCAGTTTTAATTAAATATCAAGTCCACATAATTCGCAGTGGTTTTATGTACCTTACTGTATGACACATTCCAACAATTGCTGCTAGACTCCTTCATGGATGTTTCTCAATTCTTTGCATATTCTAATACCCATCAGCTAAGATATGTTAATCCCTAAAGAAATATCATTGTCCCTGCAAGTTTTGGAAACTGGTTGAGGGGCAAGCAACAGTATTTCATAAAAACTCTGTATTCCCAAAATCTTAATATTTACCATTTACTGAGAAAGAAAGTAATATAAACAATAGTTAGAGACTTCGGCCTCTGACTTGGACTACTTTTAAAGAACAAATTAACTCTTACTACTGATATAGTATAAATGAAAGTAGAGGAATCCTAGCTTTAAATCAACGTCTGAATACGATTGTTCCTCTAAATAAATTTTTCTATACAAATCAGCGAAAGGCCGGAAGACGATGTCAGTAGAGTACGACAAATACGGTTTGTATGAAAAATCAATTTTTTATTTTGCCCTGCGGGGAATTAGTTTGCTGCGTTAAGCAGTTTGTGAAGTGTACCAACTGCAGGGGCGTATTGGGGTGGGGGAACCGGAACCGGACCCTCCCAGAGGGTCAAAAAAGTTGACGAATTTTGTTAATCTTTTAATTTTTAGGCTGTTTTATTAATGTTTCAGCTTTGTAAGTTAATATAGTAGTAACTCTTGTTAACCTCTAACAGGTTTATTACCCAGCATTAGCGTATACGTTTGAAATAAACGCTTCTACGTTTAACCCTTCCTATCCTGAATCCTGGAAGAGAAGCAAAAAGGTGACACAAGTGGACACAAGTGGGATAATTTTTGCTAAACCGCGAAGTATCTTTTACTGATGCAAACGAGAAATGTCGTATGTATTATTCGTTTGAAAACTTCCACCAAGTACGCCAATAAATTAGCCAAAACAAACACAGGGCAAGAAAATGATTTTCAACAAAACAACTGATCGAAGTAAACCGCACTTAACGATAGGCAAGCGAGGGCGTATGTGTTCAGCAGTCCTCTTCCGAAATCGAGGAACTGAGTCGGTAGGGTTTAGCGGTTAACTCGAAACAACAGGATCCCCTCTCATTGGGAGGCACGTGTCTTCAGACGGCCGATAAATGGTCTCCTCACCTAAAAAAATAAGCACGTGTATTTTTTATAATATCCCCTTTGCTAAGAGGAAAAAAATTTATATATTTGTGGAGCTACAGAAAATAAGTTTGATGTTATTTTTTGGAAATATCGTTTCTTTAGACACACCTAAGAAAAAAATAGAAATTAATGGCCCTAGGGGCGTATTTCCGGGGGGGGACCCCCCAGAGGGTCGAATGTGTGACGAATTTTGTTAATCTCTTAATTTTTAGGCTGTTTTACTAATTTTTCGGCTGTGTAAGCTAATATAGTAGTAACTCTTGTTAACCTGTAGACCCACAAACAGGTTTATTACCCAGCATTAGCGTATACGTTTGAAATATGAAATATAGGAAAATCAATTTAGCCAATAAGTTATCTTGTAAACAACGTTTCAGGAACACGTATTTTTATTGTGTTATTACCGTTTACTTTAACGGGACTGATTTCATCCACTTTAAAAAGAATAAGGTTGATTAGTCTTAACTTGTTTTTCCTTTGTATGAACCCGACTCGACCCCGGACCCCCGCCCCAAGGCCAAATTCTAGATACGCCACTGATCAACTGCGAATCCAGGCTGTAAAGTTTTGTTTATACAGGATGCACCAAAATAAACAATATTGTCTATGTTTATTTATTTATCATGATATAAGTAAATTAAACTGATTTGATTTTAATAGTATTTTTACATTTAGTACATCGGATATGGGCTAAATAATTTAACCCCAGTTTTGTTAGTTTTATTAGCAGCCATCTTAACACCAAGTTTGTCACTACTTATTGCCACACTGCTAAATACTTCGTTCTTGACGAGGCCTTTCGGTGTTTCCACCATCGTCAGGTCTTAAACGACCAACCATATTTTACTAAGCGTTTTCCTTAATTTAACTTTAATTTTAAATACTTAAACACTAGCCTTACCTTACTCATCTTCTTTCTATCTTCCACTTGCAACTCTCTTACATTTCCAGTTTTGTTAGTTTTATTAGCAGCCATCTTAACACCAACTTTGTCACTACTTATTGCTACACTGCTAAATCCTTCGTTCTTGAGGAGGCCTTTCGGTGTCTCCACCATCTTCAGGTCTTAAACGACAAAATACCTGAAGACCTGAAGACATTCGTTTAAGACATGAAGATGGTGGAGACACCGAAAGGCCTCGTCAAGAACGAAGGATTATCAGTGTGGCAATAAGTAGTGACAAAGTTGGTGTAAATAATTTAAGCCCTTTGCAAATCCATCGTGAAAGTTGACATGTTGGAATTCTGCGAATGTGACCATTCGTGAGGACCATTATCCTTTATGCAAATCGTATAAAATATTATTCACAGCGTGTGTGGTGTTAATCAAATAGACGAATTGTACGACAAAATAGGAACATGGTCAGACGCAAATAATCATGTTCAAAACGTGTAACTGGCGTTCAGAAACCACCGCGCAATTTGCTGTCAATAACTTTTAATTATAAAGCGATTACAAGTCTGTTCCGCCGAGTTTTTTCCATAATGAATCAATAACACGAATTCGCAGACCCTATTAAAAGCCGAGCAGCAATCAATTATTATCTGGACACGCCCATGTCTAGGTCAAGTTAATCCGTGTGTGATTGGTATATCAACCGGGCGCGAAGCGAATTTGTCTACAACGGGTCTGTACGTCGGTGTTATCTGGACGAAACAACTTGTTACGATTTCTCGGAAAATATCAGCACAATAAAAGATGTAGCTCGGCTGAATTGGAAGCAGTACTGGCGCCGAAACGAGGCCAAAACGTCAGGTGGATGATGTATGTCAGGAATCACTTAAGTGCGAACGCCGAGGTTAAGTTTGGGTCACTCGGTTTAACGTCTGGAGAACGTTCACTTAAACGGGCCATTGACATTTTGTCATGTAAGGTATTACAGCTTGATATAATTTCACCCCAATTTCTGTGAATAAACACGATTCGTTTCTTGTCTAACTTGCGGCACTGTGAAACTTGTAGTTCGTCCCGTGCTTTCTGAAGCAACGTTCAACTGGAACAAAATTTTGTTTCCCGTTTCCGATTATAATACGGTAAAGTATCACTTTAACAAAACCGAGTAACAGCATCTGGCTAAACATCGTAAAATCGAAACAAGAGGAAGACATTTGATATTTGTGTCGAAAGTGATATGATATTGTACAAGCGGGTCCTGTAAATATATACAGTCAGTGGCGGATTATCCGTAACGCTAGGGTATGCTGCAGCACCGGGCACCAGGACCTCAGCTGTCAGAGGGGCACCATCCAGCCATAAACCACAAAAACCTTTTTAAGATAATAAATGTGAACAAATTTACAGTTATTGCACAAATGTAATGCACAGAGAACGGCATTGAAAATGCTTCAATAAATCTAAAAAATATATATATTTATGTTCATTCACCAATCAATGAATTCATTCTTCATTTACCAATGTACAGATTATAAGTTAAATGTAGTCGCATTCATAAGCGAAGTTTTATATGTGTACTACGTTATTGACAACAAAGAAATAGTTTCTACGGAAACTCACCGGTTCCCATTTTCGATCACGCACCAGCGATCGGCCGCAAATGTGCGACACGTCCTTATAAATATTTTCAATGTTAAAAAACAAATGGCCTTAATCCAAAATCATAAAAAGATGTGTGCACACTTTTCGACGATCTTCTAATAGAATTAAGCACTTTGTGCCACGAGTAAAATTGCAAGAAAGAGGTTTTTTTTTCAAATCGTTCGAATAAAGATGATACATTCCATGATACTAGTTTGTCCGCTGTCATGGACTATTATAGTTAATAGTGATTGTAAAATTATTGATCGTAAAATGATTTATGTAATTCCGAACTTATACATTGCTTATCTGGGAATCTGAAATAGCATTTTCTGCTAAACGATTACAGATATGTTAAGTTCAAGTAATGGAGATGAGAGATTATCTTCGTTAGCAAGGTTGAACATTGAAAGCGAGAAACTTGAATCGCTCGATTTAGAAGAAATTGTACAAGACCCCGTTAAGGCAAAATCAAGAAAAAATGGATCGATTAGCATTTTCTAAGCATAAGTACTACTGTGCTCATTGTAATCACTATTTAGCTCAATGTTTTTTGTAATTTGAGACATTAACAAAATAATTTTTAACTTTCGAAATTGTGTATGCCATTTATCAGTATGAATAATGGATAAAAGGTTGAATTTAGAATCGGGGGGGGGGGCACCAGACTGGTGGTAGCATAGGGCACCACGCGCTTCTAATCCGACCCTGTAACTTACACAGTGAAAGAAGGACATTAGACGATTCTCTGTCTTCAAGGGTATAAAAACTGGTTTTCAACTTACAGATAACGTGATAACTTGAGATATCATAGAAAATGTCCGTTTACTAACCACCCAGAGAAAATCCAGTACACAAATCGTCGTAAAAGCGAATGACTGGTCACTGGAATTGGAGTGGCGTTTGAATATTTAAACGCGGGTTTAAGATGACGGTAAGCGAAAATATTAGCCTCTATTATCACATAGATAGTGTGATAATATTATAGCTTAACGAACGAAGGAGTTCTCAGTTTTGACTCAACCGTTTGCCATTTGTCTGTCTGTCTGTCTATCTATTATGGATATGTCTCACGACAATTTTCGAACGCATAAAAATTTGCATGCATGTCCATATTTTTACCGTTCAGAACCCTGTTGTTTTTTAGACTGATCCCTCGAAAACTTTGGCCTAAAAACGGTGGTGCGAGGCAAAAATGTGGGGGGAGGGAGTCAAATGGTGAAAACATCGCAAAAGACCGTGTGCCGTGTCAAATTAAAGGAAATTTAAGCTACAGTCTGAATATTGTGATAGTTCTTGAAATTTTTAAATCATATGGTGTCAGAGCACAAACAGTGGGTGAAAATTTTGATAAAATCGCAAAACTTCATGCGGGGGTGTTAAACTAAAAAAACAATTGTAACATCTGAATGTAGTGTTAGGTTTTGGATATTTCAAAATGTTTGGACCCAGAGCCCAAAAAAGAGATAAAAAATTTGAAAAATTCCCAAAAATTCAGCAGGGTAATAGACTAAAAGGAGTTTAACCCAAATCCGAATGTTTCGAAATTTCAATGGTTATTGTATGATTAGTGCTCTACAGTTGTTATATTACGAAGGAAACAGTACAGAAATCGGGATATTTGTAATTTTTTCCATAATTTAAAAATGTATGTATGAGGCGTATTTCAAAAGTAAGGGCCGATCGGTTATAAAACGAGAAAAAATGAGAAAATTAAAAATTTATTAGTGGTTGTGAATACGTATAAACTTACAAAATGTTTCTACGTAGTCACCGTTTCGTTACAAACGCTTTTGATATCGCGCAGCAAGCTTTTTCAAAGCCTCTGCACGAAATTCCGCCGGCTGGGATTTCAGTCAGTTTTGCACCGAGGTTTTCAACTCTTCAGTTCCCTGAAATCGTTGAGATAGAGGCCACTTCTCGTAGCTGTATTAGGGGGCTATAATACTGCGCACAGGGATAACTGGTTCCTTTAGTCCGGTAAGACAACCAGTTTATGGGAGACAACCCAGACAGAAAATCGGACTGGAGGTTAAGCCCGAGGTGGTAGACCCACCATCGTCTTACCCTGCGATAACATTCAGGGGATACATTAGTTACTGAACTCTCGCAAGAATGATGACGGGGACCGGAACAAACCATTTTTGCACCAACTTTGTCACTACTTATTGACACACTGCTAAATACTTCGTTCTTGACTAGGGCTTTCGGTGTCTCCACCATCTTGAGGTCTTAAACGACCCAGTCTTCACTGAAGATGGTGGAGACACCGAAAGGCCTCGTCAAGAACGAAGTATTTAGCAGTGTGGCAATAAGTAGTGACAAAGTTGGTGTTAAGATGGCTGCTAATAAAACTAACAAAACTGGAAACCATTTTTGGGTTAATCCTTGCTGAAGAAGATGACGATGATGATGAGTAACACAAGATTGTTGAGTGACTGGCCAGGGGTTCTATAATTGAACGCTGTCATATACTTTACATAAATCAATGATGGTTAGGTAAACACGGCTGACAGCCTTCTCACAAAGCTGTTTCAAGCAAAAAACATTATCAACATAAGTCCTTTCCGCACAGAAACCACTTTGTTCCTCTCTGTATCGTAGCTTGCATTCTGTTTTTTAAAATTCTTCAAAAGAATCGTCCACTTCTTATATGGTACACCCCGAGATACAAAACGTTCTCGGTTCCGGGAAGATTCTTTAATTAAAACTTATCGAAATAATTGATTTATAATTTGTTTTAACTCTGCTTTATAAATCGAATACGTGTAGAATTAAAACCTTTGTTGCAATAACAAGAACCGCAACAAAGGCGTCAAGAAGCGTAGACATAACGATCAGCTTCGTGTGACTCCTTAACGAGTAACGATCTCGCCGAAGACGTCGCATTTTTTCACCGCGCTTCATACATGGAAGTGTGAAGTAACAGCGGCGCTCGACGGAATTGTAAGAGATAACAAGAGAAAGAAGAGAAGAGAATAACCGTACCAAGAATGAAAAGACGTTGTGCGCTCATAATTTATTCCCATGAGCAAAGCAAAGCAGAGCGAAGCGGAGAATTCACAGTTGTTTGTGGTTTCATACCGACCGCCGCCGAGCCGGCACTAAACGTTTAAGTTCACATACCAAATAATGTTCCTTTATACCGCGTGTTGCCTGTTGCCTGGGTATAACACCAACAACAGCGGCGATAATAATAAAAATAAACGCGAAAGTATCAAGTAAGACGAACGGGGAGTCACGAATGACTGTGAAGGCTCGGGCACGAAAGAAGACATGTGAATAGGAACAAATATATACCAACAACAGCATGACAATTGCCAAGCGAGCACACGTTCTCCAAGCGAGCAGCGTACGGACAAGAAAGGAGCGAGTGAACCCTCCCTACTGAAATTACTTCATCCTCCGCTTATGTAAGACGTTTTACAAAACGATTCAATTAAAATTGATTTCAAAATATACGGCGGTTAAGCGCGCGCGCGCGCGCGCCTCCGTGCGGATATGCGCAACGTCGTCAGGCGAAACCCAATCGTGCGCCGGCTTAGTTGAATAATACGCCCGTTTGTGATTTACAAATGCTTAATATATTGCTCACTTCATATGAAGAAGAAGAAGACGAGCCAAACAAAAATGTTTTAATCCCTATTTAATTCAATGACTTTGCTTTCCGACGAAAAATCAATAAATACTGTAGTTCGTATTGAGCGGTTCGAAACGAGAACTAATTGGCGGGAACGTTTTAAGACACGCGCGAACACGAACGAGCGCACAAAGGAGTATAACGTTTTGTTGAACTAAGATTGACGTACGGAACGCCAAATAACGGTAAGCTTAAGTCCTTTTTAACAAAAACTGTCTTCGTCTTGACGTAATGAACGGAATTCAGCATAATTTCCCGTTAGTTAATGCACTTCAGAGACTTCAGTTGATAAATTATTAGATTATATTTTACAAATGAGTTCTTTTCGTCTGCGACGAGGAGCTCGCCAGTAGCATCAGTCTCATTCAATCCTTTGTTGTCAGCCCTGACCAGAGTTGTTCTGTGGTTGGTTACCCAATCACAGCTGGGGATCCATCAACTTTGGGAACATGTGGCGCATGTATAAGAGAGTCGGATAGTCTTAACTGGATAACGGACAATACATTGAGCTTTGTTGTCCCTTTGAATTCCCAGTCAGGAATTTTTGTCTGAAGTGATCGTTCCGAAAAGTGTTTGGGAGAAGTATGTAGTTGGCGACTGTGCATGTACAGCCATGTCTACGAAGAATTCCTGTATAAGGCCGGCTGCACACTGGAGCGACATTTTGTTTCGCGTCAGAACAGTTTGCTTTGTTTCGTGACAAACCGTTTTGGCTTTGTTTCGCGACAGAACTTTACTTATGGTTCAGAACCTTACTTATGTACTACTGGACAATGTCTGCTAGACAAACATCAAGAATTTCGAAAAGAAATTTTTGCGTTCAAAAGCTGGATACACAAAATTAGACATGAAAAGAAACAATCAGATAAGAGAAGAACTGAAATTTGAAGAAGTAAGCGGAATCATCAATAAATAGGCCTATAGAGAAAACCGGAAACAACACATTAGCAGAATGGGAAAGGGAAGAGAAGCCTGGGAAGACCCAAGAAGAGATGATTCGATCAGTTTGGACCGGAACAGACTAAAGACTCTAAGCCGTGAAGAAGAAGAAGAACCGTTTTGACGCATTGTGTCTCAAAGCGTCGCAGATGACTTTATTGCCATTAGGATCTATAAAGCGCCACACACTGGCTACGACATTGTCTAGAGGTCTCGCGAGGCCCCTCGCGACCAAAGACGAAGTTCCTTTAATTTAAGTCTCGCAACAAATCAGCTTGCGACATTTTGAACTATTCACTTGCTGAATTCTAACCACACAAGAAGGAGAGTTTATATAACAATATAACACTTGCGCTTGCATTGTCCTTCCGATCTGATTCTAGCATTTTGTTGTGTATTTATTATTATTATTAATTGCTATTGAGTATAAAATGGAAACAAGTGTAGGTATAGTTGAAACTGAAATAGATGCAAAATAATGCCGTCACAAGCCCACGAACCACACACTTTTACAGCTTAAAAACAGCTGACGAGAATTTGTTTTGACGGGGGCCAATATCTCAAGCCTCTCTCCAGCGAAGCGATGCTTTGCAACACGATGCGTCAAAACAATTCTGTCGCGAAACAAAATGTCGCTCCAGTGTGTGGTCAGCCTAACGTTAACCACAAGACAAAATGAACACAGGCGGTCAATGTTAACTTGACGAGTTTATATGAATTTAGTTTATGAACGCAACGGCTTAGAAAACTGAAAGTGGATCAATTAACGGTTGTGAGAAATGATTACTTTTATGTAGGATAAGAAAATATAAAATGCAATTCGAGAATCTACTGAAAACATTTATGGACATATCAGAATTTACGTTGCTAATTCTCAACGCAATTCTCCTGTACCTACTCTCGCCAGCGATTTGGAAGCTGCTCTGTCAAGGAATTCTTTTGTTTCATGTGTATCCATTTCCGCTAGCATACAAAAGGGATAAAAGAGACATTTTGGTTATTTCCATATAGGTTACCATTTTATCTGTCTGAATATCAGCTTGTACGATAGCCAGACTGACAGAAGATGCACGGGGCGTCTTGCGCCCTGGTTTGTGAGTGTTGTCCGGGCCGTAGCCCGATGAACGCCAGGTTCAAACAAGAACAGCGCGGTTGTTTGTTCGGCACAAGGAATCAGGTTGCGGTCCTCCTATACATGATTAGAATGTATGAGAAGCGTTCGAAATTTGGTTCACCCTATCTCCAGGCGAAGAGGCGACTTCGCGCTTTTCTAAGGCATCGCCCGCAGGAGCTTACAGAAGCACTGGTTTAGTCGATAGGCTTGACTGCCCGTAGGAGACGTCGGTCGTACGATGTGTTGCCACACCAGAGCGGATGGCTCCCGCAATTACGCACTGGCTCCCGATGCGGCAAAGCAGTATGTGATTGTTAATGCATCTACCTGACCCCAGGTGTGAGGTAGAGCTCCGTGACCCCCGTAAGGATACGGCCCGCAGGAGCTTAGAGCAATACTGACGTCGGCCGGAGCGGTGAGCGGCCGCGGCCAGACTAGTCGCTCCCGCAAGGTGGGGCACTCGTATACCTCGCGGTTTCACGTCCCGAGGAGCTTGCACGATATTTGAAAGAATGAGTTGCTGAACTACTTCTACCATAAGGAAAGATGCTATCGATCATGATGTCCCTTCTTTTACGCAGGTCCTTTCTTTAACGTAGGTGCCTATTTTTCTGTCTATGGATCCGCAGGAGACACTTAGTTCCATTCCTACCGTCATGTCAGGGTGGCGTTTCCTTAGCAACCACCTGGGAGTGACAACTTGCTTCTAGAGAGGCGAGCGCTACAGACCAGCTCCAGGAAATGAGTGACCATTATGACCGAACTAAGTATAAAAACGGGCACCCGAAGAAAGAAAAAAAATCGTGCGAGAAGATCGTTGAACTTTGGCGTTCACGAAGTCTATTGGTAGACAGAAGTGAGTGACTGGGATAACTGACTAACCTAGCGGCATACGATTTGAACCGTAGAAATATCGTATGGAAATAAACGGACACCTACGAAACGTACACCGTTCTGCTCCTCGTCACCTCACACCGGCTGTATCACTCTCTCACTCTCTCTCTCTCACTCTCTCTCTCTCTCTAAAGCGTAACGTGCAAGGTGTAAAAAATACTGTTCATGTAAGTGTTTTGGAGTTTCTTCGAATAATGTAATGTAGAAAAGGGAGGAAACAAAATTCAAGATTTTCTTAGGAAACGTGGAGATTCCTGTATGAGGTTAACACGCACACAGACAGACTGGACAATGTGTGAAAATATGTCTATTAGACTGGTAAAAAAGTGAAAGTATCGTACTCGTCAGGAAGAGAAAAAAATAGAAGACAGGTTACCGTATTAATCTTCTGGAGAAGACCGTGTGGAGTCAATATATTACATCTTATTGTCCGTACTCAATCAAGTACAGCAATCTAAATCTTGTGACAGCAATCAACGACGAAAATCGTTTAGTTCCAACGTTTGACTCAAACTTGGAAAACACTGCGTACTGAAATACATCTGGGTTTCAGTTCGTACCACCACTAAATTGTAATGCTTTAATTAAAGTGTTGATATACTTATGTGTCGCAAGCAGACGTTTAGAAACATCTGCCATCGGTTTGTGTGTGTGTGTGTGTGTGTGTGTGTGTGTGTGTGTGTGTGTGTGTGTGTGTGTGTGTGTGTGTGTGTGTGTGTGTGTGTGTGTGTGTGTGTGTGTGTGTGTGTGTGTGTGTGTGTTGAATACAATTTATTCTGTATGTGCGCCGATCTGATGTCACAAAATACAAGAGTTTGCAACAGTAGACTGAGTTAACGACAGATGCCAGTGGAAGGCTTCTAGAATGTGACTCTTCGCTGAACAAACTGAATCTTTCTTACGGAGATAACCAACAAGTGCTCTCCATTGTCATTTTGGACTAGTAATGGGAGACGATTATTCCCGATAATCGTTACCTTACTGTATGAAATTCTTATTAATTCTGAATGAATAATAATAGTTAATTATCCTGAAGGAAAGCCTCCGTACGATAAAATAGATAATATATGCTCAAGTTCTGGAATATTCTCAAATTTTGACATTTGTGGTATGATAGCAAATAGAATGTAGATTACACGTAAAAATGAAGTATTACATATGAGTCATATGTAAGCAGAGACGCTTTTATTATAATAATGAATATAAAATATAAGTACAAATCATTAAAATGTAAGTCAAAGTTAAATACATTTTATTTATAGGCTTGTGAGAGACAGCTAGAAGAATACATTTGTTCATATGAACACATAGATAGACACTACTGAAGTTTATATAGTATCTCAATGACAGGGAGGAGAATTATGTTTCAAAAATTATTATAGGTCTCCACAGAAAAAATCTTAAGATTCGTGGAGAAATATAGTCTGAGACGTGTCTTGGAAACGATACTATCCAAGTAAAAGCCTTAGCTACTTTCAATTATAAAGGAAACATAAAATAAAATAGAAAACAATTTTAGTTCCATGTAGAACGAATATGAAATTGTCAGTCAACTAAAGTAACAAACCATTTGGTAAATGTAATTGTGGCAGACCATGGAGAAATAGTACGATGTCTGTAGAGTCGGAAGGCTGTAGTGTAATCTTTCAAATGGAGAAGTAGAAAAGAAAAAAATATTTTTTGTGATTAAAATACCGTTTGTACTTAAATGTTCTCTGTCGGTGTTCGATTACTAATCTACACTGTTTTCAAAATCAGAACTTCGCTTTTTCTCCTTGAGAGTAAAACTTCACCAAAACTATAAAGCAGCTTAATTATTAATAACTTGGTGTTATTTGATTTGTGTTAATCTTAAACGAAAAATTTTATTGTTTGCACTTAGTCATCAGTAATAATCTTCCACAAAATTAGCTTCTTCTTCCTAAAGCTAAGCGTATGTGTCTGTGTACATACAGAAGTCGCCATTTCTTAGCGAGTCTTTCACAGTTCTCTGAAAACTGGGAAGACTTTTGACAGTGCCACGGCTACTGTCCGTACATTTCTTCTCCTTCAAGTTTCCTTTATTTATTCAAGTAAACTTGCATAAGTTCATATAAGAAGTGAACTGAGATTCTGCTGAGAAAGCCGAGTGTTTTGGGGCACTTACGTCGCTTGGTAACACTTCAATATCGGGTGCGAGTGACGTAGATCTGTCTGAAAGTGGGTGGAAAATTCTTTCTTGTAATAGGCGGTTTGAGAATAATTTACTTAATATTCCTCAACTGAATCTGAAATCTTGGGCGATTCGTATGGAATCCGGATGTCTGGCAACCCTAATAGATGTCTGGGACGGTCTTCCTAGACATGTCCGATAAATATTGTGTTCGTAGTGCGCATCAGTCTTTGGAGAAACTTTATCCGTCACCCCTGCATCATGTGGAGAGAAAAAGAAGCGATGAAGGGCAAATAGTGGAAGAAGCCAATAACACTCGCGTAGGATTGTAACGCTTCGGAAGAAACAACACACTACAGAATATTGAGTGGTTAGCAAAACAAATTTATATCATATTTACCTAACAAACGTTACATAACAACGCACGTCTACAATGTATAAGTAGTTACATACAATCAAGTGGCCTTCATGCGCCGGTGTTTTCGTGTTCATCCGCGCTAATGTGTTCACAGCGATTTTGACGGAATCGGTCGAGATGTTTATTCTTACCGAAGACCTGTCAATCACGTTATTCTGGAGGCAAGGAGCCGACCGCCTTCGTGTTTCTCGAATTCAATAAAATCCTTTATTCTTAAAAACGTATATAACTTGTTTTCCTGTAAGCGCCGTCGAAGTGTTTGTTTTGTATTTAAATATTAATTGATAGAAATAACATTATCCGCACGTCAGTAGGCTGCGTATCGGCAGCCATTGAACACAAGACTGAAGAGCCTTCACTGTTTCGTAATCTATTCTCTTGATAATCTATTCGGTTTTCCGGTGACTTCAGATTGTCTTTCGTGATCGGATTTTTATACGCTGATTTTTCTTCTCTGTCCAGTTTTTCACTGACTAAATGCCTCACACAAAAGACACCGCTAGAAGGAGTCTAACAAATGTATTAGCAGAGTAAGCCCACCAACGCGCTGGACAGATGGTACTGAAGCGTTTTCCACTGTCCGGAAACAACTCCAAATCGACACGAACAGAAGTGGCCTATGTCCAGCAATGGAAGGTGGCAGTATGATGATGGTGGTACAGTTGCAAACATATTTGTAAAATGTTCAACATTGCAGTTAAGGTTTTTAATAACAGATATAAATTTATTATTGTCTGATATAAATAGGCATCGTCCATTATTATTGCAAATGAAATATATGCGTACACCATAAAGTAATAACGTGTTTATATAGCGTTTGGAAATGAAAATAAAGATTTATATGCCTGAAAATTGCAATTTCACCGTCGTCCGGAAAATCCGAAAACTCTAAGTCAAAAAATCCCACTACTATGAGTTGCGTTTAACATTTAAAACCGCCATTCATTTAGGAAACGGTTTGGTGATTGTTTCGTTCGTGCGTCTATTTCTAGTTAATCCGGCTTTAAGGTAACTATTTTCGTTGGAAAACACAGCTCCAAATTTTTGTCTTTACAGGTGCAATTTAGAAAATAAAATTTTACATTATTCAAAAACTTTTATGAGTTTATGTCATTTGAACTGTTCATACCTCTAAAAAATTTTACTGCCTGAAGCGAATATGGTTTCGCGTGAATACACAAGTGCCTTCAGTAGACCTTCTTCATCAATGAATAAGCTATTCCTCATACTGGTTACTGCGTATGTGAATACAACAGTGACTGCGACAAACAGTGCAAGATCCATAATAGCTTCAAATTATGTCCGATTGTTTTCTTCGAAAATATCAAAAATTTAAAAATATATTTTTAAAAGAATTTATTTAATTTTCCCAGAGATTAGTTTCAAATCTTGGATACTTCATGTCAAATTCCGATTCCTCCAACTCTAGAAGATCTCCTGGCAATATCTCTCTAGTCGTTCGTGTAATCTTGAAGTTCGTGAACTCCCACGGAGTCTCTTATACTAAATAATCAGTTTCACACAAGGTGTCCCGGTGTTTCACCCGATTGAGTGGTGTACGTAGTGGCTGCTCTAAGATCGTTTAATCTGACAATGTTTGTTTCAGTGCTGTGAGCGTCTATGCTCCTCTCTTCTTGAACATCCCTCATCACTATTTACTTGTCCACCCTGAAAATCGAATAAATCTAAACCGGGTCGAAAACTATAGAATTACTTTCCAGCACGGGATGATAATTTTATGGTAACTTATAATTTCTTTCGGTATCGTTCGCTTAATCATACTAGCAGGTTAAGCGTAAGACGTGCGTGGCACAAGACTTGAAAAACTCCGAACTTATATCACGATCCTGACATGAAATAATCTAAAATTGTGAGACGTCAGTACATCTCCGTGACGGTTTGAGTAACCGCGACACCCTAAAGAAATTAGTCTATGGCTGTTACGTTCGAAGTGAACTTACTTGGTACAGATTCCTGACAACGTCTTGTGACTGTCTGCTACAGTTTCTCTGATACGTCAAGCATAGTCTTAATTTCTACATTCTTGTAGTAAAGACCTCATTATACTTTCGTCAGCTTCATTGTATTTTCTAAAAAAAACATATCTCAATATCCGGTTTCGAATGAAATCTAAGGCTAGCAGCACAACTGTAGACAGTTTTTTTCCTGAGACGGTTAGAAATGTGTGTCTGTACGCTCATTGAACCGTTTTAGTTTGACTTATTACAAACATTAAGCGATAGATATTCAATAAACAATAATCTTAAAACATTGTATTGTTTAGGAATAGCTTAAATTCATTTTTGCTTTAGAAATTCCTGAAATAACGTATGTCTAATATTTTGCAAAATATAGTAGTAGAATTAGTCTATACAACTAGTTTTGGTAAAAACAAGTAAGATTGTTATAAAAGAGAAAAACACTATTACAAAAGATATCTTTGTATTCGAAAATGTAAACCGCTTTACTACTGCGTGAATAATATTCATAAAGAAGAAGACAACGTGTTGATACCTGAATAAAGCATAATTGTTGTACGGAAAAGTTGAAAGATGTACAGATGTTTTAATTGATACGTCCTTATCCGTACGGGGATTGTATAAGATTTCCAGAGAAGTTTGTTACTTTGTTAATTTGAAAAAATTATTTTACAAAAATTATACCACTACTGGAACCTCGAAATAAAAGCAAATCGTGTAGGCCTTCACGCACGTAAACAGTGGCAATAGGAAAATACACATATTGGTAGGAACTAATCAGTTAAGGTATGCCAGAGTCTGAAGGGAGACTCCGAAATTTCTGAATTTTTCTACGAAGTTTCCAAATTGTTTAAAACTCTGTTTATTAATTTTAAATTTACTTTATTGATTATTATTTATTAAAAATTATCAAGTTATTAAATATTATTAATTAAAGTTTATTAATTTTTCAGCGACCTTCGTAAAATTTCAGTAGAGATATTTAAAATATCTCACACAAATGAAATCGCTTATCGTTTGTTTCCATGGTCGGAGCGACTCAAAATGAATCCACTATTCTCTCGATCACTCCTTATAGCGTCAGAGCTATTTTTGATAGCTGCTGCAACTTCCGTGATGCGATTTTGTATTTGTTTTGGTTTGCCAATACAACTAGGCAAAAAAAGCCAAAGACTTCATCGATCTCTAAAGAAATTATCTAACTGCGTGAGGTCGGGTTATCGTGGTAGTCGTTGTATCGGTGTGTTTCGACCAATCCATAGGCTACTCTATGAATTACAATTGAAAACGTTTAACGCGAAATGACGGGAACCAACTGGTTTTTGTTGTTAATCGAATTTCGTGTTAAATGAACAAAAAGCGAAACAAAATGAGATAAATGAAAAACCGCTGAATAGATTACTTACTGTAATGTGTTGTAAAATAAAGCAACAGAATATTCAGAAGGCACTTACATATAAACGTTTTATTTATCCTCCTGAATAATTTCTGGTCAATTTTGGGAAAAAATATGGTTAATTTTTCTTAAAATTTAGTATACACCCACTGTAGCGGTTCTTCACTTAGTCTTAACTATTTAGGTTTTCTTGTGCAGTAATGTAGTATGTCTTTTAAAGACCCTAAAGTAACAATGATCAATTTTTTTTAAATAGTCCATTATATTCTTTTGCACACAATTCTGGACTACTTAATTTTCAACAAATTGTTCTACTTTATCAATGTGGTCAAACATTTCACCTTCCGAGTTGGCTTCTAAATATCTACCAACACGGCTCTTCAACGGAAGCATATCAGTAGCGGTAAGAACTAATCAATTTTCACTGTAATTTTTCGTGTCAAGTTCGTTGGCATCCTCATCACTTCCACAGTATTTAACTTGCTCTGTTTTAGGGCGTACATGTATGGATTTATTTATTATGCAGCTATTGAAAGCCAGCAACAAAATTATTATAACAAAATTTTTCGTGCTAACCGATATTTTGTAGATAAAACGTTTGTGTTAACCGTTTTCGTGTTAAACGTTTTTCACTATATTTAAATAATCGCATAGATAACGAGAGAGGTGAGATGGCGCTCCACAGTGCATAAACCACATCCGCACTCTTGCTGAATCCGTTAAATAAACTCAGATTAAATAAACTCTTATCAGTCGTAATTATTTTATCTCCACTCACATTGTCACGTTGTTGATACACGTTCCTCCATTGTTTAACAAAGGCTACACTGAGGGCAGAGTGACGACGACACGACGGGTCGGCTTCATTGAAGGTGATAAGCTGCAGTTGCCGAATGCTACTTGCGCGCGGACTAAACTCTTCATGAACGGGATGATCTGACTATCGCGTTCACGCAGTCCTACGGCTCGAAGGAAACATGATTAGTTCAAAGCACTCAGAAACAAACGTTTCGATTACACATTGCAAGTTACTCGTACCACAATGTGTTTGAATAAATGTATACGCTATTCTCATTGGAAACTGACATTTTTCAGTTATGCAGATTTAGGCCTAATAAATACCCAGTTCCCACAGTCTGAATGCTGAGTTCATCAATATTTACGTCACTGAACAAGTACCTGTACTTTGAATGCATTGTAGGCCTATCTAATAGTATATCTTAAAACATAAATACTAGATAGGAAATCATTTTGAGCCATTACGTTAATATGATTTCCTTTACTTATTTTGACCTTTACAACACTTTCCTAGGAAATCGCCGAACAATTTAGAATCAACCTGTGTAAACTCGGCGGTTGATCTCAATCACAGTAATAAAAAGATGTGGATAGAATGAGAATAAAGAAGAAAATATTTTAAAAACAGATTTAAGAAAAAAATTTGTAAATAAAATGTCTCTTTTACGAAAAACGTTCATTAGTAAACAGAGATTAAGTTTAATTACCGAAGAAACGACCATCTTCGAATGATCAGCTGTAGCAGTTTAATTAACTTTCAGATTCAATAAAGCAACAGCGTGCACACACACAAGATTATTTAATGATTCGCAGTTTACATTTAACGTTAATTACAAATACTATTAGATAATGACCGTAACTGGTATTAATTAAAACCGTAAAAATCATAATAAACAAATTATAAAGTTTATTCCTCTCGTGGAAGGAGCACGAGCGGTAGACTGCCGGGTTGTCTTGGAGTTGGAGGTTTCTCGCGTTCTAGAGACCACTCAGGGAAAATTAATTACACTTTAATCAGAGGACTACTACTGATAGTTGCGTACTTATCGTATGATATTTAATATAATATTTTATCCCATACGCTGGCGACTAATTTATCTTCTATCGCACTGGTGAGCGCGTACGTTAAGTGGACAACGTCGCGTACGAATGCTCCCCCCCCCCTCTTGCGACCGCCCTCCCCCTCGACAAACAAACATCCCACGCATTGTTCTTGTCCGATTGTTGCTTTTTACTGGAACAAAAACAATCTTTATTAAGCGCCCCGAGGCCTTATTTTGATTTCCATTCAACAATATGTAATTATCAATAATTAATCAAGGAGCAAAGTTAGATTTGCTATGGAACTTCTATACTCTGGTATAGAGAGCGTGAGGGGGAAATGAGGGGGAGAGAGAAGGAAAGCGTATTATATAGCTCTCGCGTTATCGGAATAGTTAAATATTTCAATCATGTTATGATCACGTTGTTTGGTCTGGTTATGAATAAACTTGGATTTTCAATTATATTTCTGATCACGAGATAGTGGAACATAATATATACGGGAGGAGTTCACAGTCTACCAGCTCGCCGCGAGCCAAACCTCCCCCCCGGTCTATCTTTCTCTCTCCGGTTCGTTTCAAATATACTTATATGGCTCTTAATCTAATCTCTCTCTGCTCTTCCTTTCTATCTAAATTCCTTCTTTCTCGTTTTATTTTCTCTCTCTTTCAATTTTTCAATTCTTTCTGTTTATTTCTTTACGTTTTCTGTCGTATGATCTTGGAGATTTTTATTCTTTTCGAGTTGCGATACGTTTTCTTCATGAGTTTGCGTATCAGTCTATCTATTAATGTAATCTCTCTACCCTCATCTTCTCTTGGACTCACATGAACAGCTGGGGGCACGATGTTTGTTAACTAAGGGTTCACACACTAAAATCGCCTGTACGAAACGCAAGTCAAAGATAAAACAAAATTTGAAACTATGGAAAAATATATGGTGGAAACAAATCATGTTTATATAAATTATATCGTGTCATAATTACTTTATAAAAATTGGAATAGTAACTTCAAAAAAAAAAAAACGAATTAAGAGAAATATCCGTGAATAATCGTAATAAATTAACGATTATCTACTGTGTATACAGACTACGTCTATTTGAGACTACACGGAAAATATTACCACCCAGATATTGTTAACGTAGAAGTAACTGAATGTTTACATTGCGACTTGTGGTAATCTTGACTTTAATGGGACTACAACACTGATCTGGTTGTTCTGAGACATATTGGCCACTTTTCTGGGTGAGAAATCTACGGCTTACTTTGGATAGCCGATACCGACGTCTGTGTAGAAAGAGACTTCGACTTCACAGAAAAGAGACTGCTAACGCACCTCCTTTGAGAGCTATCGCTGCAAGGCGTGAGGGTTAGATCCTTCTAAAGAGAGGATGAACTAGGCCACGTCACCTCTTTTTTATAATGCTGAAGACATTGTGGAAAAGACGTTTGCGACACCGGCAGATCTGATACCGAACTCATATTGCAGACTTGCAGATGTCAATTGCTCCTTAGCCAACACATCTGAAGAGATCTAACTCGTCGGTCCACTGTCAGTGAGGCGATCTTCCGGGTGACCGGCGATTTTTTGTTTACGAATAAGGTTAAATTTCGTAACATCCTAATCCGTACAGTTATAAACGTAACTGCAAAACATAGACGTTAGGGAATGGCAGGAGATCTTCTAGTTAGATTAGAATGGCATAGCAAAAGTTTTGTAGAGATAGAGACAAAAATGGGTGTTGCATGCAACGTCAGAATCTTAACCTTACCTCTTACGTTATAAAACAGATGTTGATGTGGCTGTGTCGTATGCTGAAACCTGATAACTGTAGGTTTGTGATGAATCTCAACGGGGGACACCCCTGAAGAAGTTCGATTATAGAAGTAGAGCTGATGGCCAATGGAGTCGGATAGTGTTCTGCGAATCTCATACAACTAAACCTACGATTGCTCACGTCTGAGAACCCGTTAGATGGTTAACAATAATAAATCTGGCATCATCAGGTGGATTCGTCTGTTGATCGAAAATAATAATAATAATCTCCACTCCAAGGAATAGGCCCTAACTGGCCCTAATAGGGACCCATCTCCCTGACCGTCTTTCCTTCCAATCGGCTGGTACTCTAAGACTGCCTTTTAAGTGACTTGAGGTTAAAGTTCACACCATCCCCTCTTATACTCCTTGACGACTTCATTTAAAGACTGGGTCCCTAACTCCTGTCTGGTTTCGTCATCTCGTTTATTGTCTAGGAAGGAATAGGTCTGAACGCTTCTAATGAACTTCATTTCTACGAGGATCCACGACTCACAGCCATAATAATAATAATAATAATAAATTTTGTTTAGGAGGAGGGGAAACGCATTTATGCACGAAGTGTGGGACTCTCATCTCAAGTGGTCTACCCACTACAACCCCTCCTACGTCGATCGAGCACTAGGCTAGGACCGTTTAGCACACTACTTCAGATTATTCCACTTTGCTGTGCCCATTTGGCTCACATCTACATTGATTGATCTACTCTTTAGACGCTCTAAGTCTCTCTTCTTCACCCAGAGGATGCCCTCTGTGTAATGTACCACATGCTTCTAGACGTCCTCCCCTTTATAATAATAATAATATGACGAAGAAGAAGAAGAAGAAGAAGAAGGAGAAGAGGAAGATGATGATGGAGATTTAAAGAAAGACGCCCACGAGTGCAATTACTGCTTTATTTACACAAACGTATAGGACTTAAATTCAAGGGCTACTTTCTTTCCAATGAAAGATTGTAGTCGGTTCGTTATTTACTTTACATTTCCTTTTAGAGGAAAGAGCCTCCTATAAACGATTTACGTTACAATTAACAATTGAATCATGTCAAATTTTTTACAGATCCTGTCGGACAGCTTGAATCATGTTATCTTTATTACTTTTATTGGGAAAATCATCCATAACAACGGTAACCTAACGTCGGAAATAGAACGTAAAACTACAATTGCTTCCCAGTTCTTACCTAGTAGTGTACTGAAACCGCATAGCATTTGTTGGGGTACATTCTACGTCCGAAGACGTCTGACTACATAGTGGACAAATTAATTATCAGATTGCTTTAGACACTGAGTTAGTGTACCGTGAATATATATACCAAAAAATGAGAATGGAACAGAACCTGCGGATTACACAGACGAGCATGGAAATAATATAGGAAATTCGAAATTTAAAGAAGAAATGTGAAGCAATTAAATCGTCGTACTGGCAAACTAGATTAGATAACAGAATTTATAAAAGTAAAGAAATAATGTGGCAGTGAGAAATAATAAAGAGAGGAGACGACAGATGGTCAACTAGATTGCTAGAACGAAGTCGGGCCTTAGCAAGATGGAGGGATAAATTACATGAGATTTGCTCAGGAGAGAAATCATTGAAGATTTTCTGAGAATATCCGTTTAACAATAGGAATTCACACCTAATGATATTAAAGGGTGATGCTGAGTGCCATGCGTGATGGTGGGAACATGCTTGCGCAAAAAAACTTGATGAATTAGAGTTTAAAGTCGTTACGATGACGAAAGAAAATATAAAAGAAATATAAAATCGTTATTGAAACCGGCTAGTAAAACTGTGGATACAGAAGCTCCAGACTTTCAGCTCGAGACTAGAAGCCTATTCCTTGTAAACCATTCAGGAGAAAGTAGCATCAGCTCAAAGACATGTGGATGAAGAAGTTATTTAGAGTATTGACAGGTTTCAGCTTTCAGTAAAATCATCCTCTAATTACACGACTTCTGCTCCAGATACAATAATCAGAGAATCGACAACACAAGGGCGCGCGCACATACCGTTTCCTATTCAACAACAGAACAAGAAGGTAGGCGTACAACAACGGACATAATTAAATACGCTAGCGGCTAACGTTGGGTAACGTGAATTTATCACTAAGTAACAATGCAGTTTATGTGCACGGGTATGTGTAGATCTTAGACAACGTATCGATATTTCCTTTTCAAAACTGCATAAACCCATTGTAAACACGGAACAATGTTAAACAGACAATCGTACGCGACACACACGTACCTACATGCTTTATTAGCGAATGCATTAATCCGACCGTGTTCATAGAGAAAGATGGGCAAAAAGTGAGCGGAAAAGAGAAACAGAAAAACGGAATAAGCGAAAGCGAGAGAGAGAGAGAGAGAGAGAGAGAGAGAGAGAGAGAGACAGACTGGTGGGGAAAGGGGGAGGGAGAGCAGGTATTATATTGTACTAGGAAAGCGAATGTTAAAATAATCATGGAATAAATTAATGTCTGGGATTGAGTTCTTGTTTCGCAATGGCAGAGCCCGTCAATTGATGTCAACTTATACCAGTCCGCGTGTTCGTTCTCCACCACCAATACCAGTATCGATTTAACCTCATCGACTTTGCATGTTCATGAATTTTTATTAGATACAGCAGTATCCGTCTGTACGTTAGTTGGAACAAACGGAATGGATTTTTGTACATTTTGTTGTGCGCTATAGATAGCATTGTGTATTATGTGCGCATTCCATTCACAGCCACGGCAATACCGACAGTGTTATCGTTATCATCGCCGTGGCTGTCATCTCGTTCCCTTCAAGAATCCAGAATACTATCGATTTGTTCAGTTTCCTGATATGCTTCCTCGATTCGCAAACATTTTCTTCACATAAAAGTATTAGTACATGCTTGTAAGAAACTTGTTCACGTTTTTTTAAGATACTCTGGCCACTCTGCTTTCTAATCGTGCTCGTAACTCTCGATATACAATATATTTCCAAGTATATTTTAACTTGAACTGTGAATTTCTCAACCTATTCAAGATTTTCTCGGTGCTGATGTCGTTCCGAGCTCTGTCAGTTCATCCAAAACACCTTTGTTCTGAAACATACCCACTTTTCACATCCGAAAAGAAGGCTGAATAAAACCACTTCCTCGGTAAATTTTAGACTCAAAAGACTAAAAATTCTGGTAGTATTCTATATACCATAAGAATTCCTTTATTCCAACCCTTAGTCAAATGTCGAGTGAGAATTCAACTTCACAGTAATCCAATAAATGAATAGCAAATAATAGAGGCCTGTCCAGAAAGTATCTACCTATTCTATATATCTCGATAATATGCCACGTGATTTTCATGGAGTTGCAAGAGACCTTAACATGCACACGTGAACAGTCAGACCGCTCATTCCGCTGTGAGACACCATTAAATAAGCCCGTGTTTTGTGTGTGCTTTGCATTCACAAAGGCTGAGTGAGCAGATCATTTAAACAATGTCTTGTTTCATTGGCTTGGAACATTCATCCGCAGAAACCACTCGAATGATTAACAGATCCTTTAGGGAGGATTCCATAAGTAATGATCAAATTAAATTGTGGTTTTGATGCTTTCAGATAGTCTGCAATCTGTAGAAAGTGATATACCTTCTACAAACAACTTGAAGGCTATGTTAATTGTTTTATTTTATTTTTTTCTTAACATCAAAATTAAATGTGTTATGACTAGGCTCCTCTAGGTCAGGCAATATATAAAAAGTACGACACAAAAATTCTTCATAGGACGAAGGGTGCAGTAAGCAGAAATTAAAAGCAGCTGTAGGCAAATGGTGACTGCCACCTTAAAAGCGATAATGCACACAGGTTGGTCATATACCCTACAGTCCTGGGTCTTACTGATGCCGAAAGGATAGAGCTTTCAGATTCATGAGAATGCAACGAGGCAGCTGATGTTGATTCCAAAAGCAGACTTTGCGTACTGTTTCGAGAAGCGGAAAAGACGTTGGGACAAGAGTCTGAAGTCTCAAAGAAAGTAGTTCGAACGGGATTACGGCCTCATTGTGCTACATAAGTTATTTTTCTCCAAATATTACATGGCCGAATACTTTTCGGATAGATTTCGTTAAGTGCTATATCCAGAGTTATCTAGTTCCTTAATTCATCCCCTTGCACCATTCTCCCCAGAACCTCGTATAACAGAGTATTACAAAGCAACGGTTTACTTAGTATTCTTTCTACAGTTGACGCCTTTGCATTAGTATTTCAGTCGCCTCGTGCGAGTTTGGGAAGTGTCGACTTCGCCTCCGTGTCTAGGGAAACTACATAAGTCGCCGCCGGAAGTGTCGACTTCGCCTCCGTGTCTAGGGAAACTACATAAGTCGCCGCCGGAAGTGTCGACTTCGCCTTCGTGTCTAGGGAAACTACATAAGTCGCCGCCGGAAGTGTCGACTTCGCCTTCGTGTCTAGGGAAACTACATAAGTCGCCGTCGGAAGTGTCGACTTCGCCTTCGTGTCTAGGGAAACTACATAAGTCGCCGCCGGAAGTGTCGACTTCGCCTTCGTGTCTAGGGAAACTACATAAGTCGCCGTCGGAAGTGTCGACTTCGCCTCCGTGTCTAGGGAAACTACATAAGTCGCCGCCGGAAGTGTCGACTTCGCCTTCGTGTCCAGGGAAACTACATAAGTCGCCGTCGGAAGTGTCGACTTCGCCTTCGTGTCTAGGGAAACTACATAAGTCGCCGCCGGAAGTGTCGACTTCGCCTTCGTGTCTAGGGAAACTACATAAGTCGCCGCCGGAAGTGTCGACTTCGCCTTCGTGTCTAGGGAAACTACATAAGTCGCCGCCGGAAGTGTCGCCTTCGCCTTCGTGTCTAGGGAAACTACATAAGTCGCCGTCGGAAGTGTCGACTTCGCCTTCGTGTCTAGGGAAACTACATAAGTCGCCGCCGGAAGTGTCGACTTCGCCTTCGTGTCTAGGGAAACTACATAAGTCGCCGCCGGAAGTGTCGACTTCGCCTTCGTGTCTAGGGAAACTACATAAGTCGCCGCCGGAAGTGTCGACTTCGCCTTCGTGTCCAGGGAAACTACATAAGTCGCCGCCGGAAGTGTCGACTTCGCCTTCGTGTCTAGGGAAACTACATAAGTCGCCGCTGGAAGTGTCGACTTCGCCTTCGTGTCTAGGGAAACTACATAAGTCGCCGTCGGAAGTGTCGACTTCGCCTTCGTGTCTAGGGAAACTACATAAGTCGCCGCCGGAAGTGTCGACTTCGCCTTCGTGTCTAGGGAAACTACATAAGTCGCCGCCGGAAGTGTCGACTTCGCCTTCGTGTCTAGGGAAACTACATAAGTCGCCGCCGGAAGTGTCGACTTCGCCTTCGTGTCTAGGGAAACTACATAAGTCGCCGCCGGAAGTGTCGACTTCGCCTTCGTGTCTAGCGAAACTACATAAGTCGCCGCCGGAAATCTTATCCAAAATTGAAAGGATACTAACAAACCTCTAATTCTTTGTATCATAATTTAAATAATAGTTTCGTAATAAGTTTTTGTTATGTTGTTAAGTGTTATACGACGTACACGGTTAATCTAAAAAGTAATGATGCTTATTGTATAACATTTATTATTAACGAATTAACTAGAAAAAATGTTATCCCTTTAGGATACACGCACAATTAGAGAGACGTTGATCCAACCGACTGAAACAGTACTGAAGTCTTTGGTTGTCAATGTTTTTAGCTGGTCCGTCACTATTTTTGGGTGCTTCACACTTTCCAGATTGTTTTTCCCCGAAGTGGGTTTTCGATTCTTTGTAACAGAAAATAATTATGTGGACTAAAGTCAGGGGAGCAGGTGGTTGACGTACCACAGAAGACCCCTTTTTGACCAAATATTTGTTCGGACAGAAAGTGTGACGTGACATCGAGCTTTATCGTATTGAAGCATTGAAGCATTCAGGAGTTAACAATGTCTGGTCGGGCCCGATTCATGCACCAAGAATTTCATGAACTGTCTAGTATTTAAATTTAGCTCACAAGTAATCGTTGTTAGGTTAAAAAAAGATCAGACTTGATGAGATTTCTCACTTTCGACACGCTTTCAGTATTCCTGTTGTAGAACAGGGTTTGAAACGCTTTGACCCAATAGTGGACTAAAGGGGGGCGTGGGGGCGGCCCGCCCCGAGCCTCACTTAGTAGGGGGCCTCCAGATTTGGAAATTTAAGTTTAAGAGACCAACAATTTATTTAAAATCTCTCATTAGAATTTTTCCCAAACAGTGGATAATTCACAGTGCGGAAATCAGGTCAGTTACTCGAATGAACGAATTCACAAAAAAGTGCATCACATATTGCGTGAGTGAATAAAACCGTGAATGACATCGAAGATAACTGCACGAACAACTGTACATATAAGTAACATAGCGTGTTTTATGCATTAAAATTGCTAACTGACTTGATAGAAAATTGCCAAGTAATGTTTGTAGCAATGATAAATTTGTTTTGCAGTATATAAGTTTATTTATATTATAAAGTATTGTAATAAATTTAATGCAATCTATAAATAATACTACTTCTATTATTTCTTTAAACTTTTAATTTACAATATGAAAGTGATTTTAATTTCAAACATTACTACAACTTCTTCTAAAGTTTCCTAACTAGATGTATCTATATAGTGATTAGACAATAAATAAATATATAACAGTAAAGTGGTTTTGCTATATATTACTGAAAGGTAAATTGGATTATGAACACACATCTTATGGGAGGAGGGGCCTTGGAAAGAAATCCGACCCGGGCCTCCAGTACGCCACTGCTTTAACCCTCCTGATATCTAACCCTAAGGCACGGTTTCATCCTCGTACGCGTTTGTCAAATGTCTGTGTTGAACAAGCTCGAACTTCTTCACGTAAAATTTAATAATTGCTCAGTATTATTCAGCACCATTTTTGTGAAGTGACGCTCACAATAACTAAGGAACAGTCAATTTGGTAAAATAATTAAGAAGTTCAAAATTTTGAAGTGTGTGACTAAGCTGTTAAATTTTTTGGTCCCACAGTATGACCAATCCGTGGGAAAATAATCCAGTTTCAATCATTTTTAGACAATCTTTTTGGTCGTTCATATGTGTACTGGATCCCATAAAAATTTAAACCCGTTGAGTGGACTCGAAACAGCACCTAATCAGACGCAAAATTAGCGAAACGTGATTAAAATTCCGTCTTGACAAATTCCGAGTGGATTCGTAATGGTTTACAGACGACTAGTACGTATCGTATATCGTATAAATGGGTGCTGACGTGTGAACGTGCGCGAGGTGTCGTTAGAACCTCGGTGCGACGTTCGGTCGCGACAACGGTCGGAAATTATCGCAGATAACGGAGCTGATAACGGTTCAATAACGTTCGACATGTTGTTTTTAACTAGGAGTCGTAATCAGGCGTACGCACATAACACACGTGTTCGCTCACACGCTCGCGCGCGCATAAAATCGTTGTGCCGGTTGAGTGACTAGATTGTAACGGGTTTCCTTTTTAGAAGAAAATAATCGTGGCGTTTAACACTGGCAGATACAATGGAAAACATACCAAATAAGCAAAAATAATGAGCCGCTAGGAGTGTTGTGCCCTCTTTAATAAATACTGGTCTTAACGTCTCTCGGCTGGCTGCGGCTGTTATTTGTTTCTTTGTTTGCCGCGTCTGTCGAGGTCAGGATGTGTTTGTTCTAAAATGGAAGAGCGATTTAGCGGTTATCGTTAGGTATTAGCGTGGATTTAATAATAAACGGAATGAAGACGCTAATAAACAGCGTACTTTAACGACAGCGTAACGTTTTAATGTTTTAATAAAAATCAACAGTCATATGGCGTCGTAACGCGCGCGAATAGAAAGTCATTCTGCGGCCGTGTAGTATTCCGCATTTGCATTCGTGTATTTGCATATCAGAAGTGCGCATACTTTGACTTTTGTGTCGATGTGTTTAGTGAAATGCGGTAACGAAGAAGGGCAATACGGCTATCTTGATCAGCTGACGAGAGTCCATTGACGCTACAAGAATCAGCTGTTAAATCGAACCGTCCGAGATAGCTTTGACACGTGTTGCCATAGTCTGAAAATATTGGGATATTTCGTATTATCAACTAAGTGCATTGTCGCACAGTCATTTCGATGGTCGCCAAGGGAATGGAAGTTACCCAAGGCGTTCACTGCCGACGTCAACTGTGTCGAAATGTAATTGACTTCTCTCCGGACTATTAGGCCGTGGTCTACTACCTACGCAACGAACAGGCGTTTCGGCCTCGCAGTTGGAGGCCATCTTCAGTGTAAGAACGACTCGGGAACAGGCACGGATCTTCACCAGTTAACTTCAGTAGTACGAAAAAGAAGCACTGTGGTAACTGGCGAAGATCCGTGCCTGTTCCCGAGTCGTTCTTAACTGAAGATGGCCTCCAACGATGAGGCCGAAACGTGTGTTCATTGCTGCAGTAGTGGTTATACAACTTTGATTACTGTTAAGAAAGGTAGACTATTGTCCTGGGCAAACGTTATGTGCTTGTGATTAGTTACTTATTCAGAATAAGGAAAAAGATCTGGAGAAGATTATTTTGTGTGTTGTAAAGGATGATGAATCAATAAAACACCCCGATCTTTGTTGAGATCAAAAGTAACGGCCTTCAGTGGAGTACAGCCGTCTTTTAGAAGAAGTTATAATTTTTGTTACTCAGACCAGACTTGAAACAAGCTTATAAAAAGTTGTGATATTTCGTTTTTTTTTATGATCAGGATACAGGAAGACGCTTGTCGAGTTCCAGATAGTATGAGCTATCACGGGAAGACCGGAGGAAGACAATGAAAGAAATGAAGGTTAAAATGTTGTTGTCAGAAACCTCGGTAGTTATAAGAAACGATCTTTTATATTCGGTTGAAATGACCTTTCTGAGGTATTTTACGGCTAAAAGCGATAGGACTGCACAAGAGATGAGGACCTGTACGATCGTAAGTAGAAATCTTCTAAGACCATCAAGACTAATGTGGAGTGTATCGCGACATGCAGATGGAATACTGTGAGACGGCGGAAACGATCATTTTGTGTCAATAGCCGCTGGGGCCTAATCATTCATAGTGACGGTGGACAAAATCGAGCATTACATGCCTTGATCCGTACTATGAAATACTAGAAAATTTTCCAAACACATAAAATATGTTATCTAATTAGAGATTCGTGACTGTACACTAAACTCTTCTATTTTTGCTTAGATATTTATATAAGTTATTTCCTTTTAATATACAGCTCAGTTTCCGTTAGTTTTTATGACGTTTTTTGAAGGCTCGAAGCTACCTCATCCTAACAAGACACTCGATTCACTAATCGCGTTTGCAATATCGTTTATGATATTGATACGATGGAACTCTCTCGAACAGCGAGAGCGTCTTTCCACACGTTTCTCCACTAGTCGACCGCACGTTTCTCCACTAGTTGCCTCAGTCAAGGCCGCACTTAAGTGTGTTCCAGATTGTTCAGGAGAGCACTTGAAATACACATTACGCTGGCATCGTAGTAAGGATAGAAAGTTAATCTGGAATACTTGTGCGACCTATAAAAGCCACAGCAGCTGACTTTGTTCAGTCAGTTACGTTGAGCGATCAAACTTGATCCTTAGTGCGGATCAAGTCATTGTCGAGGCTTAGTGAAGAGTATTTACTGTGTTATAATCAGTGTGGAACTCTGTTACTTGACATTATTACTTGACATGCGGACAAATTTAACTTGAATAATTGTACGAGTATAATCTTTTTGAATAACTTGTAGATTACAAACAGTTATTTGTGATTAACTAAAGCCGCTGATTAGTGATTTCTTGGTGTCTGTGTTTTGTTTTCCATTGCACCATAGTGAGACCGTCGCAAAAATAGCAACGGTTATTGCTTCGTGCAGCTAAGAAAATTCTGTAATTTCTGTAATACTCGACTGTCCAGGGAAAGTCCTTTCAAATAAAAGCGGGACGGAGACTGTGAGTCTAGGATAGGGTAATCCTGATTACTGGATATATACGGTCTTCCATAGTTCTATGCCTTCTCACAGTACCGTGATCCGTTTGCGTAGAAACGTTGGCTAACCCACGTTTGGCTAACTTATTATCTGCACCAGCTTTGTAGAAAACAGAACCAGGTCGAGCAGTTTCGACTGCCCAGTACGCTCAGCCGCCCGAGTTTCTACGAGGTTGTGCCAACGTTTTGCAGTAACCGCATCGTTCCGGCCGCCACCCACGCTAGTACGGCTCCATAAGCAAATCACAGAGCCGCACCCCATACGTGTGACCACAAAATCAAATAACCCTACCAGACCTTACTTAGACGCTACATCGTGATCCGCATTCTACCATTCTTGTGCTGCAAACACATGACTTTTCAATACCATAAACAACTGGTATTCAGCGAGCTGTGGCAACGCACACACACATACAGTACTAAAAAGAAGCCCCACACACTTCTGTGTGTCTACTTCCTCCTTCACCCACCTTAATGTAAACTGCTTGATAGGGCTGAAAGTAGTTTGACTACAGACCAACGTCTAGCCGCGTTTTACCAAGCCGTGAGTTCATGATACCAAGCTTCTAGTCATAGAAGACTCATAATGATGATTTGCCAAATTCTGTAGTATTGACATTTGAGAATGGCATCGTTTGATTATCTTATAGTAGGCGTAGAGACTCTAAATAGGCGGTGCGATAGGGCCAGCAGGAAGGGCTGAAAATGTTCCTTAAATTGCTGTACGTCAGGTATTGTACACAGTTCTAGTACGATTAAGAACTTAACGTGATAATTAAAACATATTTCAAGACAGTTAAAATTAAGTAAATGATGTAGTTATATTAATAATATTTGTTCGTTACCAAATAATAGCGACTCGAGCAATATACTATTACAGTTTTTTTCAATTTGTGAAATGTATGTTAAAGGTTTTTCCACTAGGTGTAAATGGAAATCATTTAAGATCGAAGCATATGAGTTCAAAACACCACAAAAAGAAACGAGGAATAAAAAAATTTAAGATGGTGGAGACGTAAAAGCAGCAGATAAAGTCACGTATATATAATTTTCGTAGTTTCAAGAAATACCACAATGGAAGAGAAGATCGCAAACGGATTGGGACAACTTCGGAAGTTCCTTATACGGTTTCTTTCCGTTCTGTGAGACAGACGTGGCAAAATTAGAGGAAAAAAGTCAATTTCCAGATAAGATACTGTAGAACTATACGAACAAACATAATTAACCAACTTATGGGAATAGACAGACAAGATTATACCGTCTAGAATATTGTGTTGTAAACGAAACGATTTATAATACGGACGTGTAAGAATAGGAGACCAGACGAATCAATAGCGAACGTAACAGGCTGTACTACCATGTGGAGGAGAAGTAGAGGATGATATAGAAAATGGTGAAGAAACCAGTTAACGAGGTGATGGAAAGAAGACAATTGAAAAAATGAAGACGGGGGAAAAGAGATGAATGCAAAATTTTCGGAGAGAGAACAAAACCAGGGACAACGGCAGATATCTTTATACAGTTCCTACAGGCAATGATAACTTATAACATGTCACGTTTTTGTAGAAAATTTATTATTGATAAGTGTACTTTAAAAATGTGAAACACATACAGAAGCAAAGAAATGTTTAAAGTACATAATAATAAGCAAACTAATAATAAGAACAAAGTGGTAGTAAAAATACAAGGTGAAGATTCGCAGACATTATTACTAATTTCTCTTGTCATCAACGTAAAACCCAACTCTGTAGATTATGGGTTTGCGGCGGAAATGTGTTGAGTTAAAACGCCACGAAAAATTAACAGACTTTTTATTATTGTTTAAAATTGATTATGTGTTTATTTTTAAACATTCTGATTTTAAATGTTTCATCAACTTCTCTCGGTGAGCCGAGACGACAGTAAATTAACTAATTTGAATTAATTTTTTCTGATGAAACTAATTCTTTCTTTCTGTCACATTTAACGTTTCTGTCATGCAGAGTTATCAGTCACATACAGTCATAAACAGACGCTTACATATATTTCGTGTGTAAACTATATTCAATTACGCGAGTAAATCAGAGTATGTAAACAGAACGAAAAAATTCCTTATCAGAATGTTGAGCTCTGTTGGATGTTGATTAATTAGCGGTCAAACAACTACGCGCATGCTCGCACATTTCTCATGTATATAATAGTTTTATTATTGTTATGAATGTAAGTTTGAGGTGAACAGCCTTGAGATCGTCAAGGCAGTGGCGAGAGAACCAATGTTCTGTGCGGACGAGGACGGACATTGTGTATCACTGGTTTCTTTCCCCGCCAAAGCTATAAATAATATCACATGAAAGCCCTACAGGTATAAAATCGTAGATACATTTTTCCACTTTTAAAAAACAAGTAATTATAAGTTTTCATAAGGTGGAGAGAAAAGAAGAACGGCGGACATTTTTTCCCGTCTAATTCTCCTACTTTATGGTCTGACCACCAGATGGTTTTAAGAAAAGGAATGAATAACTTCGCCGGCCCGAAAGAAGGCACTCTTCTTCTTCTTTGTGTGGCGTGTTTTTCCCTCACAAAATGATAAATCATTTCTGTTTCTTGCGTCAAGATTGTATTTAAAGATAGAAATTCGTTAGCATATTTAGTTCTTTTTCATATAAAAAAAGGAGAATCTGAAAGGATTGTGTTGCTCCCCTCCCCGGGCGCGCACCTAACTCCGCGCGCCGTCCTTAATCTTTCTCATTCTTTCTTTCACTCACACTCGCGTACTCACGCCTCTCTCCCCCTCTTTCTCACAATGTCTTCTCTCGCTCTCTCTCTCTCTCCACTCCACCCTGTTATTTTGTTTTCTGATTAAGAGAGATACAAAAAAATATGAGAAATGCCTCGCCCAGTTTTCTATATTGTTATAATAAATCGCTGAATCATATTTTTCTATATACTTCAATAAGTTCTTCTCTTGGCTCTTGAAAATTATACACTTGTCATGAGTTTAGCTGCCAGCTCATTACTCCGCTCTCGACTCATTTCAATACTCCGCGCGCACAGTGATTCGTATTTATTTTTTTCTTTTCTTTCCAAAAGTCATGTTAATAATGAAGTAGCCCCGCTTCTGGCGGTCACACAATTCTAATACGCTCGTAATTAATGATGGATTATTTTTTAAAAGTGTACGTATGTATCGTGAGGCTAGACCCTTAGCTGAGCAACCGGTATTGTGGGCTAGCTTACAGCAGCACGCTAGAACTCAAACAATAGAACACGGTTCATTGTGCCTCGGACACTGTGACGTCCCGGAATAAATGATTTACACTACTACACCGAAACCAAAACAAACGACAAATGAAATTAAATAATATATCACATTCGGGCGGAATACTGTAATAAAAACAAAATATTGAAAAAACATCGAGAATGTCAGGAAATGAACATTAAATCAGCTGTCTACATAGACGTGATTTTCTGAATGTCTTTTCTGGTAAATATAGGAGATCGCAGTCAAATTCAATAAGGGTATACTATCTTATTTTTGACTCTATGAGGTGAGACACCAATAGTACGCCATAATATGACACTGGTTACATCGTTACGTATTTACAGCCAGAAACATGATTGCCGTGTCATTAATGCACACTACCTAAGTGATATTTTGTTGTTTAAAATTGTTCATTACGACCACCCACCGCCTAAATCATCATCATCATCGTCATCAAGACTACCTCCATTATCATTATCATTTTCACTATTGATGTCATCACAATGGATAATTATTTTAACTCGTCTTTATAAATTTGATCTTCTAGCACTTTGTCCGCTTGTGGCGTGGTCTCCAAATAATTCTTCTTCATTATATAGACAGCTTCAGAAGTGGAAAAGGGCATGACAGTCTCTTTGAACCGGACTTAGCATTCTGTAGCCTTGAAAAAAAAACAGTTTACCGAAACGCGCCCATAACCTCGGTTATGTAGGACGCCGATCCAAAAGCGGACACTGCCACTAGAGAAGTAAAACCTGTCATCGACTTGTGGACAAAACACCGACCGGGCTGCGTTCATGATCCCGTGGTAGCGTTTTTGGATACACCGTTGGTTAGAAGTGTGATCCCCGAAGCCCAAATGATCGTGGGCCTGTCCGATGGCGCCCAACGCTCCCCCCCAAATAAGCGGCAGTAGGGTTTCTTCCACCTTCCGACATGAGATCCTCCACTCTCCTTCTTTACAGCGTACCTTCTTCCCACAGATGGCAGTCCACCGTAATTCATAAGACAGTAGTAGGCTATATTTGGAATATATTAGCCTATATGTAATTAGTTTTTTTTAAATTTTAAACTTAATAGAATATGATTATATATTCCTTATCTTCCTTGGACTTAGCAGAGGCAGGAGAGTAGAAGAATTGAAGTTGCGGAATCAGGAGACTGATCAAAACAAATCGGGTAGAAAGGAAGAGTAACGAGGAAGTTTTGACTAATAATGTAGGAGAATAGGACTTCGATAGCCTAAACATTACGAGCGTTAAGAGAGCTAAATTTTCTTACGGTTTCTCAAGGTTAAGAGAACCTTGTTTCTTACGGAAGGGGGCAACACAGCGTTGACGCTCGACATAGCGCATATGCACAACTAGACAAATATGATAACTAAAACTGTCCCTTAGTGAGGACTTTTCTTAGCGAGGATCCCGAGTCGACGCGTAGATGGAGGGCATCCTTCGCAGGTGAAACACCGCACAGAGACTGCAGCGCCGCTGATCACGTTCTAACAGTCATGCTGTGTTACCGAGATGTTCGGCTTACTGATTAACAGCGCTGGAATCTCAGTTTAGCCTTACAAATCAGTCTCACGAGAGAAACATAGGCCTATTGTCCGCCCCCGAAACACTTTGATCCACTCAACGAACATGGTGGAATATTCCGGAAAAGAAAAGAAGAACATAGGTATTTCACGGTATCCGTCCTCCATTCTACGGGCAAGCCAAGTCCTGCCTGTGGCACGAACCTCGAGAAATCATGTTGTCTACCGTTAAGATGCATTTTAATGGCCACAGCGAAGTTAAAATTATTCTGAAACGGAATTCCAAATAATTGACACCGTAACATTAGCAGCGTCTTGGACGCTACGTCGTTAACAATTCTTTGTGCCCACATTTACCGTACTCCTGGATGCCAAGCGGGGCGACTTCTAAGAACAAATGCTTCAAACTACCAGCGTTTAAGCGACTAGCAATGATTGCGATTTTGATTTCGAACTCAACTCCATACAAGGGCGTCATTACGGGGGAGACGAACGGGACCGGATCCCCTCCATACGGTCAAAAATTTGTTAAATTCTTAGGCTGTTTTATTGTACTTTTTTCCGCCTGTGTAGCCTACTCTAATATAGTAGTAGTTGTTTTTTTTAAATACACATACAGGTTTATTACACAGCATTAGTGTATGCGTTTGATATATGAAATATAGGAAAATCAATTCAGTCAATATGTATCTTTTAACAATGTATCAATAATACATGTTTTTATTATGTTATTATCGTTTACTTTAAAGGGACTGATTTCATGATGTTATTACGCGTTTTCCAGCTACTTTACAGGTAGTAATGTTGATCAGTCTTAACTTATTTTTTCTTTTGTATGGAGTCGACCCCCCCCCCACAAGTCAAATTCTAGATATGCCACTGACTCCATACTCTAAATCCAACGTCACTAGTGAATGACTTATCATACAAAATATTCCCATAGTTCAATTCCTAATCTTTAGATTTTACTCAGTATACAATATGATGCTGAAATGTTCCGAGGTAGGTTGGATAATTGAGAACTGAAGGAAGTTCACCTGTAAAGGCGTTAAGGTTATTTTATGAAGGTCTGATTGACAGAGGTTGGCACAGATGGATAAAAGATTTATAAGGAGGTCTTAGGATGTTAGTATTAGTTCAACACAGGGCACTGGATTCCGCTCCCGTCTCAGGACAGGCAAAGCGTTTAGCGTTGATCTTTTGTAGTAACTTAAGGCTCCCTTCGAGTTTAGTTGCCCACGTGGGCCCAACGTCAGGCCACGTCTTTAAGGTTTCGCAAAATAATTTTAACACGTTTACAGGTGAGATGTATCTCAAACAAAGTCAAATTACTCAATCTTAAACCTAACTTAGGATCAGTGTACCCCTTGGCGCCGTGTAGAACAAAATTTCATACATTTTAGAATCTAAGTTAGGTCTTAAGGCAGCTGAGAATCGACAGAATTTGTAAACATCACGTGCGGTATTACAGACTAACAATTTGGGTCGTAACATTCATAAACATTCAAATGGATGAAAGCAATAAATATAAAATATTAATATACCGAATGGGTCTTCCATGTGTTACTTCGTGATCAGAACAAGGAGCTGAATGATGGTCATATAGTAAATTGCACGTATGGTTTGTAGGTTGAATGCATATCAGCAGTGTTATCACGTAGGGTTTTTTCATGTTAATTAAAGTTGGTTAAAGTTTGTCTTAATACCGCTTAGTGCATGATTTGACGAAGGCCTACTGTTAGATATAAAATTATTCTGTATCATAAAAATCCGATTACCACTATATGGATTCAGTAATATATAATTCAATAAATACATAAATTTCATAATACTTAAAATGTCTGCAGAACTACGAGCATCAATGTACCATCAGGTATTTACAAAACTCGAACATCACACTACTTCAGGCTTCTTCTCTTAAGACTTTCAGTTACACCAGTGTTTAAGGTATTTCTAGACATTTAGTCTTCCCATGAATTTTCTTTTCCACCGCTCTACTTTTCGTGACCATATCTGGTAATGTATAAGAGGCGGCTGATCCGTCTTAGTGTTTTTAAATGTGGCCTCAAAGTGATTTTTTCGTGTTGTTTGAGAATTGTCCAGAAGGACAAGACTCGGGCTGATGTGGGGCAAGCCCCCTTCAGGCGAATGGAAGGATGTGAGGAGACGCACGCCAGTACAGGCGAAGAAGATGGAGGCACAGTAGTGCGTGTGTTTGTATGTAGATGTAGTGTGTAGCCAAATAGGTAATAAATATAAAACATTAATAATATATATGCGTCTTCCATGTGTTACTACGTGATCAGAACAAGCAGCTGTAATGATGGTCAGATCGTAAATTGCGCGTATGGTTTGTAGGTTGAATGCATATCAGCAGTGTTAAAACGTAGGTTTTTTTCATCTTAATTAAAGTGGCTGATGGAGTGGCATAAAGTTTAAACGTGAGGGCAGCCAAGAGAGGGACGAGTAACGCAGGTCGCCAAAGCTGTAGGTAGGCGACAGAGAGGTGTCAAGGTAGGGCGGGGGACACAAAGAAGAGGGCTAGTAGTTAGGGAAAATTAAAAATGATATGTGATCAGGAAGAAAATGTCCTTCCTAGTGATTTTATACCATCCCTTCTATATATTTAATTATTCCATTCGGTCTCTTTGCATTACTCCTTTATTATTTCATTTCGACCTCTCCAGTATGTTGTTTAGCATCCAAGATTAGCTACTGGTTCTTACTACTAGACATTCTCACTAAAGGTTACGACTCTAACCTGAGGGGGACTCTTGATCAGGTTAGTGTTGCTTAAAAACATAGTGTTACGACATACGACATTACAGAACAATCTACGTGTTTCTCGAATGTTCTAGTGGAATCCGGCTTTAATATGTGTGCGTACGTGATTCTCAACGAGTTAGCTAGACTGTGAAAACGTCGCGTGGCCGCGCGCATTGTGTGCAAGGCCGCAACCAATTACGTTCTGGCGTTTTCTAGTAGCGTTGCTAATGCATAGTAAGAATGTTTCTGGATTTTCGGCGGGGTATAAATACAAGTACTCAGCGACGTTCAGTTCAGTTTGAGTCGCGATTTATTGGAGTGCGGTTCGTAATATTGTGGTGAAGTGTTATGTGTTTTATAATTGTGCGGGACAATTGTAATACAACTGTGTTTTATATTAGTAGACATTTTTATTGCGTGTGAACAATTTTTATTTGATTTGTTGTAACAGACTATCTTGTAGATTCCAAACTGTTTAATTGTGACAATTAAAGCTGGTGGTTAGTGACTTAATTGGTGTCTTGTATTTTGTTTTCCACTGTACCATACGGCGATCAAGTAGAATCGTCGTAACAATACTAACCCTACTTGACTTTGTACACGAGGTATTTATTCGTAAACCTTTAAACTATTAAAAAGATTGTAAACAATGCACCATCATCTTCTTAATTACTATGGGCGAAAAAGAGACAAAAGAGACGTATTCGGACGATAAAATAATAATCAATAATATTAAGACCATTGGAACGTCTGATAAACCTGCGTATACGTACGTCACTCAGCGGAAGGGGATCCGGTGTTGAGTCACTAACGGGGAAGTTTAACGGATATACTACACGGCAGAGGGGAGGCCAAGTTTTTTTTTTTTTGTATAGATGACATATGTTTCTCAGGTAGTGTCAGGAACGTGGAAACTAATATCATATCATCCCTCCTAGTGCGGCGGGGTGTACCGATTGTTGTGTAGGTAATCATTAGAAACCCCTTACTCTTACGAGTATTTTACTAGTAATTATTTTAACGAAGAACACTGGTGTTTACCATCTTTACTTAAAAGTAGGGTTAGCTGAAAGTATTTGTACTCGTGTACAGACGTTTACCTGAGTATGCGTGTTCTGAACGCTTTAAAGACACACGCGCGCGCGCGCATTCTCGCCTATAAGATGCAAATCGTTTTCAAACGGTGAGGTTTATCCCTACATCTTGTCTAGACCTATCAACTGTTTTAATCACATGCTCTTTAGATGTACACCCGATGCTCAATACGCCTAAGTGCCCAAGAACTTTTTGAGCAGTTATAATTAACGAACTACTAACACGTTAGTCCGGTCATGTTGTCGTATAGTTAAAAATTGTGGCTCCTATTTGCAACATCAAGCGTCACATGTCTGAATTCAGATCTGGATGGCTCCCACGCTTTGAGAGCTAGACGCAGGACAGAAATTACATTCGATTGCTAAGTTAATTAATACATTCAGGACAGCAGCATTCGGGTACATAGGGACTCCATCTATTTATCGTACATACATACAGTGCCAGATTTAAGATTTTTGAGGTCCTAGGCCAAGTTTTCTGAGCCCCCCCCCCCTAGCTGTGACTTTGAAGTAATATATGAACTGCAGAAGTATTTGATGTCAGACTAATACTATCAAATTTAAAACCAGTAGGATACTATAAAAAAGCGTGCTTTCATTTATCAAACTTTTTGAAAATATTAAAACCATGCAAACGAATTTATCAAATTAATTTATTTTTTTAAGTAGAGTAAGCATATTCAGTAACTCTGCTTATTATTTAAGTAACTAAGCTTATTCAGAAATCTAACATAAAAAATTTCTTTTTTATTGTCTAGGTATAACACATTAAGTTTTTTCTTATAATTTTTATAAAATTAAAAAATAGGTCTAGATTTTTTTTTGTTCTTTGACTACAGATACAACAAGCTAATGGTAAACTAATATACAGTGACTATGTAGCTTAATTCGGGGGCAATATAGGGGACGTTCAAAATTCGCATGCGCAGATTAGTTTTCAACAATGCCAACGTCTTAAAAATAAGTGCGCAATATTTAAATAAGAACTGTCTTCCATTTGTATTATTAACAAAAATTGATCATTTAATTTCAAAAAATCATACTTAAATAAATCAAAGTGGCTCGTACTTTAAAAAAAATATCTGTAGCTTGCGGCCCCCTCTGAGCCCGGTAAATCCGGCACTGCATACATACAACGTGTAAAGTAGTAACAATGTCGTAACATGCTATTGATATAAAAAATGTCATATCAGTTATTATTTTTGCCCCATAATTGCTAAGATATTCAGTGTTACGTGTCTTCCAGTGATACTATCTGAGAAAAATTTTAAGAAACACATTTGATTCATATATGTCTGTAAACTAGATTTTAAAATATCTTATGGTGAAATCGTTTATAAGTAAGACTATGTACTGTACTTTGTACATTAAATTCAAAAGTTATGACGTTTACAGTTATTGAAAATGGAAATTGTAGTTTACAATTAATGGCAAATGGTTGTCATGCGGTCTTACAGGAAGTTACTGAAATTTAGATGAATCGAAAAATAATTAGTAATGATTAAATTCTGATTATAGTTGGAGAAACAAGAAGTTTTTTGACAAAATATTGTGAAGCGAAGAGTTGAACTTATTGGCCATATCATGCGTCATGAGAATTTGATAAAAACTATAATTGGAGGTTAGATTGAAGGAAAAGAAGAAGAGGAAGATCGAGACTCCAATATATGAAACAGATTATTGGTGATATAAGTTGTAATTCGTTTGATGAGATGAATCGGAAAACGCAGAGAAGATCGGTGTGGAGAACTATCACAAACCAATCTGCGGATTGCTAGACTCGGGAGCACATATAAAGGCGAAAGCTACCAGCTGCGCAGAGGCAAGAGCAGTCAATCACGTGATGTATCAGCCAATAAGAGCCAGTCAATCCTTTCGCTTACTGGCTGTCGCAGTGTTACACTTTGTCTCTCTCTGCGCAATGCGCTTTCACTTTTCGCCTTTATATGTGCTCCCGAGTATGAAGGTTGTAATGTCACAGTTTTGTATAAAATTATACAAATCACAAAACCTTTATTTGGCATTCAACCGGGTATATTAATACTGTTAACAAGGAGGTAAATTTGACGCTAACTTGTTGCTTGCAAGGTTCTGAGACTTCGATCTTACAACAAAACATAAAACGTCGTGAGTGGAAGTAGCAGAAATGAAATTTCTTATAGAATCAACAGTTATACAGGCAGGAACGGGGTGAAAAATACAAACAAAAGAGAAGAACTAAAAATTCTATACATTCTCGATAAACTATAGGATACAACAGATAATGAAAAATACATGCAGAGCGAATAACTGAAAACAGAATCACAAAAAAGAAATGCGAATGTACAAATCTGAAAGATTATTTTGTAAAATTATGATAAAATTATGACTCATTTTCAAGTTAATTCTCTTTCTTGAACTCATCAAGATAAATAAAGTTACGCATTTCAGTTTTACTAAGATATTTTGAAGTTCTGAATATCAGTGGTAAATTATTCTCGTGATGCCCAAAGAATCGTTTTGTTCTGAGCGTAACTTACCATTATTTGAACTTGGCATCAAGTGCCCAGAAGACTATAACCTTCCAACAAACTATACCACTGGAGTATATCGAGTGAATCCTCTGTGTGAAAATTGATCCTTATTTTAGAAAACAAAGAAAAATAAACAAAGATATGTAAAATAACATAAGAAACCGATGGCAGTTGAAAAGGTGGGACGAATGTCATCACGAAACATTAGAAGAAAACTGTTACAAATACGAAAGAAGAAGATAATGACAACTGGAAAATAATAAGTCAATTATTTCATTGACTAGCATTTTAGAAATGTGAATTTAAAAAAATAATAAAATTAAAACTCTGTACTGATTGACTGAAATTTTTGACTAAAAAGTTAATTAACAAGGAAAGTAATTACTAGGGAATTACAGTTAATTACTAGCGAAAGTATCATAGTAATTAAAACCGTATTAAAGACAATAAATTGTTTCATGAAAAATTATCTAAGTGGCGAATGAATAGATTAACTAAATCTGATGCGTCAGTATGGGCTAATTTTTTTTTTTCAATTAAATATTCTGTAAGTGTATCTATCGTTACGTGTTTAGTTCCCACGGCTAGTCTGTGACTTTTGACGCAGAATATGTAAATAAATATGAGATAGCTTTTAATGGAGAAGACAAACTTCTCACTTTAGAGCTAGGTGCATTCGTAGTTCCATGGTCGTCTCATTAACACTGACAGCATTGGACTCAAATTATTATTTAAAAATAATATGTTATAGTTAACTTCCTGTCCTGGGCCGGTATTAAACGCAACTGTTCCATAACACCGAGTTATTCATGCAACACTTGCTACGTATTTCCCGATGTAATCCATTTCGGACAAACATGTAAACATTTACTTACCAGTCTCTCGTCGTACGCGATTAGTCATCTTTTTGTTTTCCAGTGCTATAAAGCTCTCTGTTCCGCATTCTGACTTCCGTGTCGGTCACGTTTGGTGGACGTGACTTTGCGGCACTGCAGGATTTCCGTTTCCACGGCTGAGTATTCTAGTCGTGCCGCTACTAACAATTCCAGTAATCGTATTTATCAAATCGACAGCAATAAATGCTTTACACTCGCATAAACTTACGACCTTTCAAGTTCAATAAACTTCCGATTCTTCAATTAGACAAGACAAAATTAATTCGTTCCAGTTTTTGCTGAGATATTTAATTGGCTAGTAAGTTACACAAAACCGGTAGCTAATTATTTTCTCGTTCTGCGCGAAGAAAATCTGGAGAGAATCGAGTAAAATTGCCCGAAGAAGCGTTCCATTTTGAACATAGCTTCCTATGAGTTAATTTGGCGAAAATTGTTCAGAAAAACGTAAACTTTTCAGTGTAGGCTGCGATATCACACCTTATCTGCGCGATGAACCGACATAAATCCTCTGCATGAAATGATCGTTAGAAAAAGGTTTAAATATATATATATTGTAACGTCACAAAACGTTCCATAAAAGAAATCATTTATATAGTAAGTTAGCATAAGAGGAAAGTGAGGTGAACAGTATCGAACCCAAGTAGTCCCAAAATATTGTGGAATTTTGTATAATAATTATTTCTATCAACTTGAAAAAACGACCAAACTATGACTAAGACAAAACCCCATATATATTATTAAAGTGAATAAGAGTGAAAAAGCCATAAGACACTATAAGAGAGAGAAATAATGTCAGAATCAACCAAAATAAAGTCAATAATTATTAAGTTTTATAACTATGAATAGAGTATTAAAAACTATTTTTTGTGAATAAATGGACATGATCCATTATTATAATATGTGATGTAAATAAAATAAATGTATTAAATGACTTAAATACATTATTAGAAAGAGTTAAAGTTAGAATAAAAATGATATATTTGTTATGACAAAAAATATTAATGTGTTAGATTTGAGACCATACACCAAGATTTCATGAAAAATTAATTATTATCAGATTTAAATAAAAACTATATGTAATTGTCAAGCAGACAATAGTGAACAATTTATCTTAAATAAAGGAAGATGTCAAATAAATAAAAAGCAGTCAAAATAGCCAAAAACAGTGTTAACTAAAAACATGTAATAGGCATCTAATATTGTATAATTTATGAATTTAATGTTGCCAAAATGCAACCAAATTGCATTAGAAAGCTGTAATATGATATAAAGCAACTATACTAATATACCTGACTGACTTTAACATAGTAATAGTCAAGTTAGCAAAATATTTACTTATACCATGTATGGCTGGAACCAATCATCCAGTACAAAAATAATCATATCTGGCTAAATACTTACATAATACTAACAAAAATAAGATAGAAAGGTACAATACATCAGTATACCTTAATAAGAAACAAACTCAGTTGAAAGTAAAGTCAATTCTAAAAAGAATTTAACTAATTAGAGTGAGATTTGTCACGCCATAAAAAAGGACATCTCAAGACAAATCAATGATGCTATGTCATCTTGTGATAAATATAATATATGTACAAAGTAACCAGGTATCACAAAAGATAGACAAAATAATAAACTCTGTGTGTACAGTAGTGAAATAATGCATATATTAAAGAAAAAGACTAATCATTGTATTAGAAAACTGACAAGAATCTAGGCCATGAGCAGAGGCCATATAAAATTGTATTTATTTGTGTTTTATTTATGTTAAAATTTGTTTATTTTGTTGTATGAAAGTAGTAGTATTAGATGTTCAGCTTGTGGAAGGAACTTAGTAACTCCACAACAATTTTTGTTATAAAAATTGAGTTTTCAATGACAACAACTCAAGGTGAGGGTTGTATATTGTATTGTTTATTAGACTTAAGTTAATTAGAAACCAATCATATTTAGTATCGCTAGATTCAGTTAAAAACAGGGAATCTAAATGTATTAATGGCATACAAATTGTGAGTACTAATGTAAAACTGTTTGATAAATACCAGAGTAATTTTTGAAATATCCTTTGTATGAAGAATAAGAAATTCGTTCTAAAAGCTTCTACGGAAGTGAAAATTGTTCTATGACATTCCATTTCGTTTATTCTCGAACAATCTAGAAAGAATTTTTACACAAATATACCGGAAGTCGATGAAAACAGTCATCCTGAATTAGTATAAAAGCGAGACCAAATTCGACCCAAAAACACTTGAAACTTGAACTCCAGAACTGATGCATCTCACACAACACTGATCAACGCAGCTAAGGCGAAACCGAAGAGGCAAGAAATCGACAAGACACGGCAGGAAGGCTTTTCCCGTACATAGACATAACCGACTGACTTAACCTCAACGAGAATCTACGCCAAAAAGTATCGCTGAAATAGAGCAGCGATACGGCAAATTTTAATAGAAATCACGCAGCCAGAAAGTCCAGCGGCCCAGGAGGGACCAAACATTTAAATAGAGAACGAATTCTGCTGTGTTCGCATTGACTGACTAACGTGACAATAATTCCCCCATAACGTAAACATACAATACACAAAGCCTTCCTCAACACTGCATGGGAATCAGCGCTGCGGTGGCAGATTTCTGAATCAACGCTAAACAGATGATTCGTAGCGGCGGCGTTTGAACGAGATTCTACTGCCAAACGTTTTGACAAAAAGTGCGGAAAAAGTAATGATCGCAAAATTTGACTTTAAATAGATTCAGTGTACACCCGAAGAGGCGAGATCGAGAAACTACCCGAAAGGAGTGTCCAGTGCGAGAATAAATAACCATTGGAACGTGAGTTACCAAAATTAAAGTCATTTGTTACCTGGTTACATTTATCACACAGTTGTACTCCACACGCCACACATACACCTTCATATCACTTAGTTTTTTCTTGTAAGGCATCTAATTGATATGTCTTGGTAGTTCAAAGGAGTCACGTCCTGAGAGTAAAGATTTTTCACATATTAAACTCATGCTTTTCAACTGAGTCAGAATCTGAAATATACTAGCCGATACTTGATTGGATATATAAAAAATTGTCAATAATAATAACTTGTAAAATTTTTTCTCTGCAATTTTATAATTTTTTTCTATGAATGTTAGTACTTCAGACGATTTGTTTGTTTTTAAAGAACCATTAAACTTAACTGATTTTTCCAAGCTAAACTGACTTGTTTAAATTTTTTCGTAGATTTAAAAATTTTTTATCAATCACATATTTTTTCTTGGGACAAACGTTTCCAAGTGGCGCCCACAAAAAGCATAGTATTAAGTTGTGTTACAGGACTACATCACTGCAGAGTATCCAGTCAACAGAGTAAGTAACAAAAGTGCGCGGAGGTAACGCCCGACACAATTACAACACAAACAACACACACTACGTTCTCTTTGTTATAAATTGGTGCCCAACGTGGGGCTTGAAAAAGACGGAACAAGCCCGGCAACTACCAACATATTAAAATGCCGCAACCAAAGGGAAAAAAGGTGAAGAAAACTGTGGAACCCGAGTTAAGTGTGGAAGACGGAGAGGCAGTACAAATGGAGGAAACGGAATTAGAACCGCCCACACTAGAAATGGAAAGACCGGTACAAACGGCAGAGGAATTAGAAGAACAAACGGGAGAAGAACCCATACAAATGGTAGAACAGACAGAGAAACCCGAACCAGAAAAAATAACAGGGAGTGCTGACGCGAATATATTAATGATGATGCTCCAAAAAATGGAAGAAATGAACGAAAATATGAATAAAAACAGACGGGAAGACAAGGCGGAAATAAAAGGAAGTATAGAATCTTTAAAGGAGGATATGAACGAAAATACTAAAAAAAGTAATGAGCAAATGTTCCAAAGGATGGAAGAAAATATGAACAGAAACATAAAATCCCTGAAGGAGGATATGAACAAAAATACAGAATCCCTGAAGGAGGAGAATAAAAAATGTATAGAGTCCCTGAAAAAAGAAATTAGTATAAAGTACGAAACAGTAAACAAAAAGATCGATGACAATAAAATCGAAAGTGACAGGAAGGTCGATAATATGGAAAAACAATTGGAAAGGTTACAGGAGGGAAATAATACACGTTTCGAAAGTATAGAGGAACAAACAGTAGAGACCAAACAAGATGTTAGAAATCTCGAAAACAGGGTAAGGCAGAACCAAGACGCCATCATGCAGGAGGTGGGAGAAGTCCAGAAAAGAGAGAAAAACTTGCAGGAAAGATTAGAGGCGCTGAGAGAGACACCAATACTAAACACTCATACGTGTCATGGTGAAAACAGGGAAGTAATCAACTTCCAGGACTATCGACGAAACCCAATGGAATTTTTGGAAAGAATGGAGGAGTTTATTGGGAGAAATAGAGAAACAAGGTGGGACAGGATAAGAGAGATGCTTGACGAGACGTTTAAAAATACTAAGGATAACTGGTGGATAGCGGTACGACCCGAAATAACGAATTTAGCAGAGTTTAAACGCCAGTTTAAGGAAAAGTATTGGTCAGAGACCGCACAAAACAGGGTAAGAATGGACATTTTCTATGGCAAATACGACGCGTCTTATGGACAGTCCCCGACGTCTTATTTCCTGGGAAAGGTATGTTTAGCACGGAAGTTGATACCGCCGATCCCAGAAGAATGTTTGGTAAGGCAGTTAGCTGGACATTACAGCTATGGTATCAAGGATGCCCAATTATACCAACAGATTAGCAAAATAGCCGATCTGGCCAAATTATTGGAAAATTGCGAATCCACAGGAAGGTTCCAGGATTACCAACCCCCCAATCGTAAGGTAGAGTACAACAACAATAATAACGGACCAAACCGGAATGGAGGTGGGAACGGTAATAATCTAAACACCAATAATCAGAATAATAATATCCCACCAAATGGCCGAAATGATAACACTCAGGGCCCAATTAACCGCAACTATCCGGGACCAAACAGAGGTAATTACACCGGGAATAACTACAGTAGGAACTTCCACCAGGGAAACGGTTATCGCGGGAATAATTATAGAGGAAGTAATTATGGTCAACGTAATGGTTATCGCAACGGGGGAAACCAAGGAGGAGGCGATAGGAGAAACCAAAATGAATATAGGCCCCAGGTAAATTATACAATGGCCAATAACCGACGGCCATATCCACCTAATGTACCCACTTACATGTTTTACCCACAACAGGCGCCAGCTAGCCAGGGTAACACGGCGAATAGCCAACCTATTAACGGTAATCCCGAGGTCAGGCAGGAAACACAGACGGGTCAGCAACCCAATGTTCAGGGAGACCGGGCCAATGAGACAGTGGCTCATTTAAACTAAACGCGGCAGTGAAAAAGGAAAACCGCCCTTCACTGAACCAATATTATGGGGTGACAAGCGACGAACATAGACAGGACAAAGACGGGACTATATTAAGAATAAATAATTACCTTAAGGATATTAGAGAGGAGTTACTAGAAGAAGGTGACGATATCATTAAAAATAGTAACCAAGGGAACAATAGTATCGTGCAGATTAAAGCATATATCAATGGCATAGAAGCGATACTACTCATTGACACGGGGTCAAATGTGTCACTTATTGATAGCATTGAGTTAGAGCGGATTAAACAAAATAGTAATTTACCAATACCCACTCTACCGATAAATAACATTATTTTAGTCGGAGCAACGGGGAGGCAAAATAAATCAATAAAGAAACAGGTGTCATTAGAGATGACTAGTAATGGGGTAACAATACAAATAGGGTTATTAGTGGCGAGTAATTTACCCATGAGTATACTAATAGGCTGCGATATACTTAGGCCATACAATGCTGTAATAGATTTGGAAAGTAAGGTGATAACTTTTAAGACTAACAAGGGGATTTGGACCAATAATTTAATCGATGTCCAAGGAAGTGGTACAGATAATACACCTTATCAAGCGATAGTGAACCATTATTATTGTACCGATCGTCCAATCAATATGCCATTATATCAGGAGGAAAACCCAGAGTTGTGGTTAGAAAAGTTAGAAGAAATACGGGATTTCCAAAGGACGAAAGCAAGGGGTCTGATCAGCGAAAAACAGGCGGAACAATTAATCGAGGTATACAACCATTATAAACACATATTCTCGAACGCTCCAGGTAAAGCCAGAGATTATCAGTGCACCATAAAATTCAAAACTCCGGTGGAATTTAACAGGAAATCGTACCCGATCGCATACTCGCTAAAGAACGAAGTCAGGGAAGAATTGAACAGGATGATAGAGGACGACATAATCGAGTATAGTCATTCGCCCTTTACCAGCCCAATCATAGCGGTGCCAAAAAAGAACGGAAAGGTACGTATATGTCTCGATGCTAGGGAGATTAACAAAATGATTGTTAACGACCGCACATCACCTGGGGAGATAGAGGAGATATTAAAAAAGTTCCACGGAATCAGATATATAAGCTCATGGGATACGGTATGCGGATACTGGCAGATAGAACTCCACCCTGATAGTAGGAAATATATGGCATTCATATTCGAGGGCAGAAACTATCAGTTTAAGCGGTTACCTTTTGGCTTAATAAATTCTGTGGCGGTGTTTGTAAAGATAATGGACAGAATATTGGGGCAGGAAGTACTGAAGTTTACGACAGTGTACGTCGACGACCTACTGGTGACTTCAGCGAATTGGGACGACCATTGTAATAGGGTTGAACAGGTGCTACAGAAATTATCAGAGAATAATATCACCCTCAAATTAGACAAGTCCCAATTCATTGCAAATGAGGTGAAATTTTTAGGATTTAATTTAACAGAACAAGGGATTACTCCATCCAAAGAAAAGGTAGAGGCCATACAGAAGTTCCCCACCCCAAAGAATAGGAAACAGCTGCAGTCATTTTTAGGAATCTGCAACTATTACAGAAAGTTTCGGTCCAATTACTCAGAACTAACTGCCAGGTTCCAAAAGCAGTTATCAGCTAAAGACAAATGGACTTGGGGACCAGAGCAAGATGGAGTGCTCAATATCATAAAGAAAAAGTTTTTAGAAACCGTAATGTTGCATCATCCCGACTTTACAAAACCATTTTTTCTAAACTGCGATGCCAGTAACGTGAGTTTAGGTGCAGCCCTCTATCAGGAAGATCAGGACGGTAACCATTTAGTAATTAGCTTTGCTAGCCGCGTGCTGAACAGTTGCGAACGAAACTACAATACTACCGAAAAAGAACTGTTGAGTGTAGTTTTCGCATGCGGTAAATTTAGGACATATATATTAGGGTACCCCATAACAGTTAGAAGCGACCACAAATCTATATCATTTTTAAAGCATTGTAAACTGAACCACGGAAGGCTGACTAGATGGGTTTTGGCCTTGCAAGAGTACAATATCACATGGGAATATATACCCGGCAAACAGAACGTAGCCGCCGACGTCTTATCTCGCGTCAATATACCAGACCAAACCTTTGACGGCGAAAAGGAACAATTAGCCAAGGTTTACCACATTATTAAGAGCAGGGAGGATTTAAAAGATATTTTGCACGAAATAAAGTCACAACAAGAGGCCGATCCGAAATTAGGAGATATTAGAAAAAGGGTACAGGAAGGCGATGAGGTCATAAACAGATTTTATTGTATACACGACGACACTTTGTTTATTAGGAATACCCCGCAACAAGAGAATTGGAAATTAGTGATTCCACCAGCGATAGAGAGACCACTAATAATCGACTATCACGATAGGTACGGACATATGGGTGCCCTTAAAGTAAGGAAGGCATTGGAAGAGCAAACATACATCAAGGGGCTGAATAAGAAGGTGCAACTGGCGATACGGTCGTGCGATATTTGTCAAAAAGTAAAGTGTGATAACGAGAGGAAGGAAGGGGTCATGATACCCATATTATCTACCGAAAAATTGGAAAAGGTATTTCTCGATATCTGCGGACCCTTTCCACGCAGCGGTGGGAGACACCGATATAAATTTATCATAATCATTTTCGACCACTTTAGCAAGTATACAAAGCTATACCCAATAACTAGGGCAACGACCAGGAAAATAATAGACATAATAATCAAGCGTTATATAATGGAAGTGGGCCGACCGTATTCTATAATTACGGACCACGGTACTCAGTTTAGGGGAAAACTTTGGAAGGAAAGCTTGGGAGAACACGGAATAAAAACGTACAAGACGTCCGTATATCACCCGAATAGTAACCCAGCCGAGAGAGTGTTAAGGGAGGTAGGACGGTTACTAAGAACATACTGCCATAACGAGCAGAAAAGATGGCATGAATATGTAGCCTCTACCGAGGATTTTCTCAATTTCTCGCATCACAATACCATCGAGATGTCGCCATACACGGTTATGTTCGAAAGACCCCCACCACGAGAGATAAAAGAAATTATTAATTTTCCCGACGAGCCCGCATACCAATTTGAAGGGGCAAATTTTATAATAAGGTGTTAGAAAAAACGGAACAGCAGCGGAAAAAATATATCAAATCACAGCCTAAGGCAATTAAATATGAGGTAGGTGAAAAGGTGTTAGTTAAAAATAGAGAATTGCCCAGTGCTATACAAGGCATAACGAGGAAATTGCTACTCTTATATACAGGGCCTTTCACGATAACCAGAGACAATAAAAACAATACCTACGAGGTAACTGACACAATTAGGAACAAGGTAAAAGGTACGTATAACCAGACTTCATTAAAAAAGTACCATGATTAAAAAAAAAAAAAAAAATCGCAAGTCAAACACTCAATCAGTGACCAAGTACCATGACCAAAAACCAAAGTCAAATACAGCATCATAGAGAAGGTACCTTGACTAAACATGTTAACGTGAATTTTTTTAACTTAGCCATAATTAGAAAGGAGGTAGAGATTTTTAAATAAATATAAATATTATTGTCTTATGATTATTATTAATAAATATTACGAGAAGGACACCTTACACCAAAGGCATAAAGATATATATATAAAATATAGATTTATTTCCAATAGCCATGTCAACGTATATTTACCAACTTACCCGTACTTAGAGAAGGAGAGAGATTATTATAAATAAATATTACGAGATGGACACTTAGTAAAGGAGAAAAGAAGGAGAAATACTGTCAGATATTTGATACTAAATGGAAATGATAAATGAAAAAAAAAGGGAGAACAGTGTGTTACATAAGAAGGTAATGATGAATATGAATATAGCTATTAACATTGAATGATTTTAAACGATAATTTTAACCTGCGGAGAACGATATATTAATATAATTGTGAATTAATCAGAAGAGTTTAAGAAAGGGAATTTATGTGTAGGAGCCTATGATCTTTGAATATTGTATTTTTTTATTATTATTATTATTTGTTGCAAAGGTGCAATTATTATTTTCTGAACAGGGATGTGTTGCCTCTGATTTCAGTAGTTATAGACAGGAAGGGACAGAGAATGTATGCCATAGCGAGCCACTCTGACTCCCAACCCTCTATGTAAGTTAGGGAATTGATAGGGAATTATATCAAAGATTAATTATAAAACATCAAGGTAAAAAGGAAAGGAATAGGTGATACGACAAAGAACGAACTAGGAATATTGAGTTGGATTAATATATTAAAGGAGTAGTACAGGAATTTAATTATAAGATAAAAGAATGAGATATAAAGAAGCTAATAAAGGGTTAATATAGAGATGATAATTTCATCAAAACCAAAGATATGTTTTTCCAAAATTATCAACTTTAACGGAGAGGCATATGTAACGTCACAAAACGTTCCATAAAAGAAATCATTTATATAGTAAGTTAGCATAAGAGGAAAGTGAGGTGAACAGTATCGAACCCAAGTAGTCCCAAAAAATTGTGGAATTTTGTATAATAATTATTTCTATCAACTTGAAAAAACGACCAAACTATGACTAAGACAAAACCCCATATATATTATTAAAGTGAATAAGAGTGAAAAAGCCATAAGACACTATAAGAGAGAGAAATAATGTCAGAATCAACCAAAATAAAGTCAATAATTATTAAGTTTTATAACTATGAATAGAGTATTAAAAACTATTTTTTGTGAATAAATGGACATGATCCATTATTATATTATGTGATGTAAATAAAATAAATGTATTAAATGACTTAAATACATTATTAGAAAGAGTTAAAGTTAGAATAAAAATGATATATTTGTTATGACAAAAAATATTAATGTGTTAGATTTGAGACCATACACCAAGATTTCATGAAAAATTAATTATTATCAGATTTAAATAAAAACTATATGTAATTGTCAAGCAGACAATAGTGAACAATTTATCTTAAATAAAGGAAGCTGTCAAATGAATAAAAAGCAGTCAAAATAGCCAAAAACAGTGTTAACTAAAAACATGTAATAGGCATCTAATATTGTATAATTTATGAATTTAATGTTGCCAAAATGCAACCAAATTGCATTAGAAAGCTGTAATATGATATAAAGCAACTATACTAATATACCTGACTGACTTTAACATAGTAATAGTCAAGTTAGCAAAATATTTACTTATACCATGTATGGCTGGAACCAATCATCCAGTACAAAAATAATCATATCTGGCTAAATACTTACATAATACTAACAAAAATAAGATAGAAAGGTACAATACATCAGTATACCTTAATAAGAAACAAACTCAGTTGAAAGTAAAGTCAATTCTAAAAAGAATTTAACTAATTAGAGTGAGATTTGTCACGCCATAAAAAAGGACATCTCAAGACAAATCAATGATGCTATGTCATCTTGTGATAAATATAATATATGTACAAAGTAACCAGGTATCACAAAAGATAGACAAAATAATAAACTCTGTGTGTACAGTAGTGAAATAATGCATATATTAAAGAAAAAGACTAATCATTGTATTAGAAAACTGACAAGAATCTAGGCCATGAGCAGAGGCCATATAAAATTGTATTTATTTGTGTTTTATTTATGTTAAAATTTGTTTATTTTGTTGTAGGAAAGTAGTAGTATTAGATGTTCAGCTTGTGGAAGGAACTTAGTAACTCCACAACAATTTTTGTTATAAAAATTGAGTTTTCAATGACAACAACTCAAGGTGAGGGTTGTATATTGTATTGTTTATTAGACTTAAGTTAATTAGAAACCAATCATATTTAGTATCGCTAGATTCAGTTAAAAACAGGGAATCTAAATGTATTAATGGCATACAAATTGTGAGTACTAATGTAAAACTGTTTGATAAATACCAGAGTAATTTTTGAAATATCCTTTGTATGAAGAATAAGAAATTCGTTCTAAAAGCTTCTACGGAAGTGAAAATTGTTCTATGACATTCCATTTCGTTTATTCTCGAACAATCTAGAAAGAATTTTTACACAAATATACCGGAAGTCGATGAAAACAGTCATCCTGAATTAGTATAAAAGCGAGACCAAATTCGACCCAAAAACACTTGAAACTTGAACTCCAGAACTGATGCATCTCACACAACACTGATCAACGCAGCTAAGGCGAAACCGAAGAGGCAAGAAATCGACAAGACACGGCAGGAAGGCTTTTCCCGTACATAGACATAACCGACTGACTTAACCTCAACGAGAATCTACGCCAAAAAGTATCGCTGAAATAGAGCAGCGATACGGCAAATTTTAATAGAAATCACGCAGCCAGAAAGTCCAGCGGCCCAGGAGGGACCAAACATTTAAATAGAGAACGAATTCTGCTGTGTTCGCATTGACTGACTAACGTGACAATAATTCCCCCATAACGTAAACATACAATACACAAAGCCTTCCTCAACACTGCATGGGAATCAGCGCTGCGGTGGCAGATTTCTGAATCAACGCTAAACAGATGATTCGTAGCGGCGGCGTTTGAACGAGATTCTACTGCCAAACGTTTTGACAAAAAGTGCGGAAAAAGTAATGATCGCAAAATTTGACTTTAAATAGATTCAGTGTACACCCGAAGAGGCGAGATCGAGAAACTACCCGAAAGGAGTGTCCAGTGCGAGAATAAATAACCATTGGAACGTGAGTTACCAAAATTAAAGTCATTTGTTACCTGGTTACATTTATCACACAGTTGTACTCCACACGCCACACATACACCTTCAAATCACTTAGTTTTTTCTTGTAAGGCATCTAATTGATATGTCTTGGTAGTTCAAAGGAGTCACGTCCTGAGAGTAAAGATTTTTCACATATTAAACTCATGCTTTTCAACTGAGTCAGAATCTGAAATATACTAGCCGATACTTGATTGGATATATAAAAAATTGTCAATAATAATAACTTTTAAAATTTTTTCTCTGCAATTTTATAATTTTTTCTATGAATGTTAGTCCTTCAGACGATTTGTTTGTTTTTAAAGAACCATTAAACTTAACTGATTTTTCCAAGCTAAACTGACTTGTTTAAATTTTTTCGTAGATTTAAAAATTTTTTATCAATCACATATTTTTTCTTGGGACAAACGTTTCCAAGTGGCGCCCACAAAAAGCATAGTATTAAGTTGTGTTACAGGACTACATCACTGCAGAGTATCCAGTCAACAGAGTAAGTAACAAAAGTGCGCGGAGGTAACGCCCGACACAATTACAACACAAACATTTACACAAACAACACACACTACGTTCTCTTTGTTATAATATATATATATAATTATGTAAAATAGTAAAAAAATCCTAGACCATCAGATAGTACACTATCTTCCAGTTTACGTTCACAAAAATAAATCAAGTTATTATTTATTGAGAATAAGAAGAAGGAGGAGGAGGAGGAAGAGGAAAGTGATGTAAAAAATTTATTGGAGTAGTATTCAAAGCGTTGTTAAACTAATTAAATCGGCTTTAACAGGCACCAAAACTAGATGAAAAAGCAAGTAGACATATAAGCTCTTGATAACGAAATCAATAAAATAACAAACACTGATAAAACTTAACAATAAGACTTGTTTCATGCCAGTTGTGATCGGAAACTACAAACCCTACGAAACAAACAAGTAGACATCGAAGGAAAATCTCTTTAAGGAAAACGGATGTAATCAAACAAAAAAGTCAGTAAAGTACCAGAAGATTTCAAAGCCATATTTGATGAAACACGTGTCGTACTTGTGAAACTGCTAACATTTTGTTATGTTGTAAAGAGGTATATAAGATCAAATTTAGCATACGATATCAATCGTCAAGTGTTAGATTTCGTCAAAATTCTCTTGTGTTGAGTTCTTAACAAGTGGTAGGCCTAGCAGTGAACGCGCGCAGACATTCCATTACAAACACATCACAGTCGAAATAAGTTCGCGTTATTGTAACGTGATAATTAATTCATACGTTTCTAGCGCCTCAGGCTCGATGTAACTACCGGTTCCATTACTGCTGTTCCACATTGAAGTGGCGATAAATCATTAACCTCAGATCGGATCGTTATTGAGTTCCGTCCACGAAGACGATTGTCGTACCGCGTTTCGTACATACGAATTAATTGTATGAGAATGAAAGTTGAAGAGGAATACTGTAAATGGAGGGTCTTAGGGACAGCATTACTGGAACGCCACATATGGCCGTAGCAGAACGCGTAGAAAAATTGAACATCGGTAATGAAAATATTAAACTACCCGATACTTTTAAGTTCTCCAGATATCCGTTAATAAATTCTTCGAGTATAGCAGGTATACATGAATATATCAATCAAATGTGCTAAGGAAAATGAGTTATTCGTCGGTTAAAGAGAGTCTTGAACGACAAATTTCATGAAGAAAAGAAATCACCATATAGGTAGTTATTCTTGAAACGTTTCTACCTACGGAGTTAAAGGAATCAAACACTATTTGGAAGCGACCTGCTCTCGGTTGAAATTTAGAGAACACGACGTCGAAGACAACAGGAGACTTGAAGGGTCATTGAGAAGAGTTCTTAAACACTATGTGCCAAAAACGACTTACAATGTACGACCTTCTTCTGACAATAGTGCCTGAAGGTGGCCAAAACGAGTCTGGAAATGAATATTTGAAGGAAGAAGAGACTCCGAAGGTCGTGGAAAGCTGACATTCAAAAAGAAATGACAACAGAGACTACCAGCAAATAACCTGACAACACGAAGCAGTAATGTTAATAGATGTGTACACGTAGAAAGGGCCACTGCTACCACATATGTGCGAAATGTGGTTCCCACAATGGCGACCGTAGACTACCCGTACCTGAAGGTGCCAAATTCATATTTGAATATACACGAAATATACATGAGTGTATGTTTAAATACTGGAAAGTGCCGGAGCTGCAAAACACGATCACACTTTTGCAATTTTTTCAAAATTTTGACCTTCACATTTTTGCTCCCTGTCACCCTATTTTTGGGGAGCATCGATCTCAGAAATCACAAAGCTCTGTAAGCTAAAGGTATGAATACATATGTCAAATTTTATGAAGATCGGTGGTTAATGCATTTAAAAGTTATTGTGAGACGTACCGCAAACACATAGACAGACAAACGGCCGAGTTAAAACTGAGAACTGGCATTGCTCTTTTAATAACTTGTCTTAATCTTTTGGAAATCTGACTTTTGTTATGGGAAGATTCGCACATTGCCGGTTACAGTGCCACAGGTGAAGCCACTTTAGTTTCCGTTTTCAAAACTAAAAATGGTACTTTTTCATTATCTGTACATTTTCGATTTCTTGACTATCCGATATTTGTTGATATATCGCGGGTTGAAGAAGTAGAAGTAAAGCAGCAATTGTAAAAAATTGTATTTCTCAACTGAGTGTAAAACATATGTAGTTTTCATGCATAAGGACAGGAAAGACCGTTTTAGTTTTTAATTTGTTTTATAAATAACAGTAATATTTAAAAACACAGAGAACAAAATGGTTTTAACAAATTAACAACAGAACGTTTAGGAATCAAGTGTAATGCTTGTAACATAGTGTAACATTAAGATACAGAAAATAAAAAGGGTTGTAACAAATTACCAACTGAAATTGTATTAAAGCCAGAACTATCGTACCAAAACATTACGTATTTTTGCGTACATTTAGCACGTAAAAATTTCAAAAAAAATATCTTTCCGTATTGTACTGAAACACGGTGTGCGGTATAAAGAAATACCGATGACACGGGAAATATATAGTAAGGAAACAGGTCACGTGAAAGCCAACAAATTGGTTACAGTAAAACATAGTGGAAAGTTTAATGTTTACAGCAAAAGCGAGTTCTGTTACACAGTGAAAGTCCTGTATAATAACCCACAAGGGCCTACCGGCTAATTTCAAGTTTTTTTGTGAATTGTAAAATAAAAAGTGAGTATTATTTTTCAAATGTATTTGTTATAGTGTATTCCCTCCAGGTAACCTAACAATACCATGTTCCGCCGGCGGGAACGCTGGTTTAGGTTATAATATCCCTAGAAACTCTTTCCATAGTAAAGATGACAACAAAATACAGCGAGTACAACCAAAAACAAACTATTTAATTAGGCAAATAACCCATAACATGGGTTGTATTGTTTTACTAAACATATAAGCGAAGTTCACTACATACCGATAGTCAAAATATTGAAAATCAGTGCAGAAGTAGCAAAGTACCCTAAAACTTGTGGTCTTCCATGAATCAAGAAAGTCTGCTAACCCTAATTAATGCTCAAAGAAGCAGATTAATAAATTATCAGCATCCCACGCATCGAATTTATTTTGGTTACAATAACTGCATATTTGTACATATAAGCAAGCTGTACTGCATGTTTCTTTTGTATGTCATGGACAGACATACATTTGCGTTACCGTCAATTGATTTACTGACTTATGTGAGCAATCTGAATTAAGAACTTTAACATGTCAACAATTTGTTGCATTGGCTTCATTTTTACCAATAATTTATCTTCAATTAATACAAAATAAATAATAAGGTAATAAATAACGTCATGTACACGTTTTATAATAATTATTATATTATAATAAGGGTGTAAAATTATTAATTTTACACAGTATTCAATTTGCTGCCATCCTAGGATTCATAAAAGGCGGGGGAGAGATTAGTATGGAGCTTGTCTACCCATTTACTTCACGACAATGAGAAATTCAGGGTCGGTCTCCTCTAGTGTTAGAAATACTCGGCTGTAATTAATTTTTAGACACAAAAAGATTATTTCCGTAGCCAAAACATGATCAGTTTCAGTGTAAATTATATAAATTAAAAAAAAACTTCGGACTAACCTAACAAAAACTAAAATACATTGTCAAACATCTACTCCCGTACTCGTACTCTACTCTGTTTGGAATATCAAAGAAATCTGTAGATACTTGTCTGGAGAAAGTAAGAAAGATGTAACATTGTCTGAATCACATTCTTTATGGCAGATGTCCAGATTATATACCAAAGATTTACCCTCAATTTTTTCACTTAGTGGGGCCAAAAGAAACAATTTATACAAGTAGGGTTCATATCAAAACATTTATTATTATGTAAACAATGTAGCCTATGCTTTTTAGGAAAGAACAAGATCAGTTTTTTGTGGCATCTTTGCCAAGACATCCGAACCCTTACCACATGGTATTTTTCATACACTAAAACTTTAAATTAATTCACACAATACTGTAATGGCTTTTATTTCAATAATTATTTATGAGTTTTAGTCTAAGACACGCAACTGGCTCAGCGTTCAGAGATTAAGAAATTTTGCCAACTGTAAGAGCTATTGGTTATCTAATATTGACAATATAGAATCTTTATTTAAAAATAAATAGTAATTTTGATTTACTCAAGTAAATAATATTATTTTTATTGTAACAGTAAAAAAAATCGTGGCACAGACGTGTATAGCCTACCTACGGGTCACCAAACGCGTACAGTTATTGTTATTTATCAATAACATTTCTTTGCTACTTTGTAATTTAAGAAAACAACATAGTTTACAACTGTGGACACTCAGTTAATTTCATTACAATTAAATTATAATTTTATCCACATATAATTTTAAATTTATTTTTGTTTGGAGTTTCTCTGTTTTACGGAACAAAAACCTGGATCTTTGGTAAGTAGGAGGCCCACCTGGGGGCTGTGGATATGTAGATACGGAGAGCGATGTAAAGACAAGTGCGATAGAAAAGAGTGCAAACGTTGAAGTTTTAAAGGAAGTAAAAAAAGGAAATAAAACTTTCTTTTTAAGGGAAGTAACGGGAAAAAAGAATATAAAATTTTTAGCCATGTAATAAGGATGGATTTTTCTGAAGACGTATGAAGGAGAACTGGTGGGAAAAGTAGGAAATGGTCAGCAGCTGAGTGCTGTGTTGAAGATGGAATGTACGAGTATGATACACTGATCTGAATGAGGGTGGATAGAAGTTCCTGGACCTGGTTGCTACGTCTATCTATGGAGGTTTTAATAGTATTCTTCTCTTAATTTTATTTGTTGGCAAGGGATATGATTTGTTTGTTGCAATGTTTTACACGTGATATAAGCTTTATATGCCAAATTAAAAATTTATATAATTATCTGAAAAGACACAGCTCTTGTAATCAAGAAAATCAAGTAAGCTGCTACTATTACTACTATTAGTTTAATTATTCACAACACAATTTCTAACTGGTCACGTCCTGTTCTGGGTTTCTCTATAGGCCTATAGTATGGGGAAAGTAGACAGACCAGGCTGCAGTTTCTGCAAACGGGAACTAGGCGATCTGCACCACACGTTTTTCACCTGTGGTGGATGGAAAGAGGAGAGCCAAACCCTCGAGAATGTAGTGGGACAAATCTCGCCCGAAAATATCATCGCACCGCAGAGCGAACACCACTGGGATCAGGTAGCAGCCTACACAGAGAAGGTTCTAAGGCAGAAGAAGGAAGCAGAAAATAATCTTGCTGGAGCCGCTGACAGAATAGTAAAAAGCAGGTAACATGGCCCGCTGAAGGTTCCAAACAGATGAACGTCCACATGGACGAAGTACAAAATGGCACCACTCTGAAGTATTGCGGAAGCTGAGTCCCGATGTGGATCCATGCTATGGAAAAAAGGATTTATGGTGTTGTTGGGTGCGAGAGTCCCACCCACCGTAGGAGTAAAGTACGGAACTTTCTGCGGCTGACAGTTTTCTACAGTTTCCCTCGTAAAAAATTATTTTTATTACTCTTCTTCTTCTTCTTCTTCTTCTTCTTCTTCTTCTTCTTCTTCTTCTTCTTCTTCTTCTTCTTCTTCTTCTTCTTCTTCTTCTTCTTCTTCTTCTTCTTCTTCTTTTTTCCGTATGAGCCACTGTGGACTACGTTTGGTTCAACCGGTTCCTCTCTTCTTTTCCTCTCTCCCATATCTCCTTCATTCTTGATCGATGATATTATTATTATTATTATTATTAATTTTAATTTTAAGTTTTATTATAATTAACGAAACATGGGATTAAGCCATTGTAATGGGTTGTACCAACGAAGTGGAAAACATTTATATATTATGAGTAATAACGTATACACCACTGAATGTAATATAATGCATTCGTGTTCGGAAAGGAAAGGGCATCAATTCGAGTAGGTGTAAGATGAAAATAATATAAACACACATACGCCTGGAAATGCTTGTTTCACAGGTTACGACCAGTAAAGGATACGCTTTGTCCATATTTCAAGTTCCAAAAGAAAAATGACCCCAATAAGAATTCTTAAAATCTAATTACGATGTAAAATTAATGGGTCGATATGTTGTTTGAAAAAAAAAAAAACGGACTCAGAGCAGGATCCTAACGGTCACATTCAGACTAGATTTAAATTCGTAAAGTCGGTGACGGTAATACACTGTTCAAAGAATAGAATAGAATATAGTAGAATGTTTTATAATCATCAGTTTCTGTAAACAAGATAGCTCAGTTTTGTTGTTGTTAGATTTACAATCGGAACATTTTTTGCCACATTTTTGTTTTTAATTGAACTCGAATTTCCCAAATAGGCCCTATACGTATATTTTAGCTGGCATTATTTACATCAATTTCTCATTACTTAATTCTCTAGAGATTTTAATCATAAGTTTACTTTATTTATTAACCGATTTAACAAAGCTAAATTTAAAGAATCCAAACCTACAAAATCAATATTTTGACTCAAATTTTTAACAAATTTCAGTTGACACCGGTCTGGGGCGAGGCGATAATGTTTGTGAGTGTAGCCTACATGAAAATGGTGGACGAAAACTGTGCCACGCTCTAATTCTGCGAACTTCACTGGTCACATATAATTCGATTACGAATTCGTAAGGCATGAATAAAGCGGCACAGGTAAACATTGGTTCCGATATTGTGAAAATTGTGAAACCAGAAGACAATGGAACGTTGTCAGGGCGAAGAACGGTGTTGTTTCCCGTGATGTGGAACGACGCCGTTCGACGAAACTCCGTGAACAGCGGCTTTCGAAAAACCGTTTGTTGGAATGAATGAAGAGACACTGGTTTCGTTGCAAACTCTTCGCAGCATAGTGTTACTGACGTCGTTGGTCTGGAAAACATAAAAAAACCGCTGGCATTTCCTTTTTGTTAATGACACACATGAGCTCGATTTTGCCGACGCAAAAAACCCCACACACACACACACACACACACACACACACACACACACACACACAAATGAGATCGTGAAACAGAATACACAAAGTGTAGCGTAAGAAGAGATCCGAGAGAAAGAAAGGGGTGAAGGGGGAGAGGGAGAGAGAGAGTAGAGAGAAAGACGATTTAAAATTATGTTTAAATAAATTTAATGAACCGTAATTTATAAGATATATTATTTTAGTCTCGGACGGATACTTAAACGGGTGTATTACTTTACCGCTTGTAATTAATTTACTGAAATTGAGCGAGAAGTAGAGGAGCGAAGTAGTGGCGCGCGGGTGCGGGTGGAGGCGCGGGACCAAGTGAGCAATGTCGGACATGGCGGGATTAAGTTGAAAACGCAGCGGGAGAAAACATATGTTTTTGTAATTGTGCTCCTAAACAATTTGACGGAAATTGCGTTCACTTAGTGTGCGATGATCCATATATGGATTACACAGCATTACTGTTTTTGTTCCCAGCCTGTTGCCCTGTCATCTCTCTTCTCTCTCTCTCTCTCTCTCTCTCTCTCTCTCTCTCTCTCTCTCTCTCTCTCTCTCTCTCTCTCTCTCTCTCTCTCTCTCTCTCCCTCTCCCTCTGTTCGCTCTTTATCTGAATGTAAAAGTAACATATGTTCTCTGCCCGTATAAAATATCAGACGGCTTTTTTCTGATTTCTTGTGAAAACCAATTAAAATGTGGTGAAATTTAATATTTCGTATAAAAGCCGAGCCACGCTACCGTCGGGATCGCCTGCCAGTCCGTTTCTTGTGAATTTCTCCGTTTTTACAGGCGTAGCTAATGTTGAAGAATTCAGAAAGCGCGATCCGACGTTCACGTAATTAGTTACAATTCTAGTTGGTTTGAAGTCGACGTTTATCGGGAGAAAACAAGTCTTTATGAGACGGGCGTATTTTGAACCACTCCACAAATGTCATTTACACGTCCGTGAACTTATCTATTTTCTCGGACTTGGAAACGAACAACCAGTTTCCTAAAAGTGGAATTTTGTGTGAATTTAAACTAGTCTTCAGAATACATGGTTGTCTCAAAGACTGGCTTTTACCTTTCCTTTTTCATTCATTTCGTAATCCGTCAGTAAGATTAAAACATCGTGGCTAATGTAAAGCCTCACTTGCATGACAAAATGGAAATACATAACAACACAGCAGCTAGGTGATAGGGACCTCTAAACTCGTAGAGGGTAATGATTCGATTCGGTTGGATTCTGTTGTTTAAAGAATCGTCTTCGTTGCCTGTGACCTGTCTCAGCTCATAGTTCGTGATCTTTCTCCATGTAAATGGATGCGACGCAAATACGAGGTTTTTCCAGGTAATACCCAGGCATGTAGTATTTCGAAACAAGAAAGCTTCCCCTGTACAATGGGGTCTTAGTCCCATTCGAAGACTTCTTCTTGGGACTTCACACACTTACACCAGTGTCTCATAACAATCTGCAAATTTCTGTTTCAGAAGTGCCATCATTTTCAGCTACCCCGTCTCATTCTACCAAACCTCGTCCTTCATCTGAAATCTCCTCCCTTTCAGCGGCGATTTCAGCTCTGGAAAGATCCAAATGTCGGAGGAAGACAAATCAGGACTGTAGGGTGACTGAACAATCTGTATGATATGATGTTTCACCAAGAAATCCTGTACCAGATGCAAAGAACCTTCATGTGAAGGTGCCACTGAAGGTGAAGGACTTTGGTGAAGGTGCCAGTCACCTACCACTTGTTCACAGCTGCTTCCGTTTTCTCTTCAGTTCCTTCCTCAGCCAGCAAATAATTTTTCATAGTACCTTTTAGTTATGAGAGAGGAGCGTACAGCTGTATGGCCGAAAGAAACATTCAACTTTGTTTTGATTTGCTTCCACAACGTGGATCACTTTCTACAGATTCTCTACCTTACTAAAACATCGGTACCACGCTTTACCACTCATGGAATCCTCCTCAAAGACTATGAATCATTCAAATGGCTGCTACGGATAAATGCCCAATTTAATGAAGCAACCCTTAATCGAGATATGCTGAGCTACTCGCTTAGTAACTGTGAATTCGACATTCACACAAAATACAAGCTTACTTAAAGCTGGCGTCTCGCGCTGCTGATTGAAGGGTCCAACGGACGCCCGACTGTGAGCTAAGGACTCTTGCGTGTGGCTACACAACTTCGTGAAGGTTACACGATGCACTTTCAAGATCTTTAAAATGGCTGTATACTTTCTGAACAGACCTCGTACACGCTTTACATAAAGAGACAGAAGTATAACCTGTACACCCACAAATGTCAGGACGTGAGTAGGCCCTGTCACGTCGAGTAACCTAAAGACGTGATAACCAGTCCCTTCGGCGATTTCGGTCAGCAAAGAAACGAAAGTTGGAGGTACAATAACAAATTTACTCTAATTTAAATTTGTGGAGCCCCACGTTCTTTGGGGGCCATTTCTACAACGTGCAATTATGCTAATTTATGCAAATCCAATTAATCAATTATCCAATTAGAATAAATGTGTCAACATTGCTTTATTTACGTGAATATGTTAATTACTCTGATATAATTAACTGTACTCATTAACGATTAGCATAATCACTGAGACTCTTTAGTGTCGTATAAACGATATAAGAAAATTTATTACAAATAATTTAATTAACGTTAATGTTTCGTTACTGAGGTAGTGACAATAACGAACGCATGAATACTTAACAAATAAATACTTATTTATTAAACATCATTCAAATAAACTTTTGAGACATAAATATAAATTATTACCTGTAAATACAGTTAAGAAAACATACATGAATATAAATCACAATATATATATATATCCGTTTCGTCGCTGGCTGTAAAACATAACATACAATACAATAGACATACATAAACATAGACATCAAATATTATTTATCCTACACTAATGCGTTCATTTTGCCTCAGATGAATAGCTTTTTATGTTTAATATTATCATAGTAATTGTTAAATTCTCAAAGTGTGGTTTCTTTGAAAAGAGACAGAGCAGTAGTTTTTATTATAATATTAATAACATGAGGATTTTACTTGAGATAGTGAATATCCATAATTCCATCGGTGAGAATCCCTGTTCACTGATGATCCATGTAAGTAGAAGTTCCGTAGATTTTGTGTTGTCATCACTTTGCACTCGCGGGTAAGATTCACTCCCGTTGGTGTTGTTGTTAATAATGAAAGTTTATAGAGTCTTGTGTTGCATACGTGTATTCATTATTAGTAGTTGTATACAGATAATTGTCTGTCGTTGAACTGCTCCGTGTTTTATATATGTTTAATTTAGTTGTATCATGACTGTGCGATATTAAGCACGAGTGTTATGATCGCTAAGTCACTTATTGTTTCTGAGTTCGCACGACTGAGATAGCGATAACTAAATCATAGTGTGTTCCGATATCGATCACTGTGTTCGTAATTGTCGCGCCAAAGTTCTAATATCGAGTCGTTCGCTCACTTATTAATGTTTAATTTGCATGTCGGAATGCTCTTAAAGTTTAAAGTATCAAATTCAGATTCTAGCGATACTTATATCACTTCACACTTCGCGTTACTGCGGTAGACTTCTGTAACTTAGTGAAATACGATTAACTGATTGAAAAACCGCATGACTGTCTGAGAACTATTGAGTAACCGAGAAAACTGCGTAACTGACTGACTTTTGAATAGTTTAGTAACTGAGCAACTGAGTAACCCTTTGAATAACTGAGTAATACCGAGAGACTGAGAGCTTGAGAAATTACTGATGAATTACTGAGCGATTACCGAGCGATTACTGAGGGCTCGCGTACCTTGTAAACAGTTTTTATTAAGCGTCTTCTACCAGAATGCAACTTTCTGTCGAACACGCCTCTGGTCATCCTCGATAGGTCTAATATTTCCTTCCACTCTGGACATCTGTGTTTCTCGGCACCCTGATTCGCTGTTCTGGTTGTCACCATGACGACAATCCTCTCCACCTGCTTCTTTGGAAGATGCTAGACTCTGGTTGGTTATCGAACCTCCCCTAAAGTACACGGCGAAAGGGCTTCGCACTACTTCTTAGAATGTAGAGTAATTGCTAGCCTGTCCGTCAAACCTTTGTTCTTGTGACTCTCCCAAGGTCTGCTGTTGTTCCTTTACTAACAATACGTAGCGCCTCGTTCATTGTTTGACTTCCCTTCGTCTTTTTTCTGTCAATTAACAGCTTCTTGCTCGTCGTCATCCCAAGATTCCTCCACGGTCTGTCGTCATAAATATCGGTTGTCATCCTAACGTTGCCTCATGCTGTGTGACACCTTTGACTGTATTCTTTTGGTGTATGTTGTTTTGTCTTCATACTGGGTAAAACCTTTCTAATCCTTTGTGAGTGAGTATCCTTTTCGTAAAGGCTCGCACGCTCCAATTTAACCCTACAGCATGTGCTCGCTTCAATTTCTACGTATCCGTGCCACTAGACTCTGCTTTTGTTCAGTTTGTTGTGGTGTTGTAAATCTGAGCTGAGCTTGGTCTGTCACAGTCGATCCTATTTCCCTTTTGTTGTGTTATGTTAGGCGTTCTCTCATTGTCTTGTAGTTGGCGTCGGGTTGACGTGTTGTTAAATTGTTCTTATTTATTGCTCTGGCTTGGGTTGGTGACTTGACCTGTGCAAACGTACTTCTCGATCTTAAAATTATGAAATTAAAATTGTTTGATCGCTATAGAGGTGGTAACGTGAGTCCTGACTCGGTAGGATGTGTAACGCAAAATTTGATCAATTGCTAATTTTACTCAATCAACTATGCTGAACGCAAAGAAATGGGTGTGTTTTAGAAAGCGGAGAGGTGACGAGACGCCTGAACCGTAGGCGGCATTACTTGAAAGAAATTAACTTGTAAAAAGGCAGTAGAGTAGAGCGGTAGGTTAATAACGCCGGCTTTGAGGGTGACGACTATAATGAATGTACTTTTAGGCTAAGTCACGTTTTGGGACAGAACTGTCATAAAATTGTATTATTCGCTAAGATAGTAAGAGTGTTCGCCAACGTTGTAAACTTAAGTGCATGTAACAATAGATAACGTTAGACGAGAGAGAGCGTTGTGTAAGAAATTACGAATCTTTAGAAAAATAAGTAAATGAGAAATGTCACAAAATGTTAAAAAGGGAAATTGCTGTATGTAACAGTTGTTATTGAAAGGGAAAGTGGGCTAGCCACGTTTAAAAGTAGTTTGACAAGTCAGGCAGAGGGGACGGATAGTGTATGTTTGTAAACAAACCATAAACCGGCTACCAACCATAATATCTAGCATTCAGTAGTAACTGAGTAAGGTTGTAATAATGTACTCACCAATTTAGACTAGCAAGTAATTAAATTGAATACATTGTCAATCTTATTTATAATGAATGAATTTATAATTATGTCAATTTATTAGAATATATGAACAAGGTACTTATAATTATAATAACTTTAGGGACGCATCAATAGAACTAGTTTCCAATTTTGATAAAATTCTAATGCTACTTCTATGGGGGGACTTACGTAACGCAAAATTTGATCAATTGCTAATTTTACTCAATCAACTATGCTGAACGCAAAGAAATGGGTGTGTTTTAGAAAGCGGAGAGGTGACGAGACGCCTGAACCGTAGGCGGCATTACTTGAAAGAAATTAACTTGTAAAAAGGCAGTAGAGTAGAGCGGTAGGTTAATAACGCCGGCTTTGAGGGTGACGACTATAATGAATGTACTTTTAGGCTAAGTCACGTTTTGGGACAGAACTGTCATAAAATTGTATTATTCGCTAAGATAGTAAGAGTGTTCGCCAACGTTGTAAACTTAAGTGCATGTAACAATAGATAACGTTAGACGAGAGAGAGCGTTGTGTGAGAGAGATAAATATAGACGCTAGTTTTTTAAGCACGTGGAATGCGGAAAAACGTTGGGCGAATCAGAAAAAGCGTCATAGGTTGCGCGGGAGGTTTTCGGTAAGCAGATTGGGCGAATTTGTATTTAGCGGTAGTTTAAACCTATAGAATCGTTTTGATATCGAACGTAGGTAAGGGAAATTCAAAGCAAGTATATATTATGAACTTAGAGAGAAATAAGTTAGTTTTCTTTATATCGGCGAAATTACACGAAAAGACTAGCGTACGCTGTTTTGCGTTAACTATATATTTTAATAAGTAATGTAAAGAATAAGTAAATTCGCAGAAGTAACCGAAGTACGGGAACGCGATAATTACTAACACTAAAGTTATAAAGTTTCATAAACCGTAATAAGTAAATGAGTGGATGATCGGAGTAATAACAAACAACAAGAAGTAATAATACATATAAAGTTCCATTAATTCTATACGTTGTGGTAAATCACGGAAGAAGGCGAATTAGTTCGGATTAAAGTCACGACGGTGTGAGATAGTCGAGCCGCACGCGACGCGAACTGTGTTAAAGATGCACTTAAGGTCAATTCAATAATCTTTGTGTCCATAGTGTATAATTATACGACATAGTTATATGTATAATCAATATGTCAAGTGTAGTGTACATCTGTGATAAAGTGAATTAGTGCAGTTTTAACCAGGATTAACACGCAACAACGGCTGCTGACGACTCACCGATCTGCAACATCTTCAGGACTACGCACTTCGGAAGGATTCTTAAGCAAGTAACGAATAATGAACATTTGATTCTATATTGTTTGATAAATATATATGTTTGTATTCAATATAGTGACTCAATCTGTCAGAAAAGAACTCATTGCTATTTAATAATATTCAAATTGTAAGATAAAACGATCCAAGTCATATTAACAAATTTTGTAGTATATAAATGCAAATGGTTCATTAAAAGTTGATTTATACATTTTAATTTGTGTTTATTATTACTGGCGCCCTGAGGTATAATCAAGAGTCGGTACACTGGAGTAAGTGTTATAGACTATTAAATAAATTATTAATATTATTATTGATCAAGGTAGTTTGTAATCTTATTTCTCACATGCTCGTAGGCCAACGTAACATGCAAATGATTAATTTAACTCTTTCATAAAGGCCTATCAAGAAGTGTATTACAGATGATCATCATCGACAGAAGAGTGTGTGTTCGTGAAGATGCTTAACGTATGCTTCACGACTGCACAGGCTGAGTTACACGCCCTAGAAAACGGGTGAGGGCACACGTTAGCCGAAGTGAGAGCAACTCTCTAAAGACAGGACAGCCCAAAGTCATGTCCTTGGTTCTCCAGGTTAGGATTTGAGCACGAGATTGGCACCATCGTTTTGTAAAAAGTCATTTTTGTACGTACTATCACAGAAGAAGGATATTCGTAAGGAAAATTTTAAGAGAATTATATGGGCTGTTCGGGAGGCGGATGATTCTTGGAGAACGACGAGCGAGATCCTCCACACATCGCTGTTTACCAGACCACACAAAATTGTAAAATTTCTATTGGCATACGTAAAACTATTTCTTTATATATACTTAAAAGTAGACTTCTTCACGATTAACAAAGGAATAGAAAAATTATTCTCACGATGGACGGGTAGTCAACATAACGTCTACGCCATTATAATCCGTAAAGACGTTTATACAAAAGCTTTAGAAGTACAGCGTACGGACAAAATAAAACGCCTAACAAATGATACGATTAAGTGTTTGGGACACGAAGAGAAATGGGAACATTCTACGAACGGCTTAGAGAATATGTGACAGATTCTTAGAGAGTTCACATTCTATTTACACGCGCGTATACGAAACCGCATGATAATAAGCAGACATTGATAAATGTAAGCAATCATTTAGTCTTTACAACAATAATATAATAATACTCGGTTCGAGCATAGGCATAATGAGAGAAGCCAAAAGAGAAAGAAAGCGAGAGAGAGAGAGACGGCGAAGGAGAGCAGGGGAGCGAGAGGAAATCACAAGAGAAACTAAAAAACAAAAAAACGTTTCATCAGGAGACGCGACCGGCCGGTATTCAAAATGTTGATGCTTTCCTTTTTATTCATTCTTATTATTTATTATTTCTGTTATTATTATTTTTTAAAATTCTTTTCTTTTGATGAATATTGATAGTTGACTGTCACAGGCTCGTGTGCTTAATGACAGTTATTGTTGCATCGGGACAGTCGAGTCTCAACGTCACCAGACTCGAGTTTTTACATTTCTCAGTTCAAACCTCCCGCTGGGTATTTATTTATTTTTCTTCTTCTCCGTCGAAAAAAATGCACACATTCTCTGCTCCTCGCACTTACTTAAATGTTTGTTATTCGTTTTGGGCGGACGAGAGGAAACGCTGCGTTATCGTCCCCTTAATGGTCTCTTCTGTCTTTTCTGTTTCTGATTTTTTCCAGTTCTCCTTGTCTCGTCGTGAGCTAATTCAGATCTCATATTGATAGACTTTGATAGATTAAGGTCCTCTGGACAAGACGTGGAGCATAAACAAACGCAGGAGATCGCTTAATATTTTATAATACTTTTATAATTCTTCATTTATTCACGTCGACCACATACTGCTAAATGGTCGTCGGTTTAACGAAATAATTTTTCTGCTCGCGCGGCGCAAGGCATTCGTCTCGTACAGCACGGGTGGACGACAACGCGCCACCAACGCACATATACGTACCAGAGTGAGTGAGAGAGAGTGAAGGGGTTGCCATTGATTCTCACTTCTACCCACTTACGTTGGCAACTGTGTTACAGGTTAATTTACTGTCACATTATTAAAAAAAAATTGTCGTTTACTTTTAAAGTCATCTTGTATACATTCTGGTTAGTTTATGCATACCATGGTAGAGTGACTAAAGTTCTACAGCGGGATGTCTGCACTGTGTCCGTTCAGTGTCGTAAGGCTAATTGGACAACTGCAATAAGCCTATACTGTTGGGCAATAAGTATCGGACTTGTCCGTGAAATCTCGCGAATCTCATGTCGGAATTTCGCGCTACGGATTCTCTTCAAAAATTCATAATTCTTCCTCTTTCCGCGGTTCAACAGGCCCGTTTGTCACATTCGTTAATTCAGGCAAAATCACAACGTCCGTAGCTTATGTTATCCTCCTAGCGAGGTCTACATCTCGCTCCACTTCTGCCGTCTAACTCGGGTCTCTTTGCTACCCGATCGGGTTTCTATCTTTCCATAATTTATGATCGTGTACCTTATCCATATGTTCTTTCCACGTGGTCTCATTAAAATAATCGTTGTATTTGGTCTACTTCCCTTATATTGGACAGTTTTAACCCGATAATTTTATATTAATAGTATAATTATATATTTTACTTATTAAAAATAAATAATAATATTTGTTATTTTTATAAAAGAACAGCCATACGCTGTTCAGCCTCAACGTCACAGCACGATATATTATATATTATATTTTTTTGTATTTAATATACAATGTTCCGACAGTATTTTTAACCATCATCTAACAGTCATGAGTGTCAGTTAATGATGATAGTTAAAAATACTGTAGAAACATTGTAGGCCTAAATTATATACAAAAAATGTATTCTTGTATTAATAAATAATTATAATATAACAAGAATAATTGTGAGAAAATATGAATGAAATTATGTATTTGTACTCATTTTATTCTTAAATGAGTTGTCGAGTTATGAGTTACGAGTTATTTGAACTCTTAGCTTCTTCTTCTTCTTCTTCTTCTTCTCCTCCTCCTCCTCCTCCTCCTCCTCCTCCTCCTCCTCCTCCTCCTCCTCCTCCTCCTCCTCCTCCTCCTCCTCCTCCTCCAGGCTTATAATCATTTTTTTGACTTTTCTTACAAAAGTGGCCCCGCCATTTTATTCTGTTTTCGTTATCTGTATTCACGCTTTGGAACCATGAGTTCTTTATATTCTTATATTTGCGTTTGTATCCAAAAATTTGGATTTAAGGGATATATTTTGGATTTATTTAAATATAAAGCTTTATTATATCCATATAAAGCTTTATTTCCTTTAGCTATTCTGTTCTATATCATTTGAGCATATAATTTAGGGATTTAAAAACATACTTTCACAAATATTACTCTCTCTCTTTTCCCATTCTCCAACAACCATCCGACACGCGCGCGGGAGTGACGTAAAACTCGCTTGTTTCCTAATCATAACAAATTAAAGTGCTTACTATGTACCATGTCTTGATAATTTACGTTCTTACGCCTTATCAAGACCCTGTACGATAGTAAGCACTATTATTATTTGGCTGTCTGACTCATCATTTGCTACTTAGAACTCTTGTTGCTTATATGAAGTTAACCGATTTATTTTAACTAAGTAATCAGCATTTATTTTGTCAACACGATTTATCAACAAGCTTATGGAGACTACGCTAAGAGTTGGTATTTTAGCCGGGAATTAAGACCGCAGCGCATTATTTCTTAACTAAATATAGTCACTTTATTTTCTTCATCCTTTTTCTTACTATTCGCTGATTATTTTTCAGAGATGGCAGTTTAAAAGACGAACTTACCATTTAAACCGAAAAATTAGGTCCAGGCACACATACAATCATACCAACGCAAAGGAAACGCTTCTATCAAGAACAGAAAATGTAGGGGACGCGTGTTTTGCTTCAAACCGTGAAGCCTGACAATTGAATTCTGCAGAAATTTTATGAAGCTCGCCTGACTATGATAATACGTAACTTATAAGTCGTCTGTTCCCATAATACACACTTACGTACATAAAACGGAGCGTACTGGATACAGTGAATAGACTCAACATATTATTTATTGTTACTGACTACTGTTATATCTGACTAGTGTTTTATTATTTTATTTGTGAGCGTTTCAGTAATTATCTCATAAATCTAGAGGTTGTTAACGAATTAGGGCCACTGTCAATGAAAACAATTCAATTAAGGATCAAGCTAGCTGCTTTATTATAAATGAAGTCAAACGATTCGTGTACACTTAATTAATTCTCATTATCGTTTCCGCAAGTAAAAATTCGTTAGAAGTATAACATGTGCATATACTACCTACTTATTACTTCGACCGTGTGTGTGTGTATTACGGTACGGCAGACTAGAGACTAAGATAAATATGATATCAACTGGTGTACGTATAAATATGCATGGCTGCTTTGATCTGACACTGTGCAATGGATCACTTGATCTCGGTGACGCCAACGCACAGTTCTCTCCGCGGGATCACCACCACACATCAAAACACGACCACGGAAATACAGAATAACATCATTTACTAAACAAATATATCAATTAAAGCAATAAAATTTATTAAGACAAGTGTGGCAACTTATTTATGACGTACACATACAAATGAAACTCATCTAAGTTTTGAGAGTAAAAGAAAGTCGAGCGTAGGAAGGGAACATTATTTATTTATGCCCGCACATAACTGATCGTTCTTCTTCATCTTCTTCTCAGAACTTAATAAAACAAAAAGATTAAACTATTAATTCAGAAGTCATTGCCGGATAGACAAGATCTATGTATATGTGTAACGGCTGAATCGTCGACAGTTTTTACAAGCGGCTGAAGATGGTTGGTAATTAATAGCAATAATGACCGCTAAAGTAATGAGTATTTAAATGGTTACATTAATTTTGTATTATGTTTCTATGCAGCGAGCGCTTTTCTCAGAAGACATGTACTCTTGTTGCACTGGAGTTCACACACACACACACACACACACACACACACACACACACACACACACACACACACACACACACACACACACACACACACACACACACACACACACACACACACACAGAGTACAGTGACAGCCAGAGAGAGAGAGTGAGACGGAGAAATGAAATGTTGCTAGTAGTTTCTCGTTACTGCAGTTATACCAGGTCCCAGCGTAGACTTTCCCGCGTGCTTCCGCCCCCCCCCCCCCCAATACATTGCTCTTCTGTTGTGATCATACCATGATCATACGTTTAGTTTTCTTCCCAAATTCTAACTGACTTCGAACTGGTGTTTACTGGAATGTCAGTATTTCAATAGACTTAAAAAATGTCTTTTGAAACTAGTATGCTCCCTGAAGTGCAGGCCTCTCTCACTAATTTGAAAGAAGTACTTTTTTTTTTACTTTATTTATTTATAAGGTCGCCGCAACAGCAACTGCCACCACAAAAATTATAAAAATGAATTTGTACAGATTCTTATACAGATGCAGTAACATATATTAAACTAGAAGGTGCTTAGTGAAGACAAATATTGCAACAAAGTATACAGGAACTGGTACGATTTAAAAATTACGTACATTAAATATTATTTGTTTAAATACCAAACAATGCAAATAAATAAAATAAATAAAAATATTTGTTTATATAATGAAAAATGAAATGAGAAATATTACTCCACACAACACAACACATTATGTACCCCACACATAAATACACATCATGCAGATATATAACATAAATATAAATATAATAAATATAACACGTAATAACATATTCAACGACAAACAATATATAACAATAAATGTAACAACAAGTTACATAATAATAAATATATATATAATAAATGAAACAGTAATAACAATCTCGACCACATATCAATCCATTAACTTAATTGTCCTAGAAATGACACAATATTTAATGTTCCTATAATTTTCATAGTCCGTACCTATATTTTTGCTAACAACTAAATCTCCTTTATGAGGAGAAGTATACTGGCAGCTGCAGTCTTGTCATTTAAACTTTTTATAACATCCGAAGGGATATTAAATTTGATTCGCAGATGCTGAAGAGCAGGGCACTCTGAAACGAGATGGAAAGCTGACAAAACCTTGCTACAGTGATTACATCTAGCAGGAGGCTCACTTGTGAAGATGTGCTTGTGAGTTAGTATCGTGTGTCCAATATTTGAGTCTTGTTATGACCACTTGATTTCTTCTGGAGTCTGTAGCAAGTGAGGGTTGCTCGTAAATATTTTCTCACTCGGGATACTTTGGCGTGTGGTGACTTAAGCCATTCCAGTGCTCCAGAAGTTTTAAATGTAGATATTTTTTAAGCTCATTGTGGGATAGTTTGTGAGGTTGCTATTGTCTCGACGTAGCAGTTTTTGCAGCTTTATCAGCCATCTCGTTACCCTTAATTCCGATGTGTGATGGTATTCAACTGAAAATAATTTCCTTGCATTGTCTAGTTGAGATATCAAGGGTTGTGTTACTTATGTCTTGACTATTGGGTTCTTTGTTCTCCTCCTGCTGCAGACTAAAACACTTCGACAATCTGAGACGATAATATACCTGGAGCCCATGGAATATTTTATTATTTCCAGTGCTGAAAGAATTGCATATGCTTTGCAGAAAAAACCGAGCAGACCTCGTCCAGCATGAATAAGTATTCATGTCCAGGTAATATTACTACACAGCCATTGTTTTCGTCTGTGGGAGAACCATCTGTGAACACGTAAGTGTACTCTGTGTATTTATCAAGTTTTTCGTAGAACTTAGACAAGAAAATGTACGCATTTGAGTAGCTTTTTTTATTTAGTACAGTTTTTAGTTTAGTTTTATTTTAGTAAATTTTTTGTTGGATAAATTTGGATATTAGATTATGTTTTGGTTATCAGAAAATTATTAAAATCCCGATTACTCTACTATTTTTGATTCTGTAAAGTAACAACTGTAGAGCAATCATACATTACAGTTCCCTTTACCTGACATCCGGCTGGATTTGTAAAGTAACAACTGTAGAGCAGTCATACATTACAGTTCCCTTTACCTGACATCCGGCTGGATTTGTAAAGTAACAACTGTAGAGCAGTCATACATTACAGTTCCCTTTACCTGACATCCGGCTGGATTTGTAAAGTAACAACTGTAGAGCAGTCATACATTACAGTTCCCTTTACCTGACATCCGGCTGGATTTGTAAAGTAACAACTGTAGAGCAGTCATACATTACAGTTCCCTTTACCTGACATCCGGCTGGATTTGTAAAGTAACAACTGTAGAGCAATCATACATTACAGTTCCCTTTACCTGACATCCGGCTGGATTTGTAAAGTAACAACTGTAGAGCAGTCATACATTACAGTTCCCTTTACCTGACATCCGGCTGGATTTGTAAAGTAACAACTGTAGAGCAGTCATACATTACAGTTCCCTTTACCTGACATCCGGCTGGATTTGTAAAGTAACAACTGTAGAGCAGTCATACATTACAGTTCCCTTTACCTGACATCCGGCTGGATTTGTAAAGTAACAACTGTAGAGCAGTCATATATTACAGTTCCCTTTACCTGACATCCGGCTGGATTTGTAAAGTAACAACTGTAGAGCAATCATACATTACAGTTCCCTTTACCTGACATCCGGCTGGATTTATAATTTTTTTTTTAAATTTTTATTCAATTTTTGGGCCCTGGGATCAAAAACTTTTAATTTCAAAAACTATACAGAATATTCGGATTTTTTGTAAAATTCTTTTTAATTTGATACATCACATGGAATTTGTAATTTTTTATCAAACCTTTGCCTCACGTTTTGGGCCAAAACTTTTGAAACCTTCAATACTTAACACTGCATCCAGATTTTAGTTAAAATTCATTTTAATTAGATATAGTCCTACCACATGCATTTTTGAGATTTATCAAAATTTTCATCTACTTTTTAGCCTCAGGGTTCCATAAATTTTGAAATTTTCAACAACAGTAAATTCAAATTTTGGTAAAAATTTCCTTTAAATTAGATGCCACACAAGGACTTTTGCGATTTTTTTAAAATTTTGCCCTCTCAAATTTTTGCCTCCCGCCCCGTATTTTTGGGCATCGATCTCAAGAACAAAAGGGTTCTGTAGGGTAAAAGAATGGGCACGCATGATCGGTTGACGCGTTCAAACGTTATCGTGATTCACACCTTAAATAGACAGACAGACAGACAGACAAATGCGAAACGGTCGAGTTAAAACTGAGAACTCGCTTTGCTCTTTCAAAAAAACGTTACAAGAAAACAAAAAATCCCGTCGGATACGTCTAAAAACATGGATAAATAAAATTAACTCTGTAAAATTGCTTATTTTTAAAATGGGAGGTCGACCTTTACGGTAAGTGGACGAGCTTCTCATGGCCTATATCTGCTACACCAATATTACGAAATAAGTAAACCCATCCATTCCCATACGAGTGCATATACATTTAGCATGTACTGCTCGCCTCATTTAGCATCTCGTTCCCCTCGTTGTGGACAGCGTTTCGCCCATATCTTCATAGATGTCCTCTTTCTCGAGTCTAATGCAACTCCTTCTTCTACGTCGACCTAACTTCTGTTAATGTTTATGAAGGTGTATTTGTTAGGTTTGTTGTTTGTTCTCTCTTCTACGATATTCTTCTTCAAGTATTGTGGATACATGATCATTAGCGTGTATCGCAATTACTTTTATGCCTGGTTCTAAAGAAATAATTCTGAAAAAATGCATACAACAATGAATTAATAGAGTAGCCTAATATTTAATGATAGCCTATTATATACAACGTACATAACAAACTACTTTAAAAATTATGTTAATTTATGATTATAATGAAACCCACATAGAAAGTGTCAGCCTCACAAGATTACGTACCCTGCATCCAGTTACATTTTGCCTACTTAAAAAGTAAAGTACATAAAATAACCTGTACATAGAACAAAGTGTAACAAATCGAACCCGCGGACTGGGCGTGTACGTGAGCTCTGAAACGTCTCACTTAGCGTGATATATTTATTCTGCATCACAAATTTATTCAGCAGTGATCTGTATTCCGTTCATTGAAGTGTCAGCCGAGCTACATATAAAGTGACAAATTCCTCGATGCAGTGCTGCCAATCCACTAACAACACTATTGAATACGCCTCGTAAAGAAATGGTTAGAAAAAGAAGAAGAAAAGAGGAAAAAGAAGAAGTAAAAGAAGAAAACGACTCGTGTTTCAGACACATAACCACTTTCCAACGTCCGTCAAGTGACTTTTGTATTTATGAATAATTTTTGTGCTTTTTTTCTAACAAAATATTATTTTACATATTGTTTAGACAATGGCTTGTGGCAGTGCAGCAGTATAAACAAAATGTAAAACAGCGCGCATGAATATGTAACATATGTGTGTGGTTTATCTAAATAAGAAAAGCTTTCTAACCCGTCGCCATTTCCTTAAAGTATAATATTGGCATTATTATTATAATAATTATTATTTCATCATGAATTATTCTAATATTTATTTGCCTAGTGTTTAATTATTTGAATATATTTCAACGTCATCAGGACGTAAGGAAAAGATTTATGATAAATGATTTTGGAGAGAGTCTTTACTGCTTACTTTGATTTTATATTTTGAGTCATCCTAAAGTGAACATCTAGTACTAGAATTCATTCATCTCTATATTGTTTATGCAACATCAACATTTATTAAAAAATAGTTTATTCACTTAAAACAATGGTAAGTAATGACAGGCAATGACAGATAAGTACTTAATTTTACTTGTATTTAAACGACAAAATAATTACAGTTAGTAGGCCTAAGAAGTTCATTATGTTTTTCCTGTGTGTGTATGTACAACAGTTAAGGAACATGTAATGTTTGTATTTTTCAAAGTTAGTCGTCACGAATATTGTATTTATTTATTTCCAGTTGTTTTGTTTATTTGTCTTCATTTTAAGCTATGCATGCATTTTATCAAATTATTTTGTCGGCTGACTAACTGTCCTCTCTGTCTGTCTGTCTGTCTCTGTCTCTGTCTGTCTGTCTGTCTCTCTCTCTCTCTCTCTCTCTCTCTCTCTCTCTCTCTCTCTCTCTCTCTCTCTCTCTCTCTCTCTCTCTCTCTCTCTCTCTCTCTCTCTTCTCTCTCTCTCTCTCTCTCTCTCTCATCCAACATACAGTAAGTCAGCGTTGTTCTTGGAGAAATTTAGTTATAATCGCTTCCCGTCCATCATTTTAGCGCATTAAAGCGTCATGGCATTTTTTTAAATTAATTTTCTTGCACTTAACCTTGTTCTGGCCTGTAACGATTAGTCCGGAACTGGACTGTAGTTACAATCTTGAGACCGCTACCCGTCAAAACTGATCTTCACCAGGTGCTGGTCTCGTCTGCATCATTATATTTAAACAATGTGTATAAGTTGAAGATTACAGACATTAGAAATATATATTATCTCAACAGATACTGTTTTCGTAACGACTGTTTGTCAAAGGTGAGGTACCGACAGGTAGATCAAGTATGTTTGTGGCCTACTTCGGGTACATATGAAGCGTTGTAAGAACAAAATAGTAAGACATGAAACGGTTCGCGCAAATAGTAGTGTGGTCAAGGAAGGCAGTTGTTGAAGTGGGAGTGTGAGATTGTCACATAACCATCTGATACATCATCCATAACGCTGTTCTGAACACAAAATAATTGGTCAAAAAACAACGCGTCAAAGCAACGCATGCGCAATGACATCTTTTGACAGCAACGAGACACCCGTTTCATGTCTAATTATTTCAGCAGTACTAGCTATCCAGAAAACACTCGGATTTTGGGTGAGCAGACAACGACATAGTAATCACTCATGTCATCTTACAAGAAAAGAAGACTTCTTCTGGAACCTCAATTCAGGGATGGGTGGATGGCCGTATTCTGAAGTTGTGGCTCCTGTAGCTCATTCTCTTGAAGTCTTGTAGCCTCGTTTAAAACTGTGTATCGGTTCAGGGCCATTTCTGGCTATCAGATGATCCGAGAACCTGTTTCTTAGCGTTGTCCCCGTATTTCTCCCATCCAGCGTTCCCACTAATAACGTGTTTCACGGTATTAGAGATTAAAGGCTCTGAGAACATAGTAATTTACTGTTATTAAACATACATTTTAAGATACTTAGGGCTTTGAAAAATATCTTGTAAAGACTTTAAACAATAAATTACAAACATTTTGCCTTTTTGGGGTTTCTATTCAAAACATAATTGCTGCAACATACATACCATATATAATTGATGGTATAGAACAGTCTAAATACACATACGAACTTTAACCTAGATTTTTTATTTTTAAGTATTTTTTTTTTAAATTTCACCATTGTTGTAAGTAATTATTATTGTACATTTTTGACATAAACTTTCTCGATTATGTCGACTTGTTTCATTGTACCCTGATTTACAATATTTTGTTGAAACTAAAGTTAAACACATATAATTATCATATAATTATATAGTAACTAATAAATGATAATAAAAAGGTAAATACAATTTTTTAACATTTATTAAACCATATTTATTAGTAGTGTGTAACTGTTACTTTGTTATCTGAACAGAACAATATATTATAGAAAATTAATTTCTTGCCATTAAGATCAATATATTATAGAAAATTAATTTCTTGCCATTAAGAACAATATATTACAGGAAATTAATTTCTTGCCATTAGGTTGTGTTTTCTTTACTTGCTTCACATTCTGAATTAGAGTCTTGGTTTTGTAATTGTCCTGTGTTAGAGGCATCTTATGTTGTTGTCAGTTAGAAATAGAATAGAACGTATAGTATTATTGAGTTTCCAGTGAAGGCAGATTTATACAATTTATGCACTAGATGCACCTAAAATTTATCAAAAATCAATTACACCACTGACGTTTTCAAAACTCAGCCATTAGCCTAATTTTGAATCCAAGCTGGCGGCATTTTCGTTTTGGTGAGATTTAGTCGCAATTTTTCTTTTCTCGTCTAACCTCATAAAACGGATGTTGTAACGCCCGGGGCTGGGGCCTCACAAAGTGAAAGCACCAGTCGTGAGGACAGGATAGCTGTGGGAATGGCTCGTTATTAAATAAGGCATTTACTTAGATTAATAATATTTCTTTAATTCATTAGAGTAACTACGTTCGTTAACAAGTTTTATCTTGATGAAGAAATGACAATAATGACAATACAAATGAACAAAATAACAATAATTGGAGTGACATCCTCTCGTTACAATAATTCTATTAAGACATAACATCATATATAAAAAAAACATTCTTTATTACTGACTATTCTTTATTAAAACATTATAAAAGCTTTACTAACTATATTTCTGAATTTGGTACGTTACCGCTTTAAATTAGGCATAAATGATTAAGATATCAATTATACATATTCCTTAACAAATTTAGAACACTACTGAGCACTTCTGAGTATAAATAATTCATTATCCAAAATCGATTAATCCTTTAAGTTTGAACTAAGTAAAACAAAACAAAGTTGTAATTACGCTTTTGATGTGGTTCCATCGTAGACAGAAGATGCACATCTACGATGTACGGAGAGTGCGCAAGGACGCCAAAAAGTGAACAAGTGAAAAAAAAAAGAGAGTGTGTACTTCCCAGTGGTCTCGTCAGTTTTATACCCTGCGTGACGCAAAAAGTCTCTATGAGTTAACGCCCAAAATTCAGCCAATCAGAACTGGACTCTGCACGTGTCTCGAAACTTATCAGGTCACACGAGGGGACAATTTGACATTGATTTTTGTGAACCAAAGCGGAATTCGTTCGCTAACACTGACGAGTAAACAATTCTTAGCTTCCCTGGTTGATAACTCGCTACACGTGCCACGATAAAAATGGTCAGCACACTTCCTCACAATCGCTCAGTTTGTTCCTTAAAATAATTATTAAGATAAAATAAAATAATACATTGAGTAGTTTGAGTATGAGTAGAATCCTCATTTACAATTATATATAAAATCATAACGTGGAATGTGCTGGGCACAACACCCCTCCCTACTTTACAAAAGGAAAGTACGGGACGTACTTTGCTTTTCAAAATTTATCCAAAGTATAAACAACTTGCAGTTTTACTCAAGCTCAACGTTCATGGAATGTACAACAATATATATAGTATGTAGTATAGTAGTATTACCTACTCTGTTTACATCATGAAATCTACATGTAAACAAACCAACAAAACAAAAAGATAAGTCTGCGCCGTCTACGGTCAGTCATTCATTGCTATCGCTAAGCAGCTGTACACGCTCAGCTGTGTGTAGATACCACATTGTGTCGATGTACTGTGACGGCAGCGGTATGCAAGTGTCAGAGCTGTTGGGTTGTGCGTCGTGAGACGACCCAACGGTTTCCTAGTACCGAGCCTCCGGTAGGGGCTCCTGCCTAGTGGTACTGTCCAGACGGAATTTTATGTAATTAATTTTGTTTGGTCGCTACAACGACATGCTCGTACTAGGTCGACTAGTACAGTATTTGTCGAGGTCGTTTCCAAGAGTCACCTGGACGTGTTCGGTACTTGCCAAGGCCAGCTATGAGTGGGTTTGTCTGGGTCCTCGCAGCTCGGACGTAAAATTTACGTGCAAGTCGCCGTGCGGTGTCATCCAAGGAGCGGACACCGAGTCCTCTTCTCAGGAGACGAGAAGAAAACCGATAGGGGACTTTGGCCGCTAGCCGAAGACCTCTATCGAGAACGCTTTGCAACCTTCTGTTATGAACGGTTGCGTGGTAACCCCAGACGGGAAGAGCGTAGGTAATGATCGGCAGCGGTATGCGAACATCTGCTCTCCGTTACCAGCGGCCGAGACGTGACCAACTACGTGCTCGGAGCGAGCCAATCCGGCATCAGCAGCCGCCGAGACGTGACCAACTGCGTGTTAGGAGCTAGCGAATCAGCGATCCCGGTTGGTTAATAAAACCCGGGCCGGCAGAAAATTTTGAGTAGTCTCCAAAACAGCCCGAGTCCGACCACACTGGTTGGTCTCAAAAAAAAAAAAAATGTTGAGCACACTTCATCACCACGCCATCGGACGCACTTCATCTCCTCTCCTCTCTCGGACGACATCGGCGCGGAGTCAGCCGGAAGGAACGGCCGAAGAATAGAACCGGCGTTCTTGCGTCTTCGCCCTCCAGTTCCGCGCCAGCGATGGATTTCGCTGGGCCGGCAGCCGACTCTACAATCGGTGCCGAAAGAAGAGGAGGACTGCAGTACGCCACGAACAGCGGGCGCAGCCGCCGAACATCTCAGCGCGGCACTACCAACATCACCGTTCTCGCCACTCGGTCCTTTTTAGGGGCACCAAAATAACTAGAGTGTACGATTGGCGCCATTTGTCATGCGGCAAGCCTTTTGTCCGGTGACAGTACACATTTATCACGCGATATTTACAAACTACATAATTGTCTCTTTTTCTATTTAAACATAGTTTTTATCTGTTACATTCAAAACAAAAAGTGCTGAATATAATGAGACTCAAAATTTTGTTTTCCTTAGGTAAGTTTACAGCTATTATAATAATTATTATTTTTGTTGTTTACATTTTTCTTACGTACTTCTCAATTCTTGATGTAGGTTCAATACATTGCTTTATTAAACAAACAAACTCTTTAATTTATAATTGAGAATGTGCAACTCTAACACCTGGTTTTACGTAGACTGCTGTAACATTCATTCCGTCTGGCGAAGTTACCTCTGGAACTTCCTCTGCTGCTCCTTGTGTTGCCTTAGCACTCGATGTCGTTGCTGGTATGAGGGTAGAAGTTAGACATTTGGAGACTGACTTGGTTCCGTAGACGAGATATAGTAGCAATGCTGTTCCAATAATTATAACGGTAAAGCCACCGGGATAGCGAACAGATTGTTCGTTTCGTGATTGTTGATTTTATCGCTGTATCTCTTGAATATCGTTAATAAGTCGGTTCAGTGAAACGTCATCGAAGTCGTTGTGTATCCTATGCAGTACTTCGTCGATATTCAATTCTGTAACATCTGAAATCTTCATGTGAGTGACATTATTTGTTAAAATTTTAGCCTCGAATGGACTAATCAAAGAGGATATTGGTGGTTCAATCATGATAGGCTTAGTAAGGTTATATATACTTCGTCCATAGGTATGTGGTAATAAGGTAAAATATGTGGAATATATATGACAATGGAACTCCTCTCTCCTTAAGAATCTCGGTCTTAGTGTCTGGATCGCATCTCCAGGTAACTCGTATCGGTTCTGGTGCACTATATATCCACGCATCCTTGTTCGGCATCTGATGTAGAATTGGACGGCTGAAATTCTGTATAACCTTCTTCTCACATTGAACATGAGCACTGCTGGTCTCTCCAACAAATAATGCATAGATACAACTGTCGTTATGGTACGAATACAAAGGTATATTGGCTGGACACACACTATACTTGGAACCTTTGCACGCAATTACATCTTTGTGTGTAAGTTCAACATACTCTTGTCGCGTTTTAGTTAATACTAAGTACTCATTATTGCTCTTTACATATATAAACTTATTGATAGAAGGTTCTCTATACGGCAAGGACTTTACAGAATACAAGTCTAGTAATCTGTTTTCTGTTTTTAAAGGAATTTCTATAATCACTTGAATATATTTCGTTTGAACATTCATTTGAATTAGCAGATGTTAATTCATAATAAATATACATCTCTTCCAATTTAGTACTGGCTATTAACGATAAATCATGTGTTAATTCTTGAGAAACTGATGACAAAATTTTAGACAATTTATCAGGTGGGATCAAAAGAGAACTTAATCTACCATTAGACGTTACATCAAGTCCTTTCATTAATTTACTTAATTCATATTCTGCTGAATTCAAGTACAATTCAACTTCTCTTATTAATGATGAGATTTTCATATGATACTGTAGAGTTTTATTAACTCCTTCTATTTCTGACCATAAACTGATATTAACATTAGAAATTTGTTATAATACATTTTTAACATTTTCTCCTAAAACTGTTATAACTTTAGCATTTTCTTTGAAATCTTTTATAACTGACTTAAAATAGGTTAACATTTCTTTATTGTTATGCAAAATATCACTCTGTATTTTATCTAATTCACTGATCTTCGAACTAAACGTCTCAAGATCATCATTATCCATAGTACCACATAATATTTTCATAGCTGAACCAATAGCATTTATTGTTCCACGCTTCTTACGTGTTTCAGGTAACATAGATTTTAGACTACTTATTTCTATTTTTAACATATTTGCGACAGTACGCAAGCGACTGACTTAGAGTTAATGTAGTCCTTGGCTCGCTAAAGGAATAATCACTATTGTATGAAAAACAATAGTAATTACATACGTGGTAATCTAGGTCGAAGGTTGTAAGATGAAGGTGGAGATTCAGACAAGGATATTGGTCGATTAGGATGCCATTCAGGATCGTTAGGTGTAGGTGGTGAAGGTGGAGATAGTGCTAAACTATCTTCAAAATCAATAGGTGTAATATCTAAAATAGATTCATCTTCTTCTCCAATCGTTACTATACGCATCGGTCTCCCCCCTACTTGTCCCACGGTTAAAACATTCGTATCACAGGTTTCAATGTCATCAAACCTTGACCCTGTACTTGATTCGTTATCACTATGTTCTAGAGGTGGGCCAATATACCTGTAACAGGTATTTTGGAACGATATTTTTCTGGAACGGATGTAACAGTGACTGAAAAGTTGAAATACCTGTTATTCGCGGCGACGCTGTTCCGAGTCGAGGCACACCCCCTACGCTCCTACACACACACACACACACACACACACACACACACACACACACACACACACACACACACACACACACACACACACACACACACACACACAAAGTACGCAAGTATCACGTAAACGAATACGCAAAGGCCAAATACTAGGCGTACAAAAATATCGCTGGAACGCAAGGAACAGCCAGTAACGCGTATTTAAAATACTAGGTATTTCAAATACTAGTGGTATCACCGTTACACAAGGAACAACGCGTATTACAAATACTAAGCGTATCAGAGGAACAGTAGTATTTTAGGAACACCTAGTATTTTAGGAACAGGTAGTATCAAGCATATTTCGAGTAGGAACTATAATAGTACGAGCCACTTTTTCGTCCTGTATACTTCATTCTGCGCAAAGAGACGAAGCTGTTTTTAATAAAGAAAATAATTCATCCTGCTGTTACATTTTTTCTCGTGTGATATGCAGATATACAATGCAGATTATATGCTAATAAATTATATATTATACTAGTCACCAACTCGTAACTAAAATCGGTTGGTAAAACTTTATGTTTTTACTCAAAAAAACTTTGTGTTCCGAGTCATTAGTGAAATAGTTGTATTTAATTATATTGAGTTATAACCTATAGAATGGGTGATGTTGATAAGCTATATTATACTTTTTATTAATGTTATTTTAACTTCACTACACATCTCACGTAAATGATGAGATTGTTGTAATGGACATTTATGCACTTTATCTAGTCCTGTTCCTTAAATATCTGTAATGCATTTAATTTACTTTTGTTGTTGCTTATTATTTATAAGGTTTTATTTATGTATTTATATTTATTTTATTACAATTTGTTTTTATTTTTATTTGTAAAATTTTGTTTATTCTCATTCACTCTTGTGGCTTACTGTTATGTTTTTATTATACGTTTCTGATGTTTTTTCACATTATTTTTTGTGGTATTACGTGTAGGCCTACTCTAAATTATTTAATTGCCCCGAGTTTCGCAACTGATTTGTCTAACCAATGTTAGTTTGTTTACTAATAGTGAAAACTTAAATTGGTATTCCCAAAGGGAGATAGGCCTATGAATTCTCTTGTTTCTTATTTTCATTTAAACAGTAATAGTTTAATAAAGTCACAGTGTAAAGTAACATTGTTAATACTTTTAGTTTCAATTTATTTCTTATAACAAATTATATAGTATAGGTTATATAATATCTTCAAATAAATACACAGCAAGTAGGTTTATTAATATATTAATAGGTTTATCTAGGTGAAAATAAACCTACTTGCAGTGTATTTATTTGAAGATATTACATAGGAGACCTGCAGGAAACTCAAAACGAGTTACTTACAAAGGATAATATAGGTTATGTATATATAGTATATAATAACAGGTATTTGTACCTGTTATTTTTTTGGAACGGTATTTTCATACCTAGTATTTTAAAATAACAGTTTAGCCCACCTCTACATGTTCAAATGTAACAGCTGTTTTTCTTGTGCGTTGCTGACTCCGTGGTTTCTTATCTCAACCTATACTACGACAGGAGATAGGTATGTCTGCTTAACGCATCACAATTTGCCACTAGCCAAATCTAGCGTAGTAAAATATTTAGAATTTCCCAAACAATTTAAAGTCTCAACAATATTTGGTAACGGATAAGCATCCCCTTTTGTTATACTATTTAACGCTCTATAATCAACACAAAACCTGTACTTAGTTATACCGTCTGGACTATTTTTCGGAACTATCACAACTGGACTACTCCACGGTGAGTTTGAAGGTTTTATTACATCTTTCTCTAACATCTCGGTTATATGACTCTGTATCACACTCTTCATAGACTCAGGAAGTCTGTAAGGTTTATTTTTAATCGGTAAACTATCACCAGTATGTATTTTATGTTTTATATCTATAAGACACCCTCTATGCTCCGGATCCTCACGGAACAAATCTCTATACTTTAATAACACAGGTTTCAAAACTTCACTGTCACTCTCAGACAAGTGCTTTAATTTGCCTAATATTAATTCATCAATATTCTCATTACTACGAAAATTATCATCATTATTATGTTTCTCATGTTCTAGAACATCAACAACTCTTACACTTCCATAAACTTCAGGCTGGTATTTCTCTGCCAGACCTAACGTAATTCCCTTTTGAATTACAAGTGGTTCTCCACTACAATTAACAACTTTAACAACTACATTGTTATCGGTGTCTACAGTACTCAGTACACGGGCAAATCTTATACCCTGCACATCTAATTCTCGTGGTTCTACTAAAACCTCTCGTGGCACCAGAATGTCACGTAGACCGACTATTCGGCTATTTACTAATACCTCACTTAAGGGTGGTAACTCTTGCTCGGAAGCATTCATGACACGCCAAAATTCTGCATCATTCCCGACAAAATTACAACGAGTTATAGGCTGGCCAGGCCCACAACCGTTTGTAATATCAGTGGAGACTACCCCGCAATCATCTACACCGGCCGGAGTCGAGTGATATGACTACCGAGTTATTATTCAAACTCAGGCGTCGTGATGGCAAGTCTATTATTGCACCCAGTGACTTTAGTAAATCGAAGCCTAGTATACAGTCGTAAACATGAAAAAAACTATCATCCCTTGGTACTACAAGAAAAGTGTGTACAACTTCAACGCTTCCCAGACGTAACCTCAAATTTTGTGTCCCTTTTACGAATAAGTTACTCCCGGTAACCCCTTTAGCATTTATAACAGTTTTATGTGTGGCACATCTACTGATACCTTCCTTAATTAAAGAAATACTAGATCCAGTGTCTATTATAAATTTACATAATTTCTTTTCAATTTCACCCATAATTACTAAATCATTTAAACCGTTAGAAGAGATTGTAGGTATCAAATAACTCGTCCGTTCGACCTTGCCGTGCCCTAACAAGTCGAACTGCTGGCGTTTTGGGTGTGTATTTTGCTTACTATTGCAGTTACGAGCGTAATGCCCCTTAGCATGACAATTTATAACATTCTATGTCTTTCAAAGCCTTTTTTTTTGTGCATTGTTATTATTTTTATTATTACGGTTCTGATTATAACTGGTACTGCGAGCATTATGTGGCTGAGTTTTACCACTAGCTTTTCTTGATAACTTTTTAAAACAATTCTTAGCTAAGTGACCTACCTTGTTACAGTGATAACAGGTGACACTAGTCACGAAGACATGTCCATCGGCGTTATTTCTCTTACCATGTCCCCATGAAGTATGCTGCTGTTGTCGATCAGCTGAAGCCACAGTATTAGCGATCTGAATTGCCTCCTGCATAGTGTAGATAATCGGTATCGTACTTGCTGTCCCACAACACCTTGTAGGCCATTTATGTATGCAGCTAAAAGTCGACGCTCTGCCTCTTCCTCGATGACTTTCTGCTCCATAGGATCAGCAACCTGTCTAATAGTCTTTGAACATAAAATTCTAAAATTCGGCAACGATCAGCAAAAGATTCTGGGGTTTCATCCTTACGCTGTGTCGCTGACTGAAGTGCTGTATAATGATACTGATCTAACTGCTTAACTTTAAATCGCTCAATAAAACACTGTGTTAAAACGTGATACTTTAAATCTGCTTTCTGTAACTGCGGACAACTGTTATAATACAATGCTGCAGGTCCCCTTAATTTTAACGAAACGATGCGAACCTTATCAGAATCGTTCCAATTGCCTATTGTCGCGGCATCGTCAATCTTTTTAAAGAAAGCATGAACAAGAATACCCGTACCATCGCCCCTCTAATTTTCAATTAAGTTTGCTATAGTCAGATCCTTAGTGACAGTAGCAGCGACAGGTGCAGTACCTGTTGTCTGGATACGCTCTTGTAACTCGGCTACGATACGTTTTAATTCAGCTACCTCAGACATTTTAGACATTTGTAATGAAACTCTTAATAGTTTTATTTAAACAATTAATTTCTATGATTCTTTGTAATTAACTTCGAAAGAGAGTCTCGCACCCCTCCAAATAGTATTAGGATCTTGGATTGGACTGGTGTGTTATAAACAGGTAAAGTGACAGAAGGACTACTGTGGGTATAATAAGCTGTTATAACCCCAACACGCGTACCAACCCGCATAAAAAGTTCGAACAAGCCCCAAAACCTTTGTGCCATTAACTAATCATCACTTAATTCTTTCTTTAAATTCTTACTACTATTGCCCATTAATAAAGAGCCACTTCAGTGACAGAAATGTTTAATTAATGTAAGTAAACTAACCTTCCCAAATTTAATATCCCAAATTCTGACACCAAATTTGTTGTAACGCCCGGGGCTGGGGCCTCACAAAGTGAAAGCACCAGTCGTGCGGACAGGATATCTGTGGGAATGGCTCATTATTAAATAAGGCATTTACTTAGATTAATAATATTTCTTTAATTCATTAGAGTAACTACGTTCGTTAACAAGTTTTATCTTGATGAAGAAATGACAATAATGACAATACAAATGAACAAAATAACAATAATTGGAGTGACATCCTCTCGTTACAATAATTCTATTAAGACATAACATCATATATAAAAAAAACATTCTTTATTACTGACTATTCTTTATTAAAACATTATAAAAGCTTTACTAACTATATTTCTGAATTTGGTACGTTACCGCTTTAAATTAGGCATAAATGATTAAGATATCAATTATACATATTCCTTAACAAATTTAGAACACTACTGAGCACTTCTGAGTATAAATAATTCATTATCCAAAATCGATTAATCCGTTAAGTTTGAACTAAGTAAAACAAAACAAAGTTGTAATTACGCTTTTGATGTGGTTCCATCGTAGACAGAAGATGCACATCTACGATGTACGGAGAGTGCGCAAGGACGCCAAAAAGTGAACAAGTGAAAAAAAAAAGAGAGTGTGTACTTCCCAGTGGTCTCGTCAGTTTTATACCCTGCGTGACGCAAAAAGTCTCTATGAGTTAACGCCCAAAATTCAGCCAATCAGAACTGGACTCTGCACGTGTCTCGAAACTTATCAGGTCACACGAGGGGACAATTTGGCATTGATTTTTGTGAACCAAAGCGGAATTCGTTCGCTAACACTGACGAGTAAACAATTCTTAGCTTCCCTGGTTGATAACTCGCTACACGTGCCACGATAAAAATGGTCAGCACACTTCCTCACAATCGCTCAGTTTGTTCCTTAAAATAATTATTAAGATAAAATAAAATAATACATTGAGTAGTTTGAGTATGAGTAGAATCCTCATTTAAAATTATATATAAAATCATAACGTGGAATGTGCTGGGCACAACACGGAGATGGCCAATGTTTCTCTCCGTAAGCCACTTTTATCAAACTTAGGTGTGCCAAACCTAGATGTGACAAACTAGTGTAATCTTAGTGAATTATTTCTTACAAACATTACGATAGGCATAAAGAGTAGGCCAATAGACAATCATTAAACTGTATTTAAGAATATATTATTAAGGCTCTATGAAGATCATAGAAAAAAATTCTATTTTTTAGAACCGAAGACGACTCTACGATTGTCTTATGGACAAGCCAGTAGTAACAATGTTTATATTACATAACAGACTTTATGAAAGACAAATTACTATCATAAATTTATGATTTTTTAAATTGAATTTAAGTTGTATTGCAATCTACCAAGCAATAGTAATCAGTAATGTTAATGAATAACTGAAAAATGACATCCGGGTTGTACTTACAGTGAAACACTTCCATTACAAAAACAAGTACTGCTTCAAATACACTTAATTACATAGCTTTTTGAAATAGTCACCAGAACCTCTTCTGCCTGCCTAAGTCATTGGGTTTGCAAGTTTCAGCCTACTCTCTTGACTGAAGCTCCGTGACGAGGACGTAGGGTTGGTTTTTCAGCTTGTCTCTATAATTAGCGTTTCGTTTGTCTCTTCTATAATTGAAGGAATTTGTAGATCTCTCTGGATTACTCGGCTGAACACACACAATGAGGCGTTTTCGAAGGCTGTCAATACTTTGTTCTGAAAGCGATGGATTGTTCCTATTTTGGAGTTGGTGGTGATTCCCCATTGCCGTATGCTATAAGTTCAGTCAGACAGGTTATAGAATAGATTTCCGCTTCATAAAGATGTGTTTTTACCAAGTGAGTCGTCGGTCGATGTGCAGGCGCAGCTACAGTGTGCAGCCGTCGAAATAAAAGTGTATAAATAAAAACAGATTGGTCTCTATAAGTTGCACCTCACGTAAGATTTTTATCTTAAGATGTCCCTACTTCAAACATTATTTTGTAGCACACTTTTCTTGCTTTTGATATAGGCCTATTTTTAAAATTAAGCTTAAGGTTTCATAGTAAATATTTTTTAGTAGTAAACTTTTACAAGAAGTAACATGATTTAATAAAAAAAAATTATTTTCTGAAGTTGCGGGACGTTACTTAAATCTCCGCGTGCCGCGGGTTTGCTGCCATTGTCTTAAATACTTCATCGTTGCTCACTTTACCCTCCATGAAATTGTTCGTATCTTACTTCAGCTTTAGAAGCTCCTTGTTCGTTCCTTGTTTATGTCGCGTATTCTCGCTTCTTTATCGTTCCTCGTCACGTAATCAAAATATCAGCTTGTACATGAGCGCATTAATTATTAAGATACGTAATCTGTGGCTTCCCAGAGAGTAAATACAATACCTTTTAATTAACACTGTTATGAGTATCGATTTAAGCGGTCGCAGGACTGTTTATAAAGATTAAAATGAACACATATATCATTGTTCTTGTGGAAAATACATAAAGATAATAAACTATAGATAACAGAAATTTTAGAACACTAAGTTCAGTTTTGTTTATTGCTTTAAAGTAACTTGTTTCGACTTATTTTGATGGCGATATTAAAAAGTTCGATAGGCCTATTACTATGTACAAGAACACCGCAGAACCCTCTATGGAAACTGACATAATTAGTTACGTTAACGGCAATGATTCGAGGGCAATGACAACATTGAATGAATACATTAATAAACAAGGGATTATTATTATTATTATTTTAACCATACTTTCCTCGTCTGTGACAGGTGAGAGCAAAGCAGGATATTGTTGGAAGAGGACAAAGGGTAGGAACCCGGATAACTTCGTTGAAGGGAGGGCACCTGGAATTGTGTGGTAACACGCTTAACATAAGAGATTCTTTGGGTAAAGAAGATAGACCTGTACACTATTAATAGGCCTACAGAAAAAGAATAACAAGTCAGAAGTGAGCCCTTGGGCTGAAGAACAATAGAGCCTAGCCCGAACTAATTTGTCAAACAGTTCCAGGTTAGTGTCTGTGACAACTAAAGATGATACCATCTGTATGAAAGATTTAGCTGTTCTGTTCGAATACAACTGGTTTTCATGTTTTTACAACAAATTCACCAATTATTTTGAAAGTATTTATTGTTCACAAGGATTTTGAACAGTGCGGAAGTTTGTTCGACAAGTATTTATTTATCGCGATGACTTTAAATAATAAAGAAGATGAATTATAGAAGTTCTGTCGTTTTAAGGTAGAGAATAGATTCTTCCAAACGGTTAGCATTAGGAAGACATTACAGACAATGTCGAAATCGTCGTCATCTTCTTTCTCCTCCTCCTCCTCCTCATTATCATCATCATCATCAGCAGCAGCAGCAGCATCTTCTTCTTATGTTACTGTTCTTGTTCTTGTCACATTATGTACGATTCAACCGTGTTAAAATAATTATAACAATTTACTAAACTTGTAATTATTTTTATATTTTTGACTGATTATCCTTACGTTAAGTTTTTTGTCAGTACTTTTTCCAAGAGACTATAATATGTGTACTACTGTATGTAAATATTTTATATACTTATTTTTCTCTGAGGCGAGCAGTACCATTTTATTGAAAATTCCGTTCCATTTATTTGGAATTTGCAAAGTAACTAGGAATGGATTCGATACAAATGTTTTATGGGCAAGTGAGAGTGAGCAGAAAGGAAACAGACTTATAAAGAAAATTAGAATTGTTAACTACTGTGTTATATTAGGTGTCTTGTCTAATATAAAACGTGTTTTTCTTTATGTCATACATGGAGACATTAAAAAAATACAAGCACTCTATTGTCGCCTGGCTGTGATGAGATCAAATTGGTTTCAAGTGATTAAGAGAGACAAACACCTGGCAACGAGTCGTTTGAACAGGTAGAATAGGCCGTAGATGGACGTGCAATTAACTTGGAACGCGAAGTTGGTTCGCTTATTGGGTCCGCAGCCAATGTGAGTAATAAGAAGCGTAAGAAGAAGTTATTACAAATGAAATAAATTGTAATTACTTTCGAGAGAAATCGAAATTAATATAAATAAATGAATACTTTTAAACAGACACGAGGAATTCAATTAAGTCTTCGAACTAGTATTATTTCATTGTCTGTCGTAAATGAAGAAATTGAAATAACAGCTTTATTATCTCGGAATTCAGTAAAAAGTTTCCTTATTTTCACTTAAAAACGTTCAGCATCTCTGAACGTTTATACACTGAGATTTCTTTTTCGCAGTGACTGTCCTTTCATTATCATAAAAATAACACTTAAGTAAAATGACATTTCCACGTTAAATTGTCACTAAAAAAAGTGTTAATTTAAAAAAACAACTGGTGATTAAAACGTGAGATACAAAAAATAAACGGAAGAAGAAACGAAAGAACCCTTAAATGGCGTAATAATCATAAAGCAAGGCATCCAACAAGAGTTTTCGTTTGAAGAAAGTAAAAAAAGAAGGATGAAAGAACATGAAAACAGCATTTCAATAAAATGAACGCATAAACAGTGTAGTAGGCCTAATTGTTTGTGGGTCTTGTGCCCGCGGCCAGGCAATTATCCCTGGGCTCGGAGTCAGCTTGACTTGAATGATCAATTTTTATTATTGTTCTTTCTTCTTAATATGATTTAAATAATGATTGTGTTTCTTTTCTTTCTCGTGTGCAATGAATATTTAATTACGAAAAAATAAAAACAAAATGTACATGCTCGTCTGTAAAAAGTCTGCCTAATCGCCAGATAAAGCCGAATCACTTCTATAGCTGATTTTATGGGTGAAACTATTTTATTTATTTATTTTTTTTTTAATTTGGTTCGGTGTTACGATCACTAACACGCTTCGATGGCTGTAACATGGGACAGCAGTATCCGATTGAGTTGTTTTTGCTTGAATCTATTAACAGCTGACACTTCACAGCGTTCGGGCAAGTACAAGACCGAATTCCTTTATTGTCACTATTCGAGGGAAACTACTAAACAACAAGGCTTGCTATGGTCACAATATAACGGCGTAGCGGACCAGCCTCGCCCCAACAACACAATTCTTCAGAATTTAGTACTTTTGTTAAGATTAAAGTATCTGTCCGATTACATTTCTAGTAACTTCATGACTCGAATAATCAAAATGTCGAACAATAGCCTAAATTAATAAAACAGATTTATTTAGACCGCAAAAATATGATAATAAAATAGGAATAAATACATAATTTTATAGTGTATTATGGTATTTGACAGTAAGCAAGTCTCCTTGCAAACCGAAAAGGATAAAGGTAAATCATACAGAATTCAAATAATTTATTAAAAAACTAATTTGTTGCAATAATTATGTTAACACACGAGAATTTGTTAAGGCAGCAACAAGTGTTTCGAACTACAGTCCCTACTCCTACCGCATGCCTTGTGAGAGAAAATTGGTCATTCAAGTTCACAATTTCTCCCTTTCCGAGTCCGGCTATGAAGGAACTACATTGTTTCTTTGCTTTCTGTGCGTAACATTAAAGAGTTAGGCGTTTCACGGTGTCGTCCAAGGATCGGACACCGAAACCACATCTCGCGAAACGACAGGATATTCTGAGCACTATTCGAAGCTCCCTATTGGTAACACTTTGCATATTTCTTTTATGTATCAAAGTATCCTCAACTCGTGGGCAGCGTAATTGATAAGCGGTAGCAGGTACGCGGCGACAGCCACCGGTCTGGTAGGTATTGGAAACACTTGCCCCAGACGAGCCGACGCTTGTTTAGTGACCGTCTGGGAGTTGCGTACGCTAGATCAAGATTGTCACCGAGGTATCTGACTACCGTGGACCGGAGCAAGTACGTTATATCGATTCGCAGATGCCCTTGTAGTTCTTTGGGGAATAGCATCTTTCGGTGGCACTTTTGGTGTGGCACTTTTGGTGGCGTTAATGACCAATTTCCAATTCCCAGTTGTCAGTCCAGTCCCCGTATGTATGGAGTAGCGCTACCTTAATAAGTTTTACTGTTCTGCCTGCCTTACAATTTGACGTATAAGTCTCTGAATCGTTCTCCAACAGATCTCTCTGGACTCTAGGCTCTCTGGGTACATCGTTGACGCAGATAGAATACAGACGGTCAACTTAGAGGTTCATTGAGGAACACCGTCGGTGATATGCCTCTCGGGAGAGACGTAGTACTCTAATTTCACGCGAAAAATCCTCTCAGATAGGAAGCTAACAATCAGATGAAGATAGCATTGTAGAAGCAGATCTTCCCGTATTTTGATAAGATCCCGTCTGCCAGAACCTGTCAACTTTTTACACCAAGGAAACAGCGTGTGGCCTACTATCTCCAGCAGCCGGCGCCCGTTGTAACTTTCACCGATGTTATCAATTGATGAATATTGGAATGCCTGAGCGGAAGCCGAACTGTTCAGGGGCTACAACGTCAAAGTTTTTCAGGTGATCTCGTACACGTCGTACTAAGAGCCCCTGACGAGGCGAGGCCGACAGCATAGTGATGGGCGGAGATTGTCGGCACGAAAAGCATCCTTGCTCTGTTTCTTTTACAATAGCCTTTCGCGATTTATTGGGAAACTAGGTCAGTTTTAGCAATCGTTGGAAGCTCGATCAGGGAAAGAATCTATTTTTCTTGAGACGTCATGGTGCTGGAAACACTGTCCGGACCCTGGGACCTGTCTGGATCGGGGCTCACCCAGCCATTCTGAGAGCATATCATTTTAGATAAATTCGGACATGTTAGTGACAGTAAACGAGAGGAAGTTCTCCACATTGTTCTCGACTTTGTCGTTAGTCGGACGAAGGGGGCGCAGCAGCAGGAAAGCTTCAGCAGGAAACATGCCATGTGACATACATAGTGGACTGGATACGGAAAGCCGACAACTCTGGAACGACCATGTCGACATGATGGATGTGACAGATAAGTCAAGAGGGCCCGGGATAATCGTCTAAAAGGCAAAACACGAATTGGACGACCACGGATACGATGGGGCGATTGTATTAAGTAATGTAGTTAGTTATAAGCAGGAGGATCTCCTAAATGAAGAGAAGAAGAAATCAGTGACTTTTTACACAGCTGATTTTTCGAGAATTTCGAACATGTACGTGTACAGCATAGATACCCTCTTAGTTGGATTCACACAACAAGTTATAAAGCTGGTCTTAGGCTTATTTGCCACAATCAAAAACGGAACTATAAAATAGATCCGGGCATTTGAATATTTTTGGTATGATTTTATAATCAACGAGCCGAATTAAAAACAAAAAAACTATCTGCGAGGAGGATAAGCTGTTGATTTAAGATTCGAAGAAAGTCTTTCTTCTACAAGTCTACAGGCATATAACCTTAAAACGAGATTGAAACGAGAGACACGGGAGTGGAATTGGACGAGGTAAACTGAACCTAAGTCCCTCGATGATTAAGAGAAGAAGAAATGATGTACACAAATTCATTAATATAATTCAAAGATAATCAGAAAAACTGTAGATTTATTACACTTATACCTTTGTCTAAGGTTATTACTTACAGGTTACAGGTTTGAATCTGTTTATTTTAGGCGATAGTTATCAAATACTTTAACTAGTAGGATATTAAAGCGTGTGCGTGCAGGAAGACAAAAAATAAAATTTAATACCGCTTCCAGAAAGGCACAGACGCGCGGCCATGCAATTAAACGCTGAGTACAAAGAATCGTAAATGGACAGCGGGCCTCGCTCAACTATAAAACCAAATTACACAGATTACAAGGGGGCGGTGACCCACAAATACATATATAAACCCATTTCACGAATTCTGTTATCATGGTGTCAGAAAGCAACAAGTACGAGCTAATAACCGCTTCAAGTGCACCAACTACCACACTGTCAGTGTTTTCGCTGGTATAATATAAGGAAAGTCGTCTATAAACTTAGCGTTACTATTTCTTTCATAAATTTTATGATACTTTTGCAAACTTTAAAATAGTCGATCGAATATTGAAGGAATTGATATTTATTTCATAGTCGCGATTATAGAATCAAATTATTATCGACGAAGTTCAATTTCACCTAAAGACGTCGATTTGCTGCAATATTGATTTCAAAGATGTGGGAATTTTCGTCCTAAATATCAGTGTTGTTCATCTAATGAGAGAATCAATTTTTTTTTGTAAAACTGATATTTTAAATTTCTAAATTTCTAAATAGTCTTACGTTCAAGTAGACTTTACGCTTATACTCCATACTCAATTAACAGCAGTCCGCAACCAATCACCAATCGGTGGACGTAAACGAAAGTCCAGTTAGGTTCAAAACTTAATTCTTCATGCCCAGTATTATGAAAATGTCAAAGAATTATATTTAGTTATTAATTCTAATGGTGTAATAATATTTCTTACGTTTATCACCAAATTACCATTAGGAACGAGGCCTAACTACCATTAACTGTTGATAAAAAATTGATCAGCGATTATACTGTCAAATCAATCCATACAAGGTCTTAAGGCACTTTAACACAAGGTGAAACTTCAGTAAGTGCGACGTATCTTCGTGGGAAGGAAGAACGCCAGGGCTGTAGCCTACTTAGGGCTACGTGAGTTGGGGGGGGGGCGGAAAATGGAGCTTATAACAAAAATTTTAAAAAGTCTTTAGCCTATGGAATAAAACTAAAAACCCGATAAGAACCCGATTATTTTATGAAAAATTTACATGAAAAATGTGCATAATTTCTTTTTGTAAAGCGTTGTATTTTATTAATTAAATCTTATGGGCACTAAACAGTCTTTTGTGGTTCTGGTGACTGAAAAAAGGGAGACTAAGCTAGAAAATTGGGGGAATAGTATATTTTTACTGGTAACTAAGGAGAGAGTGTGGGGAGCGGAGATTGGGTTGTTTTGCCAGGGGCGCCGTAACCCCCACCTACGTTTCTACGTTTCTGGAGAAAGAGAGTTGCACTCACCAAGCGTATAAAACATTTACGCAACCCGAAATAAAGAACTTTATAGTCAATTCTGTTTACGAAAAGCTAGGAGTTTAATTTTAAATATCGTAGAATGTCGTTTTACGATCAGAAACTGAACATCAAATTTTGCAAAGACGAAAAATATCCTTCCAATATTTGTAACAGGATTCCATTCCATTTTATTCTAACGCCATAGCCAGATACGGGTTTCAGCATCTACTTCAATTTACTTCTATTTTGCTCTCTTCCACGTCAGTCTTTGCCAGCGCTTTTGGTAGCAATTTTCCTCGCGAGCGAAAAGAGATAATCCCTGAAGGATGCGGTGGTAGGACACGTCTACCACCACTTCGTAATGGTGGTGACACTTCGTAATCCCCCACCACCTTCAACTCATCGTCCACATATTGATCCACCTTTTCCTTCATCTCCCATGACTTCTCTTTTCAAATCTCTTCTTAGGATTTCTTTTATTATGCGTAATGAATAACATTTTTTATGTGACCCAACCATGCGAGTCTTTGTCCTTTAGTGAATCGTATGATGTCTTCACTCCCTGTAAACTGGCTCGACATGACTTCATTCATCAACATTCTGCAAGAAACCACCTACCTCTTGAAGTGTCCCATATATTTAGTTGAATTTTCCTTTCGAATATCCTCAACAGGTTTTCAGCATTTGCCAAGGTATAGTCTTCAGTTCATAAATTACAACGGCCGAATTATGTAGGCCAGTGGTTCCCAAACTTTTCAGTGCGCGGACCCCCCCTCCCCCCAAATTAAGAATTTCACTAACCCCGTCTGAGTTATGAAATAAAACAAACAGTAAATATGATACAAACTCTTATATTTTAATTAAAATGTATTAAAATCGAATATTCTATTAACTTGCAAAATTATAATATTAATGGTATCAAAAAAGTTTAATGTTAACAATGAAGCTGCTTTTGAACAATTAGCCCTGCAATATTCGGTTTAATGTCTGATAATTTCAATATTAAGTGACTCTCGACATCAAGTTTATTACTTAACTTTGCCAACTTCGGCTCTATCTTTCCAGCGTCAAAATCCAGCTACTTAGGCGTAAAACCAGCTACACGGAAAAACGTTTTGTTTAGATACAGTGCTTACAAGCAAGATACAGTGCTTATACTTGGACTAAAACAGCGCGAACAGTTCTGTGTTAATGCGGCGCTCTAGTCAGTTCGGCTGGCAAACAGATCTGCTACACGACATGATTTAAAGAAATTATTAAAGCCGTTAATTTGAAATTACTTTTACATTTACAATTAGTTTGAACAAAAAAAAATACTGGAATCTTCTATTAATTGTTTTAAGATTCTAATATTTAGATTTAAACTATAAAAAATCGGACAAAATTATGGTATATTATATTTTTTATTTAAAGTGTCCGCAAACCCCCTGAAACAAAGTTGCCGACCCCCAGGGGTCCGCGGACACCACTTTGGGAACCACTGATGTAGGCTATTTTAAATTCAATATCTTTACTTAATAGGCGCGACGCCATTAAGAATTTGTGCGCATAATAGCGTGTATTTCTACGTTTAATTCGGGTTTTACTTCATTTGTCACACTATTTATTTTATTCAGTTTTGTTCCCAAGTAATGAAAGTTGCATGCGTTTCGAAAGCATAATTTTCAGTTATAATAGGATAATACTGTTTTGTTGGTAAACGTTTCTTTTGTTGGCAGACAAAACCACCTCTCCAAATCTGCTTATGCATTCAGTTCAAACAGGGGTGCAGATTTCGTGAGAACAGAGATTGTTTTAGGTTGACAAGTGGATCTATATTAGCGACGGAATATACTAATATTAAAACTGGAAAGAGTTTTCAGTCGTCAGATGGTGGGGGGGGGGGGTTGGAGTAAGAAGGGAAGGGGTCATGGAAGAGAAATCAGTAAGAGAAGCGTCGCGTCACGTAACAGACAGAGCGTTTAACATTTGTTTTGGGGTTTTGTGTTACGCCGGTGGCGCTGGATATTGGGTTATTACTGCAACCGGGATTGTTATTACCATAACGCGCGCGCAGACCAAGGCCGCGCTCGCTGCATTTTGTTTTTCTTGTTCGCGTCAGGCAATAATAATAAAAAAAATTTTTTTGTAATGCAGCAATTTACATTCAAACGCCCATAAAACATAAAATATGTTTGGCGCAAAATCGTAAAGTAAAACGACAACGCAATTGGCGGTTGGCGATGCCACCACGTTCCGGCAGACGGAACTGCTGCCAGTGGCCCCGTTCATTCCTCGGCCGCCTTTTCTTTATTTTGCATTCTTCTTTCTTATGCGTATGCGTTTTTCTAAAACTTTGTTTGATGAGATCTGAAAAACATGAAGTGGTAGGTTGTTGCTCCTGACTTCAGAGCCAAGCGCAACTCATCGAATTCGGTTCACAGAGAGCTTTTGTATATTATGCGAGATGGTGAGCTGATGAAGACATGTGAGGTGCACATATTATACAAATATCACAAGTTCGCAAGTAAGCCTGGGGCCATGAGTCTTACCTAATTGGGGAAGAGTGAAGTTTTGAAAGACACTATAGACTACACTTTATCGTATCGTACTTTATGACGTACATACGATAACGAACGTAAAATTTATTTCAAACTTAATAATCGCTAAACTGTTTCATTTTATTCACTGCTGTCAGATCGTTACCATCAGATTTTGTCTCCTCCACCGGAGCAAGCTTATTAATTAATATCTGTAATCAAATCCAACCTTTTAAACTTCATTGGATGACGTGATTAATCGTTTTCGCTGCATTTCCTATCATAAATAAAAATACAATACCTATAAATTTCAGATTTGGAAGCTGAATTCTAACCGTTTTCCCACTGCAATGCTACGAACACGCCTGGTGATAGTTTGTTTCCTTGCCATTCCATACCACCTTTCGTATTGATAAACCTGTTTGATAACATCTGCAATTTGATTTGAGCTGTTGAGACGTTTTGTACTTCAGACAGAATTTTCCAAATTTGCTTTCTAATATCCACTTATTTTGTGAAACACGTGCTATTTTCGAAGGAGGAGGCAGTACGATCTATAAAAGCCAGAAGGATTGGTTGATTGGCGGATGCGGATGGAAGGGATCAAGACAGGCGACCAAAGAGAATTCTCTTTAATGAATTGGCGAGAGGGAGTGAGGAGGGTAGGGGCACAGAGAAGGCGATGGAAGAATTGGAAGCGGATTCGAGAAGGATATAAATCAGGCACTGAAGGTTTGATTTTGTGCACAGAATCAAAGATTTTCCGTAACTATCAATATATTTTACCCAACTCAATTCTTTAACTAAAACCACTAATGGGTTTGGCTTCCATTACACTTTTTTCCGTTTTGTTCTCTCCAATATCTTCCAATTCCTCACTCCCGTTACTCTCAAGCTATTCCCCACATCATCAATCTACCTTATCTTTGATCTTCCTCGCCTCCTCTTTTCAAATATTTTCCTAATTTAAGAATTTAAATGTAGCATACATCACGCTTGATTGATCTGTTAGTTGTATATGACCCAATCAGGCCATATATATTGAAGTTTTTTCCTTCAATAAATCATATCTTGTCTTTAGTCTCTGTGTTCTAGCTCAAGTCACGGTATGTCAACGTTTTCCAGTAGCAATCAGCCTCTCGGACTACTTCGTTTACTTTTTTATTATAATTTTTGTTTTGAATATTGTTACGACGGTATACTTGATCGTCGTAGATACAGTGGAAAACAACAAAATACAAGACACCAATTAAGTCACTAATTACCAGCTTTAATTTCCACAGTTAACAGTTCGTAATTAACAACAGAGTCTCTACAACAAATCAAATAAATTGTTCACACGCAATAAAATGTCCACTAAAATTAAACACAATTGTGTTACAATTACCGTCCGATTATAAAACACAACACTTAACTAATAATCACTTGAACGCTGTAACATAACACTATCGGTTACAGTTCGTTGTCTAGTAAAACACACTTAGATCAATTACATATTTCGATGTAAACTAGTAATATTAATATTAGTATCGTTAATAAATAAACATACAGATAAGAATTATACTGCATAGTCGGTATATAAGTGAGAGGTGTGTATGGGCAATACTTCCTATATTACAAAGCCTGCCAACGACAGGAGAAAAAGGCTGTGACGTCACGTAGCGAGGACCGACTGAACGTAGTTGCTGTAACGGTATAGGTTAGGAGCGAGACGCTTTTTGTTTACGTTTCTGTTTTTTCACAATTTTCAAACAAACAAATTATTTGGTAGTTTTATGTAGTGAACTTACGTTTTAGTGTTCTGTTTGGAGTGAAAAGTTTTCTGTCTTTTATGTGTAATAGTGTGACGTTTAGGTGTGCTGATATTGCTTGAGGTTAAAACTTTATTCTACTATGTTGTGGTTTCTACAGAACTTACGAAAAGCTCGTTTTTTTGTTTTCCTACGTACATTACGGGCCTAAACTAGAAGCAGAAGTGAAAACATTCGTTAAAAATGTGCAAGGCATTTACGAAACTCAACATACAAAAACCAGTGTTTTAAATGCAAAACTAACCTTTTTCGTTTTTCTATAGAAATCGTTTAAGCAGTACCAAAACTTCCTAAATGTACATCTCATCTAGGAAGTTTTGGCAGTACACACTTTCTTGTGAAACTAATTCGCAATTTTACAAAATTAACCCAAACAACCTTACTTAAAGTTAGTCGTTTCTGTATAGAATTCGTTTATTCAGAATGCAACCTTTTCTGCATTTTGTTTAGGGCCTTAATATATACGTACAAACACAAAAAACGAGGTTTTCGTAACTTTTTTGTACACCACAGGTTTACAGGTAGTGACTCTATAGGCCGACTATTACTAAATACAGTATTTTAAAAGTGAACAAATTATGTGGTAATTTAAATAGTGTATCTCTGGATGTGAATTTATGTACTAAAGATTTTATACCAACTAAGCATTCAAAAGTAAGTCAACTGTATTTAAGAAATATTAAATGATGTACCATACATTAATAAGTGTAACTTGAAAACTTTTGAAGTCAGTGGTGGGGGGGTACTTCTTTTGTTTATTTTTGTATAAATTATCCATTTGTTCATTTTTTTATAAATTCTTTAAGATACGCTTGTAGGTAATTGTAATTGTAGAATTTGAATAGGTATCTGTAATTAGGTTACAGTCTTTCAAGAGATTATGTGAATCTGCAGTTTTTCTGTTCACATTATTGTGCATTGACTCGAGCATTATCAATAGGTCCATATTATTTTCAGGTATGTGAACAGCATTTCAAAGATTCAGACTTTGAAAATGATGTGTCAGCATATGATCATAAGGAAGGGAAATTTGTTTCAGCACCCCTTAATGTCAAGAGACTTAAAAAAACAGCGGTTCCTTCAGTGTTTCCTGATTATCCTACAAGCTGTTACTCAACACCAACTACTAGCAGGCAGTCTCCAAATAAAAAAAAACAAATAAGGGAAAATGGTTTGCTTAATACAGCAATAATTGAAAGTATCAACTCTGCTGAAACGTATTATTCAGAAAGGAACATTTCAAATTTTCAAGACATTTTATGTTGTATAAAAAAATTTGGAATTCCATCTTCATGGAGTGTTGTAACAAATGATGATTTTGTATGCTTAGTGTGTATAGAAACAGATCCTGAACCATTTATTAAATATTCTATAAAGATAGATAAAGCATTACAGGCTATAGTTTATATTAAAAATGTTCCACTTGAAAAAATAGGGTCAAAATTTAAATTCCCCCCCAAAATTACAAATTTTACTGAGATTTGTGAAATTATAAATCAGTTGAAAAATTTGGCTGTTCAACATCAAAAAGATGACAACGCTCAAATCCTGTTAGAAGTAATAATCAATTTAGTGTCCCAGTTGCTGTTAAATAAAAGTGATAATTTTAAAAGATTTATCATTGAACAATTACAATTAAGTATTTGTAAAAAAACAAATGTTCGTTATTCCACTGAGTTTTTAGTGTTTGCATGTTTGTTGAATACAATTTCACCACATGCATACAACTTTTTACGACAAAGTGGGAACTGTATTTTACCACATCGAAACACATTAAAAAAAGTATGCAATAATACAGAATTCAGTCCTCAGTCTGAAATAGGTGGTAATAATTTTTTAATGTATGCATATCATAAAATACAGTTGTTGAAAGAACATGGAAAAACAGTTATTTTAATGCTTGATGAAATTCATTTAAAACCTTATTATGATTATAAAGGAGGTTCAGTTGTTGGCGCAGCAATTAATAACAAAACTGCTGCCACGAGTGCTTTTGTGTTCATGGTGTCTAGTGTTCTATCACCTTTCAAAGATGTTGTACATATTTTACCTGTCAAAACTATAAATTATGAATTACTACATTCAGTAGTTAGAAATGTAATACTTGGCTTAGAAAAAATTAGTTACAAAGTTATATGTATAATCACTGACAATAATGCTATAAATAGAAAAGCCATATCCAAATTTTCACCACAAAATACAAATTCCTTTGTTTATCCACATCCAGTAGACCAAAAAAGACCTTTATTTTTTTTAATAGATTCTGTGCATCTTCTTAAAAATATAAGAAATAATTGGATAAATCAGAAAAACCAAGATTGCTGTATGTTTTATCCAGATTTTGATGGTATTGATAGTACAGTCAAAGTGGCATCTTTTTTATCACTGAAAAAGTTACACGAAGTTGAAAATAATTCAATTTTATCATATGCTTATGGTCTTACATTTAAATGTTTATCACCATCCAATTTAGAGAGGCAAAATGTAAAATTAGTTTTAAAAGTTTTTAATAAATTTGTTGTCAATGGTTTATTACACTTAGGATCACAGCATAATTTAGAACATTATAAAGACACATCACATTTCATCTCAATAATATGTAAGTGGTGGGATATAATGAATGTAAAGACTCCGTACAAAGGCCTGCACAAAAGCAATGTTTTCATGCAACCATTAAAAGTGGATGAAAGTGATGAGATATATAAATTTTTAAATAAATTTCTGGACTGGTTAGAAAGGTGGGATACAATTAACTGTTCAACAGGTAGGTTTACAAAAGAAACATTCAGTGCTTTAAAACAGACTACATATGGGATGATAGAAATATGTCGCTATTGTACTCAGGAATTAAATATGTCTTACATACTACCTGGAAAGATCCAGACAGACCCTCTGGAAGAAAGGTTTGGTAAATACAGACAGCTAGCTGGTGCACAGTATCACATTTCAATCCGACAGTTATTGGAGTGTGAAAAAAAACTGAGATTACAGTCAAGTTTGAAACCTGAACTCCTAATAAAATCAGAAATGGTCCCATTAAAATTTTTAGATTGTCCATATTATCCTGATGATATTTCTGTACAAAGTAATTGCACCCCCAAGTATAGTAAACCAATAAGTAACATTTTCATTGATGAATCTGACAGAGTTAAAGCAGCAGACTTATTACCTGTAATCACATATTTAGCTGGTTATTGCTGTCATATGTTTTAAAAAAAAACAAAATGTAATACTTGTAAGGAGACTATTACTTTGGACAAAACTATTCAGTTAAATGAATCATTTAATTTAATCAAAAATCTTGACCGTGGTGGATTGTTATGTCCAGCACCAGGTATTGTAGATGTAATTTTATACAATTACATTGCTGTCAGCAAACTGGCAGAGTCTAATGATTTTTTTTCACTACCTAATCAAAGAGAGTATGTTGTAGATGTTACACATCAGATACTAGACTCTAATGAAATGACATTAGATGAACTAAATAATAGTTGTCATGAGTCTGGATACATACTTAAACATATTGTATGGTGTTCAACAAATATAATGTTAAATAATTTATGCCATTATCTGAATGACAACCTACAAACTCATCAGGCCAAAAAAAGAAAACTCAGTACATTAAATAAATTATAGTATTGTATTTAAAGAAGCCAACTTTGTTAAAGCACGTTTATTAAACATTTTTTGGATAATAAACTTTGGTTTTAAAACGTTTTCCTCGTAACCTGTAGTTACTTTCAAAATTATAAGTTTGTAACCAAAATAGTTATTCAGATTCTGTCTTTACATCCTATTTAGAAAATTAGTCCTATAACTATATATTATGATTGTCTTATCATATCTTTCACATGTAAATTCTTTTATTGTGTTGTTAAAGTAAGTAACTTAATATAAATACTAATTTATAATGTTAAATAATATCAAAGCTTGTGCTATATTTATATCGATACAAATATAATATGTTGACATTGTAATCAAATTTTGAGGGGTTCCATGTGGCATCATAAACTGAGATATAAAGGAACAATAATAAACTGTATTAATGTACGTCACAGTCTTCAAATGTGATGGTATAATTAATTAGGAATGAAATAAACTTAATTAATATGCAAACCTTTTCTCTGAAATACACTTATTCTGTACAAAATAATATGAACAGTGTCTATATTAGAAGGCTTAAGTAGTAACCAAAGTATAAAATTAATATAATATATTTTAAACTGATTGCATGAATGAAAAGTAAACTGTTGTAAACTAAAAGTATAATGAACATGTTTGTAAATGGGACTACCATTTGTACGCGCGCGCGCGCGCACACACACACACACACACACACACACACAAACAGGCCTTAAAAGGTAATTAATGTTATTGATGGGCTTTTTAGGAACTGTTTAGTGTTTTTATTATTTAATAATCAGATTTTCAGCAATTGAACTTTTTTTTATATGAGTAATTCTTTTTAAATTCAGTGGAAGACAGTCAAAAATTTCTGGGAGAAGACTGAAAATTCTTGCTGCACTGTAAGAGAAACAGTGTTGAAAATATTGAGTATGGGCTGTGAAACGGTCTGTTTTAGAATTTCAAAGATTCATTACACTTACTGCAGTATATACCGGTACTGTTTCATTTTATATTACCAAAGCACAGTACACCATTGCCAAAACCTGTGTGGTACAGACATTTCTCATCAAGTATATGCTTTATAAAAATATGTTTAAAGGTAAGTACAATTTATGTATCTACATTATGTAAGTACATGTATCTATATTTCTAAAGATATAGGCCTATACATTAAAATGCATACCAGATTATAATGAAGAGGTTGTTATGTAATTTCAGTATTTTTTTATCACAGTAAAAATGTGTGAACATTCGATATTGACTTTCGTAAATTTTTTGCAATTCTGTAAGAATTTGGTAATACCATTCCTGTTGTGTTACAGCAACCGATGAAATATCAATTCTCAAAATATTTCAGCAATTTTACTTCGAAAATTTCAAATAATCCAGGGGTCTTTTTTGTTATTCACCCACCACCACAAAACTGTTGCTATAGAGTTATAAGTTATTTATTAAAACAGACATGAGTTATTGGGAAAAAAGAAAATCGTCTTTCAGGACAATGTGTGAAATATAGTTCATCACGTATAACGAAAACTACGCCGAACCGTTCATAACCTAATGTTTTTCGAAATATAAATAGTACGCAAAAATTCGGAAATCGTTTTGAAAACAAGTGCTTTCCCGTTCCAAAACACCGAGGCGAAGAATTATGTACAGAGTCTGACAGAGTATTAGCGGCAGTGAGAGTCGGTCGCCAAGTCGTGACGTCACGCAAACGCTGTGAGGCTTTGTACATTTAGGAAGTATTGGTATGGGCGAGGCGACACATTGACGCCGACCCAAAGTAAAATTGTATTGTGAGTACAACTTTCTATGTCGTAAAGATGTAAAACTCTTTGTTTGCTAAAAAACAGCAAAAAATAGGCAGTACCGTTAGATTTAGGGTGTTTTCGGCCTTCAAAATACAATGAGTGAAACGTCATAAACGAGGGTGGTGGAGAAAGCAGATTTCCGTTTTTAACGAGAAAAAGGTCTCGCGGCAAAAAGTTCGCGTCTATAAGAATTCACCAATTACAAAAAGCGTCACCTCTGCGCGCGAAGTATTTCGAGTGGTTACTGGTCAATTTCAAACTTACCGGCAACAAGTTCGAATCTCAGCCAATGATGGTAATTTTAAGAGTAGCGGCAGTAAGGGAAGTTTCGGTGAAACTATAAAAGTAACTGATGCAGGAACGCTAGGGGAGTCAGTCAATGAAATCAAGGCAGTCAGTCCGTGAAATCAATCAGTTGGTTAGTTAATTACTCAGTCGTACAGTAAATTAGCCAATCGTCAATCAACAGCCAAGTAGTATTATTTATTCTGTGCGCGGCATCAAGTGCGAAGAAGTTTTATTTATTATGTGCGCGACCGTATGAAAAGTCAGAGTTTCGGAGGACGTGGAGCCGAATGATTATCGCGAGTGTGGTGGATACGATAAAAAGCAGAGTAATATAAATTGTGTTGTGATGTGTAAAGTGTGGAACGAGCGAGACGGAGGAATGGATAAGCGATTTCAAGTAACTGTATCACATTAAACGTTATAATCAAATAATTGTATGTAATATATTTGTCTACTCAGTTAACCCGTTTCATTCTAAAAGAACCGACGAATTGTTCAGATGCTGTAGAGTTTTATATCTTACGACTTAGAATAGGAGTACGAAGTATAAATATTTAATACAAATTTTGAATGATAGTTTGATAGTTCTGAAATGTTAGATATTAAGTCATGCTATTGATTAATGTTTATTTATGTTGAGAAAGAAGGAGATTTTCTAGTTTCATTAATATCTTGTTAATGATAAATAATATTTCACATTTGTTTATTAATCTTTTGTTGATGATAAATAATGTTTATGTGTTCATTAATCTTTTATTGATGATTAATAATATTTAATGTGTAGTTAAGATCATAAATCTGAAAGCATAGTCAATGGACTAATTAAGTGGTCATAAACAGTAAATGATATTAACTGTATTCATGAATTTCTTGTAATGATTAACTAAGGATGAGAAGTTAGTAGTAATTGAGAAGTAATTAACCTGTCAAATGCGGATAATATCAGATGTTATATATATTTAAATGTATTAAAAGGTTAAATATAATATCTATTAATTAGCATCTAAACATAAGTGTTGTTATTAACAACCCCCTGAGATCCCCCAAAATTTAATATTTGACGCCCAACTGGTGGAGCTTAATTTAGTAACTTAATAAACAGTTAATAAGCTCGGTAGAATGAAACGGGGTAGACAATAAATAAGATATATGTTAATGTAAGTAGATGTTAACTCGTAGTAAGAGTAGACAATTAAGGAAATTTAAATTGAATAATAATCATAAAAGAGAAGTGGCAACGAATAACGGGGATAACAGTGATAATGAGGTGGTATTCGAGGTAAACAACCAAATGGGAGAGACCAGAATAGGTGAAGAATCGACCGACAATGAGACCCCGACGGTTCTTTCAGAGGCAAGGGGACTGCGAGAAGAAGACGTCCGCAGCGAAGTACAACAAACACAAACAAATATAGATATAGTAACGTTATTACAACAAATGACAGAAAGCCTGACAGAAACAATAACGGAAAATAATAAACAAATGACAGAAAACAGTCGACGATTAGAACAAAAATTGACAGAAACAATAAGCAAGTCACAGAAAACAATGAACAGTTAAAACAATTAGCAGAAAGAATCGACAAAATCGAAAAGGATATGGAACTAAAATTCACACAACAGTTAAACGAACACAGAACACACGTAGAACAACAGATTACTGAATTAAGACAAGAAAACCAGGAGTTCACAACGAAGATAAGAGCCGAAACAAAGGAGATCGTCAGGGAGGAAATGGAGACGATCCAGGCAGAGGTGAAGGAGCACTTAGAAAACAACGACCAAGTGTTCAGAAAGCACCAAATCGTAGTAGCTCAAGAAATAAAAACCTTAAATACCAAAGTCAATAATAATAACAAAAAGAATGGAGAGCAGATCCAGAAACTCACCGAGTTATACGAAAACAATTGTACTTCGATAGACGGTCAACTGACGCAGATAAGGGAGGACGTGCGAGCAAGAAATATACAAATGGAGAGGTCACCGATGCAACGTGCGATGACGACAGAACACCTCAAGAACGTTACATTTAATGGAGAAGGGGAATACCCCATGGAGTTCGTCAAGGAACTGGACGAGATTCATAAAGAATATTGCATGAGCGAAGGAGTGAGCTGGGTATCCAGACACTTAGAAGGAGAAGCCGCCATTTGGTGGAAATTGGTTAAGAATAATATTAACACCTTCAATGAATTCCAGGACGCATTCATAGCTAAATACTGGAACCAGATGGTACAAGTGGGTGTACGCGACCGATTAGAGTTCGGAAGATATCGGCCGGAGAGTGGACTTAGTATGGTACAATACATGGAGAGGTGCATACTCCAAAATCGACAGCTGATACCACCGATATCTGACCGACATCTGATACGGAAATTGGCGCGACACTACCACCATGATATTAGCAGTAGTATGCATTACAAGGGGAGTAGAAAATATTATCGAATTTCAAATGTTGCTAATGGAATTTGCGACGTTACGTAAGAAGAAGCAAGATAGTTCTGACAACTATAGGACGCAGGTAGCGGTAAAACCGGAACAGCATGAGGACGAGAGTCGACATTGGCATCACAACAAAAGTGACAGACAGCCGACTTATCGACAGAAAGTAGGGTGGAGGCAGACAAATGGGCCCGAGCCGAGAGAGAGCGCAAAAACACAAAACAAACGTGTTTACGAAGCTCAGGTAAGCGCTATTGCCGGAACGAGCGGTACACAAAGACACTCACAGGTTGTTGACACCCCAGCAACAAGTTCAAAAAACTAAGTAAGTTTACTACTAGAAATAAGGTAGATGTAAGTTGTAAATATTCAGAAATTAGCACCACTTTCATAGAAATAAGGGACGCTTTGTTAGAAGAAGATTTAGAAATTAACAAGGCACGTAAATTTAAATGCCCAGAGCTAAGCATATGCATAAATGGAATACCGGTGGTCGCCTTGATTGACTCAGGTAGCCAAATTAATGCAATCTCGGCAGAGTGGTATCACAAACACAAATGCCAGATGGGAAAACTAAATATATTAAAAGTAACGAATATGATAGTAAAAGGGGCGGTCGGTAGAAAATCTAAACAAATAACTCAGCAATTATTGTTAGAAGTGAAGATTGGTCAGTATAGCATTGACGGGGTATTCTTAATAATACCTGATCTAATCCGGAAATGCATAATTGGAATCGGGTTGCTGCGAGAGAGTGGATGTGTCATTGATTTAAAGGAGAACCAGATAACATTTAATAGACATGAAGCAGGGGAAGATGCACCTGAATATGTTGAAATTCTAGCTATAGAAGTTGATCAAGAAGAGAAGCGGATTGGGGAGATGATTCGTGAGAAGATGGAAGAAATTACAGGAGTCGAGACGCAGGTGAAGAAGGAATTAGAGGAAGTATTGATAAGAAACCGCCAGATCTTCAGGGAGCAACCAGGAAGGATTACGAGGTATGAACATAAATTTATTGTGACAGATACCACACCATATTGTATGAAAGGTTGGCCTTTCATATTATATCATAATATTCCTCTAAAATATCAACAAGCCGTAGACGAAGAAATCAAGAAGATGGAGGCGTGCGGAGTGATCGAACGAGCTGCAAGTCCATTTATTAATCCGATCGTAACCGTCATCAAAAAGGATCAGTCGGTACGACTATGCCTGGATGCGCGGAGAATCAACGCCGTGACTGTTCCAGACTATGAAGGAGCGATGCCGATTAATGAAGTGTTGGCGAGCTGTGGAAACATCAAAGCGATGAGCAGTATCGACCTGACGAGTAGCTTCTGGCAAATACCGTTAGCAGAAGAATGCCGTGATTTCACCGGATTCTTATATAAGGGGCGTTGCTATCGATACACTGTCACTCCGTTTGGTTTGAAAACTAGTCTGGCGAGCTTAACAAGGGGATTGGATCACGTGCTATCAGAAAGGGTGAAGAAGTTCACGATTATTTACGTTGATGATTGCTTGTGCGTATCTGGAAGCATAGAAGAACATCTCATCCACCTGCAGTTGTTACTACAAGATCTCAAGAAAGCGAACCTCACAGTAAACCTGCGTAAATCGAAGTTTTTCCGAGAAAAAATAGAATACCTAGGGTACGAGTTATCAACGAAGGGCATCAGTGCGTCAGCAGAAAAGGTAGCGGCAATTTTAGAGTTCCCGAAGCCAAATAACCCAAAGCAATTAAAGGGATTTCTTGGGTTGACCAACTTCTATAATAAGTTTACCAGCCGATATGCTGAGGAGACACGACCACTTTTACAGTTATTGAAGAAGGGGGTACGATTTAAATGGACTCCAGAGATACATGAACAATTCGAAAGGGTGAAACAACTGTTTGTAGATACAGTAATGTTGAGACATCCTGACCCGAACAAGCGGTTTTATTTACAAACAGACGCCAGTAAATACGCATTGGGAGGACAACTTTATCAAATAGATGGCGACGGACAAATCGGGGTAATCGCGTTTACTAGCCGAGTATTCCGAGGCGCCGAGTTAAACTATTTTACGACGGAGCTAGAATTATTGAGCGTCGTCCACTGCCTTAAAAAATTCAGAACGTATGTGCTAGGACGTCCACTCACGATCATTACGGATAATAAAGCATTGACGTTTATGCAGAAGTGCCAGTTAACATGTTCGCGAATCACGAGATGGATACTCGCGATTCAAGAGTACGTTTTCGAAGTGATACACTGCAAAGGAAGTGAGAATGTTGTAGCTGACATACTGAGTCGATACCCAGTGGATTCGCAAGAGGAGATGAGAAAGGACGGAGAAGGAGAACTGGAGATTTGTACTGTAGGTATCAGAATAAGCAAACAGTTGAAAAATCAGCTAATTAACATCTTCCAACACCAGCAGAAAGACCAGAAATTGAAGAATATCATAAACCAATTACAAAATAATAAAAATAAGCAACTATTGAAAATATATAAGTGGAATAATAACAAATTATATCGGAAGGAAAGGAAGAAATGGAAAGTAATGCTTACGAAAGAGATCGGCGAGGGATTGATTAAGGAGATACACGAACTATACGGACACTGTGGTGTAAAGAGAACGTACGAAGTGTTCAAAGAGTATTTCACAGGGGATCATTTCCATAAATTCACCAAACAAATGATCAAAACGTGTGGGATCTGTCAGAGATGTAAGGACCACGGCAGGAAAGGTATTGGAGAGACACGGCCGATACTACCGAGAGAGAAAGGAGAAATGGTCAGTATGGACTATTATGGGCCATTACTTACGTCGACAAGTGGTGTAAAGTACATATTAGTAGTCATCGATAACTTTACAAAATATGTTAAGTTATACACTATGAAAAAAGCGACAACAGCCACCACATTAAACAAATTAAAATTGTATATTCAAGAAGTGGGTAAACCGAGGTCAATCTTAACCGACAATGGCACGCAGTTCACACGCAGATCTTGGGCGAAGAGTTTAGGAGATCTGGGAATCAAACCTAAATTTACAGCCATCCGCAACCCTTGTACAAATTTGGCGGAAAGAGTAAACCGGCAACTGGGAAATATATTTAGGGTTATGGTAGGAGGACACCATACGAAGTGGGCGAAGTATGTCAAGACTGTAGAAAAATGTATCAATGAGACCTACCATGATACCATTGAAATGACGCCATATCAAGCGCAATGGGGCACCAAACCAAAAAGAGTATGGGAATCATACGTTGACCGGGAACTGATAAAAGAAGAAATGAAGAATCACCAGGAGGAAATATATCGAAAAATGAAAAGAAAGAGTGAACAAAGAGCACAAAGGAAGAATGAAGAAAGTAATAAATTAAAGTTTAAGGTAGGAGACTTAGTCCTGGTTAGGACAAACACAATTTCAGACGCGGTAAATAAAATAACAGCAAAATTTTGTGAGTTGTACCAAGGACCATATGAGGTAACCAGCATTAAGGGAGCCGCTACATACGAGATCTCAGAGGTCAACAAACCTAACACAGTACGAGGTATATTTAATGTTCGGCAATTAAAACAATACCACCATGGGTCCCGGGGAGAATGAGAAATGGGGATTTGTAAAAATACATGTAGGAATTTTAATTGTCAGAGAAATTAATCAATGGGGATTTAAATACGTTTAGATTTCCTTAATAATAAAATTGTAACAATGTAATAGAAGAAAGACTTTTGTAAAGTAGTTATAAGAAGTGAAATGAATGGAGAAGGGTTGAATCATAGTAAGTACGGTAAGAACACATGTGTGGTGTGAATGACCGAAGTGGGGACTAGGCGCAGGTAGTAAACGAAAGGTTAGTGGCAATTTAGTTGTTGTCAACACGAAAAGTGGGTCAAGCGAAAGAATGTAAACAAACTATGTTGTGAATAGTAAATAAGTGAATTTAGAAGTATAAAAAATGATTTGCCATAATTCTGATAATAATTATGAACAAATCATTTTGGGGACAATGTAACATAACACTATCGGTTACAGTTCGTTGTCTAGTATAACACACTTAGATCAATTACATATTTCAATGTAAACTAGTAATATTAATATTAGTATCGTTAATAAATAAACATACAGATAAGAATTATACTGCATAGTCGGTATATAAGTGAGAGGTGTGTATGGGCGAGGCGACACATTGACGCCGACCCAAAGTAAAATTGTATTGTGAGTACAACTTTCTATGTCGTAAAGATGTAAAACTCTTTGTTTGCTAAAAAAACAGCAAAAAATAGGCAGTACCGTTAGATTTAGGGTGTTTTCGGCCTTCAAAATACAATGAGTGAAACGTCATAAACGAGGGTGGCGGAGAAAGCAGATTTCCGTTTTTAACAAGAAAAAGGTCTCGCGGCAAAAAGTTCGCGTCTATAAGAATTCACCAATTACAAAAAGCGTCACCTCTGCGCGCGAAGTATTTCGAGTGGTTACTGGTCAATTTCAAACTTACCGGCAACAAGTTCGAATCTCAGCCAATGATGGTAATTTTAAGAGTAGCGGCAGTAAGGGAAGTTTCGGTGAAACTATAAAAGTAACTGATGCAGGAACGCTAGGGGAGTCAGTCAGTGAAATCAATCAGTTGGTTAGTTAATTACTCAGTCGTACAGTAAATTAGCCAATCGTCAATCAACAGCCAAGTAGTATTATTTATTCTTTGCGCGGCATCAAGTGCGAAGAAGTTTTATTTATTATGTGCGCGACCGTATGAAAAGTCAGAGTTTCGGAGGACGTGGAGCCGAATGATTATCGCGAGTGTGGTGGATACGATAAAAAGCAGAGTAATATAAATTGTGTTGTGATGTGTAAAGTGTGGGACGAGCGAGACGGAGGAATGGATAAGCGATTTCAAGTAACTGTATCACATTAAACGTTATAATCAAATAATTGTATGTAATATATTTGTCTACTCAGTTAACCCGTTTCATTCTAAAAGAACCGACGAATTGTTCAGATGCTGTAGAGTTTTATACCTTACGACTTAGAATAGGAGTACGAAGTATAAATATTTAATATAAATTTTGAATGATAGTTTGATAGTTCTGAAATGTTAGATATTAAGTCATGCTATTGATTAATGTTTATTTATGTTGAGAAAGAAGGAGATTTTCTAGTTTCATTAATATCTTGTTAATGATAAATAATATTTCACATTTGTTTATCAATCTTTTGTTGATGATAAATAATGTTTATGTGTTCATTAATCTTTTATTGATGATTAATAATATTTAATGTGTAGTTAATATCATAAATCTGAAAGCATAGTCAATGGACTAATTAAGTGGTCATAAACAGTAAATGATATTAACTGTATTCATGAATTTCTTGTAATGATTAGCTAAGGATGAGAAGTTAGTAGTAATTGAGAAGTAATTAACCTGTCAAATTGAAATGCGGATAATATCAGATGTTATATATATTTAAATGTATTAAAAGGTGTTGAGGTATGGTTAAAAATAATTAATAATTTAAGTACAGGAGCAAACACACACTTTATTGAAGAACAGTTTAGTAGCAAGTATACATACAACGGACACACGAAGTACACATTACAAAAGCAGATTTAAAACTGAACTTAACTGGTCGAGTGCATCTCTGTTTATATAGAAAAAAGCTTCCAGATTTTTCCTTTTATTTAAAACTACCAGAACATTACTTTTGTAGACTTCTCACAGTAAACAAGCATGTGTGTGGGCTGAGGCCCCGCCCAGGTAGCTAGACCTCCCACCGCGCAATACAAACTTTCACTCTACAATAACAGGTATAGTTACTTAAAATTGAATGTAGAGTTTTCTAGTAAATTCTCAACAAAAGGGTAAATATAATATCTATTAATTAGCATCTGAACATAAGTGTTGTTATTAACAACCCCCTGAGATCCCCCAAAATTTAATAACGCGGACAGTAATTTCGCCCGACAATAACTCTCGAACCGCGCTGTCAATACAATACTGCGCTTTCAATATCGCACTAATACTGAAACTTAAGGCCGCTGCCGCCATGTATTTATTCCTGCGATCACTTACCAGAATGTTCCTAATTGCGTCTTAGCGCTCGTGTGAACTACGTAATTAACTGCGGCCTTGACACAGTCCGCGCGGCTGGCGCCTTCGAGAAACCTCTCGAAAATGCGTCGACAAGCACGTACGCCACACGCGTTACATCGAGATCCTTCTGGCACATTCGACAAACACGTAGTTTGTTCTGTGATGTCGTAACAATATTCTAAACAGCTGTTCATCGGCATTTATTATCCAGTTTTAGATTTCATCAACATAATCAACAAATACGATTCTCTTTGTGCGTTTTAGCATGAAGCAAGGTGTGAAACTTTGAAGTTGGACGTTGCCGTTGCCTTCCTATTTTGGGTAAGCACTGACGATGAGACATGTCACTGCCATCGTGATTGAAGAAACAACCGTGTCTGCTAACTTTATTACAAGTAAGTCAACTTTATTACGAGTCTGACTGAACCTTTAATCAGTTTCATACTGAAGAGCGGGCGTTGTGTCTTCCCTCTATTACGTGTTTACAAATTACGTTACGTTGTTTATTGTACAACCGCCTCGCGTCGCCGGGGCCCGCTTGGCGCAAACGTCGGCCGTTGTTTATTGTTGAAATAAATATTGTGAAAAGTTATTATACGTTGAAAGTAATGAGCATCTGTTCATAGGATTGCAGTGGAGATGCTACACAGCATTTACAAAATAATGCATTGACTTGTTACATCATTGTAGTAATTCTTTTAAATGTATTACTGTGGTCGTTTAATGATAAAAATAAATTATATTCCATTATTATAATGTCACTATAATAGTTAAATCCTGTTTCCTGCTGAGTTTTCACGTCGGATTGTTGTGCAAGTAGGATTAGAGCGAATATTGACACAAGCGGTAGTCGGGATTCTGCGGGCTGTCCAACTCACAGCCAGTTTTTCGGTACCACTTGTGTTTACAACACAAGTTTTAGGATACGTTGCCCCATTACACTGTAACTGTGCATGTCGGAAAAGGCTAAACTTAAGTGTTGTGATTGCAGCTGCGAGCTCTAAGCCTGGTGCAGCGGCTCCACGACTTACCTTGGAGTTAATGAAGGGAAATTGGGGTCCGCGACCGCGTGTTGTGTCAGCCACTTGCGGTGAATTGGAGAGTCGAGGCATATCTCACGGAAGCTCAGAGCACGTGTAGTTCGTGAGGACACCATCGCCTGGGCATCCCCTGAAAGCAGTAAATCGTACTAGTATGGCAGCCGTAGCCGTTAACCCGGAGGCATCAAAGAGGACGAGGCACGACCGCTCGTAAGTCCAGCCCTTAATAAGTGTGTCCAATGCCGATGTCATTCCTCCGTGTAGTCACTCTCCAGCGATGTCTCTACTGAAAACTCAAAACAGCCTATTGACCACAGTACTTAACCAGATTATTTCTTCATCAGGCAAAGGACCGCCATTCCACGTCTGTTATGCTTTGACTTTAGTGAGTATCAGACCTCTTCTCCACTAGTCAAATATGTTCCCCGATTCCATTTACTTGCTTCATTATATATATATATATATATATATATATATATATATACTGTTAATGATTTCGAGGTTCGGTCATTAATTGGATTAATGACCGAACCTCGAAATCATTAACAGTATAATAATACGGTCGATAATTAACATTCCTATATATATATATTATCGAGTAGGCTATAGTTTGGCTGCTATCCACAAGTCTTTTCCTGTCTTGCCTAGATTCCAGGCGACTTTACGAGTTAAAAGAAATTTAACATTATCGATAGAATAAAAAGTTAAGCTTATTTATTTGAAACATACAAACAAATATAACTATTACAATTCATTTAAAAAGGAACAACTTGTACGTTACATAGTTCATAGAATTTGAGGGTTTTCTTACAAAAATCGAGTCAGAGTAGTTGTTATTGCAATAAAAAAGACAGTATTTATACGGACCAATTAAGGTTGGCACAAAATATCTTATACCGATTTCAAAAAGTGATCAGTTTGTCTAGAACCTGTATCGTTTCAGTGGAAGTGGTGAAAGCGTCACAATTCTTGTGTTTTATAAATTCGACATATCGCTTTTTATTTACACATGCTTAGATTACGTACCAGAGGAAGATATCTAATTATTACTACTGAAACTTAAAGTTTCTTGTTCTCCATTGTCGGACATTAGATACCGTTATAACAAATTTAATCGATGCGATCCGACTTTCAGTCTCTTCTGCGTATACATTGTGCCATGTATGATGACTGAGGTGTTCTTCCATTATTTATGAATGTAGAATCTGATTATTCACAAAACAGGAATAACGACACGTTGTAGAGACGACAGACTATCGAACTCTGCCAGCGGTGTTGTTTAACTCTGCTGGGTCTCATCAAACCCGGAGTCTCATCTTGCAAGTGGTGAGGAAAGAGGAGCGGGAGGAGTATTACCTCGTTAAAAACCTCGGTCCATCTCGCTCCAGAGGATAACACGCAGTTGTAGAGAGGGCCCCGGCCTAGAGTAACAGGTGACAAATGCTCAACGGTCTCGGAGGCGGAGGAGGAAAATTCCTAACGGTGGCAGAGAGAGCGGAAGAGCCTAGGAGATGGGTCTCCGAATTAAATTCAGGGCAGGTCTGTAGGCTCGAAGGTAGCAACCCCACCACCGGGTTGATAGCTCATTCAGGGAGACTTAAGCACCTTCAATCGTCTAAAAATGAATTGAGGACATCCGGCACCAGTTAGCTGAATGGTATGGTGAGGGAATATAGCCAGAAATGGTTTGATCGCGTATGGACCCATTAAGAATACCACACGTGAGTGCAAACTAAATACCTAAAGGTCTTCAAATCAGCCTTTGGAGCATTTATGAACAAATGCCAAGTCTGGGACGGCCGACTAACATATGGAAAGATCAGTTGTAACAACAGACGACGTAATAGCCTTTGAAAACGCCAGTAAAGGAAATCTTTAATGTGTTGTATAAATATGCGTCGTCAGTAGGCTAATACCGTCCTCATCAATTCGAGGAATAAAAACTTTGTATTGAAAGGAATCTAATACCTCGGAATATTGTAGAAGAAAATGGAAAGCGCGCTTTGGAGGACGAGTAGGGAAGAAGATCAACTTTTCTACTTGCAAAGAAGAAGAAGAAGAAGAAGAAGAAGAAGAAGAAGAAGAAGAAGAAGAAGAAGAAGAAGAAGAAGAAGAAGAAGAAGAAGACAGACTATCGACGACAGAGATACGTTAACAAACCAGGATTATACAGGGTGGCGCAGGGAAACGGGAAAATTTGAAATAATTAGAAAAAAATTAGGCCTAAGGAACGTTACAAACTTTATTTCAGGCTCAAAGTATGTTCTACAAGACTGGAAATTACATTAGGCATCACTTTTTAAAAATTACATCAGTTAAATGCTGCCCATTTTGCCGTACACATTCAGTAAGTCGTTTCTGTAAGTTTTGGATAGCGCGGCGCAATATGTCACCTGGGATTTTGGCGATTTCCTCTTCAATCTGTGTCTTGAGCTGAGCAAGGGTTCTTGGTCTAGTGTGGTACACGATGCTCTTCAGATGTCCCCATAAAAATAAGTCACAGACTGAAAGGTCTGGAGATCGGGGCGGCCAAGCGAAGTTAGCATTCCTTGAAATTATGCGATCCCCAAACAAACGTTTCACTGCTGCCATAGACTGTCTGGCAGTATGTGAGGTGGCTCCATCCTGTTGAAACCAGGTGTGCTGAATGTCAAGATGTGGAAAAGTATGGAGTCTTGGAGCCAAAAAAGTCTCTAGCATGTTGACATAACGTTCAGACGTCACAGTGACAGCAGTGCCTCGTTCATCTTCAAAAAAGTAAGGGCCTATCACCCCATGACACGACACTGCACACCATACGGTAACTTTGGTACTGTGTAATGGACGCTGGTGAAGCTGAGCAGAGTTTCCTTGAGCCCAGTAACGGAAGTTCTGCTTATTCACGTATCCACTTAAGTGAAAATGGGCTTCATCGGACATCCAAAGATTTTGAATGAAGTTAGCATCCTCATTGATTTTAGCCAACAATTGTTCACAAATTTGCAGGAGCAATACACAATCATTAGGATTCAGTTGTTGGACAATCTGAAGTTTATACGGATGAAATTGAAGTTCATGGAGTATTCTTTGAACGCTCCGACGTCCGAGCTGCAATGACGATGCAATTTTTCGCACCGAACGACGAGGACTCCTTAAGATGGCAGCTCGCACGGTATCAATGTTTTCTGGGGTACGTACAGACCGTACTCCCCCACTAGGCTTTTTCTTCAAAGCTGAACCAGTCTCTTCAAAATTACGAACCCACGTTTCGATTGCGTGTAACGAAGGAACTTGACCGCGGGGCGGGATCTGATAGTGGCGCCGAAACTCTCGTTGTGCAGCTGTCAAACTGTCACCGTGTCGGTAAAACGCCATTACGGCGACCGCACGCTCTGCACCATGGTACCTAAATGTCCGTTACTGCTAGACAGACAGTTTCACTTCTGCTACATCTACAGGGCTGCCAACATCAACTTCAAATTTTCCCGTTTCCCTGCGTCACCCTGTATTATAGGCCTATAGAGTAACTATGAACCATCGGAAAACATACGCTCTCACGACCGGAGTTGTCACTGATATTAAAATCAACCGTGTCCAACGTAATACCTGCCGGAGACGTTTCGGTCATGCCCACGACGGCCATCTTCGGTAGCGCGGGGACAGAGATGTACTACGCCCGCGTAGGACTAACTTTATAGTGGCATAGACCACGGCCTGTAGATTGGCGCATATGAATTATATTGTTCGTGTATTACGCGCGCCATATTTTTCGAAGGGAAAATGTAAGTTATATGCTACTCAGCACAGTACGGTATGTGTTGCGCTGTTCATTCGTTATATGGGGGAAACGTGTATATGTCGATATGTTATAATAGCAAAGTATAAGACAAGTTGAGATACCCTATACGATAATATGCAAAATGAGTCAAACCTATCGACTGAAATGGCGAATTATTCATTCTTCTGGCCACAAAAGGAAATCTTTAAAGTGTTTTATAAATAGGCCTATGCGTCATCAGTAATACCGTTCTCACCGATTCGAGGAATCGAAACTTTGTACGTACTGAAAGAAGTTTAATACCTCGGAATATTGTAGATGAAAATGGAAGAGCGTTTAGAAGGGTGAGTAGGAAGGAAGAAATATACGATAAGTAAAGGTATCCTAGAATATCTGAAGACGAAACAAGCAAACGCGTAATCCATGGCAGCAAATAATGATGGTGAAGGGCAGACACGTACAAAAAGAGGTGCAGTAAGAAAGAATACTATAAGTACTGTATACAATGTTTGTTATTAATCACAGAGAAGAGCCGAAGGCGAGTGGCGGTTAACGCGTTGGTTTCTTCGTTTTCTCCTCCGCGACCCAAAAGTTGCTGGGTTTGCAAGTTCATCCCTTAGGAAGGCAGTCTCTTAATCACTACATTCTTTCTTCCTCCTTTTGTTTCACCCATATACCCCTGTATATGCCTTCCCCTCCCACTACCCCCTCGATCCGTTTATCAGACTGGTAAACCGGTTTGTATGGCATAGTATAGGTGATCAACCTTATTGATTCTCTTTTCCGCAATGGTTTTAAACAGACTCCTTCATCTACACTCTTCAGTACCTCATCATCAGTCACTCTTTCTGAGGTCATCATCATCATCAGTGACAGTAATCTTACAACACATCTCAAAAGCTTCAAGATATCTCCTTTCCATTTCCCTAAGGGTCCAGGTTGTAACTATTATTATTCCAATTCTTGCTGGTTACATGAACTCCTTCATCGCCTAGTCTATAAACAAGTTGAACAGTAGTGCGAATACCCACAGCTTTATCTAACACTTTTAGACATCTTTGCTTTGAGTCCATCCCGGCTTGTGAGAGCTATCTGGTTCTTTTTTAGAGTTGCAGGATAATTCTTCTATCCCTGTAGTTTACGTTTAAATCTCCGAGGACTTTCAACATATGCCGGTTGATGTTATCAAATGCCTTTTTGCTGTCAACGAAGGCTATCATGGTTTCTTTTTTTTCAGTTTCAGAGTTTTCTCCGTAACTATTCCCAGCGACAATATGGTAACTTCTCGTATTACGGTAACACTAAGCATTCGAATTTTATGGCCACTTATCCGCGAGGTGTCTTCAGAAACGTGAAAACTGACACTTTACTGCAACCCGGATTCGAACCACGGACGCCGATTTCTGCGTCACGATACAAAGTCGGCGGGATTCGTTGCGGCGCGTTCTGCTTATAACGAGACTATAAATAATAATTACGTAGTTAATTGTAATTCTGTTATTGTTTGCTTGGGTGGAGGCCAACAATTAAATATTGCTGCCTGTTGCACTGCTTACTAGATTAAATAACAACAGCTGTGTTTGCTTTGTTGCTGCTGCGTGTACCACATAAATGTGCTGAATGATCTCCTCTATCAAAACAAACATCACCGAGAAAACAAACATTAATTACAATTTTCTATTAGCGTCACACACACACACACACACACACACACACACACACACACACACACACACACACACACACACACACACACACACACGTTTTATTGCTGAATACATTTACCTTAATGACTATTTTAAAACACACGAAATTAGTAGTTTCAGCGAAATTCGTTTCTCTATCTGCTTGTTTTTAGTTTTCCCCCTTGCTCGTTACTTGGCGTTCCGCTGTAGGCCTTCCGTCGGGTTGAAATTGTTATTTCGTAATAATCCTCCTTAATTATATTTTTATGTCCTTGTTAGTTTTGCTTGTCTCTGTAAATGCATAATAATATGTAATTAAACCAAATACGTACAACTTGGCTCGGAAATCCATTCGTCGCTAGATACCTATTAATCTTCTTCTGTTTACCACAATCTGCCTCTCTCTTCGTACTGAATGTAACTCTCTCTCTTCATTCTTCTGGCTAGTGTCACATTTCTGTTAATGTCTTTTCAACGAGAAGCTTTAAATTTGGGTGGCAGCAAGGACCGTGACTCTTCCAGTAATTGAGTTGGGGGCTTCTCCAGTGTCGAGAGGACTTTACCCCTGCACTGCTCTACATTACATAGTGCCCATAACACGCTAGGATTCTTTAGCACGTTACCTTCTTTCAGAAATTTGTAAGAGAAATTGTATAAATGTGATGAAATTTATTAGGAAAGTTCAGAAATCCATACAGACACTTCTTTTGGCTTAAGAACTACTTACGGACTGCAATCTGATAAGAATGTTTATTGTGTGCATTACCATACACAATAAGAACATTACAGGCCTCCCAGATCTTCTGAAAGCTGTAAGCGCACATATTTTCTTTTATGAAATTCATGAGTCATATTTTGCTCCACATAAGTGAAGGATTTTATATTCTTTTCTTTACGACATAATTGTACAATCTTTTACGAATTTAGAATTGAATTTAACGATCCGAATAAAGTTTCTTACAAATCTAATATCTCAACTTTTTAAACTTTTATTCGTCAGTGAATTTAGATAGCTATCCCCAACGTTTAAATTCCTCAACGTGTCTTTTGGCCTCCCCAACGTTTATTTCGCAACTCTACGCCCATGTTCGTGATACAGCTTTCGTTTCGTGACATATTCTTTCGCTTCTTAGGATTATATCAATTACTTGAATTAGTAGCTGCCTATTTTTATCGTTTTTGCACCGCAGTGTTTCCTGCCCCTTCCAAACCGTTTCCGATTCCTTGCTTTCCTTACTGCTCGGTTGATATCGTTCCTATTCCTGTTATTCCACCTGTATTTCTCCTCGACCCCGTTCTCTTTCACACTCGATACTTTCTAATGAGTTCTATTATTCACTCTGCACTCTGAACATGCTTCATTTTCAGTTCCTTTTTTCTTATTGTTTCCGTCTGTCTTGTACATTATTGTCCGGCAATCTTTCACATTTAATTTCGCATGTTACTGTATAAAGTCTTACACAGCTGCTTGTTCATTCTTTATCTTATTTTTTATACTTCTCTCTGATTAAGGGCTTTTGTAGTTATCTCTTTATAAGTTGAAGCTTGCAGTTTGTCACACAAAATGATGATTTGTGTCTACCACCTGTCTCCCGACAATGGTGTAGTCAAGAGGGTTATTGCGGGGTTGCACACCCTCCCCGTTGATGTTAGTCGACAATGTGATTTCATAAGAAAACTGGCAGGCAGTTCGAGTTTTGTAAAGGCCGTCATATAATGTATTCTCTAAGTGCCGAATCCTCAACTACCACTAACGTCTCTACTTTCCTTTATAATCAATAAACCCTCAACTAGAAAAATTCAGGTCAATAATCCTCCAATGAAAAAATCTTGAAGAATAAGACTCCCCTTGAATATAACTGGCTATGCTACAAGTTCCCGGATAGTTCTTGCTCGTTTTCCCCTGATTTCGAGAGTAATTCATACAATTACATAGTCTAGTTTGTATTTATAAAAGTTTTCTTGTACGATCCAGATGATCCTTCTTCGTAAGCGTCCGTAACTGTGAGTGACTTGTACAAACTCAGCTAGTCTTCCACACCTTTCGCTTCTACGGCCAAGACCAAAATCCATTATGTGCTCCCTTCTTTACCATCTATTACAACTTCATTCAAGTCCCCACAATATTTGTTTTTTCACACTCAATAGTACTTTCTCAAGCTGTTTACTCATCTTCTTCCATGGTAAAAAAAACTTGTTTTGTAAAGGTAATTCGCAGGAAAAAGGTAATTTACTTATCCTAATAAATACACGGTCCTCCGATGTCTGTCGAGGCTAGCCAAATGGTTGTATGGTCTTAGCAGATTCTTACCGGCAACCGGCATCCGGCTCATTTTTTGTGTGTGGACTGTGCCCGGTTGGTAAAAGGCAAATTAAACAGTAGGTCGGTATTATTACCGTTTTTGAGATTCGGCTGCAAAATCGTAGTTTGTATGGTAAGCTTTCTATGATAAGCTTTAAAAATAACGATAGTTTTATGATTAGTTTGTATGGTGTATTTTCTGCTGTGAGTGATTCAGGCCTCACAAGAGCAGAAAAATGATGCAAATTTGGTCGTGACTCATCTTTTTTTTCCCAACTCGGGACTTCTGAAGACAATCGAATTTGTAGAAGACAATCCCAGCAGTAGGACGCATTCCGATGATTTTTTATCAAAATTTTGTTGATTTCTCAAACCAACCAGTGTTGAAGTGGTGAAAGCAAGAAAGCTTGTGTATCACTGAATATGTCACTCAGTTGTCAAGACCCCTTTAAATTCATTCAAGATAATTTAGAGGTGTTGAAAACTGTTACTTTCAGCTCCAATCAAAATTTCTGAATAATTAAATTTTGATCATATAGCTAACTTTTCTATTTTTTCCGTCGAGTGTCTGTGCAATTTTTAGTTTGTTGTATATACCATATTTATATGATGAAGTTTTTATATTAAATATTTGAAAGTAGATAACTTTCATTTTTATTTGAATTTTAAAATTATAAATCTTGTTAAAACCTAACAAGAAAATGTCTAGTAAAAATGTAATTATTGACGCAGACCAAATATTTTAATAATATTGGTAACGAAGTAAAAAAACACATCCTTCCCACCAGTCACAAATGGCGTACGTATGGTGGGGATCAGGGGATCAACCTCCCACCCCCAGAGCTTTACACCCAAATTCAATAATCATTTAACGTAGGCCTATTCCTAAGGCAGTTCTGTGTGTGTGTGTGTGTGTGTGTGTGTGTGTGTGTGTGTGTGTGTGTGTGTGTGTGTGTGTGTGTGTGTGTGTGTGTGTGTGTGTGTGTGTTTAAATAATGCTTATAAATAATTTTAGAAATAAAAGGAATTAGATCATCATAATCATTGGCTCGACTGCCCTTTCTGGCGCCTGGCCTTCTTCTGAAGATTTCGCCATTCTTGTCTATTCATAGCCATATTCTTCCTGTTTCTAATTCTAAGATAGACTGATGTTCTGACTCACCCCGTCCCTCCATCTCAGTTTTTTCCTTCCAACTATCCTTTTACCTTCTGGCTTTGCATTGAATAACTCTGCATTCACAAGCACGTATAATGTGTCCAGCCCATTCTAATCTTTTTAATTTAATAAAGGTGACCACATCAGTTTCATCATACAAATTATAGAGTTGTAAATTATATCTTTAAGAAACTAAAGCAAAAAGAATTACAATATACACCTATATAAATTAATAAAAATAAAGAGGAGTCCAAGCACATCTCCTCTTCAGGAAAAACTGCTAGTTACGCCACTGCTCCCCACTGTCGAATGCTCATTATTCGCCATTTGTCAAGCCTGCGGCTCGAGGATATGTAGGCCCAATTCCCGTACATATATCATTACATACTGGGCCGCGACGGAGGTATACTTAGAAATCTGCAACACGGAGCAACTATTTGCGTAATAACTCCTACAGATACCTACTAACTGAGACAGTAATAACTTTAATTATATAATTTGTCCGTATAAATTATACTGGTTTTACTGTTGTCAGCGTTCTTTGTACTGAAACGTGAATTTTCCTTTGTAGACAACAGTATCTACGACAAGGCGACAGCTGAATATTCAATAAGTTCTACGCATTTACTGTTTTCTCCCATATCGTGTTGCCATCTTACATAAATATTCATTTTTTAAAATGTTAATTTAGCCTCGTTGCACAGGCACAGCAATATACTATAAATTATCTCTATGTAAATAAACGTTGGTATCCGTAAGGGTAAGTAAGCATAACAGTGGTCTCGGATAATAGTAATTAAAAGTTGCTTATCGATCGAACCCGCGCTTTCCGATTACCATATATGTGTAACACAATGTAACTGTACAATCGATACAGACTGTCGATTTAATATATCAGCGTGTGTTTATATCGAACAATGTACGCCGAACTCGTTGCCGCGAGTGCGGTGGGCGGTACCGAACGGAGAGAAACGCATAATTTTTTGTTCCGCTCATGTTCAGTGTCTTTCTTTAGATTTCAGATAATAAAAAGAAAACACGTAAAACAAGGTTTTCAGGTTATTACCCGAGCTGTCTCACTTCGACACCACGATCACGCTGACATCGATACCATGATAGATCGATTTCATCACTTTCTCATTAAAATACCTTTCTGATGGTATAATTAATAATGTAATAGCCGTAGTAATAGTGAATTCATTATTTTTTTCTTTATATGATCTACAGATTCCATATTAAAAACGTATTTAGACAACGATAACGGGTTCACCTTAACGAATCACTTAAAACCCATTCCATCGTATTAGCTTGAAGTTTACATTTGAACTAGAAAGAACTCCTCGTCCTCTTTAGTTCTAAAACACAACTTGAGATCAGCGGAAGTTCGCAACGAACGGCTTATTTATTCAGCGAAAAATTAGAGCCCAAATGCGAGTAGCTAGAAAAAGGAAGAAGAAAATGTGCAAGAGCTCTGAACGCGAATGTTTGGGTTATAGATAGTGATGCTGTGTATAATGATCGACAGCTTAAATTTGGATGAAAAAAAAACTTTTTTTTTTCGATCGGCCATCTAAGGACCATATGTCAGTTTCAATCCTTTACTGTTTGTTCTTTTCTTTTTCTCCAATATTCTTTCATCTTTTCACTGTGTCTCTTCTTCCTGTCTTCAGTCCACTTTGAACCTGCGTTTTTCTCTCTCCTACCTTGGAATCCTTCCATTTTTAACACTTTTGCCCAAAAAACGTCTCATTCAATTGATTCTTCTGCGTGTTTTTCTAAATCCTTTTGGATTTCTTTAATCCAACTTGATGTGGACTTCTTCCCTCACAGATATTTGAAGATTTTCTTTGTCAACTTATTGTCGTCCATTCTATATAAATGTCCAAAAAATAATAGTCTTTTTTTCCCATTGTTTCTGTTATATTTTCTATACTTTGATATATTTCATCATTACTTCTAAATTTCCAACCTTCTTGAAGTTTTTCGTGGGCCTAATATTTTCCTTATTTAATATCTTGCCTTATTAATTAATTAATTTATTTATTTAATTATTTATTAATTACTTTAGAATTTACAAAAAAAAATAGTTAGCCACGCGTTTCTTCAAAGGTTGTACGTCCATAAGGTAGGAACCTTTATTTTACTTAAGTCTGTTTTCTTAAGCAAGAATTAAACTGAAATCTTATTTAATGAAGAAATTTGTGTTAGTGGTTGAAATCACAAGCAGAATGATCACTGTTGCACACCACTATATATAAAATCGGGATAATTTTTATATAGTGGTGTGCAACAGTGATCATTCTGCTTGTGAAATCTCATTGGTTGATAATTAAAATTTTAAGTTTGGTGGGAAAACCTTAAAAAAAATTTGCGTTGGCAAATATATTTATAAACGTAAACTGACACGTATATTTTAAAAATATATTGAAAGTAAATGTCTCCGGTGATACAAACAGAGTTTTGAAGAGTTGCATTTAAGAGTCTGATCCAGCAACACTGGTGCTAGAAGAATTGTGACATTGGCGACAGCAAACAAGTTTGAGAAACTTGTTAGAAACTGTAGGTCCGCAAGCCAGAATTTCGTCCCCTGTTTTCTGAAAATAACGGGCAACTGAAATCCTGCAAAACCGATTGCCCTGTTGGCGATTACGTCAAATGTCTCTTTGTTGCAAGGGTGGGATCAAACCGTTTATGAGCTGATGGGTAGGACCGCGCCGGATGACCGAATTTTCCAGTCGACCTTATTCTGAAGACAACAGACGAGATATTACAGGATTTCCAGCTGCAATCCAAACACTGCCGAAATACTGATAGACCAGATGTTGTAGCGCTTGCCCAGCTACTTGACCTGAATCGCCACTTTAGGTCAGCAGAGATTCCGTCGCAATTGAGTAGCCGTGGTAGTGTTCGGGAGCTTCAACAGACTGTGAGACAATCGTCGTTGGTTTTGTCCCAAATCGGAGAGCGAAGTAATCCAGTTAGACAGGCTGTTTCAACGTAACCAACGTGACTTTTAGGCTGCTGACACATGGGCCGCTCTGTCTATCTTTCGAATACACGACACTCAGGCCCGTATCGGCCCCCGCAATGTAGCCGATTGTCTAATAAAGCACATCGACGATCCGATCGAAGTATCTCTTAATCCGACGGTGGTTGCTATCACCGCTGTCCACATCGGGTCGTTTGGAGAAGCAGCGGCCGAACGATTTGGCTCCCACCTCTCCATTGACCGAGGTCCTCGACGTCCAACGCTGTCCAGTAGTTCGGGACACAGTAGTGGACGTACCTAGTAGAGCATATGACGTTTCAACGGTTCTATCACGCGACGTATAGCTGGTGGGAAAGGTAATACTCCATGTTGCTACAATGACAACCAGTAACCAGTTTGTGTACTCGTATATCACCTGGTCGCAGGTTAATTTCTGAGTAGCCCTCGTATTTCAAAAAACCAAATAAAAACTCACCATAGAGGATAACCTGTCGATGTCATTGTCATAAATTCATCTATAAACATGCACCTTACCTTCAAAGGTGGTTCCTTATTTTGCATTAACTTTGTTCCATCTATCTGATCCGTATGTGATTACTTACGTAAGCGTATGGCGTAAGCAATTTTTTGCATATCTTACTTTTCATCTCCCAGCAGGAGCGGATTGACGGGGAGAATGGGGGAAATTTCCACCTCGCCTCCAAAATGGTCACTCCAGACAAAATTTTTTTCGTAGTCTTGTGATTGTAGAACGGTTTTTAAATGTTGAATATGATAAAAAATGTATATCACGTTATGTAAGTTTTCGGTTTTACTCTAAAATTACTTTAAATTGTAACTTTACCTTACATGCATATTAATTTTTTTTATAGGCCTACGTAACTTAAATGAGTAAGTATTGTGTATTTTTAACTTTAAGTTAATATTATTAAAAGAACAACGAATTGACAAACACAGATATGATTTTATACTCGTACATTAATGAACTTATTGTGTTGATAATAACACACTGTATTTTTACCTTCACTCATTCCTATCATTTATACTTTCGGCCATTAAAAGAATGAACCAGCTTTTCATATTCCCCCTAAAGTCAGCTATTTTCCCTCCCGAAATTGCTGGATATGCCCCTGTTTGTCAGGACCACATGTTAGATTTCCAGTTTCTCTTCAGATCTGAATATAAAGCCTACTCGATTCAGTTCCACTCTTTTAAAACGTCTTGATTTTAATTATCGAGTTTCTAGTTTCCTACTCTCCCCACGTGTATGTCTGTCTTTGTACATTTACGTTCGTCCATACTCAAGAATGGCGGCAACAGTTAATACTTATGATGTGTGTGTGTGTGTGTGTGTGTGTGTGTGTGTGTGTGTGTGTGTGTGTGTGTGTGTGTTAGAATATAATTAATTAACAAACCTTGCAACTTCATCAATTAGTTATAGACAACTAATTACAGTTCTCTATTGTGATGGGTGAGGGGAACCGCAGTATACGCCAGAACAGATGTTCCGACGGAGAAGTGGAAACCCGGGGACGCAGCAGCAGCAGCAGCAGCGGTCGAAAAGGAGGTAAGCAACCGTACGCGCACTAGAGGAGTTCGTGTGTAAGAGCGCGCTAGTGTGAGCTTGAGCGGATTGTTAGAAGCCGTGTAATTAATCATTCGATCGTTCCAATTGGAGTGAGCGTGTGTGCGTGTAACAATTGTACAGGAGAGATTGACTGTAGGTGTGGCACTTGGGGTAATTATATCTTGTGGCCGACGAAACCATCAACACCACTCACAAATTACCTGTAATATAATTTCCTATATGTGTACGTATAAACACACACCGGTGCTGTACCAGGGACTGCGGTCTCTCTACGGAACACTTACAAGAGATATTTGACGCACAGAAAAGACTGCAAAGGGTAAGCAACGCGATATCTCTCTGGCATTTCCACCAGACATGTGACATAGCGATCACACGCCCATAGGTCTGTTCGATATGGAGATTGCGATATATATATATATATATATATATATATATATATATATATATATATATATATATATATATATATATATATCGATACTTAGTTCACCAGGAGGGTCGTCGTTAAAGTTTTATCGTTTTGCGGGGTTTGTTCTCTATACGAAATGTCTTGTATGAGATATCGATGTAAACCTACTGCGTCCTCCACTTTAGTCCTTGTTTAACCACGATTACAAAAATAATTACGACGTATTTCAAACTTTCGTCACTGACGTAATTTTATTAACAACATTTTCTTCTTAAGAAAGTCATAATCTGGGACAGACAGGTGACGACCTGATGGGCTAATATCATTGCAGTCAGCCTCCTCAGTGGTATAAATCGTCTTCATGTCCCTGAGCGTTTAGTTTTATACTGAAATTGCTTCATTTATTTGTATCAGTCCTTAATCTCGCGTATCATTTTTGTCGTGGTGAATCTTGTTTTCCTCTTATTTGGAAATAATTCCGATGCTATTATATAAAGAGAACCGACAGAGTATGGAAACACTGATCCGATGCACTGTAAAGCCGGAACGGGCGAATTCCATTCTAGAAAGTGAAGAAGAAGAAAACAGTATTATTTATAATTGTTACATGTAGGATGGAGTAAACAATTCCCTTCATTTGAAAATAGGTATATTTAAGTTTGATACCACGTGAGTCAAATAATCTGTCTTTCATATGAGTACCTGGTTGACGATCGAAGAGTCTTTAAATTAGGCTGGCATTGATTCCATTCCGTAAAATTGAATCGCATGTGTAGAAAAGGTGAAACAAAACTCTGAAATAATTCTTTGGTTGTTAACAAGGTCTGAGGTTTTACCCTGCATTCTTTCGAGCACAATCTTGCACCCACTTTTTCTTGTTTTTTTCTATCATCTCTTTGATCTTCTCCATTGTTCTTTTCATTGTTTCGTTCTATTTCATTGTCGTTTAATCGTTGAGCTCAGTTTAGTGTCAGAATCATTGTATGTTACTCATTCTAGTACAAGTTACAAAATCTGATTTCGTCTGTACGCATTCTAAGTCCTTTTGTGTGTCCATTTACCGAATCATTCTAAAACTGTGTGGTGAAGGCGGACACTATTTTGCTAAATCAGAAATTTATGTAAATTATGGAATTTTTCTTGACATGATTTTTCTCGTCTTCTTTTTTTATCAGGGCTTAGGAGAATCACCTGTTCTGGTCCCAACGCCTACGCTTCCTAGGTTTTCCTATACTTCGTTGTCCAATAGACTTGCCGAACTTCCTTAGGCAACCTGCCATCTGGCATCCTATTCAGATGAGCAATCCATCCCTTTTTCTTCTCTGCAAAACGATTCTGGATATTAAATGGTATGGAGAACCATACATGACCTCCATGTTCTAAGATTTATATTTAAAATCATTTTCGAAATGAAATATTTCCATAGAAACTACTTCTTTCCACTTCTTGCTTCAGCCTTAACCACAGTACTGTGGTCACTAACGTATAGCACTCGATTTTCACTGATGATAGCAGTCGATGGCACTGACGAAACGTCTGGTTTGCAGAAAACATTGGACCACGGCCAAACAGCTCGGAAAGGAATCTTAACAACATACTACTTCTTTGTTGCCGATAACATAGTACACATATAAAAAATTATCTCCCCCCCCCTTCAACCATCATTTTCATTTATAGAAAATTAACCATTCAAAATTAAGTAGGCCTACTTTGCTCTTGTTAAAACAAAACGTTGCAGGTAAACTACCTCCTCCCCTTAACCGATCTTCACTAAAATCAATAGGCTTTGAGTCCTTTACAAATGCATGCATGTGTGCAAAAATTGTTTGATTCTGTCTGAATTGACGGCGGGTATCGTTCGCCATAGAAATATTATACACATAGACACACAGACAGACACACAGCCACACACACAGACACTTTCTGAAAAATGACTTTTCTTCATGTTTTGAGGGTAGTACAATCAGAATCAGCCCTTATCTCGAACAAGATTTTTTTTCGCCATCACCATACTTCCATTTCCTTATGGAACATGGAAGTAAAAATGTTCAAGTCACTGTGAATGTCTCCATTGTAGAGTCTATCCCTTCGTGTGCTGCGCAGGCTTTAATAGACCGCAAGAGTCTTCGATGGTTGTACCCTACTCAGGTGTTTTTTCGCCGGAACCCAAGTTTCAGAACCATACAGTAACACTGGACCAGCCATTACCCTATACAATTTTAGGACATCTAATATGGTTATCCTTACTTATCTTGGTACTGTGCTTATGTGCTGTCGTCCGCTGTGCACTTTTGTTGCTACCTACTAAAATTCTAAAAATTATCTCATAACTTTCGAAGGGCTGAACATCAAGAGAATAGTAGTAACGATGGTGGAGAGTTACCGGCTCGGGGACGAGTTTTTGGAGCAATCATTTCATAATAAAATCTAGTTAGTCACTCTTGGAAGCTTGTTCCTCTTACGGTCATAAGCAAATGTCACAGTACTAGGACTGGCAGCATGTTAGAGCTCCAGCCACGATGCCCTATACGGTAAAGGAGGTGCCCTGACGTTGCAACACAGACCGTCCTAATTCGATAATGTACAACTAACTGTTTTATATTTAACCGTCAACAAATCGTACGAAAAGTCGGGGCCGACAAGCTCGAACCTGTTAGATTACAGTACGTTTTCCATTTATAATTGTGTTTACAGTGACAAAACCGACACGAAAAAATTCGAATCGATAAGAAGGCGAAAGGAAGGAAGAATACGCCCGCAGCCGCCCGCATTTACGTGGATTATATTTCGTAGTTACACGATGTGATGCGTGTGTGGGTGTGTGTTGTGTTAAATACGGTTTCCGTTATTGTACCAGATCGTAGTACATACGCGGATGACATTCGTCGTGTTTGGAACTACGCAGTAACGACTACTTACTGGCGTCTGATTTACCATTCTGTCTAGTCGCACTCACTTCAGTAGCGTGTCTAGAATTTGGTCTTGGAGAGAATCCGGGGTCCGGTCGAGTCAGTTTCATACAAAAGAAAAAACGAGTTAAACCTAATCAATATTACTATCTTTAAGGTGCTGAAAAACGTGTTTTAACACCCTGAAATCAATCCCATTAAAGTAAACGGTAACAACACAATGAAATACGCGTTACTGAAATATTGTTTAGAAGACACTGACTGATTGAATTCATTTCCCTATATTTCAAACGTATACGCAAATCGTGTGTAACAAACCTGTTTCTATATTTAAAAAAGAGTTACTAATTAAAAAACACAGCTGAAAAAATAATATTAGAGCCTAAAATTTAACAGATTAACAAAATTCGTCAACATTTTTTGACCCTGCAAGGGGGGAGGGGTTCGGTTATAAGGGAAGATTATATACTACTAGACGTAGAGGCAGACCAAGGATGAGATGGTTGAATCGCGTAACAGAAGATCTTGCTAGCGTGGGAATCAGATGTGGAGAGGAAGAGCGGACAACAAGGAAGCATGGGGGAGTATTGTTGAGGAGGCTTATTAAATAAGCCCACTAAAAACTGTAACGCCAGATAAGAAGAAGAAGGGGGTTCGATCCCAATACGCCCCTGCCCCTGTGACGATTTCATTAAAAAAAAAATAATAATAATAAAATAGGAAATGTGAAAAGGAGAGAAATTTAAAGTTTAGTAAATCGCACATTTAAACTAATTTTAAATCCCTTAAATAACTCAAAATAATATTTAATAAAGAGAGTTAATGGCAAAAAGGAATGCGAGTGTAAAGATAGGGAAATCCTTTAATAATTTACCATGCATTGACATGCGTTAACCGGAATCAACTTCCATACATACCCATAAACTAAACTAATAATACTTGAAAATTGAAATTAAATAAATAATTAAACAGTAACACAGTAGTATACTATAATAAATTCTGAAGTAAACCATACCTTTGGATAATTAAAAGGCCAAACTTTAATCCCGTAAATAGCAAATAAAAGTGGAACTATTTTATTGTGTTGCGTAAACTCCGCGCAGTTAACTTACCTGTCCTAACATAGTAATTCAGTCGAGATGGAGCGTTCTCGTAGTAAACAGTACCTACCGGAACCATGCCCCAAAGTACGACAATATTTTTTTAATTTTGGAGTGCAGATATAACAATGTGCAGCGGAATGTAGCGGAAAATTAGTGTGTTAATAAGTTGAAATGTAATCTATAAAACAAAAAGGAATAAACAAGTGTGAGGGATGACATCTCTAAAGACTAGTATGTAAGATCTCAATGTTTGTTTAAAATAAAAGGTACGAGGTACCTAAAGTGAGAACATTTTATAAATAATGATGTGACGTGCATTTCTGTGGCAAACAACAACTTTTACTCGAGTTATACTACTAAAGACGCTTAGCTACCAGACTTCTGAGAACAGCATACCAGCTTCATAATGACCTAATCACTTCAGGAACTTCAGCAGGAAAGTAAACTACAATAAAGATCAACCATCTGTGGACACCCCAAGGACCAAGGACCCGGACACAGAGTAAACTTCTGGATATCACAGGTGACACGGAGACTTGTCTTCCGTGGTTAATTAAAATTAAAACAAATGATTTATAAAAGACAGTTTAAATAACAATATAAAAGACTTTAATAATAGTCACCTTATAACATGTAGTATGTCATACGTTTAAAAATATTTGTAGTAGCAAGTAGTGCTTATATTAAAAAGCTTCACTGATATTAAAAATTAAATTAAGTCCATTCTTCAAATGGCCCCCAAATAGTATGATAGAATATGAGTAAGTGAGCTTAACTCACAAAACAGTTTAATATCCCGGATCCGTGGAAAATGCTAGCACATAACAATCCTTATGTTGTGGGCCCCTTTCAGAAAATATTTTATAAACTGTAAACTATTTATTAAGAAAACCTTATGTGGAAAAATTTATGTAGAGCTGTTAAAGTAATTGTTTAATAAAGAGATGTCATTACATAACACAAAATACTGAGTGAATAAATCATCAGACACCAATGTAAAATTTACTTTAATTGTAACTACAGCTTATAAAATTAATAACTAGAAGTTGATTACGACTATGGTAGCCCGTGCAATTGATCCGAGGTAAGTATGCACAGGTTCCCGATGTTATAACGTAGGTGAGACGTTATACCCCCTAACCGTTTAAACTTAAGAGTTAATCAGGCCTAAGTCCGCTTTGTTTGATGTCCGGCTAATAGACCTGTAAAAGCGTCATTCAGTTTTAAGAGATGACTGATGTAAGTTCGAACTAATTGAAAATTGGTCATTTTACTCGAACACTGAATTTCCTATTAACTCCGCTGCCTAGTACGATAAATGAACATTTGAATTGTGGTCTCACATAAACAATACTAATCAATTTTTGTATTTACGTATAATATGGAAATGTATCAAGAATTTGCTAAGGACAGAAGAATTTCATGAAGGTATCGTAGACTGTGATACACGAAAAAGGAAGAAGATTAGGACCAAATTGAAGAGTACTTAATGTTTAGGGTAGAAGAAAAGGACACGTAACATTCTAAAATAATAAACGAGGCAAGAAAAGTTTTACAGGGCACGAACAAGTGAAAAAAACTGGAGTAAAATTTTGTGCGATAATGAGAGCGCTAGCAGTCACTGTTGTGGAAGACATTGTGAAATATGCTCGTAATTAATGTGTCGTTAATTAATCAATATTTACTTCTGAAATTATGAAGCTTCACATCTGTAGTTATCTTTTCACTTTGCATGTGCAGTAGTCCGCTACTAGTATCATTTCACCTTAAATGACTTTCCAGTCGGTTGGCTTGTAAAGCAAGGCTTTTAAAGCGATCATCCTGCCAATGCGATCTCTCCAACTATGGTGATAGTCTGCTATTTGCTGGACCATACATCGTGCTTCGTGATTGGTTAGTCTTGAATCGATGAAGTACCTCGGAGTTCGGCTACACCGTCACCTCAGTTTCAACTACGTGACTGATACCCTAAACAAGGTTTGTCGCGTCAGAACCAAGCTCTTCCCCATGCTCTCGTGGAACAGCCGCCTGGGGAACCGAAATTACATTGTATCTTCTGTTCCTAAGAACAGTAATAATGTGGGCTGTGCAGTGACAGCTTGGTGGTTCTTCCTGTCAGCGTTACAAAATCTTCCCCTCGGGGGCCACGTGAGATGTCACAATTTACATTCTCCGAGCTCCTTCCTTTGGAATTTTCGTTTGCAAAGGCCAGGGAATCCTCTTATCCTCTTACTTGCACATCCGTCAGCTCAACAGTACTGACAACGCTCCGCCCCTGGTACAACATCAGACTGTCTCGGTCTCTACTTGACGACTCTTTTTCACATGATCCCGTCCTCCACAATTCTGATCATTGAGGATGAGGAATTCTGCCTGTAGCGAGGCACCTCCTCATGGACGCGGCTTGCCTACGCACTGTTTGCCAATCAAATGCGCAGTCAAACAGATGAAATCAGCTCCTCGACTCCTAAGGACTGGAAACCGCGATGTGTGCAAGTGGGAGGCGGGAGGCATCCGTCTGGGCGTGGCAGCTCTCTGTTCCGGCGACGACACAAGGCGACTGCGCCTATCGACCACGCCGTCCTATCGCTCTAAGCTCTTGCGGGCGAATCCTGAAGAGGACAATGGATCCGCGCTGCCGACGTGGAGTCAGGGTGGAGCAATTCATTACCTCATCGTGCAAAAGGGAACCACATTCTAACTCCATGTGCCGAACAAACGACCATGCTGTACCGTTTGAACCTGGCCTTCATAGGGCTCCGACCCGGACAACCCAAACAAACCAGGTCGCAACTTTTGTCTGTCTGTATTGATTAGTCTGAAAAAAAATTGAAATTCAAAAATTTCTGAAAACACTACACTCAAGGACGCATCTAAGTGTTTTTAACAACTTCTTTCTGTCTGCTTGTATTCAGTACAATAATAATTGCACTTTCAGAACTTGATAGAACTACATAATATACTTATTGCTGAATGATAACGTATTGTTCCAGTGATTTTTAGACATTTCAGTCTTAGATATTTCAGAAAAATAACAAATACTGTATTACTTGTCGTTTATCAGTAGGCCTATTACAATTGATGTTGAAAGAAATTCCACTGCATCGTACGGTACGGTACCGACAGTCGTTACTCGTTACTTGCGGTCGCTGTCAGGTTGCCGACTGTATTTGAGAGTAAAGTAATGGGCAATTCCATTCAGTAAAAGCTCGGTTTTCAACCCTGGCCTATTTCTATCAGTTATTTTAAAGAATATCCATTTAAGAAGTAGGGGTACAGAAGTGTGTATCAGTCGCTCGCGTAACGCCAATCTGTCATAGTGCTTAGCGAATGTTGTTTTCGTAGTTTTCTGTTTTTTTCTTTTGTGATAATTTTCCTGATTGGTTTCTGACCTAAATCTTGGCATGGTAGGTTCTGAAAAGAAAAGGGAACAATGATTCTTACCATTGTAGGAAAACGGATTGCAAAAGCTAAATAGCAGACGTTGAAACACAACCGATTTCACTTAGACGTCTCACGTAACACTTGAAAATACGGGTTATAGAAACCTGACGGGGCCATCTAGTCAGACTGCCTGCTTTAGTCGTAAACGATCCCACTTACGACCTTAAAAGGGTCGCTTAGGAATGACTGCATGTATAACAGGTAAAATTTAGGATATCCCCGTTAAATTGTTTAAGGTACATTTTAAAATAAAATGAGCGTACTCGGATTGAACAGTAACTATTCTGTTACTGTTTGTCTTAACAAAATAAGACTAATGTCTTTAAGTACTTACCATATATTTTTCTTAACAGCTTCTGTAGAATGTATCTCTAGCCACTTTAGATAATATGGAAAGATACTGATTATTTTTGGGTTCCACCGACACCCAACGAATCTTACTTAGTCGCCCGCGATTGTATTTCCGTCTACCGAATGCACTTTCATCGACTTCGACAGTTTAGCCTACGCCCCCAATTTTACAAGAAGTTTCAATCAGCTACACAACAAGAATTTATCTGAAAGAAAGTATTAATTTTCTTGCCGTTGGTTGTGACAAACCAGTCTCTCTCACAATGACTGTTAAAGGATACTTCTAAATCAATGCAATTAAAACGGACAACAAGGTGACGGGAAGAACGATTGAAGTTCGTAGATAGTACTGTCCAGTACATGTTTTTTCACTCTACAGTTTTTTGCCTCACCTCTGTAAATCAAGTTTCCATTTTGCCCGTAATTAATATGCATGTTTCCTCCACACTTTACACAGTCAGTTGATTTTTTCATAAGCTTCCAGTCTTCAGCACAGTTTTTAAGGCCTCTCGTCAGTATATAATTTATCAATGAATCTATACTGTTGAAATCCATCTCGCTGATCCATTTACCGCTTAAAATTTGATGTAACAAAACGCACTGGCACTGGATTATACATTGTTGTTTTAATGCTCTACGCTTCAAGAAAACACGATGTTGATAGAACACCGTACGCCGACTAAATATAATGTCCTAACAAACTAGACGGGACCACGTTGGTTGGGGATTTCCTGAAATATGTATGAATAGACGACTTGTTTGGGTGCAATGAAAATAAACAATAGGCGACCCTTTCGAAAGTTGTTAACGTAGTAGGCAGGTAGTCTGATACGATGGCCCCGTCAGGTTTCCAAAACCCGAAAATACATGTAGTACCAAGAATAAAAACATTTGGTAATCGTTGCAGAAATACTGACCGTTTTATAAAAAAATGTTCGGCCGGTAAGGTCACCTTTATGGAATATATAATTTTATTTTTATTACTGATAACAAGAATACATTTTTCGTTTGGAGCAGAATTGTCAGTTGACTTCGAATATTCAGCTGCTTACGACTGCTAGACGTGGTCGTAAAATGGTTTAAACAGGACAAACTGAGATGTTTTAAAGGAGTGAAACAACAGTGAAAGACACGCGCGACGACAACAAGAGAAGTGTCGATTACAGTATTCATGAATTGGGAAAACACATAAAGATGTAAGGAGTATGGTCGGGACTATTTGAAGACGAACTACCACAGCGTCTCAGCGATCTTCTCCGCATCGTGATCCAGAACAGTGCAGACCCGGAATGCGGCCCGACAGGACGAATGACTCTCTACGAATCACTCACTGATTTACTTTTGAAATTACTGCTTAGTAATTATTGAATATTTAATGAATATAATATAACTAACATTATAATATAATTAATTTTGAATAATATAATTTAATTTAGTTTAATTAATTACAATGTTATATAATTAAGAAGTAAAAGGTAGTGGGCGGATAAAGAACATTAAGGAATTAAGTAAATAGCAGACATGGAATGTTTGTGAAATAAGGGTGAGTGACCGCACCCATACGAGGTAAGAGGACGGGATGAAAAGGGTGTTTACCTATATTGTTGTTTGCGTTGAATATCGAAAGAAAGGTTTTGTCAATATATCGCATTCTAAAACTGTGCCGAAAAGGAACTTATAGTTAAAAGTATGAAGGTTTTAAAACGTTAGGTATGAAAAGATTGTACACACAAAACAAGCACACACACACACACACACACACACACACACACACACACACACACACACACACACACACACACACACACACACACACACACACACACACACACACACACACACACACACACACAAAACACATTCTGTACTGGAAAGAAATGTAAAAGTACCGGCACGGGTGACCGAACTCGCTAGTTACTGATAGCCAGAAAGGGCGTTTAACTTAAAGCTTGTTTACTAAAATGTGTACTCGCTGTAGGGCAAGCGGGGGTATAAAGAAGTTGTCTAGTTCCATTATTGTTATTTCCGATCTGGTGATGAGCTGTGAAGCTTGAAAGCGCCAATCGGAATAATTTTTCTATAGCTGTGTGCAACAGTGTTTATTCTGTTAATTATTGAATAGGCTACTCCCATGTACAATTAAGGGAAGAATAAAGCCCTCTGAAATACCATAGTGTAATGGTTAGCCCGTTGGGTTTTTACATTGTGTGCCTCGGATAAAATATAATCATCTGGCCTTTGTACGGTCACTCTCCCTTCGAAAAACGGTGGAAACCCAGCGTATGGTTTCGGCACATAGTAACATTTTTGCACTTCAAAGTATCCAGAACATATGCAAGTCACGGTTATGTGCAGAGAGGTAGCATACACTCGACTGAAATATGACACTCGAAGAAGAGACCTGGTGTGCCTGTAAATACACAAACGCATGTAAGAACGTGAGCATGAGTTTCTAAAAAAGAGAGAGAGGGAGAGAGAGAGAGAGAGAGAGAGAGAGAGAGAGAGAGAGAGAGAGAGAGAGAGAGAGAGAGAGAGAGAGAGAGAGAGAGAGAGAGAGAGAGCATGAGAGGGGGGAGAGGGGGAGGAGAGATAGACTTATAGATGTGATAGACAGTTAGACATACAAGCAGAGAGAGAGAGAGAGAGAGAGAGTGAGAGAAAGAGAGAGACTGAGAGGAAACAAGAACATTTTTTCCATACAATCGGTATGAAAATATATTAATAACAGGTTATAATTTCTAAACAAATTACTGGGAATTATAGAACTGTAATTATTGCCAAGACCGTGTGTGTGTGCGTGCGCGCGTGCGTGTGTGTGTAGGTCGTTGTTGTTTGCTTGGGTGCTTCCGTTCCTGATATATGATATTAAAAAAAGGTGTCTAATTAATGATGTCGGCCGGACTTGATTTCACGCTCAATTTCTTTTGACCGAACACAGATACCGATAACTGTGCTATGAGGTGTATACAGTAACAAACAATGTTTACTTTCAATTTTGCGGGTTAAATTCTACGTTTTGAGTAAATGTTACGCAACGGTTGTGTCAAATTTGATTTATACGCGTAGTAATAACACGGGTCTAAATTGGTTTTTATTCGCCGCGTAATTGCACGGTAGGAATTCGTAAATTACAGTATATTTAACGGTGAAAGCATATTTAGCGCAGCGCTTGACACGTAATCCACACCTTCACTTCTCATACTACGAAGAGCATCAGGGAAACTGTAATTGTTGGAAAATTTGATTCTGTAGAGATCAGAGTATTTGCCAGGATGCCGAACTGGAATCTCCCACGTGATCGATAGTTTTTCCAAAAGGGACGTCTACATCTGAGTCCGAGTTCATCCAAGTTGTATTTGGCTTGGAAAGCTTAGTCGTAAAAAGTCTCTAGTCCAAGAATAACATTTGCTGTAAATCATCCAAGAAAGATGTCCATCTGTTAGACAGAGTCCACCAACTGTCCACGATAAACCGATGCCTCCAGAATCACCCTTGACCCACGTCTTTATTATCATTAATTTCGTTTTTGTAGAGACTGATTCTGGATGTCTGTGACCTGACCTATTGGAGCACATCGGTTTGTATTCAAGCTGTCCCATTTTGTTAAGTAATCGTGTTCTGAGTCAGTGTAATATTAAAATTAATTTATCCTATAAATCTTGCTTATTTATTTTTTCTGGTAACTTCGTGGTATCCAGTTAAACTACCTTCCTGGCGGCTAGTTCTCAAGATCTTCAAAACGATCCATAAAATGATTATCTCGCCTTACTCCGTTTTTATATCTAGACGTTAGCCTGCCAGTACCCCACCCGCTGATATTTTTAACAAAATTTATTCTCAGAATATGAAAACTTTTCTTCATCACGAAATTGTTTCGTATCTTGCAGTGATCACATACTTTATGAAAATTTTTGATGTCTTAGATCAGCTGACATATTTACACATGACGGTTAATCTCCTTTTGACCTGTTTTATTCACTTCTCAAACAATCTACACGGCACTGTAACGTGAAATCGACTATTTCCGTTTTTACTTATGTTTCTGTTAGAAAAACAATTAAATGAATAATAATCCACTATTTTGTGAACCTCGTTAATTCGAAGTTACCAAACAGACTCAAACATTGAAGTTAACAAACTCGACCTTAAATAACAACCTTCATACTGAGGTGAAAGTGAAGACGATACGGATAAGACGCATTCAAAAAGTTTAAAATATACTTACAATATGGGGTTAAAATAAATGGAAACGAAATACGTACACTAAAATTGGAATGTAATGAACATGTCTTCAAATAATAAATACTTCTGCAAGTAAAATTTATTGTATTTTCACCTGACGCACGTTTCACAGAAATTATTCTCCATCTTCAGAGGTTTTTATGTGAATTCACATAATTTACTTTAAAACCTCTGAAGATACAGACTAATTTTTTTGTGAACGTGCGTCAGGTGAAAATATAATAAATTTTACTGCAGAAGTATTTCTTATTTGAATACATATTTATACACAGAAAACCTACAAAAAACTCAGCGAGTTACAAAGGAATGATGGATAAAATTGGAATATAATGAAGTACTGACTATCACACGTTCCGTCCAATGTGTGAAGCATATAAAATACTCATTAAGATCAGCCGTATGTCATATTTGTAGCCTAAGCTGCTACTTCTTCTACTGTTTTAATATGTATTGCAACGATACAGCCATATGCTGTATTGAACATTGATTTAAATAAATATAAAATTTGTAAAATTATTATAAGTTTGGGGTAAATGGACAGGTCTGGGATTGTAAAAATGTTTCATTGTTATACTAGGGGAGAAATTAACCTGTTCCAACAGGCAAAGAACACCTGCTCGATTGTTACGCGTGTATCTTGTGTGTGTTAGTGATGGATGTACAGACAGGAATCTCAACTACCCTCCCCAATTAATTACAAAAATAATTATTTTAATTCACTGTGTGAAATAATTAGTGTATAAACAAACAAAAGGCACCAAAATGTGTGTAAATTTTATAGTTATCCACAGTAAGAAAATGACGTTAATAGGACACACTACGCGAAGTCAGTGCGAAATAAATGTGCCAAAAATACGCAAATTACACTAAGACGCTCAAATTAATACAGTGAGTGCTTAATCAAATTAACTATGATTTGTGCTATCTCAATTCCGTAAAAAACATTGCCAATTGCAAAAAATTTCAAATATATGAAAAGGTTCGGGAGTGGGGGCTATCATGTGATCTGCAGGTCTCGACAGGATAGTTTCGGAACCAACAGGTGCGGAATCTCGAGATTCCTTATTAAGATAAATAATTGAGGGTTCGACTGGAAACCCTTCTCTTCTTTTCAAAACACAGTTGCAGTCGGACATGCTGTCCGTCGGCAGAACAGTTTTATTTTATTATAAGTCTCATCTACGAACGAATAAAGACGTTCAGTAATTATGTTTACACTATTTCGGGAAACGTAGAGTACCGGGACAGTTTAGGTCAGCAAGAGTATCAACTGAGAAGCTACAAAGAGCGACGCGAGATGCTAGACGTTAGGAGATGCTTTTTAGACGCCTAACAGCCGAACGAGATCCACCTCGCAGCAGATAGTAATTCTCTGGGACGGACCACACACTGCTGGAGAACGACGCTGGACTCTGGACATATCCAGGACCACGCCAAGCCAGGAGTAACGGAAACCCAACTCTGGACAACGCTGGACCCCGTCAATAAGTCGTAAGGTCATCAAAACTCGAGGTAACATGCATAATGCATTTATAAATGATTTTTTTAAAGAGCTCATAAAGACTATATAAAGAGATAATGAATTAAAACAAAAAAGTTTATAATTAGAAAGAATGTAATAGAGTCTTATGTAAATGTTTTAGTAGTAAGAATGAGCGATCGCATATAGATAAATATAAATATAGAAGGAAAAAAAGAGAGTTTAATTTTGAGATAGTATTTTTTTTATCAAAGTAAAATAATTGAAATGATTTGATATTTGCATTTTGTAGAAAAGAATAATTTAAATTTTGAATACGAAACAAATGCCAGTCTAAAAGTAATTAATATAATTTTAAATTTATTTTTAAAAAAGAAACATTGGTATAGACTGAGCAAGCTGAGGTCAGATCTGAGTTAAATGAATTCAATTAAAATAAAACTTAATTACATTTAAATTTTATTTTTTTTTATTAAATCAATTTGAATAAATGTCTAGATTAAGATTATTAACATGTCTAGAGGTAAGAGTGTTTTAAATGTGTGTAACACCGTATAGCTTAAGAGATGAACTTAATAATGAGTGATATCTTGATCGGAGGTTTTATTGTTTATAATGCTTGTTAAAACAATAAACATGAAATTTTAACTACTTATAAATTTACTACTCTTATTATAGTTACACCTGGTATTGTTATAATTATTTACAACCTGCATATACAAAAGGTATCGTTGTATAATTTTCAAAGAACGTGGGGCCACATAAATTACAGTATATCAAATTTATGTTACGTATCGTTGTAGTATATTAGCACAAAAAGAGATTTCTTCTTAATACAACCAGCTACTTAACTAGTTTATAAAATTTAGCTACTTTATCCTGCTGAGATAACATTTTTCAGAATTTAATACGTACAATGAACGTCAGAAATGAACGTGACAAAGAAATAACTCAAAATTTAATTATATTTTTTGGCCTTCTGTTTTTGAAATTTCAGCTTAATATGAAATTTTATGAATAAACGATTTAGTACTGTATGAACCAGTAGTAACTCGTCGACAAAAAAAATCAAAATTTGAGTTTACCCCTCTCATTTTTTCAGTATACCAACCTTATATTTTCCTCTGGCCAAGGGAAGTATGGAGCGTTACGTGGTGGCAAGGTTAGATTATGTGTCACATACAAGGGTCAGTTGAATAGTTCGCGGAGCGACAGCTATAGCTTAGCGGTAGAACTATTTTTGTAATTTGTGAGATTCATATTTCGTATAAGCACCTTTTAATTTTTAAGTTTATCTGACAATTTATTCATTGTTTATCAGCTGTTTGAATGCACTTGTCAGGCGTGTTTGAAAAAACTCAAAAAATCAAACATCGTGCCGTGATTGAATTCATTGTTGAAAAAACTTTAGCGGCAATGGAAATTCATAGCGAAATGATACATGTGGTAGGAGATGCTGCAATGTTTAAAGGCGGCTGTACGCAGTGGACGCCTCAAAGTGCAACAACTCCAGATATTAAAAACTTCCACAGACGGTGCTGGACGATGGCGACTGAGAGTGGATGGCATTGCTGAGATCACGGGCGACTCACATAAACGTGTGTATCGTATTTTAACTTAAGAACTTGGTGTGAAAAACTTTCTGTAGCCTAAGGTGGGTGGGGCATTTGGAGTTGTTGCACTTTTAGGACGTCCACTGCAGGAACACCTTCAATGCTCGTACGATCACGTTTAAACTCGTGTACGCACTTAACAAACAATTCTTTTTTGAACGAAGAGAATCTCATAATACATTTACCATTTCGTTGTGAATTTCCGTTAGCGCTAGACCTTTTTTAACAAAAATTCACAGAACGAAATTTGATTTGGTCCGTTTTTCAAAACTCGCGTGACAAGTAAATTTCGTACAGCTGATAAACAATCAGTAAATTGTCAGATAGACTTGAAAATTAACAGCTGTTTAAAATAAATATGGATCTTACAATACGCGGAAATTTTTAGTTCTTCCATTAAGCTATAGATGTCGCTCCACGAACTTACCAACTGACCCTCGTATATTATTCATGGACACGTTACAATTTTTTCTTTCTCTGTCTCGGAAATGATCACGCATTCAGTTCAGTTTCTGGTATACACATTATTTAACAAACTACGTAATCGATTACAAGTTACTAATCGACTGTGGGTTTCTTTGGTTGTACGCGTTTCTGTGTTTAACACTCTGCATGTATAACATTGATAGGTAATCAACAGTATTAGTACACCATACGGAAGACTCAATTTTATTATTTGATTTCCAAGAGTATCGGGAATGCCGGACCCAGAACTAGGTTAATGGAAGGAGCTATATTAGATGAGGTCGGTCGCTAGGTAAAACCGATGCTCTGATACTCTGTTTTTTTTTTAGTCAGTTTCTCATGGATACGAGTCCTTCATTGATTATTATAGAAGATTTACTAATGAAATCACTTTTCCTGCTTGCAAGCTCATTCCGGGGATTGGTGTGTGACTATATTCTAAAGTCATCAGGACAACCTGAAACTGGACTTCTGTTTGAAATACCTGTATGTACCAATTTTCAGATTCGCTTCTGCTATCAACTGATCTACGAACCTCTTTCTTGCCTTCTCCTAGTCAGGTAGTTGCTTCGTATGGTGCAATCGTATTGTTAAATTGATAAACATTTTGGTTTACCGTACCACCGACACAGCTGGTCTGAACTTTGTTGACCTATTGCAACCATTTAAGTTCTGTTGTGCTATTCTGCACAGAATTTGTCTTCGTAACGAATTTCTGCTTCCGATTATAACCGGAAGTATGAGTTATGATACTTCATATTCGGTCCTCGTGCAACATCTCCTAACTGTTCTAGCTTCGCTTTCTGCATACTAAAAACGGCTGTTTACCTCTGCCAAACATCCGTAAGGTTTTGTTACTCGCACCGTCGTCCTCATATTTTTGAGAAACTTCGATGTATCCAAAATTCGAAACCTTCAATTTTTATTCATGTTGTGTTTCTTAAGCGTTCGCGTCTCTGCGCCACCGAAACTACACAACAACTGCCCATCCAACTTAGATTCAGAATTTTCATTTTAATAAATGTAGTTCTTATAATTTCTGGATTCCAAATAGTAACACTTAAGACCAAAGTGATGGTTCTTCGTGCAACTGGTCCGTTACGGGCAAAAGTTGTTATAGATGGCACTGTCCTGGAACAAGTTAGCAAGTTTGAATACCTGGGCTACAGTGTGTCTTATAATGCAAGCAACGACGTTGTGAATAAGTTGCATAAGTTCAACATTATGTGCGGGAGTATTAGACGAACTCTTAAGTCAGCAAGTAAAGAAACACGCCTAAAATTCTACAAAATGATGGCTCTTCCCACACTTCTTTATGGGGCTGAGAATTGGACTTTGACGAAAGGCCAGGCCAGTCGCATCAAGCGGCTGAAATGAGATTTTTCAGCCACGTGGCAGGTACTCTCCATGATCATAGAAGAAACACAGATATGCGGCAGGAACTGAATACTATGAGTATACTCGACAGGATAGCCCAGTATCGGCTGAATTTGTGGGAAAATCTTTGCCGAATGGATGACTGCCGCACCCCCAAACAACTATGGAACTATAAGCCGAGGGGACGGAGAGGTGTGGGAGGTCCGAGGAAGCGCTGAAGTGACCGGGTCTAATCTTTTCCTGTTTGAGACCGGAACAAACCATCCTTGGTTTAATCCTTGAAGAAGAAGAAGAAGAAGATGATGATGATGATATCTATCTTCAACCATACGACTGTGCTCTTGATTCAGAGTTGTTCAAGTAGCTATTGCGACGGATCCTATATGGTACCTTTTGGTCGCTTTCTGTTTAAGGTACATACCTCCAAACCTTGAAACTCATTTGTGTAACACAAGGTCCAAAAATCTTCCACGATCTTCGTCTAGCATTTCTGCCAATAATATTTCCTATTCAAGAAGCTCGATATCTAATATATATCTAATATTTCTACAGTTATTTTCTTCCGTGTATCCATTTAAACACTTCTTTTTTTCACACTTTCCTTCCACAAAATCCTCTTCATCCTCCAGCACCGTGTCTCAAATGCGTCTAACAAATGCGTTCTCAATGCGTTCCTTGCTTCTGTTACAAAGGTATTTGAGCCAAAGTCATGTCGATATTTCTGTATCCACTCTACATTTGAATGCCACGGCCACAAACCGCTACTGAAACAGGATATTATCGTTAGGTGTGGCGGGGGGGGGGGAGGCTTTCACCTCGTAGATCCGCTTCTGTTTGATCGCGTCCCGGCGTTAAGCGTAGCTATTGTTGTTTCTCGGTAACCAAGCTTCAAACAAAAGAGAAACGGGTTAGTCCCATGTTCCGACCGCTGCTGAACGACAAAAAATAAACAAATAAATAAATGTGTCAGAATAATTCATTGGTACACATGGAGTTTTGTTCGATAGTCGAAATATTATTGGCACTTTCCGATTGAATAGACCACCACTCGCACACGTTCATTGACTGAGATGTTGAAACGTAAAGACGTACACAGTGGGAGGGGACAGAGAGAGAGAGAGTGTGAGAGAGAGAGAGAGAGAGAGAGAGAGAGAGAGAGAGAGAGAGAGAGAGAGCGACTAGAGGGAACAGACTCGAGACCGACAATGGGAGTTGTACAAAGAGTTTTCAAACTAAATCATTAAAAGCGGCTGGCGCAGGAGCGGAATAAGAAAACTTAATTGTACGTTTTTCAAAGCACTTCTCTCACACGTTTTCTTCTCTCTCACTCTCTCTCTCTCTCTCTCTCTCTCTCTCTCTCTCTCTCTCTCTCCTCTCTCTCTCTCTCTCTCTCTCTCTCTCTTACACAATCTTCCATTTATAACACAATAGTAATAATAATAATATGTATAATAATAATACATTTTTCTGAACAGTCATGGAAATGACGTTTACATGACGTTAACAACTAAAGGATTCTCCTCTATCGCACATACGCACACACTCGCACACAAAACATTTACATACTAACAATGGCGGTCCTTTCTTTTTCTAGTAAAAAATAAGAGTATTGTCAGTGTGTGCTGCACAGACATTCTCTCAACATAGATTAATTGTAATTTCCAAAGTGTGTGTGTGTGTGTGTGTGTGTGTGTGTGTGTGTGTGTGTGTATGTATATATATGAGAGAGAAATGGAATTCGCTGAGTAACGATTCCTTGTAGCTTCGGTTAATTAGATTGGCTTCGGCTGGGTTCGGTCTCTGATTGACGTCCCGGCCAATGCTCAGCGCTCTCTCTCTCTCTCTCTCTCTCTCTCTCTCTCTCTCTCTCTCACTCTTGGTTTTCTGTCGACTCACCATTCTCAACATTTATTAATGATCGTTTATCTCCACGTTATTAAGGAAATTGAAAAGAAACAACAAGAAAATGAGCATTGAATCTTTTTTACTATATAACCTTCTGTGTGTGTGTGTGTGTGTGTGTGTGTGTGTGTGTGTGTGTGTGTGTGTGTGTGTGTGTGTGTGTGTGTGTGTGTGTGTGTGTGTGTGTGTGTGTGTGTGTGTGTGTGTGTGTGTGTGTGTGTGTGTGTGTGTGTGTGTGTGTGTGTGTGTGTGTGTGTGTTATATCAAAATGACTTATGGTTTGGGCTTTTCGTTGTCGGCCGTGCTAAGTGGAAAGGGAGTTTTTAAGGGCGTGGAAAAACAAGATTGAACAAGATTCTTCTCAAAGTAAATTAATATTAAAACATAATGGACCGCTTAACCAGAAGGCAACTCTCCTCGACACAACACAAGACAAATAATTTTTACTAAATATACCTGCGTCTGGAAGACTTAATTTTTTAAAGATGCACACGCGCAGATAATGAAGAGAACGTGGGAGCCGAAACGCTGCGTAGTTAATTGTGGTCAAAACGATAGTCGACTGGAAAAAAACATACGAAACGATTCAGTACAAGTACAATAGAATACAAGATACAATAGAAGATACAAGTAGAATATGCGCGTGAGGTAGACAGAAGATGTATTATTAACATACATTCACGGTAGAATTTCTTAAATCAAAATCATTAGAATAGCTCTATTTTCTGTTTGTTAAATCAATTATAATCAGTCAGCGTCTATTTACTCTTTTTTTTTTAGTAATTTTTACTTTCATGTTCCGTAAGGAAATGGAAGTATGGTGATCGCGAAAAAAATCGTCTTCGAGATAGGAGCTGATTCTGATTGTACTACTCTCAAAACATGAAGAAAATTAATTTCCGAAAAGTGTCTATGTGTGTCTGTGTCTCTGTCTGTGTGTCTGTGTTCTGTGTGTGTATGTGTGTGTAGAATTTTTTTTATGGCGACCGATAACTGCCGCAAATTAAAAAAAAATAATTTTTTGCATTTGTTCCCGAGTTGTAGAGGACTCGAGGCCTATTGATTTTGGTGAAGATCGGTTAACGGGTAGGGGTAGTTTACCTGCAAGTTTTACGTTTTAGCAAGAGTAAAGTACTTAATTTTAATAAGTAAAGTATCCTGAAAAGAAGGTCATAATAATCCACTGTAGAAACCAAAATATCTATAAATGTAAAGCGTAGTTCAAAGAGGAGGGTTAATTTTCTATAAATGAAAATGATAGTTGAAGGGGGAGGAATTAATTTTTTTATTTATATGTGTACTACGTTATAGGCAACAAGGAAGTAGTTTCTATTGAAATATTTCATTCAATTTATCAAACATAAAACTCGATTTACAAGGTGGAGGATATTTTTTTTTAAAGTATCGAACCGCATTTAAGTAAATGATTTTAAATAAAAATCTTACAACATGGAAGTCATGTATGGTTCATGGTTCTCCATACCGACTTTTTTTGTAGTCGTTAACTTATAAATGAAAGGAAAGGATTGGCGAGTACTTGCAGTTACTGTTTTTTTTTTTTAACATCCTTTAGCCTTCATCAAACTTTAGGTATACAGCGAAAATATGCAAAGAGTAATAGACATGTATTAAGCTAACCTTTTATTCACGAATATTCAATGAACGTGAAGCCGATTGTTCTCAAGTTCCGATCGGACGCCTGACCGATATTGAGTTCAATAGGCTCTTGTCTAACATCTCTGGCCAGAAAACCATGTTAGGTTCAAGATAGGATTGAAATAATCACAGTTATTCATTTAATTACAGAATCAAAGAGTGGCCATTGAGACTTTATGAAATTCCAGAGAAACGCACTCTATCGTTTTGCCATGTCGAACGTAACTTTGCCCATCAGGGACACGGGAAGGTGGCCAATAACGAGCACGGGCGTGAGACATCAGTGTCCCCACAGCTCGTGATTCGCATCGCAGTCCCTGCAGGAACGGAAACCGGACTCAGACGACTCCCAGTAATATGATACCTTCTCTCTCTCTCTCTCTCTCTCTCTCTCTCTCTCTCTCTCTCTCTCTCTCTCTCTCTCTCTCTCTCTCTCTCTCTCACACACACACACACACACACACACACACACACACACACCTCTCTCTCTCTCTCTCTCTAATAAGGGGCGGTCGTTTGTGTCACGCTCGATCGATGTCTTAGCTCAACACAGCTCTAACACGGCCCAAGTGTGGTATTGATCCCCGAACGATCTAGGGGCAGTGTCAGCCGGGCTGAGTGATTGCGAGGAAAGAACTCGTAAGGCCAGTTACTCATAGGGAATCCACAGCCAAATTCACCGACAGATACTCTTTAAGACAGTTTAACTCAGGTGCAACGTAAACATGTAGCTGCTGATTGATTGATAACGGACGCAGAATGTTCCCAGCGAAACGTTTCAAAAATAATTACTATTTTCACCTTTGAAAACGTAGTTGCCAATTTCGAATTTGGTACACCTGATTAGTGCGTAAAATAAGGTACTGGTTTTTGATGAAATTAAGCGGAAACAGTATTTTCACAAAGAAGGCTAATCCTAGGTTTCTTAAAGATCTTAACATTTATTTTTAACAATTACGAGATATATAATATCTCGGTAAGTTACAATTAACCATTATTTCTCCACCTGCTCTTCCATCGCTATTCCCGTTGTTAAAGAGCAACCTTTAATGAGACATAAAACCATAGCTTCAGTGATGTTTTCCCTACTGTAACTGTTAAGTGGCACATTGATATTGGCACGTTGTAGAAACAGGAATATGCGCCGCTCACGTGAGGCTTTGGACGCGCTGTGTGAGTGGCATGCTTACTCAGTGCTCTCGCACATTCTTAACCATTCGGCACGCGCACTTCCGGGCTGGTGTCGATTATTCATTCTATCGGTATCCAGGTCTATCTTTTCATGAACTTAGCCGTACCGAATAAGTATAAAAGAGGACTTTCGGAAGGGGCCAGTCAGCTGAGTTGCAGCGTGAGTTCTGTGTTGCGAAGCGAAGCGGTAAGACGTGTCAGGTTGCAGTTGTTTCCGTGCGTGTGCTTTTCAGTGGTCCAATGTAAAGCGATAATTGTCAGTTACTATGTGCGGATTTCTGTAACTGGTGACTTATATTATTTTTGCGACAGTGTTAATCGGATGATATTTGTTGTTTTTGTATTGTTTAGCGTGTGTTGCACAAAACTATACTTGAAGATTTAAAGTTTTAAGTAACGATTTCTCTGGTAATCAAGAATAACGATCCATGCGGCCGTCGTAACTATATTGTTCTGGTGTCTCCGAGTAGGCTGTACAATACACAGTTTTAAACTGTATTGCCTATGGTGTCTATATACAATTTTAAAATTTGCTTGTGTTGTGGGGGGTTAATATTTCTCATTTTATTTTGCATCAGTTTAACTAATACTGTTATTTGTTAAATATTTTTATCTATCTCATTTGTTTACATTATTTGGTATTTAAACAAATAATTACTAATATGTTAATACATCTGTTTAAGAATCTGTACAAACTCATTTTTGTGGTCGCTAATGACCGTTGCTGTTGCAGCGACCTTACAAAAAAAAAGAAAATGTAATTTGTTTGTTTTACCTTTTGACCTTTTGCTTCTCAGTACTATAGTATACGTTAACCCATTTCCTTCACATGATTCTCTCTCTCTCTCTCTCTCTCTGTCTCTCTCTCTCTCGCTCTCTCTTTACACAGTCTCTATCCTTTCAATTCTTCTCTAACCGAAATCCTAAAATAGCCACGTATCCCTCTACACCGTCCTCTAATTTCCTCTGAGGTTTATCAGTGGCTTCACGTCCCCCACACCTCAAGGATACGTCCGGAACATGCTACTGCTTCGTCCTGACCTCATAAGTGCCCACCAAAATCTCGCCAGCTTTTCAATCGTTTCTTGACAAAATGTGACACTTATTTTTTTTTGTTTATTTCGTTATGTAATTTACACCAACACATTATTCACTTGTTTACTAACACATTAATTTTCCTTATCTCATATTCTACGTTATTGCTATAACGTTATTCCAGCTTTTAAACGAAATAGAAGTGTGCTTGATTAGCTGATTGGTAGATGATTGGGGTACGATCAAAACACACAACGTCTGTGAGAACTCTTAGATGATCAGGAACTAGTCGGTAAAAGCACTGATGTTTATTTGTCTGATGCTACAGAGAACTGATTAACTGATGTCAATTTAAAATAAAAACTTTAGTAACGTAGTGATTGCGGGCGTAGACAGATAGCGATTTTCGGGAGGGGTCAACCACCCGAAATTTCTGCACAGCTAAGAAACCGTAATATTAAATCTTTTTATTGTCCTTTTAAGGCACCTCTAAGCGTTTTAATATGCAATAACAATTAATTCTGTGTATCTGCAGAAATGTTAGCAGATGGTTGACCACAGTATTTATTCCCTTTCCGAAAACACAGTTCTGGCTACGCCACAGTGCAGATGCTGTGTACAAGATACAGTCTACATCGTGTTATTTACGAATCGTTTTAATTTTCTGCTCAATCATTAACTCACCGCTGTGCGCTCGTAATATTCAACTTTGTATGGGATAATATTGGGCCCTATTTTCCAAATGAAATTTAAACGAAGTCATAAACAGAAGCTGGAAGCAACATCGGCGTATAAATACAAGCGATTAACATAAACTGTTTTCAGGTGTAGGCTGTCAAATGTCTTTGCGCTCAGCGCTCGTCACCTGCCAATAGCACGGCTGCTTCACAGTCTGTACCCGGACGTGTGAATATGTTCTTCTTGAAAGAGTGTAATAGTCTTAATCGTGGCACATAATAAACAGACCCCACTCTGGGTTTAAATCAATGAGCCCCTATACGTTTAGCTAATTTAATTCTTTCCTGCTTAGAACTTCTTATTTAAATGTACGAGTAAGCGGGAACTTCTTAAACCAGCATTAAAGTATTAAAAACAGTACGTCGTTTCGATGGTTACTGACGAATAACAACACCCGCATCACATGTAAATGGTTCACTTATGTACTCCTTTAGCATCCCCGTTCCGTAAGCAGTGGAAGGATTGTAACATTGTCAAAGAAAGTAGGAACAGATTCGTAATTCACAGTCTTCAGAATGGTAAAATGTTAGAGAGAGAGAGAGAGAGAGAGAGAGAGAGAGAGAGAGAGAGAGAGAGAGAGAGAGAGAGAGAGAGAGAGAGAGAGTGTGTGTGTGTGTGTGTGTGTACGTATTGTTAAGACGGTCTCACTGATCGTCGTACGATACAGTGGAAACAGAATACAGACACCAATGAAATCACTAATTACCGGCTCTAATTAATCACAATTAATTATTTGTAAACAACTCATACAATAATTCAAGTTAAATTTGTCCACACGCAATAATAATGTCAAAGACACACTGAGTAAATCGCCCAATGTAAAACTACTTCTAAATGGCAGCTGCGGTTGTTTAAATAGGTAGCACAAGTGTTCCAGAATAATCCATAATATGTGTCAACAGGCACTCGAAAACTCTAGAGCGTTTTCAGTGCGGCCTTGAAGAAACACGCACCTACTGGGCTAGTCGAGAAGCGTACAGAACAACACTCTCTCCTTTTCGATAGTGTTCCGTAATCGCGTAACAGTATCTAGGTATGCCTGTTATTTGAAAAGTTAAAGATTTATCTTTATTACATTTGAAGGAATTACTGCATTTTTAATTCCCCTTTTTGCGTTTTAGTTTTTTGTGGAGAGCGTATCTGATTAATCGAGTTTTTGTCCAGCGATTACTTCAATACTATTCCGCTACGAACTCCCCAATATGGGCCAACAACGGAAACTTGCACAAAAATAACTCATTCAAAGCATTCACTTGTTTAAACCGATCAGTAGAGCAAACTTTTTTATACCTAATGCTTCTGATAATAACGTTAAAGTATTTTTCAAGACTTAGGTCTGTGAACATTTTTTTTTTTTAATTTCAATAAATCTGTTGTTAAAAAAAAATGTAATTCGACTTCTAAGCAGCCCAATCTAAGGTAATTATTTATTGTTCAGTTAGTAACCTATCACGTTAATATTTACGTTACCAAAAACTTACACTACGTTATGTAAATTTTAATCATAGTGAAAATGTAGGAAACTTTTTCTAACTGTAGACAATTTAAATACAATATTCATTATGCACCAAAAAGGAGGTAACCCAACATTTCAGGAACCATTCAATTTTTATCGTGTTCAGAAGTCACCTGTTTTTATATTCACTGAGTAACATCCAGATGGTAAAAAATTATATAGAAGTATTTTACTTCATCGAAAATAAAATGATAGTTTCACGGCAACTTAAGCGTAATATGAGAATCCGGTTACACAAATATTTAAATGAATATTTCTTTAAATTTATTTCACTTAACATATAAGAATCAGAAAAAATAAATCTGTTCCTTTAAATTTTTAACAACGCAGAAAGAATACACGGTTCCTTAACTAGGAAAATAGGCCTAATAATTTTTTATGAAATAATGTGGTAACTCAGTTCTTTTTTTGTTCGAATTACAACATAAACAATAGTTCGTCGGATTAAGAATAAAAAAGGGCAATTTCATATAATATCAAGTCTTTTGTTATGCGTACTGAGATTTGTAAAATTTAGAATTAAAATTTTTAATCGCCCTGCCATTTTGGAAAATTTTCAATTTTTTGGTTGTTTTATATGCCTATTTATAAGAAATAGTACACTTACTATGTATACCAAATTTGAACTCTAAACCTCTTGCCTTTCGACAGTATTTAATTAAAACAAAAACACATAGTTATAGTTATTAAAAGAAGCATTTTTCGACCTATGTTTATTGGACTTTTTTCCTCTAGTTTAATGGGTAGAACTTTGGCACCATCTTGTGGGAACATTCTGTATATGTAAATTTGTTTTATAGCAATTAAAAAAAATTGTTAAATGCTTATTTGTTTGTAACTGCGATTTAATGATTTTAATAACTTTACTGACTATCACTGCTTATAATGGTTTGTTGTTATTCCTGTAAACAATTTGTTGTGTTGATTTGTGTATGATTTGGATAGCAATGGCGTTTAATAAAATTGGGATTGTTTTACTGTCAGTGGTGTTAAAATGAGTTTGACCTCAACAGAGATATCTGCGTAACGATAGGGCTAAAATAACACTAATACACATTACCACTGATAGCAATACAACTGAAAGAACAGTATAGATCGTTCGTCGTCCAGGGGCCCATAAATGGCAGTATTCTTCCTAGTAATATCCCACTACTTAGCGGCTCGGAGATTATTAGGTCCTACCGAGCCTACTCTAAACGACAGCAGGACAAATTATGTGATAATGTCCACCTCTGAGGCCAGAAGAGCATCTCATGATTTGAAGATAAATGAGAGGAGCTTCAAAGGACTCACATGCTTCAAATGCTTCTGTACATTGTTGCCACGTAATGAAACCTTGGAACAATATACAGTATTATGGAGAGGATACAGCAAAAATATTCAGCAATTTTTTTTTTTAATTTCAGTAGTGCTATTAAACGTCAAATATCACACATGGATCAAAGACATGGAGGATGACAATGGACGATGAAAAGTGCCTAAGATTTTGTGTGTGAAAGACTATACGAATTATATATGGATCGGAGAAGGAAAGAGAGGGAACTGCAGATTACGAAACAATGAGATAAATAGAAAATATAGTGCAGAAAGAAAAGACATCATTGAATTTGACTAATCTCTCAAGAAACGGAAATAAAATTTGGAGTACATGGTTTTGAAAATGTGGACGAAATCCATAAACAGCGGGTACCTAAGAAGGCGATGAGAGAAAGATTGTATTAAATGGGACAGAGGTAACGGCCAAGGAAGAGAGCGTTACACGATATTTCGGAAGATCTGTTAAAAACGGGGGTTTGAAGACGTACATAAGGATAAGAGGGAGATAATTTTAAGGCCCATCAAAGGCTGTAAAACCATGTGTTCTCAGATCTAAACGTAAATGTTTAATTGCTTTCTTGTGTTTACTGCAGGAATGTTCTTGCTTCCAAAAACACGAAGCCTACATTATCAAGCCTTTTTACAACATTCTCGAAACAAGAGTGATACAAATGAAATATCTCAACAGAGGTGAAATTAAACATTCATGCATACAAATTTCTTTAATTTATTTTTTAAATTAATGTGAACGTTGTACCTACAGGTGTTTAGAGTAGGCCAACAATAATTTTAAACGTGAGTGATTTAAACTGAAAGGTTTTTACAAGTGTATTTATGAATTAAAACATGTGTTTCTCACTCTACAAAGCTTCACTGTGTAATTGTAGGGTTTTGACTAAAAATTTATTAATACTTTTCGTACACAGCTGTCTTTGCGCCGGCCTAATATCTTCGGGTCATAAACAACGCGAGCGCAATACGACGGCGACGCTCGCACCAGTTTCCACTGTAATAAATTGCGTTTTTAATCTCATTTAATCTCTCTCGTTGTACGCTTTCGTTTACATCACCGCTTACACGCTTCAGAAACAAAAATAAAGAAAACTGTTGCCCAGATGATTGGAAGTCGCGTAACCGTGAGAACTCAATGTATTAAAGCTTTCTTGTCTATGAAAATCGACCACCGCATTGCACTGCATTGTAGTAGTGGGGAGTTTTTGCACCCGTTGCTTGGTTGCACCATCTGGGTCGAGCCCGATGGCTGCCAGAAGACATCTGGGCTGGCTCTTCGACAGGTTCCTAAAACAGGAAAGGGAAATCGCCAACGATTTTTTGGTAGATGGCGGAGGAAGAATGCTTTATGTCATGGCACTGCGACTGTGTTGATCGAGGCGACTGGTTCACTAGTCTCGAACACGTCAGGCAGCGCCTTGAGGCGTAGGTTGCTCTCCGCAAGGAAGAGAGACCCCGTGCCGGTGGCGAAGGTAACAGCGGCAAACAGCGTGTTCAGCATGCTAGGAGGAGTCCCTGAGGAGAGTTAGGGGAACGGGGTGAAGGAAGGAAATCTGCTAAAGGTGTTATAGAAGTTAAGCCCGGGGATGTTTTATGGCGGGTCATCAAGAATCGCCCGAGAACGTTTGACCCGGATCGGGGGTGGTGGTTCTGAGGCGCTGATGGTTCTTAGGTAGGGGTCCAATTGGACCGAACACTTGGCCATTTCATAGCGGTCACTGCGTTTTGTTCCAGTGGGGCGGTGTCGGTGAACAAGGAACGCACATCAGCAAAGTCGTCGTTCATTACGAGATGACAGCATGTTACAATGCGCTAATCTACCGGTAAAGAAAGACCAGATGACGCAGTGGACAGCGCACTCACTTCAAAACGAGACATTGTGGATTGGAACTCACGAAACGAACTCAGGATTCATTTATTTTCAAAACGTCTGGCACATCCCTGGGCTCATCTGGTCCCGGCCTGACCCACGCCTTATCAGATGAGGAAAACTGAATGCTGCTCAGGCGTAGTACTAGCCACATTGTCCTGTTTGTGTACCATAGCTTGACGATCGTTGGGCTTTAACTCTGTCAAAAACAGTGGTGTATCTAGAATTTGGCCTGGGGGGCCAGGATTCGGTCGAGTCGGCTTGATACAAAAGAGAAACCAAGTTAAGACTAATCAGCATTACTATCTTTAAAGTGTGATAAACGTGTGATAACATCCTGAAATCAATCCCATTAAAGTAAACAGTGACAACACAATACAAATACGCGTTACTGAAACATTGTTTTACAAGATACTTATTGACCGAATTGATTTGCACATATTTCTTTTTTCAAACGATCTGCACTAACTCCATTGTACCGTTAGTAAGGTGTGAGGTTACCGTTTTGTGTCCACATTATAGCTGTGTTGCTTCAATTACTATTCATCGACCGCAGCTTATCACTGTCCTGTCCTGTCGTCGTTATTTTACTGTCGGTACAGCCGTTGTTTAATGATATGCAGAAAATATCAGCAACGTAACTACACTTATACGAGATAATAAAGTTAATTACTACGTACGCGTATACACATGTGCTTTGATGCTGACTGTTATTCTGTTGGCTGAGGGAGTATTACCCCTACCCAGTCACCTTAGAAACATTCACTAGTTTAGCGTGTTTTTAAACAGGTCTCGGCCAGTTGCGACGAAACAACGTTTTTACCTGTTCTTACACGGTCAATTGTGCCCCCCCCCCACTTTCACTTACTGACCGAATCTGTCATTATAAACGTTCCTATTCTGAACTTGATGAGATTTCAATTCTGCACCTTTCATTTGTACGAGTACTCTTCCAATATTTTTGTTACGTTAGATTAGGTTAGGTTAGGTCAAATTAGGTTAGGTTAGGTCAGGTTGGGTCAGGTTAAGTTAGATTAGGCTAGAAATGAATAGAATTACAATGGTAATTTCTGTGTTATTATAATAACATGACTTTTCATTTGTGCGAGTAACTTCTTCCAATATTTTTGTTACGTTAGGTTAGGTCAGGTCGGGTCAGGTTAGGTTAGATTAGGCTAGAAATGAATAGAATTATAATGGTAATTTCTGTGTTATTATAATAACATGAAAATGCAATTGATCGCAACTGACTGGGTTCAAATTTCCACCTCGGTCGCAACTGACCGAGTTTTATACGATTGGGTCGCAACGGTCCGTTTGCGCAAAAGACTTTATTTTACTGTACTCTTCTTTAAATACAGACCGTCAATAGATTTACACGGATCTGCACTTAAAGAAGAGTACAGTAAGAAGTCTTTTGCGCAAACCAGCCTTACATTTCATTTCAAACTTTAGACCTGGTAAACGTATGTCCTTTACCAAATAAAATTAGTTCTTAATGTAATTATCATTATGTTAATGACAACGAAATGGTGTTAATGGTGACAGTGGTAGTGGTGGTGGTGGACTATGATATCAACTATAAAGACGATGACGATGGCATCAGTAACTCATATGGTAGCGATGATTGCACCATCGTCAGTTCAAAAACCCTGGATACGAAGTTTTTTTAGCTTTATGTAAATCGTGAAACTAAAAGACATTGATGGTAATACCAAAGACAGAAATATCTTATTACGTATTTGCTCAGAAGACTGCTACTTCACTAGCCAGACAATTCATTTTCAATGTTTAACAAAAGCAGAGTATTACTGTGTCGCTGGAAGGAGAAGAAAACCTACTACAAAATGGTTTCGCTCTTTACGAGGAAAATGTACAAGCAGTCGTAGGAGCAATGTTTGCAGGCAGGAGAAATACGGTGAAATTTGTATAATTCCGTAATAATGTATAACAACAGTTGGAAATGCGTTGAATTATTCATTTGTGGCAAAGATTGTAATTTAAATAAATATATAGAATATGTAGGAAATTCTCTAATTCATAATGATATGATAATGTAGCGAGCGGCAACGGCAGGCGGACCCCGCTGTGATATCTGCTCAAAGCCATAAACGTAATTCATGGCTGCGTCAACTGGCGCAGTACAACAACGACGCCGACGACGACGACGACGACGACGACCCAATAAAGCTCACCTGGGCCAAACCGGTGTCCTAAAATCGGTGGGTTTCTTTTAAATTCGCTCTGAGACACGATAATTATTGGCGAAATTCGTTCTCGTTACAATGTTTCGTTATACGATGTTGTATTAAGACTTATTTTCGTACAAAATTTATAGTAATCGCTTTTAGTTCTTCAGTAGAACACGTTCATGTCTGTGGCCCGCTAACATTTGCCAGTATTACGGCAAATTTTAATGAATATCTAAGTACGTGAGTTGCTACGAATAACTGTAATCTTTTTTTTAAATAATTTTATAACTCACTTATTTCTTGTTCTCTGTTAGAGTTATAACCCTTGATGTGTTTAGGTCCTCTTGACCATTTTCTACAATGCATCCATTCAGATACTTTTCTTCGCCATTCTCTTACTTATATAGCTTCCATGTCGCTATTTACGTCATCCGTCCATCCCATCCTAGTACTTCCTCTCTTTCTCCTTTACTCTCTGTACTATCAACTATCTACGATTCATGCTTCGTACTTGTCCACCGTGTCCCGTTTTATTCCTGTACGGACCGTGTAGTCTTCGCAATGTCGGAAGTGTAACACTGATTTATAAAACAAACAAAAACGGACTCAATGAGAGTACGAACAATTCACATTCTATACATTTCACAAGCAAAACGTTAGTCGGCCTAAATAAGCTGAATCTCAGTCAACAATTCTGAGAAAAACTTTGCCTCAGCGAAAATTTAATTGTTTCATTAACACTGCTGCCGTTGAGAAATATGTTCGGTTTAGTATCATTTCAGAGGCACATGTATGCTTGCAGTCAGTTTTGTTTTTACTTCATTTTTACATCTATAAGCTTCCTGAACTTCAGAACTCGCTCACTACTGTTAACGAAATACATTTATCATTTGATAAATTCAAATTAATACATACATTTTATTTTTCAAAACTGTCAGTAAAGTTCCTTCGTGTGTGTGATTCTTAACGTTAGCCGAGAAACACGTTGAGGAAATGACCACGAGTCGTTATCACTGTTAATGGAAGTTTTGCTGTAGGCCTACATTAAAAAATAAAAATCATTGAATTTTGGCTAAAATTTCCTTTAGTGTTATATCCGACATTGACTTTTATAACTTTTTTAAAATTATGATATCTCTTTTGGGCTTGGATTTCATAAAATTTTGTAATTTACAAAACTGAAAATTATTTTCCAAATTTGGTTAAAATTCTCTTTAACTAGATAAGCAGAATGGGTTTTTTCGTTTTTAAAAAATGTTGAGTCCTAACGTTTTGTCTTGGACAGCAAAAATACAGGCCTCGGAAATGGCGTTCTTAAGAGGAGTTAAAAGGTGTTATAAACTTGACCGTATAAAGAATGAGGCCATAAGAGAAGTGCTACAAGTTTTTACCTTGAATGAAAAATTAAAGGATTACAAACAACGGTATAAAGAACACTTAGAAAGAATGTCAGATTCCAGACTGGTCAAACATGTCTGGAAATACAAACCTATAAGGCACAGGTGTGAGGGTAGATCCAGGAAGAGGTGGCTGGATCTTTGAAGGCGGGAAAGGCAGCAACTTGTGTTGTGAAGATGATAATGATGATGACGTTTTGCTTCCTGCCCCCGTGTTGTTGGGTGGATTAATCTGAAGAAGAATAGAGGAGTTTGGGGTAAAGGTACGGACAAGCATGCCAAGTTTCATGAAAATCAGTTGATGCTTTCAAACGTTGTCGTGAGCCATAAATAGACAAAAGGCTCGACATAGAATTGTGAAGTCGCTTCGTTTGTCCAAACATCAGAGAAATGTATTTTTGCTTTGCTTTAGCTTTTGTATTTTGACCTTCTGCTTGTTCCTCTCTAGTTACACACCCATAATACCTTGGTTCTTGGTATTTATGGTACACCTATAATACGTTTAATTTTTTCTTCAGTGCTAACCTGTGACACTCTCTTCAAATATCTAATTCCATCCATACTGAATATTTTCGTCCTCTCCTCCCCCCCCGTGGACGGTTCCACAGCCCGAAACCGGGCCTGGGCTCCTCTATCCCCCACCTCACTGTACTGGTAGCGAAGGACTCCCATCCTCGCCCTCCTAGCATCCATCTCGCATATGCGACAACAACAGCCTCCCAACTTTTCCTTGAGGGCCGTTTTGGTCTTTTGCCCTGCATGATCCACATGAGGGCTCTGCCATTATCGACTCTCACAGTATGACTAGTGGCCCACTTCAGGGAGGGGACAAACGGAACCGGACTCCCCTCCCAGAGAGTAGAAAAAGTTGACGAATTTTGCTAATCTCTTAATTTTTTAGACTCTTTTATTATTTTTCAGCTGTGTACATTAATATAGTAGTAACTCTTTTTTAAATATACAAACAGGTTTATTACACAGCATTAGGATATACTTTTCAAATATGGAATACAGGTAAATCAATTCAGTCAATAAGTATCTTGTAAATAATGTTTCAGAAACGCGTATTTTTATTGTGTTATTACCGTTTACTTTAATGGGACTGATTTCAGCAACTTTAAAGATAGCAATGCTGATTAGTTTTAAATTGTTTTTTATTTTGTATAAAGCCGACCCGACCCCGGACCCCCCCCCCCCCCCCAAGGCCATATCCTAGGTACGCTACTGGCCCACTTCAATCTCCTCACTTTCACGTGAATTTCTATTTTTGTTAATTGAAATGGGAATAAAGTGTTGATTATGCCAAATGTTTTCTTGTAGTAAAAACTGTAGTCACCAACAAGAAATGTCTGTTTTTAATTTGTTTACATTCTTGTACAATAGAAAAATACCCAAGAATTGAGACGAATTGTAACGGGACTAAAGACCCATCAAGGCGTGTAGAGCTGGATAATAATTAAGAAAAAATCAAGATACTTTAAATAGAAGCAAATATGACTTAATACATACGTATATATATATATATATATAAATCAAGATAGCGATAGCCCACATCACAAAGTCCCGGACAAGGCCTGATATTGATTTCCTCGATTGCTATCGTTTTTCCACAAGCTCACGACTTCTGATATAGGCTACGTTACTGAAATTTCTGTTCATGTTCTGACTTCCACATCTTATTATCCTCTGATGACCAAAACATCGTATTCGCCTTTATTACTAAACTTCAAAACGATGTGGTTATAAAAAAAAAAAAAATTTACCAAAATAATAATTTTTACAATAAATACGTTTGCCAATTTTCGTTTTTTCTCACTTTGAGTGTGGTGCGCATCCTTATTTGCAATAATTTTCGCGTTAAAAGTACACTCTTTCCGTAGTACCAGGCATCGTGTTGTTTAATGTATCATTGTTTTTTAACTTTAAAAAACAGAATGGTCTGTTCGTCCTTGATTCAGGTCAATGGTACAGGTAACTATGTTCGGTATAATCCATCCTCTAACACACGTACACACACACACACACACACACACACACACACACACACACACACACACACACACACAAACACGTATGCGTGCATTCTTTAGGTCATTATTCATTTCTCATTTTTGAAAACATACATTATAAAGAACTTAGTTAACTCCTCCCTTTTAATTATTTATTGATGCGATTTACATTTAGAAACTGGATTTTGTATTGGTTTAGTTTGTGTTTTAGATTGGACGAGCCAAGCGAGAAACCGAGTAGGCGGGAGACGTTCTCTTTATCATAAAGTATTTTATTGAATTTTACCATTGGAATAGTTTTAAAATGTGTGTGTGTTTATATATATATATATATATATATACACGAAGTAGAAGAAAAACACGACAAATCTAAAATATTGCCGCGTTCCCATGTAATTATTGGGCGAGACTTTTTTTGCTGTTAATATAAAATGTAGCCTTTGTGTTTAATAAAGCTGCGAAGCATCTCGCTCGGATTCGCACAAGGGCGTCTGGTTGTACGAGCGAGCGCGGAATCACAAATTTTGCGAAATTCACAAGAACTTTATACGCAGATTATTTTCACTACGAGCAACATCAATCGCGTGTTAATGTTTTCGAGAAAAGCGCGAGACGTGTTTTTTTTTCTGTCTCATTCAGCGGTTAACTACATCACTGTATCGTTTGCCGTATTCGCGTAAGTTACAAAGCAAAAAATATTATTACAATTAATAAATGTAATAAAATCCGATTAATGTCTGTGGAAAAAACACAGACGCAATAAGGAGACATCGTTATTTCCTCGAAAACATTAACACGATTAATGTTCCTTGTAAGTAAAAAATATTGTGGATGATGATTCAAAGTTTTTGTTGTACGATCCGTTTAAAAACTACGATTTAAAAATAGTTAATCAGTTAATTTAGAGAACGGTGAGTTACGTCATGGGCAAAAAGAAGAACAGGCTTGCTGTATACAATGATATGATGTTGATGACGATGTTGTGTGTGTTTGTGATCTTGTCAATGATTTGGTAGTAATCATGAAATAAACAGTAGGTTTCGAAAACTGATGATTTTCTTTCGTAACCACAATAGAGTGTTATTCACCACAATAGGTTATTAATTTGAAATTAAATCAAAATATAACATGTTCGCTATTTTATTACACTATGCTTATAGGCCTCAGACGCAACGTTGCCACGTTTGATATTCCGGCCTTCTACTAGAGCCGGCCATGGCTATGCGGATTGGTGCGTTTGAGCTCTGAGTATCGAGCTTCCTTCACTAGCTCCTGCTTCGACGCCCTGTTCAAGACGGAGTTTTACTCTTTAACGCGCCAATGCCTGATGGTACCAACCCACATTACTATCTGTTGGATGTGAACGGTATCTGAGAAAGCCGGTTATGAGAGAGCTGTCTTGCGCCTTGACGCTCGTACGTAAAATTTACGTGCATAAGTCGCAGTGTGTTCTTTGAAAGTTGTGAGTAAATTAAACTGATTCACCATTATAGGAAACCAACCTATAGATTGGTTTTCTGTAAACAACACAATATGAAAATCTCCACTATAAAAACTAAAGTAATGGGATTTTGAGGCAAGGAGCCATTAAGAACAAAAATAATGATTAGTGATCGAATCGTAGAACAGGTTAGACATTAATTATTTAGGAAATGATATTTGCGATGATAGGAATTATGATATTGCTGTTAAGTTAGGTAAGTTCCAGACGATCTGTGGGACAATCAACAAAGTATGTTTCTTTTTTAGAAACAAAGTATGTCGAGATAAAAATTAAAATTCTACAAAGTTATGGCAATCCCTGTATTGTCCTATGGGTGTGAATTGTGCACAACGACCAAGAAACAAGACAGTAAAATGTAGGCCTCGGAAATGGTGTTCTCGAGAGGAGTTAAAAGGTGTTAAAAACATGAGAAAAAAGAATGAGGCCATAAGGGAAGAGTTACAAGTTTTTAACTTGAATGAAAAAATAAAAGATTACAAACAACGGTTGAAAAAACAAATGTCAGATTCAAGACTGTCCAAACAAGTCTGGAAATACAAACTTATAGGACACAGGTTTGTGGGTTGACCCAGGATCTTTGAAGGCGGAACAGGCAGCACCTGTGTTGTGAAGGTGATGATGATGAAGTCGTAATGTCGGACACAGAGGCAGACTTTGACCGGAAGCTGAAGCTCCCTGTTTAGAGTGCTTTATATCTCAGTTATATAAGTTTCATAGTGGCTAGTATCACCACTTCGGGGTAGTGTAGATGACGTCCAGGCACAGATATCTTACCCAGGTTTTAAGTCATATCCGGGCTGTCAAGTGTAGAAAACAGTTGGATCACACGAGTCGACGCTTGCTTGGTAATAGGCTGGGTGTGGGTCCATTGAACAAGATAGTCACCGTGGTACTTGAGCTCCCGAGACCAGAGCAAGTAGATACTTCATCGTTTTTCCTATTTTATGGATTGCGGGTATAGCTGGGTGAACTTCTTTTCCCTTCTTCGTTATTCGTCAAGCCTTCTTTCCCGGCTTTTGTAGTTTAAGGATTCTGTCATTGCAGAATTTAGTCAATCTATCCTCATCTCGTGTTCTTCTCTAACAATTTTTCGGTAAACTCCCTCAGCCGGTCATCAGTAAATCTTTTATCTTTGTATAAGCTCTCTATCCATTTCCCTGTTAGCACGCAACCTCGCGGTTCCTTGCGGCCGGCAAAGAGCAGCAACACGGAGTTCTTAGTTACGTTAACGGCAACTTTCTAGTTGTCGGTCCAGTCGAACACGCATGTATTTATATAGCTCCGTAGTCGAATGATTGCCCTGTCGGGTCTACGGCTTCGAGATTAGTGGTGTAGGCGTGATAGGGACGGCAAGGCTTTGCTGCTATATTCGTCCGATAGTCGGTGCTAGTTTCTTGTTGGACGTGGCTCAGACTAGTAATACAACCTTGCTCAGACCTCCGTATCGACGCGGCCATTCGATTATGCCGTAGCACCGGGAACCAAACCCTTGTTACGAGTAGGCTCTCGTCCTTCCTGTTAAAGCTGTTGTGGCCTTGCGGATTTTAATTAACTCTTAATAGGCCTTACTTTCTGCGCATCGATGAGGACAAACTTGCGTTATAAAGGATAGCCGGGAATAAATGTGTATTTAGAGAAAAGACGAAAATAATAAGATTAAATATATCAAGCTTCATATATTTTCCTCGTTTATGAATTGCGCGTGTAGCTAGACGGATTCCTTTTCCTTCGATTAAGGTTTCTTAGTGCAAAATTTTAGATATGATATAGCTCTTGATTCAATCATTTATTATCAAAGGATATGTTATAATATTTTCGTTAGTTTATTTGTTGTTCTAAAAGTAGTGTACGATTTACCAATTCAGGTGTTTAGCTGTAAGGGATATTTAGGACAAGCTGTGTTTGTTCTTACTTATGTAACGCTTTATATAACTATTCATGAAAATATTTTTGTTTACTCTAGAAAGACCAAAGACTTAAAGAGTATGATTTTGAAATTATACACAGACCAGGGAAGTGCAATCAAAACGTGGACGCACTTAATTGAGTAACTATAGCGAAAGTAGATATAACGCCAGCAGACATATTGCCAATCAGAAAAAGGAAGAAGATCTGAAAGAGATCGACAAGATTTTAAAACAATATGAGGAGGACAATCAGGGGTACCTGTACTACATAGACGATAAGGAGCGAAGGAGGCTTATAGTTCCTAGAGATAACCAAATAAAAATAATGGAGGCTTACCGTGATACACCTTTTGGAGGTCATCAATGAGTTGACAGAACTACCGACATTATTAAGGAAAGATATTACTGGAAAAACATGGATAAGGACATCGCAGATTACGTACTAACCTGTAAAAAGTGCAACGAAAGGAAAACTTCCAACCATGATAGAGCTCCAGTACCCATGAAAATATCTACACCTTTGAAAAGACAGTTCCAAAAAGTTCCCTTGGATATAGTAGGTCCGTTACCAAAAACCTACATGGGAAACCACTGCATCCTTACCTTCCAAGTTCGCTTCTCTAAATATCCTGAAGCCTTTCCTTTACCAGACCAAAAAGCAACTACGATAGCAAAGGTATTTGTAGAAGAAATTATATGTAGACATGGCACTCCTGAGACATTGCTTACGGACCAAGGATCGAATTTTACTAGCAAACTATTTCAGGAGATATGCAAATTATTAGACATCAGTAAAATCCAAACTACCGCCTATCACCCAGAGTCAAACGGAATTTTAGAAAGAAGCCACCAGACGATAATGGGGGATTAAGTCAGTTTATTGAAGAAGATCAAAGAAACTGGGACGTGAGGTTACCTTATGTAATGATGGTTTACAGATCGACGCCCCATAGTACAACAAAGTACTCTCCGTATTATTTGTTACACGGACGGGAAATGCGTTTACCGACAGACTGGATACGAGAAGAAATACAACAAGATTTAAGCGAAGATGGTCTAATACAAGAAATTAAACGAAGAATACAGCTAGCAAATCAGAAGGTGATAGATAATATACAACGGAAAAAGGAAAACAGTAAAATACAGTACGATTTGAAAGCAAGAGAAAAAAAGGTTTAACGTTGGCGATAAGATATTATTACACCAGCCGCTAGTTAGACGAGGTAGACGTAAGAAGCTAGTTAAACCTTGGGTAGGACCCTATACTGTAGTAGAATAAATAGTGATGTTAATATAACTATAAAAAGGGGAAAACATCTACAAAAGGTTCATTTAAACAGGGTAAAACCTTTTAGAGAAAGAAATTAACGAAAGAAAATTATTTTCCAGAGAATGAAGACACTATGCGTTACCCTGCTACTGTGGTGCACACTACAACGGGTATGCAGCAGGCGATACAACATCCAATTTCTAGACAACAAACCAGGGTTATTTTTTTCTAAGAGATTTCAGTTTCTTCTGACTTCAAAGCACTGGACCATTGCAATAGATACGGATCTAAAAGATGTCGAAACCAAGCTGGACCAAATAAACACGATATGGAAAGAAGCAACATCTGTACGTAAATCCAATAACATAACGATTGGAGCAGGATTATACACACAATCATGGAATGCGATCGAACGTACCACCCACAAGGTCAGACAACTCTACGCAATTGTAGGAGCGGAAGTAGTACCAGCAAGGACGAGAAGAGGAAATTTTTAACTCCATCGGTTTTGGACTAAAAACGTTGTTCAGAACAATGGTTAGCGATGACGCCGAGTACTACAACGAAAAAATAAATAAGTACCATTGACAGTAACCAACACCGTATTTATCAATTGAGAGTCAATTGACAGTTGTAAAACACACGCTGACAGCTGTAAATCATACCATGCGAGACTTTAAAAAGAACCAAGACGTGATACTACAGACAGAAGAGTACTTAAGGAAGTTACAGGAGATTAATCGTGCGCATATTGAGAGTTTAGAAGACGTGATTACAAAGCGTAGTACAGTTTTAGATGCGTTGAAGCTAATTGAAACAGCTTGTAATGATACAGAGAGAGAAGTGAACAAGTTCCATTTAGGCATTGACGCCATGCGTCAAGGTAAACTTAGTACGATGTTAATACCACCAGAAAAACTCAGTACGTATCTAAATTAATTAAATCAACAATAAGGACAGGTTCCACACTGCCGCTTGTTATCACTCAACAAACAATATATATGTACTATGACTTTATAGAATCCGTGGCGTTACTAGTTAATGGCCACATTATCCGCATTTTCCTAAAAATCCCACTGAAATATGTTGACCGTACATTTACCATATACAAAGCACTACCTATTCCAACTCCCACTCCTAAGCCTAAAGAAAATTCGCTGTATACTTTTATCAATCCTGGAATGGAGTTTCTAGCCATCTCCATAAACGAACAACACTTCATCCCGATGACGCAGAGACAAGTAGACGAGTGCAGAGGAGGAAGTACCAAGATCTGCAACGGCCCGAACGTTGTTAATCATCTGAACTCTGGACTGGAAACCTGCAAGATAGACTTCTTCAAGGGAATAACACCTCCGCTGAACAGATGCGACACAAAAGTGACTTACATTGGAACGTCTATGTGGGGAGAGATTCCGAAGACAACAGGTTGGTTGTTCGTCATCCCAAAAGAAGAGAGCCTCACCATTACCTGCATAGGCCGCGATGGACATCCAGAACATGATGGGACTGAATGGGTTCACGGAACAGGAATACTAGAATTACCAACGAAATGCCAGATGACGGGATCATCCTTCACGATTGACAGTAGATTAGCATATAGATCTTTAGAAAAAGAAAATATCAGTAATATAATTACCATACCAAATGTAAATTTTAATAGTTATTTCAATCTTAGCGATAAAATGTATGATATAATCTCTAAGAAATTGGCTGAATCTAGTAATCATTTCAAATATGTGACTAGTAGATTTCAAGATTTACAACCAGCTAGTATTAAACTAAATATGTTAGATGATATTATGCGTCAGTATGAACCAAATAATTTTGTTCCAGAACCTAGGCATTATATTTAAGCCACAGTTTTAGTGATCCTCATTGTATTAGCTTGGTATTTTAGAATAGATAAACTATGCAGAAACAAGAAACATGTAAAAATTCTCCCGATTACTTTTACAAGAAATAGAAAAAACAAAGAAGACGAATTAACAGTTGATGAACTTGAGAATATTCCGTTAGAAGAGAGGATAAAAATGAATAGGATGAAATAACTTTGTATTTAGGAGCAATGCGTGAGGCAAGACGCATCGTCCTAAATAAGGGGGAAAGTGTTATAATATTATCGTTAGTTTATTTGTTGTTCTAAAAGTAACTGTACGATTTCCTAATTGAGGTGTTTAGTTGTAAGGGTGATTTAGGATAAGCTGTGTTTGTTCTTACTTATGTAACTCTTTATATAACTATTCATGAAAATATTTTTGTTTGCTCTAGAAAGACCTAAGACTTGCCAAAGGATACTTTCTCATTTATTCTAGTAATCAGAATAGTAAACAAGTACACTATAAAAACTGACAGGATACAATGTAAAAGCATCAGTTCCAGCGAACTGCTTGGCTTCGCTTGGCTCGACCTTGTGACTTGTGCCGTATTGCAGTATTGCACGTGTTAATTGTTTGTTAGATTTGAGTTGACTTGAAATTATAATAATTGTTTTAACTTAGCAAATTCTTGAAGTATTAAATTTGTTCAAACTATAAACTGATATTAATTTACAAAAGTAATGTTATATTCAATAAACCAATAATTCAGAGTATCTTGAATTTCTAAATTCTTTATTTAGGCAAACGTACCTCTAACGATTACTTCACTTAGCCACTCGAGTGAGTGATCGCGGTGTTTTACATTCAGGTAGAACAGATACTTATTGAGTTTCATATGAAGTTGAACGAAAAATGGAACAAATGTGATGGAATCGGGGATAACACAGGGGAAAGTGGATGATAACACAGTGTTCATCAGGAAAGTCTGAAGTTGAGGTAGGCGAAGGCTTTGGCAGAGTCTTTGTGGGTAGAGGTGAAAACGTGGTTAATAGAGTCTCACCGGATGGCTAGTTCATCGAAGACATTAAAGAAACGGTAAAACTACCACCGCAAAGACAAAAATTGTTTTTATGAACAGAAGCGGTTACAGTTGCCTGTCAGAAGCGGTTACAGTTGCCTGTCAGATCTTAAAAAGTCAGTGAACTTGGTACGTACCGCGACTTTGTTTTCACGTTTTTGCAGGTCTGGCGGGTTTCTTGCAGCTCTGGCATTCCGTAGATCCACTTGGGTTTAACAATTATTGTCTTGTATATTAGCGGCTTATTTTTTATTCCTAGTGTGTAACTACCTGCCAATTATCCACTACAATGTCTCAGATATAATAAAAGGAATTGTGAAGACTTGCAACGTAATAAATTAAATCCAATGACACTTGCTAATTAATTTTCATCCTTATAAATGTCAGTTTGTGCAGACTCGGGCGTGGAAGTGTGAGTCTACGTGTGTATGTGTTTCATTGCATTGTTGAAGCGTAGTATGCGTGAAATTAATACATTTTACTTGCAAGTTAGGATTATTAAATTTTCATTATTATTAATGTTTTATCATCGTGTGCTGTAGGAAACAAAAGACAAATAACCACGCGCACACACGACTGATATAAATGTACGCATACTAATAAAAGGGATTGCAAAGTTTGTTATTTTTTGTTGGAAAACGTAAAGAGTTTGTAGAAAAATTTCTTGCATCACCTGTCCCTTTCTGTATTACAAGCTTTATCACGTAAATTCGATCAGGGTGCTCAAATCGTCCCTCAGATTCGATTTAGTAGTGTATTCGAATAGTCTTCAGTACATAACCTTTATTAAACGCTTACGTAATTGGCCGCTCGTTAGATATAACATCTCGCTGAAAATCCGGAAGCCCACTTACGGACGATTAAACTGTAGCGTTAACGGAAGAGACAATCTACCACGCAGATCTTGATGCTCGTGACGATGCGAACATTTTTCTAGCCACGCGAATAGACCTCAGTTCCCTTTGCTCGCTTAGAGTGCACCCCTTTTGTAATTAGTCACCTCCCCCTTCTTTTCACGTTCGTCTTCATCCTTCCGAACACGCTAACTTCACCATAGGCCTAATACACACCAGCTTATTATTTATTTCTTCGTTAATATCCAGTATAACCTCTTTTAGATATTATTTGTCCGTAAATAGAGGATACACGTAACGATAGTATAGACCAGACGATAGGCCTTCATGATGTGTGTTGAAGACGTCATAAATGACTGAATATGGACGTGTTTTAGTGTTCGTGCACGATTTTTATCATAGTAGAGAGAAAGTCAGGAGAATCCACAGACTGTCCACAGATTCTCCACTCTCTCCCAACCCAACCTTCCTAAAAGATTTTGAGCAAGAGTTGTCTACTACCTATGTAGAGATAGTTTACTTTGACAGGGTAAATATCCCTTCTCCAGGGGTGTATTTGGGGGGACGAACGGTCGAAACTTGTCGAAATTTTGTTAATCTCTTAATTTTTAAGCTGTTTTATCAATTTCCCAGCTGTGTACGGTATTAAAGTAGTAAGACTTTATTAAATATACGTCTACAAACAAGTTTATTACACAGCATTTGCGTTAGTCTTAACTTGTTTTATCTTTTGTATGAAGCCGATTCGACCGGATCCCCCACCCCAAGCCCAAATTCTAGATATACTACTGCCCTTCTCAGTACAACCGTCAGCGACTTCAAGCGGGAAATAATACGCCTTCTAAAATTTTATGGAACAACGCACATGGCCGTCCGTGAAGGGGCACAGACATTGTCCAGTCAGTGGAGTCTTCGAAGTGGTATTTTTCCCAATTCAAAAAACTCAAACCCAACGAAATGTACCTGGTCTCGCGGTTTGTCACCCCCAAATCAGCTGAGTAGGCGATAGCATTACAACGACGCGATGAGAGAAACAGTGCAAATCGGTGTTCGGGAAAGCAAGGAAACGGACTTTGAGGTATTTGCATATACCTTTCCGATGATAGATTGAAGTAAGATGTACACGGTCTTGCTCCTTGAAGTAAGTATCTGGCTAGACTAAGTACTTTTTGTTTTCCTTTTTTGTCTCAGAATAAGAGAAAGATTTTGTAATACGGTAGCACCGCCAACGCTTTGACAATACTAAAAGCCACAGTAAAGCCAACGCTTTACTAAAAGTACTAAAAGCCGACGCTTTGACAAATTTGGTTACAGTAATAGCTGTGATCTGTGCAGAATTTCGTTTGAATTTGTGAAGATGAAGATGTGACAAATTGTTTTCGAAAAACGGAAATAGTATATGCGGATGTCCACACTCTAAATACGAGTATGTATATTCGAAAGAAAAATATTAAAGAGATTATCAGTGATGGAGAAACTTTGAGTATAAGATTCAGGAACAAAATGAAACATTTTCTTTGAAAAATCCAAGTATTGTACAATTTATGACATCTACGAGCATTCGTTGGTTGGGGGACGTGAAAAGAATGTCAGGACGTAGACTACGAGGACAAAGCGATCTCTGGTCCAAGAAGGACCGTCCAAAGATAGCATGATCCGTCGTGAACTAAGACACACTTGCTCACTGTTAATGGGGTCAAGACTTTAGAATTATTGGAACAGACTGGAGGGTATTGGCGAGGAAAGGGAAGACTGGAGGCAAATTTTGGGGAAGCCAATGTCTACACAGAATAAATGAATTAGACTAAGTAAGTAAGTGCAGAATAATAATACAAAATAAGATCATAGCTGCCCTACGCCTCCCAGTTTTTCAAGTATTTCAACGTGTGTAAATTCTTATTACAAAGATTACAAGAATAATGAAAGCTTTCTTGTATCGTATTTAACAGCTGTAAAACGTTACTCTTGTAACTTATACCATACATACATAGATACATCCTTGGCTCTCTAGCCCAGATCGAGCCTTGCCCTCCAAAAGAAATTGCCTCCTCGTATTCCTGTCCTCATCCGCCACAAATTCACTGCGCCCAGCTTCCTCGGATCATTGCCGACCTGGTCCAACCATCTGTTCTTTGGTCTTCCAATCTTCCTTTTTCCTATTGGCTTGTGTTTCATAATTCTTTTTGCCGTACGTTCGTCATCCGTTATCTGAATATGTCCTGTCCATCTTAGTCTATTAATTTTGCCAAATCGAACAACTGTAATGTCAAGGATACACCAGCCACATGTGCATTATGCGATGGTCCTCATACAGCTAATTATAAAGGCTGTGAAGTTTATCAAAATCTGCAGGCAAGAAAAAGCCCCGTACCTAACACCACACCTAGGAGAACCCCTTCAATTTTTAGGACTATGAGCACGGAACAGAACATGAATACCCGTAACGTCTCTTTTCCTACTTATGCTCAAATTGCAGGACTACAGCGACACTCAGAATCCTCGCCCCCTGATGACAGCAATCCCAAACAGACAGCAAATGAGGACATCATCACACTTTCACACTTCCTGACAAAATTTGAGACTATGTTCAGTCAACTCATGCAGCAAAACAGCGTCATGCTTAATCTTCTTACAACACTTGTCAATAAACTTTCTAATTAATAATGAATAACAATTACAGGATTGGATTATGGAACGCCAATGGACTCTCTCAACTCAGCCTAGAACTCAAAGCTTTTCTTATTGACAACAGGTTAGACGTAATGCTTATATCTGAGACACATTTCACACACAGAAGCCACATTAGGATTCCAGGACTTTACGATACCCAACATCCTTACGGTACAGCTCGTGGCGGAACCGCTCTGTTAATCCGAAACAATATAAAACATTATCTCTTCTCTAAAGTCAAAACTGCTCACCTACAGGCGACAAAAGTGTTAATTGAAGATCAAAGAGGCCCTCTAATTGTTTCTGCAGTCTACTGTCCCCCAAAACACAGAATCAATGAAACTGACTTCAGCTCCTTCCTTAGAACTCTTGGTGCACGTTTTATGGTGGGAGGTGACTTCAATGCAAAACACCCGCAATGGGGTTGGAGATTAGCTAATCCAAGAGGTAGAATTTTATATAATGTCATTAGACAAGAATCCCTGTCCTTTCTGTCTACTGGTCAACCAACCTATTGGCCTTCTGATACAAATAAAATACCTGACCTCATTGATTCCTTTTTAATACGAGGCTTGTCTCATAAATACTACAAAGTTGAATCTTGCCTTGATTTGTCCTCTGACCACACTCCAATTATTGCTACTATTAGCAATACTACGTATAATTGAGTCTGAAAGTCTACCAACACTCACAAATCGTAACACTGACTGGGACTACTTTAGAGAGCTTATAAATGATAATATCTCGCTAGAACTTCCACTTCACACGCCTGCTGAATTGGATGCGGCTGTAAATTATCTCACCCGTGCTTTTCAAAAATCAGCCTGGGAAGCTACACCTTGCAATACAGCGAAGAGTAAGCACTTAAAACCTTCCTCTGGTTGCCATAAAACAACAAAGGACTATATTATTAAAAACAAATTCAAAGACTGATTTATTATTTTACTTATACTACGATCTAACAAAAATAGCCTATGTCTTGAAAGTTTTTAACTTATGTTTTTTTTTAACATTGAAATTTTATATAACAATGTTCACATTGTTAGCCGATCTATTGTAGTATACACAGATTCATCTGGCAGTCATTGGGCACGTCCCGGAAACTGCAATCAAACCACTGTGGGTGCAAAGACGCCCCACTAATTGAAGTAACGCAAAGTACACACAAACTTTCTTCCGGTTATTTTTATTCCGCTGAACGTGTTAAGTGTCATTACAGATTCCATACGTAAGTTATTGTCAATCAGAGAAAATGTTCATTGGCAGGAAGTAAAGTGTTGATGTGAGGTAAGAGATAACACAGCAAGAAGACAAAGACGTACAACATTATCTACGAATACTGACTACTCGCACTTTTGTGCTTATTGTCTGACCAGTTTATTTGGACATTTAATTATTCCAAATATGAATCACTATGTTCCATATGGAACACGTAAGCAATGAATTACAGCTGCTAAACATTTACAGTGATGTTTTCCATTTCATTTTAGTTCGCGGGACAAAAGTCAGTGAAAGCAAAAGATAATATAGCAGACTGCAGGGGCGTATTTACGGGGGGGGGGACGAACAAGACCGGACCCTCCCTATAGGGTCGAAAGTTGATAAGGGAATTTTGTTAATCTCTTAATTTTTAAGCTGTTTTATTAATTTATCAGCTGTGTACGCTAATACAGTATTAACCCATTTTTATTAAATATTACTTCCATGTTCCTTAAGGAAATGGAAGTATGGTGATGGCAAAAAAAATCGTGTTCGAGATTCTGTTTGCACTACCCTCAAAACATGAAAAAAAGTCATTTTTCGAAAAGTGTCTGTGTGTGTGTCTGTGTCTATAGATTTTTTTTTATGGCAAACAATAACAGCCGCAAATTCAAACAGAATCAAATAATTTTGAGCATACAGCCCTGATTTGTAGAGTACTCAAGACCTGTTATTTTTGGTGAAGATCGGTTAAGGGAAAGGGGTAGTTTACCTGCAACGTTTCTTTTTTAATCAAGGGTAATTTTTTTCTATGGCAAACGATAACAGCCGCACATTCAAACAGAATCAAATAATGTTTTGCATGCAGCCCTACATTGTAGAGTTCTCAAGACCTATTGTTTTTGGTGAAGATCGGTTAAGGGAAAGGGGTAGTTTACCTGCAACGTTTTATGTTTTAACATGGGTATTTTTTTCTATGACGAATGATAACTGCCGTAAATTCAATCAGAATCAAATAATGTTTTGTATACCTTCCTGAGCTATAGGGAACTCAATGTCTGTTGATTTTAGTAAAGATCGGTTAAGGGAAAGGGGTAGTTTACCTGCAACATTTTATGTTTTAACAAGGGTAATTTTTTCAATGACGAACGATAACTGCCGTAATTTCAAACAGAATCAAATACTTTTTTGCAAACCTTTCTGAATTATAGAGCACACAAGGTCTGTTGATTGTGGTGAAGATCGGTTAAGATAAAAGGGTAGTTTACGTGCAACGTTTTATGTTTTAAAAGGGTAATTCTATTTTTATGACGAATGATAACTGCCGCATATTCAAAGAGAATCAAATACTTTTTTTCATACATTCATGAATTTTTAGTACTCAAGGTCTGTTGATTGTGGTGAAGATCGGTTAAGGGAAAGGGGTAGTTTACCTGCAGCATTTTATGTTGTAACAAGAGAAATGTTTTCATGAAGAACGATAACTGCCGTAAATTCAAACAGAATCAAATAATTTTTTACATATGTGCCTGAGTTGTAGAAGACTGAAGGCCTATTGATTTTGGTGAAATCGGTTACGGGGAAAGGGCAGTTTACCTGAAACACTTTTTGTTGTAACAAGAGTAAAGTACTTAATTTTGATAAATAAAGTATCCTGATAAGAAGATCTTAATAATCCACTGTAGAAACGTAGATGAAATATCTATAAATGAAGAGGCTAGTTGAACGGGGTGGGGATAATTTTCTATAAATGAAAATTATAGTTGAAGGGGGAGGGGATAATTTTACTTTTTATATGTGTATTACGTTAACGGCAACAAAGTAGTAGTTTGTTGTTAAAATTCCTTCCCGGGCTGTTTGGCCGTAGTCCAATGTTTTCTGCAAAACCAGACGTTTCGGCAGTGCCGTCGACTGCCATTATCAGTGAAAATCGAGTGCGATAACGTGTGGTGATATACGTTAGTGAACACAGTACTGTGGTTAAGGCTGAACCAATAAGTGGAAAGAAGTAGTTTCTATGGAAACATTTCATTTCGTAAATGATTTTAAATATAAATCTTAGAACATGGAAGTCATGTATGGTTCTCCATAGGCCTACCGATATTTGGTCTTCAAACAAGTTTATTACACAGCATTACCACGTACGTTAGAAATATGAAATATAGGAAGATCAATTAAGTCAATAAGTATCTTATGTTCAATAGCACTTAATTTTTATCGTATTATTACTTTAATGGGATTGATTTCAGTAAGTTATAACACGTTTATCAGTTACTGTAAAGACTGTAATATTAATTTGTCTTAACATTTTTTTTTGTATGACGCTGCTGGTAGACTGAACTCTAAAAATCGCACTGCTCGAACTAACTTTGAAATATTAAGACAACTTTGTTTATCATTCAGTTACTAAGCATTGCTCAAGGATTAAACCACCATTTTCTCTTCCTGTCTGATGACTTTACATCTTATTCATAAGTATGTTTCTATTTCCTTCGTCCTGTACGATCTTTTCAATTGTGCCATAATTTCATTGTTTGACTATTCAAGTTACACACGTTTGTTCTCGTCTGATATCTTAATTTATTTCTGTCACTAACCAGGGTGCCCTTCCGATGAATTTAAGAAACTTGTTTAATCCCTAGCCTTGTGTGGCTACCATACGTCATCTTCTGTTGATATTCAATTTGCGCCTCCAAAATATTATCGCATTTCTTATAAATCTAAAAAATTATCGTTACTCACGTTTGACGACTTTCATTTGTATGGTCGCCGCATAAATAATTTTATTTAACGAACTCATTAACCGATTCCGTCGTCTACAACTAATGATTTTTTGCAGATATTTGAAAATTATATTTATAATTTATTTTGTAGTCTAAATTATTGTGCCTGTTCTTTTTCGTTCGTTTATAATTACACGGATCGTATAGAAAAATCGTCTAGTTTTGTTAGCCAAAATATAGGTTACAACTGAATCTCTTTCAATGACCATAATTTGTTTAAGCTTTTACGGCCGGCTTCAACATTGTTGAAATTATTATTATCAGCCGGGCCGGCTGTTAGGCCGTGGTCCACTTAAACGTTTCGGCCCCACCATCGGACCGTCTAGCCGTGTCTAGATTGGCACGGTGTCCTCCAGTCCACCTGAGAGATGAGGTAGAGGCTGTGTGTTTTGACTGAGAAGGCCCGCTTTTATAAACTTTTGTACCAGCACGTGGATCACGGCCTAGCAGCCTGGCTGGTAATAATAATTTCAACCATAAATTTTGTTCTTATTCTTCTTCACTACATGGCTTGGACTATAGCCCGTTCCGACTTCACAGAGTCTCTGACCATTTTTTCCTGGGTCTTCCACGATCTCTCTTCCCCGCTGGCCTATATGCAAACGCTTGTTTAGGAATACGCGTGTCTACCATGTGTTCGTATTAATAAAATTAACAAAATAAAATTAATAAATTTTGTTAATACTGTAATTATAAACTAAACATGCCGTTACAGACGGAGTCTGCGCCCACAGTTACTTACGTATAAAGTACTGCGTTCTGGGATTGCCATGTGACTTACCGAGTGTCTGTAATGAAAGCAAAAGTGTTATTGGCTTAAGGCTAGCGGGGTCAGTGCTTTGCATGTCGTACACTGTCTGAAGAAGAAGAAGAAGAAAACGAAGGGTGGAAGAGGGGGAGAATAATAAGCATACGAGACGGAGGTAAGAGACTATCCCTATGTACGCGTATGTAATTATTAATATAGATGCAAAATCATCTCCCACTGGGCATATAAAGGTAAACAACGAGCGCACACAACCGAGTTTCCATTTATTTTTGTTCCCGCCTACTTTGGATCAGTATATTGCTTTTCTGACGCAGAGAAGTAAACACGAATTATAAGGCGAAATGTTCTGTGTGTGTGCGTATAAATTGTACGTATGTGCGCAACGAGAGATAAACAGACGGAGATAGATAGAACGAAAGAGTAAGAACGACAAAATATTAAAAATTATTCAAAAAATAACGTGAAAAAGAATTATCTTCTTTTGACCCTCTTATTCCAGTTTGAAAACCGATAATTAGAGTCGAACGCGCTGGAACGATATATTGCTGGACTTTTTTTAATAATAATAATGCATTCTGTAGGAATCCATAAATATCGAACGCGAGCGAGTCTCTCGTATTCTCTCGTCTCACTCCCATTTATCGCCTGATCTCTCTCTCTCTCTCTCTCTCTCTCTCTCTCTCTCTCTTTCTCTCTCTCTCTCATTCATTAACTACTTTGTTTGTCTATGCATCGGTTTAACATGTATACCGACCGTTTGGTCGTGTTTCGACTTTATGTACATATTTCTTTTCTCACTTGTCTTCGTTTTCACCTCGTCTGTCCGTATATACACTTACTTTCTCTCTCTCTCTCTCTCTCTCTCTCTCTCTCTCCGCTCTCTTCTTCTTCTTTTCGAAATATTGATTTTCTATATTAAAAATTAACAAGATTCTCTCGGAATCACGCCACACGCGAGCGCGCTCGTATGCACGAAATAATTGCTTTTTTGAAAATATCCAATTTACATTTATGGAGGCAGATATTTTAGTGTCATGACTTGTAATTTTGTATAGCCATAGAATAAATAATTAATTCAATAAAATTAATCTCATGTTTCATGAACGTGAGGACAGACTATCGTTTTGATCCTTAGTGAAGAAATTACTGTATTACTTATAAAACAAATTAGTATGTTGATTTTAGTCTGCTATCACGTACGTTATCTTAGTTACGTATGCATGATTGATTCTTCAAACTGCGATAACGTTATTTGGTGTTGCCTAGTCGCAGTCTGGGATAAATAAATGCAAGTCGTAAAAACAGAATCGACTCCTTTACGCTTCTTGCTTTGTTGTTCTAATTCTTTACAATCAATTAGCAATGATCCTCATTACATTATCTATCAACATATTACTACGTCTTGCTCTTTTCTCTTGTCTCTTTTACGGGTTTGGTCATAATTCTTTCATATTATGAATCTCTTAAGGCGACCTAACCATTATATTTTGTAGTCTTTAAGTTCCCTACTACATATGTGTTTTGCAATTCTATAAACTGTATTGTAAACTTTCTGATGTTATATATGTGTGTGTGTGCGCCTTACAACGTATATCAGTCCTCTCTTTATTTACAGCAAGAGGGAACAGCACTTTGTAAGTATATGTTGTACAAAATATGCCCTCGTATGCGAGCGACACGGTTGAAAATTTTTCATATACCGGTAGTTGTGGCGGCTCTAACAACTTACCTTACTATATTTTATTCCTCAGCTTCCAGGAGTAAATAGCAGGCAAGCTCTAGAATTAACACATATAATCTGCAGTTTATATAAATCTTTCGGAACCCCGAGACCAGTCGTAAGCGTACCCTATTAATTGACACAACAGAAAAAACGTGCCTAAGTAAAATTATTTGCCGGGCTGTTGGGTCGTGGTCCTCTTCTTGTAGAGACAAACGTTTCGACTGCACCTTCGGCGGTCATCTTCAGTGATCTTCTGTTAAGTCCGACGGCTCTATAAGTGAGGCAGTTTGGAGTCGCGTCGTCATTTAGTCGCCATAGGAGCAGAACAGAAGACCACTGAAGACGACTGCAGCAGCTGCAGTCGAAACGTTTGTCTCTATAAGAAGAGGATCACGGCCCAACAGCCTGGCAAAATAATTTTACTGAAGACCACTCCGGGCGTGAAAGCTTTAGTGTTATGACGAAACGTATCTTAGTTCACTCCGAAACTCTATAAAAGCGAGTAAAACTTCTTACTCCAACAAGGAGAGCAATTCTAATAGAAAAAAATGAATTTTACTATGAGAAGAAGAGGAAGACAAGACGAGTAAGAAGACGCTGAAGAAGAAGAAATTATTAAAACATAATTGATTAAAGTAACGGTAATCGATAAATAATTATAAAATATCGATCTGGAGATACGGTTATTGTTGCACGGTAGCAAGTACAGAAGATGTCGGTGTACTATAAAAGTGTATATACGGGGAAGGGCACTAGAAAATTGCTGCCAATGTCTATTACATGACTATCTTACGGAATATGTTATTAAATTGTCCGATACCAACAAGTCGTAATCTATTTCAATCGTGATACCCGTCTGCTGCTCACTACTAAGTTAGTTAAGTTCTAAAGGAATTCCTCAGTTCGTCGCAACAACACCTTCCAGCAGACGCGTTTTGTTTGCACCGTAGTTATCAATTTGTCGTTACACTTTACGTTCATTATGTTTTCATTCTGCTTATTTTCTTTATTCTGTGTTAGAACAGTGCAGTATATGACATGCTCGTACTTTTCCTCCTTTCTTATAAGTTCCTCCTACTTCTTTTCTTTTTCTTCTTCCATAGTAAGGGATAGATCAGAAATAGATTTCAGCCATATGAAGAGTTTTCACCCGGTAGCGACCTTGTCACTGGCAACGGTTCCTAGGTCACGTCTATAATTATATATAATATTGTGATAATATTCAATATAGTTTCTTCTGCAAGTAGTGTATTGAGTTTTTGTTGTTTCACTGAAAATATCAGCATCATCAGAGGTTTGTAAGTAAATTAATAACAAATGAAATAATTCTATGTTAATACAGAAACTAACGAATAATCGAATTTGTTTCGATTATAATGTGAAATAAATGATAAACGATTTAAGTCAGAAACTAACAAAATTGTTAATTATCTATTAAAATTCGATTATTCGTTAGTTTCTATATTAACATGGAATTATTTCATTTGTTATTGATTTACTTACAAACCTCTGATGATGCTGATATTTTTCAGTGAAACGTGCGTCAGGTGTTGAAATAACAATAACGCGATACACTATTTGCAGGAGAAGCTATATTGAATGTTATCACAATATTATATAATTGCTGCAAGAAACTTTGAGTTACGTATATAGAATATGATGAATTATATATAATAATATACAAACTAGTAGTTTGCTGCCTGAGCTGCAACACTCGCTCACTAATTTGGAACGAAGTACATTTATTATTAGATACATTTTCGTATTAGATAATTTCTCAGTTATCGGAAAATAAAAAATTACAAACGTCCAATATACACTAATAATTTTAGTTTAGTGAAGTAACAATTGTAGTGCACACAATCATATAATAAACGCAAAAAAATTACAAACGTCCAAAAATTTTAGTTTAGTGAAGTAACAATTGTAGTGCACACAATCATATAATAAACGTAAAAAAATTACAAATGTTCAATAATTTTAGTTTAGTGAAGTAACAATTGTAGTGCACACAATCATATAATAAACGCAAAAATTCCAAACATTCGGCTTTGTATTACAATTTCGTTTAGTCTGACACCCCACTGTATTTTAAGAATTTTGTCTTTGATACCTTTTACGAGCACATTTTAAATTTCTAAAACCATACATTATAATAAGAACTTTTTGGGCCCTGGAGTTCAATAATATTTAAATTTTTAAAAGTGAACACTAAATTCAGATTGTGGTTAAAATTCCCTTTAATTTGTTATCCACAATGCACTTCAGCGATTTCTTCACAATTTTGACCCACTCATATTTTACACCCTTCCCCTATTTTTTGTAGAGGATAAATTGTTTGTGGGGAAAACAATTGGATTCTGTATGGTAAAAGCGTAGACACCCATGTGTATCGATTTGCTTATGCAATTGAAATTGCTAATGCACTCGAAAGGAAGTTATCGTGACACATAACCCAAACAGACAGAGACAGAAAGACAGACAGACAAACGCCGAAGGTCGAATTAAAAACTAAGAACTCGTCCAGTACAAGAATATATAAAATCTATATTTGATAAATAATAAGGAAAATATTGTAACAGCTATACCACGTACCCTACGTTAGGCAAGTTAGGTAACATTCATAGTCATCATGCACAGTCTGTTAGAACTTTGTGCAAACAATCTATTAAAAGACTGTATTTATACAAAAATTCAACTGTCGTTGCTAGGAAAGGTATATTAAGATAAATATTTTTCAAATGCTTCAAACATTTTCAAATATGCCTCCAACTGAACGTATGCGTTGTGCAGTTGGAGTTTGTCAGCGTTCACTTTCTCTTCTGTGATTCTGATAATCAGTCAGCGATTTTCATGCACACTTTAACAAACGTTTACAATGTTTTCATCACGTCTGCTCGTATGTAATTAAAGTACAAGTAAAATACATTTGAAGTCACTTAATTAAAGGAAGTGTTAATTAACATGGTTTCACACAGTTTATCTGATAATAATAAGTGTGAATGTATCGATGTCTTTAATCGTAATCTAGGTTACGTGATCGGCTTACGAACGAGGATACGATTTGTACTTAACAAAAAGTCTTAAAGATACGTGATTACAAAGACTGTGTAATAAATCTAGGTAACAGATCCAAACTCTCGACTTGTTTTCGAAGTCAGTGTTCGATTACTTCGTGCTCAACCTAATCATATCGATTGTTTCAGTAAGAGAACTGAGTACTCCCAATAAAAGAAGAAAACACACGAGAATGTTACACATGATAGATATACATAATGACAGTTCACACTATTACACATAATTTTCTTGTAGATAAACATAAACAGTTACGTTTAATACTGATGTGTACTAATACAGAGTGAATACACAAAAAGATTACTATGCGTGGGTACGTTACGTGGTGCTCGGAAAGCGTTGGTCATTGCGTCCAAATTCTTCAGTCACACATTTCCTCTTAAGTTCGCGTCTCACACTAACAGCTGGACTTTGTCCGTACAAATCGTCAAGGTCACACGGCTTAACTATGTAGGAAACTTAAATCTAGTATGAACGTCTTTGTGTATCGTATATCTGAAGTGATACAATATGACGTACAGGAACGTTGAAATTCGTTAAAGTAATCGTTTTGTGGTATAGACCTGACGATAGAAATTAAACACTGGCTTCGAGATGCGCAGTGGACAAACTACTTGTTGCGAGTCTAACAATATTTTCATTTATTTCGCACATGCGCACAACAATCTTGTACAGTGTTTCATAGTGTGAACATCTACAAGGCTGGCGAGAACAATGGAAAAACATGTGTGTGACAGAGAGAGAGAGAGAGAGAGAGAGAGAGAGAGAGAGAGAGAGAGAGAGAGAGAGAGAGAGAGAGAGAGAGGAGAGAGACAGACAGACAGACAGACAGACAGACAGAGACAGACAGACAGACAGACAGAGACAGAGACAGAGACAGAGACAGAGACAGACAGATTGAGAGGCTGAAAGAGGGTCAGTATGGAAGTGAGACACTTCCCTCATTCCTCTAAAGAAAATTTAGCTATATTTTTAAGTGGGGGTCGCTCGGTCGGCGCAACTCACCGGCCAAAAAAGGCTGTCACGTGTCTATACAATTGTTGCAAAAAGTTTGCAGACATGTATATTATGAATAATGTCAATTATAATAAAAATTACACTGCAAAGTAAGAAAAGAAATAGGGCGAGAATAATACGGGAAGCTCGGCGACGAATTTTTCGAGATGAAAAGTCTCCTGAAAACGGAAAGTACGTGAAAAACTCCTCAACATTCGTATCACGCGCGATATAGTCCGTAAATAACTTATATCCATCCATACATGTTCGAGTGCTTGTACAGCAACTGCTGTCTCTCGCATCGTGCACGCCAGTAGTTTCTGTTTTTTCAGTCACCTCGTTGCAAACATCTGTTCTCCATCTCATCGTATGTCTCCACCTATCACGACCTTCTGGGTCTACCCCGTTTCCGTCGCCTAGTAGTAATTTTTGGACCAACGGTCATCAGGTATCCTTTCCACGTGGCCATAACATACGAGGCGCTTCGTGTTTATGGCGTCTAAACTTGTTCTTCAAAAATAATTTGCCTCCCGATACCTTCATTTTTAACGCACTGAAGCCTGAGGACCCCACATGACCTTTTCTAGAAGACCATTTTCACTGCCTGCACCCTTCGGGAATTTCTTTGATCCATCTGACAAGTTTCAGAGCCATAGATCTAGATATCCTATACTATACTTTCCAGGATAACAGATCGCAAGATTTGTATACTTTTTCGGGGTTTCGGACACAGACAGAAGTTACGAGAGGCGTTTTGCACCCTGCGTTATTCATGTTGTCCTGACTGATGAAGGACAGTTCCAACAGTTCAGCGCGCGAATTGTTCGGCAGAAGGAGTTAGGTGAGCCCGTTCCCCTATGCACAATGTAGCGTGTAGGAGAGGTGTTTGTGAATTGTTCCAACCTGACTCCACGCAGAAAGCGTGGCTTCGTTGCTCCCTTGAGGATTCACCCGCAGGAGCGTAGAGGCATGCTGATGTTGATGTGAAGGCGTCGGCCGGATCGTTGAACTGCCACGGCCAAGTGGATGGTTCTCGCAATTAGGCACTTGCATTAGGCACCTCGCGGTTTCTCGTGCCTGGGATGACACAGCAACTGATGTGGCAGAGTAGATGCAATCTGTTTAATTTTGAATTTTGTGTTTTGAGTGTTAGGTACACCGACTGAGGTACTTACCCGCAGGAGCTTAGAACAATACTGACGTGGGCGGTAGCTGCGACGGCCGTGAGCCGTCGGCCGGACTTTACGTAGCCTAGCATGTAGTGGATCCCAATGCTACCACAGTCCGATCATCCGAAAACAGAACCGTATAAGGGGGAAGTCGTCATTTAGGTAGATTCCCATTTCCATCTCTCTAAAGCTGCTTTATTATAAATTTTCAATAAAGTAGGTGCTTTGGAACAGCTTTGTTTTAAAATTTTGTCTTTAATAAAAATTATTGGGAAGTTGCCTTATACATAATTGTAATATAAATATAAATTACTTAGACAATTTCTTTTGCCTAATTATAACTTCGTTAAGGTAACTGTCCCTTCATCTGCACCTCAAGCAGTAGCTTACAGGCAGTTCCGTGTTCGGTCCTGCCAATTTCTTCTGACCCTATCTACGTTATTTTCTCTCTCGAGTCTACAGTTTTTATTACTCACTTTATTAGACTGTCTTCCCTCATTCTTTCGATACGCTGTTTCCATTTCTATGAGCTCTTTCGAATCGTATCGTTCATTCTCCACTTCCTCAACTCGGCATATTTTCGTTACTAATTACTCCTCAGCTGCCTGTTGTTTCCGCTGAACACACTTTCCACAACGCCCAATTGTCGCTGCCATCTGTTAGCCATTAATTTGTAATATTTCAATTTTGTATCTCTTATTCTGTTGCGTAACAAATGTGTCACACATCGGTTGATATCGAGTTGCATTCTCCAACTCATAACTAACTTCACACACTACGAAAATAAAACGTGACACCATTCTACTCGTTGTCCACGTACAAATTACCTATGAACGTCCTGCCCGCTTTCCTTTAAAAGCCATTGCCTTTGTTTTCTGTCAACGTAACTGTTCTGCCTCTCAGTAGCCTACTTTGACACGTCCCTAGTTAGTTTGCTTTTGTAAACTTTAAGCGCTGACCTGTTCTTCGCCCACAAACGTCTCAGCTATCACACACACTGAAGAAGGACATCCGCAAACGCATGGGAAACATTCGTCTGAAGAATAAACAACAGAAGACCAAAAACAAGGATTAACTCTGTTCTTGAAATACACAGCGTTTCAGTTGCACGTTTTACAGGCTTATCGTTATACGTAGTCATCACCGATTCAAAAATCTTCACGTATTGAAGCGCCTTATTCGGAAGAAAATCTTTTCATCGTAGTCTTCTCCAGATTTAGTCAAGCAAACCAAATAATACGGAGCAACTCAATTACGGACCTTCTCTATCATATTAACTTCAGCGTGACCTATCGACTAGGAAGGTGTTTCTTTTTTTGCCGTCTCCAGAGCAAAATTTGGGACCTCAGAATAATGATTAAATGATATAATTACATGATAATCAGTTGGTTAAATGATCGGGAATACCACCAGATATACCTCTTGACGGAAATGGCAGCGTCAGAATAATGCGAATAAGTTCGAAATTCATTTCTTGAAGAAAAGAAACCAACGAAAAACGCTTAAATACGCTGTACGGGAAGAGGAATAGGCTGTGACGCTGACATTTCGGTCAAGAGGAGTCGTTGGTTCTCTTTAGGTATTTCTTGTTTTCTGATTTGAATGTAAATCCATTGGGATGGAACAGGTGATTAGCATACGCCCTGACTGAAGACAAAAAAAGAAAGAAAAAAGAAGAAGAGTAAGAAGAAGAAGATGGAGAAGAAAAAGAAAACGGATATAATGTGATAGTCAAGTGGTGGCAATTTTTTTTTCGTCTTCACAGCAAAATATTGGGACTTCAGAATAAGAATCCAGTTGACTAAATGATCGACACGCGTTGGACTGAGATTTATAATCTGAATTCGGCATGACGCTGACATTTCGGTGAAGTAGAATTGCTGGTGCTCTTTCGGAATTCCTTGTACGCTGATCTGAAGTAAATTCATTAGGACCGGAACAGGCGATTAGCACACGCCCTGACTGAAGAAGAAGAAAAAGAAAGAAAAGAAGAAGGAGACGGATATATTGTGATAGTCAAGTGGCGTTCCATAGCTTAGTTTATTGGTTATTAGTTAAAAAGTAAATTCTTTTTCAGAATTTGTACGATTAGGATTTGTGCTATATGATTTTTCAAAAAATGAATATGAAAGTACTGATACTATTAGCAGATGTTATCGTGCGTACCGTGAACCCTAAGTAAAGAATTTATATCTACTACATTGAATGCTAAACCTGTGACACGGTTGTATTATGTCAATATCTCATATTTAACTCTTCTACAAACTACTGTGCAATATTGTAGAAAGGAAAGGTTGAACAGTTTATTCTCGTATCTTTGCACCTTTCTTCTATGAAATTCGACTACTAGTGACCAATATAATTGAAATTTATACAACGCTGCTTCTGACAGAATACATTAATGGGCCCATATCGATATAGACAGCCGGAATTTGTAAGGAATGGACGAGAATTACTTCACAGAAGTGAACAAAACCATCGTAGAACAGGCACATTGTTGGGAAGCGTGTCAGTTTAGCGTTTGTTTACAAAACGTATCGGATTACAGACGTAGATAGGGCCGTGTCAACAGTGTGGGTGGTTGGACACAGTAGTGGCAGCACTGGAATGTCTACCTGACACCAGACGGCTTTTGTCCTTAGTTCCGCCGTATCATTACCTTGTAATTAGGGGTCTGCGCGTCAACAAAACTTGAAGAAGGCGATCATTTTTACGAAAGCAAGCCTTTTGTCTTATTTCGGTGTAATCAGACGAACGCGCGCGCACACACGGGCGGGCACACACAAGTTTGTGTTATTTTTCAATGTTTTTGTTCCCATTGTATTATATCCAGAGATCTTGAAATGATAGCCATTTACTCTCTGAGACTGTTTCAGAAATCTAAAGAGAGTCTCGGGGCGTGGCCCCAGCCGTCACGTATTCCCCACAAGATCTGCCGTTCTTTCTTGCTCTCTCTTTCTCACTCTCTCTCTCTCACTCTCGGAGAATATTTTTCCAAACAAAATTGTTTTGTCTATTATTATTATTTACGTTTTTTGTTGTTATTTATCGTTACGTTACTACATGCTCTCCCTAAAACAATAAATAATAAAACTGGGAGGTGAGTTTTTTTCCTTTGTTTCACTGAAATTATGAGAAAAAACACACACTTTACTTCAACCACGACAAATTGCTTTTTCTTTTTCTTCCTCTTCTTCTTCTCGGTCTTGTTCTTCTCTCTTTTTGTTGAAACATTAAAATGATTAAAGAATGCGAGTGAAGCCTGCTCAGTCAGTCTTTCCAATATTATTTTCAACGGTCTTCGTCTTTTTCTCGCGACTTGTTTTATTATTAGTTTCTTTTCGCCGTATCAGGAATGCGTACATTAAAGGCTCGGCGTGTAATAATATGGTTTTATTGCAAGCGTCTTGTGACACAACCGTTAAATTTGCGTGAATCCGAGAGATGCAGACAGACGGAGTGCAAGAAAGAGAGAATAACTGCAATGGGTCGGTCTCGATTTCGATCACGTTTGCCTTTCGTACTGAATACTAAACAGCACGATAACCGAAGTCTGTCTAGTTTCAAAATAATTGTTGCAAAACGTTGGTCCGTGAACAAACCTATTTTATCGTGAATAATCTTATCGATTTAGTTTAAATCATGGGTGCGTTTCGTTTTTTAAAATCCGTTATGGTGTAAATAACTTCATGAAATATCTGAAGTTTAGTTATCGATTGTGGTTGTTACTGACTGAAAAAAGTATGACGACCCTTCGATTTTTTATTTGAAATAGTATTGAGGAAGTGTACCAAAACCGACGATAAGGCTTTTAGACTGACATACGTATGTTTCTTAATTGTTTAGAGCTGCATTGTCGCAGAAACGACTGAAATTCTGACTATTACCATCATTGTATATAAACAATAGTATTCGTATTTCCTGCCATATAGTTGATGCAGTGTTGTTTATTTAATTTCAGAAAATTTAAAACTTCAGACAGTTTTCAAATAGTGCTTTGTTATTTTTACTGAATCGGTGAGTAATTTTTCTCGTTTCATGAACTTATTCTAAGTAGGCTAATGTAAGGATTCCAAATACATATTTATTTTATTTTTATCTTGACTGGTGTTTCTTCGGGATTTTTAATTGTCACACGTGTTTCGGGATTTGTCAAACCGACATACCATGAATTTGTGGTTCCCAAAGCCGAGATATTTGAAAACTGTTAGTATACGTTTAATGTCCAAATAATCCCAGACTAACACTTCAATTAGAATTGTTCTGTATTACGTGTCTGCTCATAAATGTGTTAAATGCTAATATGGCTTTGGCTACAAAAGATTGCTACGGTTTGCGAGTCTAAAGTGAATAGACCTAGCCTAGATGTAAGAATGTAAAAAACAGGAAGCTTGACTTTTAAAACAACAAAAACAATGTTTTTGGAAATGCTAAGAAACGATCGAAGCCATGGGCAATGCTCAAACAAAATATCTACTGCCCCTAATGTAACAGATGCCAAATGATTTGACACTCGTTATGAAGACCATAATCGGAAGCCTGGGGCTCAATGTGCTTGGTGCAATCGTTGGGCCAGCTAAGTATGTGCAGTTTGTGTGCATTTGTCATATCGATAGGCGTCAACATATTTTTTGCTAACATGATTTAAAAAAATTTTTAATTATCAGATTATATTTAAACCAAAATTTATTATAAGCTCGGTAAATAAAACTAGTAAAAATCTTGATGTTAATTTGGAGTTTTGCTTTACCTTTAATGTTTTAAATCAAGATGTCGGTTGTGGAACCCGTTTTTCAGATTCAACAGTTTCGTTCATTTTTACAAAAATTTCACTTCTTAATGTCTAAGGCTCTAATGAATTTTTTTAATTTTAGATAGTTACTAGACATGACATTTAACACAAATTCAAATAAAAACAATTTTGTATTTCTACTGTACTATTTAGAAATAATCCATAAATAAAACAGTATGTCGGTTTTGGCGCGCTTCCTCTACTGACTTTTGACTTGAAAAGTAGGCAATACGTCAATTTTGCACCCTTAACCTGCTGTATTAGGGCAGTGCAACAAAATTAGGTTCTACTGCAAAGGCAATAAAACCTGTGCTGAATAGTTCCTCCGACTGCTAAATAGGCTACTGCATTTAGACTCCATAGATTATAGCGTCATTAGGACGGATATGAGTGGAATTAAGATTTGCGATATTAAAGTAATTTAATTTCATAAAATAATAACATTGTTAAGATACAATAAAACAATTTCTACAGAAGATGTTAAAACTCTAAAATAAGACAAATAATAAATGGCCACTTAGTCACCGTGTAGTCATCAATTTTGTTTTAAAATCAAGCCTGCGACGCTTGAGTTAACAAATAGACCAATATATTTACCATAAAACCGTAACTCCAGATCAAATAAATTGTTGTTAATTGATGAAACTGTACTAAAAAAACACATTATGTTATAGTATAATATATCCGAACATTCATCTGCTAATTTCATATATATAACTGTTCTGCTCTCCTGAATAGTACATGATTATTACCCTTTTGTGATACCAATTGAGGCAGATAAGTCTTCATTAGTTGTAGAACATATTCAGTTTTTAAGTCTTTCTTCGATACGAGTGCTAGCTGCCAGTGTAGATATGTTCGCGGTCGGTAGGAGGCCGTACCTTATCCACAACAATAAATCGATTCCAGTCCCCGAGACGAAGGTCTGGACGCAGTGTCAATCACGTGCGACAAACTTCCCATCGTCTGAAGCAGATCGTGGTCGTATTGGCTATTCAATATAAAAAACACCTTGTCACAGATAACCTAATCATACAAATCTACTACTTTGAATAACCAAACGATTTTTGTTTTGAATTGTTGTGACTAACAACCAATAAACTGCTTTTTGTAACACCACTTGACTTTCACAACATCTCAGTCTCCTTCTTCTTGCGTCAGGGACAGCAGCATATCAAGAATTTGGTCTTGTGGGGGGAGTTTAGTCGAGTCGACTTCATACAATAGAAAATATCGGTATGGAGAACCATACATGACTTCCATGTTCTAAGATTTATATTCGTTTTAGAAATGAATTATATCCATAGAAACTACTTCTTTCTACTTCTTGCTTCAGCCTTAACCACAGTACTGTGGTCACTAACGTATACCACCTCACGTTAGCGCGATCGATTTTCACTGATCATGGCAGTCGATGGCACTGCCGAAACGTCTGGTTTTGCAGAAAACATTGGACCACGACTAAACAGCCCGGGAAGGAATTTTAACAACAAACTACTTCTTTGTTGCCGATAACGTAGTACAGACATAAAAAATTATCCCCTCCCCCTTAAACTATCATTTTCATTTATAGGAAATTACCACCTCCCCCTTCAACTACCCATTTTAATTTATAGATATTTCGTCTACCTTTCTACAGTGGATTATTATGACCTTCTTTTCAGTATACTTTATTTACCAAAATTAAGTTCTTTACTCTTGTTAAAACATAAAACGTTCAAGGTAAACTATCCCTTCACCATAACCGATCTTCACCATAATCAATAAGCCTAGAGTACTCTACAATATTAAGGTAAATATGCAAAAAATTATTTGATTCTGTTTGAATTTGCGGCAGTTGTCGTTCGCCAAAGAAAAAATTCTACACACACACACACACACACACACACACACACACACACACACACACAAAGAAACATTTCGAAAAATGACTTTTCTTCGTGTTTTGAGGATAGTCCATTCAGAATCAGCCCTTATCTCGAAAACGATTTTTTTCGCCATTACCATACTTCCATTTCTTTATGGAATATGGAAGTAAAAACAAGTTAAGACTAACGCAGATCTGTGTAATAAACTTGTTTGTAACCTATATTTAAAAAAAGGTTACTATTGTATTAGGGTACACAGCTGAGAAATTAATGAAACAGCTTAAAAATTAAGAAAACAAAATTTCTCGTCAACTTTCGACCTTCCCGTTCGTTCCTCTCCCCTGGTCAGGGACTATGCCAATCACCTTTCCCGGCCCGAATGGAATTAGGTCTACGTCTAAATCAGCGTGCAAGGAATTGAAAACTGCTGTCGTATTCAGGTGATCAATGTGTTCTCCCCAAAGCACTCTTGAATATTAAACATTTCCAACTTATTACGTACGTCACTATATCCCTTTAAGTGCAGGCCTTTAACATATCGCAAGAACCTCATCTCAGATAAGTACTTGTATTCTACTAAGGTGTTTATTTACCAGACCCTAGGTTCCAGAACCATACACGAAAACAGGCACGGCCATCTTATCGGATTTTAGCCAAGTCGCTTTCCTCGTATTCATCGACAACGCTCGTCGAACCACTCCACACACTGGCAGAAAGTTACCAACCCACGATCAACATCATGACCTGCACCATAAATAATGTCGCAACCAAGACAGTGGAAATTTGGAACTTCGAATATTTTCGGCAACAGTCGGCAGTCACTACCAGAGCTTTGATAGCTACTAAATTTGCAAAAACCGCGTTTTTTTTTACATAAACTACAGGTCAAAACTAGGTGTGGATGCGAAAAATTCGCACCTTTTATTTGCAAGTTACGAACAAACGGATAATTACTTATAACAATACAGCACTGAAACACAATACTGCTTAGAGTTGGTTGCTTTTGCAGTGATCTTGCACAAGAAACCGAGTATTAGTGGAAAACGAGTTCTGCCACAAAAAGGGAGACATGTAGAGTACTAGGCAAGGGATTTCACAAAAAGCGAATATTACTTAAAGGCATATTGGTTTCTATGTGTAATTTTAGTTCGCATGTTAACCTAACAACGTCAATTTTACCTTATTTTCGTCAAAAAAACTACCTTATTTACCGAGTACGCAGCTAAATTAGACGTGGATTCTACGTAGAAAATGAATAAACTGCGTTTTTACATTATTTTGGTTCCATAATTGGTTTTGCTAATTTTTACATCAGTCCGCACCTAGTTTTGACATGTAGTTTACGTAGAAATACAAAAAACGCGGTTTTTGCAAGTTTTGGCTGCCAGAGCTCAGGTTGCGACTGCCGACTACTACCATATTTTTAAAGGTACACGTTTAATTTATTTTGTCGACAAGATGATTTTTTTACATGGGAACAATAACTACTTAAACTCTGATTAATCAAATATGGTGGAAGCGCTGGTTCAATGTTCGTTTTTGTAGAACAGTTACAATTAATGTGTATAGAATACAAGTACCCGATGTACCCGATAACTCAAAAACGTTAGGTTCTTTATTTTAAGTGTTACTGAGTTATAAGTGTATATACACATTAAACTTTATGTTTTCTTCAACCGTGGCTTTTATTTATTTCAGCAGTAAACTAAAAACCAAAAACCGTTGTCACCTAACCTCACAAAAGAAAACAATACGTACTTTCCCTTTGCATTAAGAAATAGGACAATTAATTTACAATTAGTACACTTCTTCTTTTCCACATCGTAAAAGTCCTATATCGATACAATCGCATATTAAAAACATCGAAAATGTACTGGAGGAACCGACAAAGGTACAGTCCGTTGCCGCTAAATATCATTTGTTTATTTACTTGTTATTATGGTAATTAATTCTGGTCTCCATAGTGTTTTTGACATCTTTATACGCGTCAACAAAAGGGGATAATTAAACGGGTCTAAACCGTGCAAACGGGGCAGAATATCAAATTCCAAGTTAGACAGTGTTTCCGTCTTGTGTCAAAGGTTACCTGTGCAAAATTTGGTGGCAATCGGTGTAACGGTGTGGATTTGTATTCAGTACAAAAAACAAACCCTCAGACTTTGAGTTTATATATATATAGATGTTCAAAACATAGGCCTATATTAAAAAAAAAACATTGTATGATTACGTACAGTTAGTTAAAGTTTATAAAACAGTATGAGGCCTCCAGGAGTCGTGGGCCCCTGTACAAAAGTAAATTACAACGTAAATAAATATCAGCGAAGCAAATATCAATACATGTAGGGCCTATATAAATATCTGAAATGTTATGGTTTTTATTGTTAACATTTCACGATGTAAAGTGCTATTTATTACGTGGCAAATATTAAATGTTTTCCTGCGCACTAGGATTAGTTAAACGCTATTCTTCCTCGACATTAAAAAATAAAAGAGAGAACCTAAATCATTAGCACGCTAGTTCGCTTTAAACCTTGTGTGTGTGTGTGTGTGTGTGTGTGTGCGTGTGTTTTGTGCTCGTAAGATTCCGCGCGTGCGTGTGTTATACGTCACGTTTTAATATTTTTTCTAAATTTTAATTCGCTTAACAAATATCATTAGATTATTTTTCCTGCTCTTCAGAAAGGAGTAACGCTATAGCCCGAATTAAATTAAAATAAAAGTAATTTATACGAACCTGCTGCGTTGAATTAATATCTTAATAAATGGTGACTGTGGTAAGTTTGCTTTTTTTTCTTTTAATCGAAAAACCTCGGTTTATAGTAATAAATCAAAGAGTACTGGTTTATAATTATAATTTTTTGTTCTAATTTTGAGGTGTTCCCTTTCTTTAGATACATATATGAAGTAATTAATCACCCTTTGTCCAGAGTACGGTTTAACGTTATTTGATTATACGAGAGGAAGGGTTGTCTCGAACGAGAAAGAGAGAGAGAAAAAATTACTTTGTTACAGTCCGCAGCACAAATACTTGGGAAAAAATTAAAAACGCCGGAGGGCATCGAAATTCTGGCCGATCGTATACATAATGGCCATCAAAAGCGAACGCACGGACAATCACGTAAAGACAGCCATAGTTCAACAGTTATTAACGAGCATAAAATATGACAGAATCCTGTTTTCTATTAAAACAAACCAGGAAGATTCTTTTTTTAATCAACGGAGCTTTCTTAAAGCGATCTCAACACGATGATTTTAGCCTCGGGTCTGGTTTCTTAATGTCCAAAATATTGTTAGTTTTTACATTAAAAAACATACTTTCGTATATTAATTTCCCCAAACTGTTTATACGGAGCTAATAAAGATAAATTAGATGGAATAATTTAAATATAATTAACAGGCATATTATTAACTATTCTATACCGATTCATTATTATTTCAGCTTACGCAGTTATGATTCGATTCCACATTACGTTTCAAATCCGTTCGCACAAAACTAGTTCCTACACATTCTTAGTACTTAACTATTTATAACTACGATTATGAGTAAGTATAACGAAATTAAAATAATTTATTATGTTTTATTCTGCATCGATGAAAATTTTGTTGCCCATATTTTAGGTTTGTAAATCATAGGTTAGTAATTAGTAGGAATTAATTAGTTAATAATTATCAAAGTGGAATATCCGCCTAATTTCGGGTTCTAGTTTACCTTTCTTAACGACAGATTATCCATTCAGTGATATGGAGATGGAATAGGAGTACAATGAATCACCAAAACGATGTCAAAATTATATCAAGTAATTATCAAGTAACTAAAAAGAACAGCGGTAAACTAGGCCTACTGATACGCCTTATGTATAAAATATAATTTTTATCAAAAAAAAAGTCTACTGTATAATTCAGACTTTTTACCCTTGTGATATTCATTGCAACCAAAGGAGGAAGTCACGCCTCCTTTGATGTAACCTGTTATTGTCACTCTTCCCCTTCTAGTATGAAGCGATATTTTGTTTATTTAGCGTGAATACTCTCTTGAGAACAGGTATGTATATAAATATTTTAACGTTAAGGAAGAGACTGCTTCACGTGAGATTTCCTTTACGATTCTGAGATAATGTATTTTTAGTATTCCAATCAAAATAATTGTGATAATTTAATTTAAAACGAGTAAATCGTGTTCTCTCTCTCACCACCCTTCCCCTTGCTGTTGCGTTATTTGTAACGCTTTTCCCTGGTCAACAATAAAATATTAATTTTTTATTACAATACGAAGAATTCAGACACAATAAGAAGAACGCTAAAAAATGTGATTAAAAATAGTGTTACAAGAGTCTTTTGAAGGAATCGAATATGTTTCTAACGTTAAAAATTGCAAAAAAGCAGATTGATTTTGAAAACACTAGACTAAACAAAGTTCGAAAATTTAAATACTTAGGGGAAATTATAACACCAACAGCAACAGAAAAATAAAGTATGAAAAGAAGAGCAGCCTACAACAGATGAAAATAGCATACCGTCTAACATCAAACATTTGTAACAATAATTCCACAAGCAGAAACGTAAAATTAAGACATTATAAAACAGTAATATGTCCAGAAGCCTTATTTGCATGTGAGTCCTTCCCCCAGAAAAAATATTGAAAGTAGAAAGAAGAATATTAAGAAAAATTTACGGCCTGAAACAAACGAAAGATTTTAAATTTAGGTTAAGATCAAACGAAAAATTAACAAAGATGTTTCTAAACTTTACATTCAACTGCTGAAAAGAAGGCTAAAATTCTATGGACATTTATTAAGAATGGAAAATAAAAGATTAACGGAACTGATGCTTGTACATCTAAGACAACAAAATTTGGATAGCACAAATAAGCTTTACAACAGATCCCAAATATAAAAACTAATCAATAACTAAGGAATCGAATATGTATATAAAAATAGAGGATTTCAAGCTGAAGGCGAAGGAGGCAAGGTGAAATCACAGGAAAGAGAGAAAGATCGGAATTGAAAGAATAAATCCCTACTGGGAAAGGAGAAAAGACAGTTCAGACATTCACGGTTCAGGGTTTAGTTTGGTGGGATTCTGTGGGTGGTGGTGGCTCCCTCAGGAGAAGGGCCCTACGTAGGAGACTATGAGCGGTCGTCCAGCAGAGTGGGGGGGGGTTCACTTTAAGATGTGGGGTGGGAGACCTTCTTCCCTGGCCAAGTCACGTAGATGTGGGTGGGTTGAGTCACGCGCGCGGAAGAAGATGATAAACAGAAACTCTGAAGACGACTTCTTCCCATCGTTGACAGATGGAGATCGGGAACAAAGCAGAGCGAGTTGGACAGGATTCGGTCGAAACTTTTCTGGAACCGTTCCAGCTTAGGTTTTGCAGTATTGGAGAGAAGTGGCCATCACGCTGGGCCTGCGTATGTGAGTACTGATCCCAGTAGCGGAAGGTATAGGGTCAGTTTTGTGCGCAAGGAGAGAGGCTACTGCGCGAGAGGAGGCGCGAACGCTCTAATGCAATGGTTCCCAATGTGGGGTCCGCGGATACTTTTAAGAACGAATGGAATATATCGTAATTATCTCCGATTTTCTATAGTCTAAAATCTAAATTTTAGAATCTTAAAACATTAGTAGAAGATTCCAGTATTTTTTTTTATTCAAACTAATTGTAATTTTAAAAGTAATTTCAAACTAGTGGCTTTAATAATGTCTTTAAATCATGTCGTGTAGCAGATCTGTTTGTCAGCCGAACTGACTTGAGCGCCGCATCAACGCAGAACTGATCGCGCTGTTTTAGTCCACGTATAAACACTGTACCTGCTTATAAACACTGTATCTCTCGTATAAGCACTGTATCTAAGCATAACGTTTTTCTGTGTAGCTGGTTTTACGGCTAAGTAGCTGGACACATGTGGGTGGAAAGATAGAGCCGAGGTTGGCAAAGTTAAGAAATAAACTTGATGTCGAGAGTGACTTAATATTGAAATTATGAGACACTATACCTAATATGGAGCGGTCGTGGCGTAGTGGCTAGCGTGTGGCGCTGCTACGCTGTCGGCGCGGGTTCAATTCCCGCCGGGGGCCATCTGATTTAGATACGACCGTTCCCCCTCGCAAGGCAATGGCAAACCAGCGAGAGGTATCCTGCTTAGTATAAACCTACCTTCCCCAACTATGCCGTTCGGATCCGGCGTTAAACTGTAGGTCCCATATACCTGTGAGAGAATCAGTACCACACGCACCACGGGTATATGCGGGGAGGGTACAAACCAGTCGAAGACTGAAGGACTACGATACGATACCTAATATTGCAGAGCTAATTGTTCAAAAGCAGCTTCATTGTTCACATGAATTTAATTTTCTAATAATTTGATATCATTAATATTATAATTTTTCAAGTTGGGAGAATTTTGATTTTTAATATATTTTAATTAGAATATAAGTTTGAATCATAATTTTGTTTTATTTCGTAACTCAGACGGGGTACGTGAAATTTTTAATTTTTTGAGGAGGGGGTCCGCGGACTGAAAAGTTTGGGAACCACTGCTCTAATGTAATCTCTGTTATTATTAAAGTGACTCCGTGTGAATAGGATCTAAAGTCAGCACTGAAGTAAATTACATTTAACACTGTTGTAATCCGTATAGTGAATTGCCCTCTAGTACAATGTCAGTCAGCCGAGATGAAGCATCGGTTTGTTGTTTGTTACCGAAATCATTTAAACAGGTACACCACAGTGTTGACACGGTACTTTGAATCAATTACAAAAAGTATGCAAAGTATCATCTGAACTCTGACACTATAGTATCACTCGCTAACTTCTTGTTTTTCGTTGTTTCTTAAGGCAAGAATCACAGCTGTCCCTATACAAAGGTCCGGGTGGAGACAATGGTCGGAGAACAAGATTCCGGAGAGAAGAATCCCAGGGTGGAATCTGGTCCCACCCAACCATTACAGACACCTGGCTTTATGGGCTGGGGGAAATTAAAGATAGTGTAAAGCTTATTAGCCAACTATATGCCGTAGTGTTTAAATCGTTAATATTGTCTTGTCTACACTAATTCTGCAATCTTGTAGCTAGGGCAAATGTAACACAATAACACCTATGCATCTTGTTTAAGCTGAATAGATCCTAGTCATAATTCCAAGTCGTGAAATTTATTCCCTGCGAGAAATATGGTGTTCACTGTTCTAACGGTTAAGGAACCAATGGCTATCGTTTGAGATCGTTTTGCTGTTTCACACCGTAATTCAATTCGCTATTAACTTATGATTGGGTTACCTGTTTACCATACTCCAACATTTACCGTTGTTAAATTAAAACCACATCTATAAGATTCTTTTAGTTGCAAGTTGTTTTTTAATTCTTAGTTTAAAGTTTATTCCGCAATGAGGTTATACGTAGGTGGAGCGTTTCCTCTTACGTCTACCTGCTATTTTAAATTACATCAGCACTTAACAAATATTGTTTCCCACCTCGGCTTCTAAGTGTTTGTGGATGACACGAGGCGGGGCTAGCCGCGGATATTAATTGTTATTTCCATTTCTAATGGGGTTCAACAATTCACCAGAACTGAAGAGTGGAGGGGAAGGTGAGGAGGGAGCCGGGAGAAGATATTATTATTTTCATATGAATACGCAATACATGAAACTGGTTTTGTTTAAGAAATTCACAAATGTGATGTGGCCTGGCTTGAAAATAAATCAGCTCGTTGAACCTTACCCACAAATGTGACCGCTCAACCTTCAACTCGGCGAACAGCTGTCCGCTCTGCGGCTGATTGGAAGCACCTATTTAGCCAAGTTCGCATTGCGCTGATGCGTTTTATCATCATCGATCGATACCATTTGGGGTATCGCGAATGTGTACGGAGATTAGAATTTTTTGAAATGACACCTCGCTTGACAGGGAAATAATTTATTTCTTTTAATCTTTTATATTTTTAATTTAATAGCTAGGTTTTCGCTCCTGTTTGGGGCTAACAGCTTTTTTTTATTAATTTTGTTCCCCCTTCTTATGCATATTTTGGTGGTTTGCATTCTGGTGTCGAACACTTATCAAATAAGCATCGACATTTTAATATTCTAAAGCTACTTGAGGTAGCAATGCCTTTGTATGAACGGAAATTGGACTACAGGAATTCAGCAGTCTAAACAAGTCGAGACTATCAGATGCCACGTTAATATGTACCGGGAATCTGCCAGATAATGATCAGCAAAAAATTTAGTTGATAAAAAAAAAATAATGATTCGTTAGTTGGCATAGTCATCCAGTTAGATTAGTTATCCTTAACGAACAACCGGTTTTCAAAATTCCAGGATTTTCCTTGAACAAATAAGGATGTAACTTGATCTGCAGGTCCATTACGTCGTTTTCAATGAATTTCATTCATCATCATTTTGTCTGCAGCATTGTTTTGACAAAATATGGAACACAACACGCACGTAATATAGGAAATTAAAAACAAAATATTACAATCAACGTTTGTGAGCTTAATGCAGCTTTTAACCGACTAGACAAATCGATCGTGGGTTGGTTTATTATCAACTAGAATTATCATATATTATCAGTTAAAAACTAAAAGGTCTGTTATCAAGGCCAACCTCAAGTAATGGATAATTAAATTTAAAATAATTCGTTTAACCATATTTAAACGGCTGAAGCATAGCGCTTACCTTCGCTGTAGTCTAAAGGCTCACATAAGGCAGGCTAGTCTGATTCCTCCTAAACTACTTCGATCGTACAGTAAAGTAACCATTATTATTATTATTATTATTGTTGTTGTTATTATATAACAACAACAACAAAACTATTACTACTAACCATAAATAAATAGCTGATGACCGAATCTGTATGTTTTCGGTAAAGAGGGTTGTTAGCCAAAGATGAGGACGGCAGGTTGCTAGGCAGGCGAATTGTTAAGCAGCGATCACCTTCTACGCGACAATAGATTAATAAACAAAATGTTAGCAATCCCGGAAAACTGTACGGAATTTACCCCGTCATGAAATACTATGCAACGTTCTCGTCATCTGGAGTCACTAGGAAAGCTCTTGTACTAACTCCCTTGGAGAGTTTCCTGTGTTGTAAGGAGGGTTACCAGTCCAAATATCTGGAAAGTCGTTCTGCCACCTGCGAGTATCTCAGAAGCTCCGTGGGCTAAAGGATATGATCTGAATACGAGGTCCGAAAGGAGCTGTAGTAGCCTATGGAGGGATTCTGGTCCAAGAAGATTCTAGGGTATACTTTGTGTCTGAAGTAATCTGCGGTAGGAAGTGTTTCGTGATTAATCATTTTGAATGTTTCTAGTGTGGAGAAAGATCGTGGCCGGCTCCCTAAAACCAGGGTTCTACCGCTTAATCCTTTCTCTTCTATATCCTAGAAGAGAGATTAAATGTAATTCATCGTTACACACAGCCGGGATAATTTCAGCTAAACCCTGAAGTATCTTTTAGTGACGCAAACGAAGAATATCGTATTTATTATTCGCTTGGAAACTTCCACAGAGTACGCTAATAAATTAGCCAAAACAAACACAGGGCAAGAAAATATAATTCTCAACAAAAAAACTGATCGAAGCAGGCAGCACTTAACAATAGCCAAGCGAGGGTGTATTGCTTCAAGCAATGTGTTCAGCAGTCCTATTCCGAAATCGAAGAACTGAGTCGGTAGGGTTTAGTGGTTAACTCGAAACAACAGGACCCCTCTCATTGGGAGGCACGTGTCTTCTGAAGGCCAATAAATGGTCTCCTCACCTGGAAAAATAAGCACGTGTATGTTTTTATAGTATCCCCTTTGTTAAGAGGAAAAAATTTATATATTTGTGGAGCTACAAAAAATAAGTGTGATGTCATTTTTATGGAACTATCCTTTTTAGACACACCTAAGAAAAAAGTAGAAATTAATTACCCTCCGGGGCGAATTTATGGGGGATATACGGGACCGAACCCCCCCCCCAGACGGTCGAAAAGTTGCCAAATTTTGTTAATTTATTAATTTTTAGGCTGGTTTTTTTTCAGCTGTGTATGCTAATATAGTAGTAGCTCTTTTTTAAATATACATTAGGTTTATTACACAGCATTCGGGTATCGGTTTGAAATATGAAATATAGGAAAAGCTATTCAGTCAATAAATATCTTCCAACGTTGTTTCAGTGACGCGTATTTTTATTGGGTTATTGTTGTTTACTTTAATGGGATTGATTTCAGGATCGTATCAGCCGTTTTTCAGCCACTTTAAATATGGTAATGTTGATTAGTCTTAACTTGTTTTTTTCTTTTGTATGAAGCCGACCCGAACCCGAATGTTGATTAGTCTTAACTTGTTTTTTCTTTTGTATGACCCCGACCCGACCCCCCCAAGCCAAATTCTAGGTACGCCACCGATGGCCCTCTATGTCTGTATGAGTATGTATGAGTGAGTGAGTAAGTGAGTGTGTGAGTATGTTAGTGAGAGAGAGAGAGAGAGAGAGAGAGAGAGAGAGAGAGAGAGAGTTTGTATTATGCCTTCTGAACAAATTTTACTGCTTTCCACGAAGTTTCTAACTATTCAGATGGAATCTTAATACCCAGAATCTGGTTAGGCAAGAACGTTTATTCAACTTACAGATGTACACAAATTACAGTTGAAGTGTAACTGATATGAGAACTTTTTACGAAACTATATCAGAGCGTGGATATGAAGACAAACCTGCCAAACGATACAATCCTTGTGACGGCAGAATGCGCGGAATGTCGGACGTCAAGCGAGCTGCGGGTGTGTTGATTGTTTTCGGATGAGCCGTTCTCAATATTGTGTTGTTTGCGTATCGGTTATTTTTAAAAACAAAAACCCCGTGCTCGATATTTTAGCCAAAACCAATACCGCGCCACAACCAAATGAGTGTATTAATAAAAATGTATATTTCTGTAACCGCGCTGCTTGTTGTTCGACGCGTCCTCAAACGGTTGGTTAATGGCAAATGTTAAGTCAACTGCGATTGAAACGGGCCTTTCCTAGCGAATAGTAAATATTTCGTGCACGCGCGCGAACGTGTGTATGTGTCAGGTTTATATACACACGGGTGTACTTTGTATGTGTGATTTACGCTGTTGTCTAGAATCGTTGACGGTTAAATGTCGGGTTGTTGAGTCGCTTCACTCGACTGACTTTCCCACCGTGACAGAGTCTGAGAAAACAGAAAATATGCCACTGAGCCTATACACATGCTGTACGATACAGGCTGATTCTCGAAAAAACCTTTGCCGTTTTCATTGAACACCGTTAAATAAACACGATTTTATTAAACACAATAATTAAAACTGGATTAAAACTACAGAAACACTCTGTGAGAGTTAGTACCGCTGCCAGTGGATATCATTGCTTCCGTTGCCACGGCGCTTTGCGTTATTTATTTTTTACTTTGAGTGTACTAACTGTTAGCAAGAGTGCAGTATTCTCCTAAACAAAGCAGTAACGTACTATCAACAGTTCGCCTTTGCAACCGAACAAGGAATGTGGTGACGTTTGCCATTCTACTGCACGCATCAGTATAATACTACACATTTAAAATACGTTTAACAGAGTTTCGGTATTACTTGACTGTTTCTTACAAGGTATTTCTTGTAGGGAGTAAAAAAAAAAACACTTTTATAAAATATTCAATAAATTACACTTACATATAATGTACGAACGTTCAATCTAATATGCACACAAAATTACAACTAAATACGTCTGAACAATGTTTACATAACCAGTAATACCGCACCAACACAAGCACGCACTATCATTCAGTAAACCCCCGCTCCTCAGGCGTTTATTCAGTCATCAGCAAAACTGGTGTGCGTACAGTATCTAGATTTGGTCTGGAGGGGGGAGTTCGATCAAGTCGACTTCATACAAAAGAAAAAACTAGTTAAGCCTAATCAACACAATAATCTTTAAAGTGGCTGAAAAACATCATCATCATCATCATCCTCAAGGTTTAAACCAAGAATGGTTTCTTCCGGTCTCAAACAGGCAAAGACTAGAGCTGGTTACTCCAGTGCTTCCCACACCTCTCCTTCCCCTCGGCTTATAGTTCCATAGTTGTTTGGGGATGCGGCAGTCATCCATTCGGCAAAGATGTTCCCACCAATTCAGCCGATACTGGGCAATCCTGTCGAGTATACTCATAATATTCAGTTCTTGCTGTATATCTGTGTTTCTTCTATGATCATGGAGAGTATACCCTGCCACGTGCCTGAGAAATCTCATTTCAGCCGCTTGGATGCGCCTGGCCTGGCCGTTCGTTAAAGTTCAAATTCTCAGACCCATAACCAAGTGTGCCATCATCTTGTAGAATTTTAGGCGTGTTTCTTTACTTGCTGACTTAAGAGTTCGCCTGATGGTCCCGCACTTAAGGTTGAACTTATGCAACTTATTCGCAACGTCCTTGCTTGTATTATAAGACATACTGTTGTACCCCAGGTATTCAAAATTGCTAACTTGTTCCAGGACAGTACCATCTATAACAATTCTTGCCCGTAGGGGATCAGTTCCACACCTTGGTCTTAAGTGTGGATATTTGCAATCCAGAGTCTTTGCAGATTCGATTTAACAAACGTATATCAATCTGCAATCTGTTTTCTGAGTCCGCTGAAAAACATTTAATAACTAATAACATACAGAAATAAATCCCGTTAAAGTAATAACAAAGTAAAAATAAGCGCTATTGAAACATTGTTACAAGATACTTATTTGACTTAAATGATTTTTCCTATACCGTATTTCATATTTCAAACGTACACGCAAATGCTGTGTAATAAACTTGTTTGTAGACCTATATTTAAAAAAGAGTTACTATTGTATTAACGTACACGGCTGAGAAATTAATAAAACAGCTTAAAAAATTAAGAGATTAACAAAATTTGTAGTTAACTTTTGACCCTCTGGGAGGCCGGTCCCGTTCCCCCCCCCCGCGTAAAACGCCCCTGAAACAAAGTATTGTTATTGTGAAAACCTACTGAATCACAAACTCTTTGACTGTCCCTCAAAGCGCCTTTAAACTGAGCCCGAGATGTTCCAAACAAGCCAACAGTTTTATTTGTCATCGTGGACTGGAAACAGTAGGATCTCTCCTTAGTGAAATGATAGGATGTGAGAAAAGATCAAAGCTGAAGGTGGAAATCGTCTTCGTCGAAATCGCTGCACTGATTAAGTCAAGAGGCTGTCATTTCGTACTGAATCTGCCAAAGATAGCCAAGAAAGAAATATTACGGGAATACGAGTATATACCGGTAGTTGTATAATTACAACAAATGAAGGAGCCAGAGTCCGGTATTACAACTGGACTTTCGTTCCATTAGGTGATTTATGGTTGGCGTTTAGTTATTGCATTATTTGTCAATGTGTGTAAATTTTCTGTGTAAATTTACAGTACTCGAGATAGTGGGCTGCCGGAAATCCAGAAATATCTGCATCTCCACGATATTGGTGTCTGGTGCGCAAAATTTACTACCTCCAAGCGCGCCAACGGGACTAAACATCGCCACGTAACTCTCGTACGCTGATCGTTCGCTTTATCAGTACCATCCACGAAATACTACTGGTTAATTTAATTTAAATTATTCTAGAATTTGCAAGAAATAGTTTACTTATATCTTCTGTAATAGTATACCAAACCACACGTGCTTTGCTTAATAGTTATTCTCTCCATGGGCCCTCGGACCCACGAGTTCACGGATCGTCGTGTTTAAACAATGAAATAAAACAACTGAACACCAGATGAATCGTTAGTTACAAATATAACTACAGTGCGAAGAAACAGAATGACAATAAACATTCGGATACAACAAATCTGCCCGAAACGTTATTTGGCCGATAGTCTTCAATGATAATGTTGACAATGAGGTATATGTACAGGGTCCGCCAGTGAAGCGGAAAAATTAAAAGTACCCAATTTTTTCACGAAACATTTATTATCAGATTTTTTTTTTACAGATTTGAGTTGAGTAAAGTATGCCATTATTTTACTTTTTAAAAATAACGCCGCTCAAGTGAGAGCCATTTCTGTGTAAACATTCTTCTAATCTTGACCGAAAATTTTCCATCACTCGACGAAGCAGGTCAGGTTGAATCCGTGCAATTTCTTGTCTGATATTCGTTTTTAATTCCGGTATGGTGTGCGGTCTATCAATGTACACCCTGCTCTTCAGAAATCCCCAAAGAAAAAAGTCGCATGCGGACAAATCTGGGGATCTTGCAGGCCACGAGATGTCGCCATATCTGGATATGAGTCCGTCCGGGAAGAGTTCTCTTAAAGCAGCCATGGACACACGAGCAGTACGACTTGTGGCCCCATCCTGCTGGAAAAAATTAATTTCCGGAAACCTAGGGAGCTGTTGCATCAAAAATGTTCTGACCATGTGTCTGTAGCGGTCTGCATTGACAGTTGTGGTTTTTCCTCTATCGTCTTGGAAAAAATATGGCCCAATAATGCCAGATGATGAAACTGCACACCACACCGTAACTTTCGGATTATGTAATGGCTTTTCATGCAACTCACCTGGGTTTTCATCATTCCAATATCGACTATTTTGTTTGTTTACATATCCATTCAAATGAAAATGTGCTTCATCTGACATAAACATGCGGTGAATAAAGTTTTCATCATCATTTACACGTCGCAATATTTCTTCGCTGAAAATCCTGCGAGCCAGCATATCGCCATCTTTCAACTCCTGGATTACTTGAATTTTGTAAGGATGAAAAGATAAGTCTTTATGCAAAATTCGTCGTAACGATGTGTCACTAATGTTTAGTGCGGATGCATGTTTCATTGCAGAACGTTGTGGACTACGCGTCAATGCTACTCGAACTCTTTCAATGTTTTCCTCTGTTGTTACAGACCTTGTTGCTCCTCTATGCTTTAAGTTTAATGTGGAACTAGTTTCTTCAAACTTTTTCACCCATGACATAATTGCATGAGCGGACGGCACTCTTCCATGTCGTGGAATATTGAAATGATTACGAAACAATCGTTGTACAGAAGTCACACAGTCACCATTCTTATAAAACGATTTTACGCAGAAAGCACGCTGTGCACCGGACCACTGCTCCATGTTTGACAAATTGCATTAAATGTAAAACAACAATCGAAAACCTCCACGCCCTATCGTGAGCAGAAAATGAACTATTGAACTTTCAAAATTTCCCGCTTCACTGGCGGACCCTGTACGTAGAATATTTAAAGAATTTGTTGAATAACTTACTGCGTCGAATTCACGCGCAGACTACTCCATCAAGATGTGTAACTTGCCACACTCCACATGCTGCTGTGGTTCTCGTCAACAGGTTCTTTCAAAAACACATTGTTTCTAAGGACCTGTTGACACCTAGACCATCCGTTCTGCTCTGTGTTTTACCGTTGGAGTTTTTTAAGGGACAGAGTCGTCCACAACACTTACACCTTCATCTGAGAAATTAACAGTCGTCAGTACGCTTGTCAGAACGTCTCGAAACATATAGTTGCGTTCAGAGGACGAGAAAAACCGTGTCTCCATCATTTACTATACAGGTGCCGTTTTGGTTCTGCTAGAGTTCTTCTTCTTCTATGGCGTCACAGTTCGAAGTCGAACCTTAGCCTCCATAATAATTCGCCTTCATTTTCCCTGTCCTTAGCGATCGATGTCCCTCGTTTTATTTTAAGTAAATTATCACCATCCCTCGCCACTGCGTCAATCCAGCGTGTCTTGGGTCTTCCGACAGGCCTTCTACCCTCGATCTGACTAAACAGTACCTTCCTAGGTGTTCGGTTGTCTTCCACCCTAATGATGTGTCCTGCCCATTGCAATCTTTGCAGCCGGATGGTGGTGGCCAGATCATTGTCTTCATACAGCGTGTATAGCTCCTCATTGTGACGCATTCTCCACATGCTAGAGTTATTCTACATTTAATTAAGTTTTACGTAATTTACTTGTTGAATAATTGTTTCGTCTACAACGAAAATGGGAAGCGTTTTCGTGGGTCAGTCTGGATTACCTTCGTTAGCGAATAAATACACCCAGTGATTCTGCAGCTATTTCTTTCCAAACTAAGTCTTTCCAAATCACTATACAACAATAGTTAATCAAATTAATTAATACATTTTCAGCCATTAAGCTGAAAATATAGGGAGAGGCAACAATATGAAAATAATTTTTTAAAATAATATGCAAACTAAAAGATGAATTCAAATCTTAACGTTTGAGAGAGGATCCCTGTTAAAAAGGGGTCTGCTACGATGCTGGTCCATTCCGGCCTGCCAGTTTCGTCCCTGGTTACACCGAATACAAGTAGAGATATTTATACTTGTAAAAATGAAAATATTTCGTAACTTACAGTCCCCATACCAAAAACAAACTATATTAAGTTTTTCAGAAAACAAATTTTGCAATTATTTTCCGTTCCGTTACACGAATCTGAGAAAACAGAAAATATGCCACTGAGCCTGTACACATGCTGTATGATACAGGCTGATTCTCGAAAACCTTTGCCGTTTTCATTGAACACCGTTAAATAGACACAAAAACAAACACCATTTTATTAAACACAATAATTAAAACTGGATTAAAAAGTACAGAAACACTGTTTGGGAATTAGTATTGCTGTCAATGGATGTCATTGTTTCGGCAGCAATAAAGTAAAATAACCCGAGCATGCCGTTTGGATATTAGGCCTACAATAACCCGAGCATGCCGTTTGGATATTAGGCCTATAATAACTCGAGCATGCCGTTTGGATATTAGGACTACAATAACCCGAGCATGCCTTTTGGATATTAGGCCTATAATAACCCGAGCATGCCGTTTGGATATTATAATTTAAAAAAACAAAAACTAACAAAAAAGTACAAACAAAATAAAAGAATTAAATTACATACAGATAATTTAAATTAAAAAAATTAAAATAAAAACAGCCAAAGACAAGGAGTTAGAGTTGACTTTCAAGTTAAATCAAATAAGACATAGGCCTGCTAATCACCACATAAAATTAAAAGTTTGTAAGATAAAGTGAAAGGTACACGTATGGTGTCCTAAAATCGAATCCACCTTTTATTTGCTCTCTGTGCGTGCATTCGGCGCATACTTGCACGCACACACGCACACACACACACACACACACACACACACACACACACACACACATTCATTCATGCAGGCACCACTGACAGTATAATTTATTATACGTATACTTTGTCATATAAGTATTATCGCATAAAATAATTAATTACTCTGAAATGAACACAACTGCATCTGGTAAGCAATCATGTTATAGAAATCGATCTGATCAACAAAACCATTAAAAGCATAAGGTAATTTTTTGTGCCACTTGTTTCAGAACAACGTAATTTATATCGCTGTTATAAACAGTATATTTTATTTTTGTTGAACAAGTGGAGGTTTTATTTTTAACATCTGGCGCGATTCGCGAGCGGACAATTTTATGCTGTTAAGAGTGTAACGGCGACATCCCAAGGAACACGGCAGTTGACGGAACTTTAGCGACACTTGTCAGATTTATACAAAGGGTTTTGTCTACACGGGCTGCGCTCTCGGACAAAAACATTGGAAAGGTGCGCACGGCTATTTTGGTCCAATACTCTGGTCCCACGTAAATCACACGACATATGCGTTTAGTCTTTTACATACGGTGAGTCTGAGTGCACTACTTTGGTAGGGTTTTAGGGTTAAACTGGAGTCACGGCGGTCCGTGGGAACAGCTAAACAACTGAAAGGGGAGAAAATTAAGGGGGAAGGTTTGTCTTTCTTAACACTCACGTCTGATGACAAATGCCAGTAATTAAGGAAAGCGTAAACGGAGAACTGTGTGTGTGGGGGGGAGGCCGCGAGCGTTCGTTCACCGTCTGCTAGTGCCGACATTATTGTTATAACATTAGTAGGCCTACTGCAGAATTTTCATATATTTAAGAAAAACATCGCTCCTGTTGTTGATTGCTGCTACTACTACTACGTCACTACTACTATCAGTGGCGTAACTACGGGGGGGGGGGGGAACAGAGGGATCAATCTCTCTACCAGAATTACTAAATATTTCAGTAAAATTCCGTAAACACTTTACGTAGGCCAATTTTTAAGCCAGTTGCGTGAGTTAAAATGAGAATTATAAATAGAATTTTATGGGAAGACTCTTAAATATCTCGTTTATCGTGAGGAAAATGGGGAATCCAACCTCCAAGGTATCCCCCCCCGACAATAGTATTACGCCATCCTCCAGGAGTAGTACTGTACGCACACCAGGTTTGCTGCCGAGACGCCTGAGGAGCGGGAGGTCTACTGAATGATAGTGCGTGCTTGTGTTGGTGGGCTATTACTGGTTCTGAAAACATTATTCATACGTATTTAGCTGTGATTTTGTGTGCGTATTAGATTGAACGTTCGTACATTATACGTAAGTGTAATTTATTGAATATTTTGTTAAAGTGTGTTTCTTTATTCGCTACAAGAAATACCTTGTGAGAGACAGAAACTCGATAATAGTCCAAAAACTATAATAATAATAATAGTGGTGGCGGTGGTAGTGTCGTTGCTGGTAGTAGTAGTAGTAGTAGTAGTAGTAGTAGTAGTAGTAGTAGTAGTAGTAGTAGTAGCAGCAGCAGCAGCAGCAGCAGTAGCAGCAGCAGCAGCAGTAGTAGTAGTAGTAGTAGTAGTAATGGTGGTGGTGGTAGTAGTAGTAGTAGTAGTAGTAGTAGTAGTAGTAGTAGTAGTAGTAGTAGTGGTGGTACTAGTAGTAGTAGTAGTAGTAGTAGTAGCAGTGGTGGTAGTAGTAGTAGTAGTAGTAGCAGTAGTAGTAGTAGTAGCAGAAGTAGTAGTAGTAGTAGTAGTAGTAGTAGTAGTAGTATTAGTATTGGATGGAATATATTAGCAAATAGATTTAAATAGATTCCAGTATTTTTTTACTGGATACTTACTGGAAAGTATAGATAACTTTATTTTTATTTTATTAATTCCTTTTGTCTATCTACCCTCGGAGGCGTAAGGTATATGGGCGGACATTATATTCCATCGATTATAATAATATTGATAGGTTGTAATACAATTAAACGAATGTTAAAATCTGACATTTACTGCAGCTAGTTCATTAACAAATCAAGCCAACGTAATGTTCATATAATTCCTTCTCACACGAAGACAAAAAGGCTAACTGAATGTACAGAATGGATCATAAGTCACTGGACACTAGAAATTATCCATAGATTAGTACGTGGTAATCGTGAATTACTAAGTTACTAATAATTAATAGCCCAGTGAACATGACGACTGCCTACTAGGACCCATAAAATCATGGTGCGTTTTTTTTTTGTAGTTCACAAGTCGACTGAGCGTATGGAAATCAGTAAGCGGAACATAGTGCTTACTTGATGTCGAACGGTTCACAGAAGGCAACCTAACTCCTAGACTGTTTAGGAGGTGAAGAGGAGCCATTATTGTCTTTATAATTATAATAAATAATAATAATAATAATTTTAATTTTAAAAGTAAAATTAATAATAATAATTATTAATAAAAATAATTAATAATTAATAGGCCTACACATATAATAAATAACTTTTCTTACATTAGGGCCTATATGTGTTACGTAACTAATATTAATAACTATTAATCGTGTATTACTATTCTTATATAATTGTCACCAAAAAGCTCGGAGCGTTGAAGAACACCGGTGTAACGGATGAGGTCACCACGGAGAAAATCATTACAGTTCTCTTCCTCACTCACCAGGAGCGAGGCGGGACCGATTTTGGGAACGTCGGAGATTTTCCTATTTTTTCAGCCGAAGATTTGGAGCTGGCAGTCAGGACGATGAAGGACAGGAAAGCTCCAGCCCCCGAAGGAATTCCCGAAATGATGAAGGTCTTTCGTCAGAAGCCAGAGTTGTTACAGAAGATGTACAACGCCTGCTTGACTTTGGGGGTGTTCTGCGGTCGTTGGAAGATAGCACGCCTGGTGCTGCTCAGCAAAAAAAAAAAAGGTGACCCAGAGCTGCCGTTGTCGTACCGACCACTTTGTATGTTTGACACGACTTGGAAGTTACTGAAGAAACTGATCAGGACAAGACTGGCAATGGCGATCAGAACTGCTGGAGATCTTCAGGAGAAACATCCTACGAGTAGGCCTAAACAAACTACTAGTGTTTCATAATTTTTCACTTAATTACTGGTCGGTATAGAATTGCCGCAATAGCCCCGGTATTTAATTGCTTTCAATTACTCGTTAACTTTTCTCTTTAATTTCTGATGACGCATTTTATTGCTATTCGCTGGTACATCGATAATAGGCAATACTATTTCTCCTTAATCGGGCCAAGTGATTGAAGTTTTTTCATTTTCATTAAGTATAAATTATATCTGTAACAGCCCATAACGACTGTTTACATAATTTATCAACATAAATGATAATAATCATAATAACAATAAGAATAACGAACGTTGTCACAAATAATGTGACCGTAACAATGAGAAGAAGAAGTCAAAAATAGACGATGATCAGGACATTAATATAAATAGTAAATAAGTACTGTATTTCAATTTAACGATAACTGAATAATTCAGAAAACGATAGTCGATATTCGTCGGTAAATTTCTCGAATCGTAGGAACAGTGCATTTATTCGTGCGTCTACTGTGTAGCTTATAACATAATCGATTTAGTTGTGACATTTTATTTACCGCGTCTCGATTTTCTCTTAAATTTCTTGCTTGCAGACTTCAATCATAAATAAAAGCTTAATCACCAAACACCAGCTGGAATAATGTAATAAACTCAAATTACTTTAGAAATACACGATCCTGTTTTGAAACACATTTAAATTTCGTACGTTAATCCGGTTGCACAAAAACTCATTCCAGACTCGTTAATCCCATCATCATGTCTCGTTATAGCTGTCGCCACGTCGTTGCTTCCTGGATGCCGCCAGCCAATTTGTCGATAGTCTGTCCGCCCGCCTCTCTCTCTCTTACTCTCTCGGTCATTTCACACTCGCTTACTCACTCATCTGATTCTTGATCTTTCTTCAAATTATGTTTTTTTTTTATACATGACCATTAGTTTTCTCGTACCATTTCTCTTCTTCATCCTCCGATTTCATAATTTTTGCCTTATAAAAACAGACACTCGCTAACCTGCTAATTAGCTTACTGAATGTAGAAGAATTTGTCACAGGTTGTGTTGTAATGAAGTCATGTTGCTTGTCGTAGGGTATCATGTTATTACCATTACATTTGTAATATTTAATGATACTGGTAAGTAAGTACTGATAAATAAGTAGTGCTAGACTGTAACTCAGAAAGAAAGCTACTCATTTAGAACAACGAACCTTTTCGTCAACGGTCTTGAGATAATAATTGTACTTTGATGTACCCATAATAAATTATTTTACCGTTAATTACTAAAAGTAATATACATTTATTATATTTATATATATATATGTATATATGTAATTTAGAAATAAAAGATTTACAAGATTATAAAAGGAAAAATAGTCAAAAATTCAAATTTTTTCGTACCTCAAGTTCTGTATGTCGTAGACATTTCTGAGTAAAATCCTCACAATGAAGATTTTATGTAAATTATTGATACTTTATTATCATTCTTACATATTCATTATTACACTAATATAATGAAGGTTGTACCGTTATAAGATGTACGTTTTAGGGTTCCTTCCACATTTCTGAACTTGTCCTCGAGTGTAACGCAGTTTATTGTAATAATTTTCCTCATGACATTGTTTCTGACAGCCGTATTAATTTTTGTTTGAACTTTCGAAAGTTTGGAAATTAGCATTCTCACTGTATTATTATCGTGCCTCTAAGTAAGGTATTTTAATTTGATGTGATCTGTTTTCACTGAGATGCTGGGGGTTCGTTTAAAAAAAAAATAGTCTTTCTTAAACAAAACGTTTTAATTTTTTTTTTCATTTCATTAGGAAATGACAAGATTACAGTCGAAAACTCTACAGTTATCCTTTAATCCTTTAAATTACAAATTAAACCATTAGCTGTATAACTCAGGAATCAATGCCAATGGCTTACCTGTAAGACGCGGAACCTGGCGCTGCCTTAATGAGCATTACAGGCATCAGGAATTGACAGTTACAAGATGTAACCGCAACGAACAGGTCCCATGTACTAAGTAGCTGACTGAGCTGACTCTGGGCTGTGTCCCAGAGACATACTACTCGGGATTTTGAGTTCCGAGCTACCTTCTGGAGCTCCTGCCTCATGGCCCTGTCCAAGTAGGGAGATTTTGCTCTTTAGCAGGCCTTACATCTAGTGTTTGTGCTAGCCTACACTCGCGCAGTATACACCGAGGTCGTTTCCTTGAATCACCTGAACTCTTTTCGTTCATTTTATTTAATTCGGGATAGATGTAGTTAAAGTATTCGATATAGGCCGAGCTTTCTTATAGCTTGACTTAATAGTAAATATATACATAGGCCATATCAACGTTTAGCCTAAAAATATCTCGCTAAACGCTACCGGTAATAAGTACAATTTAGAAAATAAGAAAAATAAACACATTAAATTGGAACTTATGGTGCATGGACAAGGAAAATTGTTGCGGGGGGGTCCAATATTGTTCGGTCCTCTGTCCCTGAAACGTCCCTATCTGAAAACAATACCTTATTATTAAACGTATGTATAATTAAACCCGAGTTCGTTTGGAACCACAAAATCTTATTTTTGACATTACCTCGGACCATATTTGGCAAGGGCGTCTGCATTCGGCGATCGTGATCATAGAATATTTTCGTTAAGATCGCTATCTTTAGAAGGTCGTATTTGTGCGGACTCCAAAACTGGAAGTGTTGTGTAAGAATTTGTATTACACAGTGGTACATTTGTACGCACAGTTCATGTATATTCTATAAGCGATGTTATTAACAAATCACGCGTCAATTCATATTTCTTACACACGCGTATGAAATATCATACGGAAACATGACTGTATTGTTAATATCGATTCTCTTTTATGGAATTCCATTCTCTGCGGTAGCCAAGGGAACTGCGCCCACACGCACACGCCTGCATAAATCAAACACAATGTTGACAGCTTTCCTACAGTGCGTTTCGTAGTGTCATTCACTGAATGATTTTATTCGTAAATGGTAATAATTAAAACTGTTTAGCAGAAAAGGTTAATTGAGTAGTATACTTTTTTAATTTTCTTGGTGTGACATCTCGTAAAATTAATTATGATAAGCATGTAATGATTAAATCGCGTTAGTACAGCCACAAATGAGGAAAAATAAATAAGTATCTTGGAAATTAAACTCATTTATGGGTACCCTAAGAACTTTATTTCAACAGTAAAGAGTCTCTATTTTGACACTCAAATACTTTTGCAAAGAGGAAGAGAGCAGAAGGTTCTAAGTATAAATCGAGGTGTAAGACAGGGCTGTAGTCTTTCTCCAACGCTGTTTGACTATGTCGCTCGTAGGTGGCCCAGCATTTATCTGTCAACAGGTATTTCTATAGGACAAAGCGAATTTGTTAATAGCCTACGCTGCCGTTTGCTGACGACCTGCTGCTTATAGATACCACCGAAAATGGTTTGCAAAGAGCGCTACATAATTTACAACGGTGTTCGATTCAATATAACTTAAGAATTTCCACAAGCTGGCTTTCCTGGGAATCAATCCTGTAAGAGCAAAAATAATGATTGCAACCAACTAATTGAACAAGTCTCGCACTTTAGTTACCTAGGGTATGATGTATCATATGAGAACAATAGAGACGAAGACAACAAACTACATAAGTTTCAAACGATGTGTGGCACCATAAGAACACTAAAAAAATAAGATGCAGAAAGATACTCAGCTCAAAATGTACAAGGTAATGGCTGTCACTATGCTTCTTTACGGAAGTGAATCATGGATAATGAGGAAGAGAGATAAAAGTCTCATACAAGCAGCAGAGATGAAATCTCTAAGATTGGTCAAAGGTTGTTCTAAACAAGATCGATTTAGAAATGAAGAGATTAGAGAAGAGTTGGGAGTATACAACCTAAATAAGAAAATAGAGTTGTATAGAAGTAATTGGAATGAACGTCTGGAGCGTATGGGTGATCGAAGACTACCAGAAGCGGCAAATAGATACAAACCAGCTTGAAGAAGAAACGTAGGGAGACCAAAGGAACGATGGGAATAAATCTTATAAAACCGGAACAGGTTGGGGAAGAAGAAAAAGAAGAAATTAAACGCGTACAAATACTGTACCATTATGACGTTTTATAAGATTGCCACATGCAAACAGTAGTGAACCTGTTTTATAACAGAGTTATTTTATTTTATCACACAAATATTACACGAATGTAGCGATACATGGAAGTCAATTCCCACGTTTTCTAAGGACTAGAGCACGGATTACTTTCTGTTTCAAGCATGCTTACTTAGATTTTCATAAATAAATCTAAAGCGGATTTCACATTTTCACCTAATTCACCGATGATTGTCAGTGAGTTCTCTCGAAAAATGACTTCCTTCATCGCAGGCTTATCCCGAATGTAAGCGTCAGTCGTGTAAGATCAGGTGAATGAAAGAAAGATATGGAACGCCTGTTCCACAAGAAATTCATCATCAGCCGTGGCTCTACAACCCTTGGTGGGTCTTGGCCTGCTCCAAGAGTCGATTCCATTCCTCCCTATTGCGTGCCCTGGCTTTCCAGTTTCTTATGTTCAGTTTTCCGAGGTCCTCCTCCATCTGGTCTTTGAATCTATTACGGGGTCTTCCCCTTTTTCTACTACCTATTGGTTTCTGGTAGAAAATATGTTTCGTAGGCTGTCCTTCCTCCGTTTTCTCTACGTGTCCAACCCACCTTAGCCTGTAGGCTATAGATTGATATCCTGACAATGTCCGGCTCTTTGTAAAGATGATATAGTTCATAATTATAGCGCCTGCGCCACATTCCATTTTCTTGTACTCCTCTAAATATTGTTCTTAGAATCCGTCTTTCACAGCAACCTAGAAGTCTCTCACTATTTTTTGTCATTGTCCAGGTTTCTGAAGCATATGTCAGCACTGGCTTGATAAGTGTTTTGTAAATTTTGCATTTCGTGCTTCTTGAGATGAAGCTAGATGTCTGGTGCTTTTTTAATCCATAATATGTTTTATTTGTGAGATATATTCTTCTTCTTATTTCAGTGTTGATGTCGTTAGTGCTGTTTATCTGGGAGCTAAGATATATGAACTCTTTTACTGCCTCTATATTTTTGTGTGCCTATTTCAAGGTTTTGAAGGCCCACAAGAAATTACTCAGTTCAAAAATTCGTATTGCGAGTCGTTCGCAGAGTGGCAAGTGGACTCAACCTGATGGAACCATACGTTTCTTGCACGGCAGGACATTCTCAGATGCCTCTCAACCGGTGTAATAACATTTTCTCTATACCGCACCGACAAAAATATAAAGGCTCGTCATGCGTTTGTAGGTACCTTACACCGTATTGTTAAAGCAAACGTGTATAAAGGGGTTTCTCCACAATAATGTCTGGCTGTTCAAAATCAAGAAAATTGGTTATCTGGCGATTAATAAATCCGCTGGATGAATGTGGCTTTTATCGGGAAACCATATATTTGAGAGGAACGCTTGATCAAGGAACATCATTGGTAATATGATATACGTTCCGATATTATTAGACAGAGGAAATACATCAGAAAATCTGTTTTTAAACTTTATCAGGTTTGCAAACAATACAATATGAAAATCTCCACTATAAAAACAAAGGTAATGGGATTTCGAGGCATGAAACCAATAAGAACAAAAATAATGATCAATGATCAAATTCTATAACAGGTGAGCCATTTTAATTATTTGGTAAATGATATTGGCTATGACAGGATTATGATATTGATGTTAAGTTATGTTAGTTCCCGACGATAATCAACCGTATTTTTAGAAATAGGGTACGACGAGATACAAGATTATTCTACAAAGTTACGAAGGTCCCTGTGCTGTCCTGTGGGTATGAATTATGGAAAACAACCAAGAAACAAGACAGTAAAATACAGGCCTCGGAAATGGCGTTCTTAAAAGGAGTTAAAAGGTGTTCTAAACTTGAGACCGTGCAAAGAATGAGGTCACAAGAGAAGAGTTACAAGTTTTTAACTGGAATGAAAAATTAAAAGATTGAAAACAACGGCGGAAAGAACACTTGGAAAGAATGTCAGATTCAAGAATGTCAGAATGGCCAAAAAAGTCTGGAAACACAAACCTATATGACACAGGTGTGCGGGTACACCCACGAAGAGATGGCTGAAGGATCTTTGAAGGCGGAACAGGCAGCACCTTGCCTATGCTGTGTTGTGAAGATGATGATGAAATACATAAGGGACGCAGGACACAGGAAATCTAACAATATTTCGTTTTTTTTTCGTTGTCTTTAATTATTTGCTAAATACAATTATGGAACACGTTACATAAAAATAAACAAAAACATTTACCCATACGGAAGACGCAAAAATTGTTCTTGAGGGAACAGTTTTGAAACAAGTCTCTGATTTTAAAGATCTAGGTTGCCTTATCAGGTTGCGCCAGAGTGAAACAAGACGAGATGTCACTATGAAATTATCGAAGGTTCAAATGATGTGTGACATCATCCTCAGAACGTCAAAGAATAAAACGAGGATAGAAACAAGAATTCAATTTTATAAAACAATGGCAGTGCCAGTGTTATTGTATGGGTGCGAATCGTGGGTTGTACAAGGAAGATTATAAACAAAATTCAACGTAGAGAAATGAGAAATATGTTTTCTGAGAAGAACAAAGGGTTGTACGAGGCGAGACCGTTTGCAAATGATAACATTAGGAATAAGCTACAAGTATTTTCCACAATTCAGAAATATCGCAAAAAATGGTCACAGCATCTGGACAGAAGTAAAGATAAATGGCTACCTAAAGTAGAAGAAGAAGAAGAAGAAGAAGAAGAAGAAGAAGAAGAAGAACTGCAACGATTTCATGGATAATTTATGAGATACTGAACTACAAATTCTCAAATACGTCACCTTAAGTAGCCTATACTTGTTTGTAACATGCTTCGACAATTATTACACATGGGAACCAACCAACGTGTTGTTAAATTAATATAACAATGCGAATAAATGTAATAATTTTTCTTGGTTTTCCGGAGTCAGAAACCGGAGCTTGTTCCAGTGTTGCTAAATGCTAGGCGAGAAGCGCTTAGCGGTAGAAGAAAGTGACAGTTGACGAAAACAGTCTGGCAACATCGCAGTAAATCGCTCTGTCTCTCTCTCTCTCTCTCTCTCTGCGCAGTAAGATCTCTGTCTGTCGCCTTCGTTCATGCTCCCGAGTCTAACAGCCCAGCCTTTGGATCCGCACAATGCTACATTGAGCACATAAATCCTCATCAAGTGCTCCCGTATCCTTCCACCCACGGATACTAGAATACACGGTAGGGGTCACGGGGTGTGTGCGCAGTAGCAAGCCGCACCGCTGACGTCACCGCGAACCCAGCCACCGCTCCACTGCCATACCTATTGTGTTGTTACTGCGTTTATGAGTGAATACAACGTTGTTTACGTGAGTGTAAATTCTTATCGGTGATTGACGATTAAGTGCGGAGTTACGCTGCAGTTATCAGTGTATTGAGGGGTTTTTGAGAGTAAGTTTGAAGTTGTTTTGAGTGAAAAATAATGGTTTGTTGTGCGATCGCGAGTTGTACTAACCACGGCAGACAAGGAAGTAAGTTAGGAATTAATTTTCATACATTTCCTAAGAACAATGAGACGAAACAAAAATGGATGAATGCTTGTAAACGTGCCGAATCGTTTTCAGTTGATAATGCTCGTGTGTGCTCAATACATTTTGCTGATTCTGATTATGAAAGGGATTTGAAAAGTGAACTGTTGAATCTTCCTCCGAAACACAAGTTGAAGCCTGATGCTGTTCCAACTTTACATCTCCCATCCTCCAGTGTTGATTTACGGGGTAGTAATGAGCCTAATAATGAGAGAGAAATTCGGGCACAAAAACGAAGTTACCGTAAAGAAGTAGAAGAGATTTTACAGGTAAATATATTACCAACTAATGAAGAAACTACTAGTAGAGAAAACATCAACTATGAAAACAAACAATGCTGTAAATGCGACACTGTGGGCTTATGTCAAAAATTAGAAATTATGGAGAAAGAAATAAAAGAACTTAGGCAAAAGAATACAAATTTACAGGATCGTCTCTCTCGGTGTAATGATGAGTTACTTAAAACAAAACATTCGCTAAAAGTGGTTGAGGGTTCTTTTTCTGACTGTCAACAACAAGTGGTTATGAAAGGACGGTGCACTAATTGGTCATCTGAAGATATTGCAAAGGCTGCGACTTTACGTTGTATATCTTATAAAGCGTTATCTTTTGTCAGGGATGTATTGAAATATCCTCTTCCTAGTGAAGTCACTATTAAAAGAAGACTCAGGCAGTTTAGCGTTCCACCAGGTTTTATTGATTTAAGCCTTACTGTCATGAAAACCCAATCAAAGCTACTAACTACATTTGAAAAAGACGTAATTCTTAGCTTTGATGAAATGAAAGTTAACAGTGACTTATGTTTTGACCAGGTAGAGGAGATTATCAGAGGACCCCACAACAATGCTCAAGTTGCGGTCATCAGAAGTTTAGTAGGAAAATGGATGCAGCCCATTTATTATAACTTTGACACGGCCGTTTCTAAGGACTTGTTGACTGAAATGATTAAAGTCATAGAAAATGTTGAATTTAAAGTGAGAGCAATTGTGTGTGATATGGGGCCATCAAACAGAAAACTTATAGGGAATCTAAAGGTTACATTTGATGACTCAGGATTCGAAAATCCATCAAATCAAAACAGAAAAGTATGGGTTTTTTGTGATGTGCCTCATGCCTTAAAACTGTTAAGGAATCATCTGCTTGACGATGGTTATCGACTTAAATCTGGTAGGTTGCTCACAAAAGAAGCGTTCATTAAGTTAGTTGAACTTCAAGACACCGGCGTAGATTTACAATACGCTCATAAACTAACCATGAACCACTTGCTTGTTGCTGGTACGGAAAAGCAAAATGTAAGGAAAGCAGCTGAGCTGTTTTCTCTCACTGTAGGACAAGCCATCTGTCATAACCTTCCTGAGTTCAGTTATGTTGGTGATGCTGTAAAGGTCATAAACAATGGATTTGATGTGCTGAACTCCAGAGCTCCTGTTGATGGATATAAATTAAAAAGTGCATACGGAAATTGTTTACCAGAACAAGATGGCGCGTTAGACAAGCTGTATGACCTCATTCTCACAATGAGAGTAATAAAACACATACCAAAAGGAAATGAGAAGAAAGAAAAGAGTAAATCAAAAAAAAAAGAAAAGAAACCTACTGATGATTTGCTCCCTTTTCAGAAGAGGTTTTTAATGTCTATAAACAGTCTACGCTCTTTGTTTAAGGAGTTAACATTGGAAGGCTACACGTACGTCATGTCATCAAGATGCAATCAGGATATACTTGAGAGTTACTTTTCTAAAGTAAGAGGATTGGGGAGATTCTACGATCACCCTTTGCCTACCACCGTCTCCGAAAGAATCAAGTCTTTGATTTTGAGCCGTAATGCGAGGGAACTCATATCAGGTGGCACATGCAAGAATGAGAAAGAAACTGATATTTTAAGTGCTAATACTTTGTCGAAAACTGAAGATACGACTGTAGAACCGTCATCTTCTAAGAAACAAGACACTTCATGTCTACAGGAAAGCTTAGACAGCGAGTGCGAGAACAAGGAGGTTGAAGAAATCATATCAGAAGTGGGCGACATTTTTGAGAATTGCACCGAATACGAAGAGGAAAATGTTCCAGATTTGAAGGAAAATGTTGAGTTGTTAGAGATGATTGCAGGATATGTTGCTTATAGAGTTAAACGTAAACACCCCAAATTAGCACATTTGTATGGTAACACAACTGAATACGTAAATTTTTCAGGAAAGAACTGGCTTCAAACAATTTCAAGAGGATCTTTAATGAAGCCAACTGAACGGTTCATGGAATTCGCTTTGAAAATGGAAAGAGAATTTCAACGATTCCACGGCAATTCCATTGATGGTAATCCAAAAGTTTTTGTAAGATTAAAGGACGTTATAAACGCGAAATATCCAGGAATAGAGGACTTTGCTGTGATGTGTTTTGTAAGGACCCGCACTTTCATCAGAATGAAAGCTATCAACAAGAAAAAAAAATGCAAAGGTAATAAGCGAACTGAGGGCGAACAAAGACAAATAGTGAAGAAAATGAAAAAAGTTGCAACATAACTTTCCAGAATAAAGAAAAGGAAACACGTTAGCCTAATACAGTTAAAGGCTTTGGTGTGAAAGTAGAAAAGTTGATTTATATTATGTATATAAATATAATTGATATGTACAATTTGTAAAGATAAATTAAAATTTACTGTTTTAAAGAGTTTAAAATGACATTATTGGGGTTTTCTCCGTACCACAGGTCTATGTGGTCTAAGCCTGTGCGAGCCTCTTCCCCCAGCAAAAAAAAAGTAGGCCCTCCGAGATGGTGAAAGAGGTTGACGTCCTTCGGAGGCTTTATACTAGCATTTCACCGACCATAGAAAAAATATATTTGTTTATTTAACTAATAAATAACTTAGTAATAATAATAATAATACACTAAAACATGAAAAATCTCGATTATATTCACAAACGTGAATGAGTTAAACATGTGCGCGCGGTGTGCCTATAAGATTCTATGCGGTGGGGCGAAGCGAGTGGGTACGCGGTGACGTCACCGCTCACAGTCCACCTGCGCGTGACCCCTACCGTGTATTCTAGTATCCGTGCTTCCACCTATAGCACTTGTTGTAAGGTTTTCTCTTCATTAAACCTTATTTTCGCCTCTCTTACTCTATGTCCTCTGTTCATTTTCCATCTAATGATATTTCATTTCCCACGTACTTGAACATTTCTACCCGGTTTTACTCCACACTTCTACGCAGTAAAATAAAAGAACATAAAAGGATATTTCTTGTAGAACATAAAAGACAATCCCTACTGGCTGGAGCACTGCATGATGTCACAACACATCTTCTCCTCAGCCCAAAGCTTGGTTGGCTTGCAATTTCTTCCCTACCGAAGACAGTCTCTTAATCAGTACATCCTTTCTTCCAGTGGCAGCTCGTACAGCGAGGGCAAAAGGACGCAGCCCTCCCACTAAATTTGCAAATTAAACTTGTCAATGATATAACTACCTATAATGTGTAGTATCCTTATGTGATAGATATTTTTGGTTCATAGAGAACCGGAGCGTTATTCAAAACTTCTCTGTTGCAGTTTAAAACCTTTTTTTAATTTTTTTTTTATTTATTTTATTTATTTTTTTTTTTAAGAGGGGCCACTAGTTATTTAAAACTAGGCCAAGGGCCTAGAGAAGCCAAAAATGCGCTGGGTCCAGCGTAACGGGACTTGCAATTAAACTCGGTTGTTAAACAACAATAACAATTTTTATTAGCAATTTCAAGTAACTTTATAAGTATAACTCTAAGTATTCAATATAACTTTCATAGAATCAGAAAAATTTCATTACAACTTCTACTCCCCTCCCTGGCATCACAACATTCTGAAAATATACACATGTAACATCATATAATTATAATATATGTAAACATCATCATAATAATTTCTCATAAATACACATAAATACAACCTCAATCAATATATTTACATGAATACACATAGCACACCTATATATATATACATATACCACACACACATGTTCACCTGGCAGGCAGCCTCTATATATATATTTCACCATACCTCAGGAGAATATAAACCCCAGTATCCGTGACCAAGACCCCCATCCCAAACTACTGTAAACGGATAAAGTGTCCAGCCTGCTTTAAAAACTTTTCATTTAAAAAAAAAATCCATTAACACGTCAGATTATGACAGGGTTACGACAAATGAAATTATTACAAGTATACAAAATTTAGGAATGTTCCCCCAAATAGTAATGTGCCATCGCAAGGTCAACATGACTGCACGGTCTTATAAAATGTATAATGAAATTTATAATTGAAAAGTAAGAACCGGTAGTGTGCTCATATTAACAACTCAACAATTAATGCACTGGCTATGACAGTAAAGGAATGACAAAAATTTACTTATTACTGAATTATTACACGGTTAACATAAATTTTATAAAATATATAATAAATTTATAATTGAAAAGTAAGAACCAATAGTGTGCTCATATTAACAACTCAACAATTAATACACTGGCTATGGCAGTAAAAGAAAATGATGAAAATTTACTTGTTACTGAATTATTAAAAGGTTAACATAAATTTTATAAAATATATAATAAATTTATAATTGAAAAGTAAGAACCAATAGTGTGCTCATATTAACAACTCAACAATTAATACACTGGCTATGGCAGTAAAAGAAAATGATGAAAATTTACTTATTACTGAATTATTAAAAGGCTAACATAAATTTTATAAAATGTCTAATAACAATTTTCATTAAAAATTTTATAACATAAAACCCTAATAAAACACATGTGAGGTGTTCGTACAGAATTGGGTTGACCTCAGGCAAGGCCATGCTCCGAACCAGATGTAACAAAATTTAACAAGTCAGAAACCTGTGGATGACCGCACTGACAGGTGATGATGACAGGTCAAGACACCCCCAAACCTTTAAATAATCTTAAAAAAAGCAAAACCCATATAGATCTATGAATACCATCAAGAAAATGCCCAATCAAGTACCCCGGCACCCATGCAAGCATAATTAACAGCCCTACAAATCAGTAACATTACGTTACGCACACTTTTGCAATAAGAGAAAATTTAGCAGCAAAATTCGGTGACGCATGACCCCGCCTGGGTTTACACTTACTCTGGGGGCGTAAGCGTTTGTAAAATAAAACTGACAAAATTTATAAGAACTAACTGCCCCGCTGGACTTGTGCACCAACAAAACTTTAACTGGAGCTGTTCCAGGAATAGTATCACATGCTCTACATTGTAGCGGCCAAAAATATTTATTAAAGGCTTAAATGTCACCTGGTTATAGTCCGTCACAAAACCTGAGGTAATTGCAGCGTGTAGTCCATCTCGTCCTCCCGGCGGCGGCTAACACAGAAAATCACTAGTTTAATGTCATGGGTGGCGGATGATCGGCCACCAGCTGGAGCGAATCAGGAGATCGACTTAAATCAGGAACCCGGAGAGTCACGGAGTGATTACCTAAGCATAGTAGATATTAGAATACAAAATCCAAACTGAAAGCCGCCGGGAGAATGGAAGATCAGTTGAGGCCGGCTGCTTGACGAGAACTGCCCAGTGCAGCTACCGAAAAAACGTTACGTAGCGCTCACCACAGAGCGCGCGCGGATCGGCATAGCAAGCTTATTGATAACGGAGCAGGCATCGTTAAGCTAATTAATTAACATGTACGGCAATGCCCGTCACATCGTTAACAAGAAAATAGCCGAGTTTTTCCAAAACTCGGCACAGTGCATATATTTTCTCTTGTGTTTTATATAGTTTTGATTGTGTTCTTATTGTATTTTTTGTGTAAACGTAATGTTCTAATAATTTATTCTTTATTAGGCAGTGTATTCTGTGTAAGATAGTGTTTCTGTCGAACCTTGTGTACATAAACGTGTAACTTATTCTGTGTAGGCCTGAGCCTGTGTGTTCTGTGCGTATTTGTTAGAAACGAAAAAAATGGGTATGAATTCAGTAAGTAATATTAAACGTTTGATTATTCCAAATTCACTTACTTACTTACGAAAAGAAAATAGAACTAAAAAAATTAGGGCCACCAAAACCCAATTTAGATATCACACAACAAAATTATAAAACGGACAGACCAGCATCAAGTAAAAAAAACTACACAAGAAAATTTAATAGAAACTGTTACTTACATGCTGATTGGATATGTGGATGTGAAGTGATGAATTCCTTTTTTTGTTATGTATGTTTGGTGATGAACCTAAACAGTGATTCAGCCTGGACTGAAAATGGAATTAAGGACTTGAAACATTTGGGAGAAAAAATTAAAAAACATAAAATTAGTGAAACTCATATGAACAATTGTATTGAATATTCATTGTTAGGCAAAGTCAATATTAGTTGCCAGTTAGACAGTGCATATAGATTAAAAATTAAACAGCATAATGAAGAAGTCTCTAAGAACAGATACATCTTAAGTAAGTTAATTGACTGTGTAAAGTTTTGTGGAATATTTGAACTAGCTTTAAGGGGACATGATGAAACAAACACATCTGAGAATCCAGGTATTTTTAGGGGCTCAGTAAATTTAATGGCAGGCCTAGATAGCACCACTGAAAAACAAACAATAGGGTTTTCGTTGGTCTTTCTAAAACAATTCAAAATGAAATTTTGGATTCTATTTATGCAGTGTGCATTGGACTAATAAAAAAAAGAAATAAATGAAACTGACTACATTTCAATTGAAACAGGTGAAACCACGGATTGTGCCACTCTGTCACAAATGGTGTTAGTTGTGAGGTATGAATTGCATGGAAAATTACATGAGAGATTTATCAGTTTTGTCAGTCCACAAGATCACTCCGCTGAAGGTATTAGTAATACTATTTTTGAAGAATTAGCAAAATTAGAACTTGATAAGATGCCTAGTTAAATTATTGCACAAAGGTACGATGGGGCAGCAGTAATGAGTGGAAAACTAAACGGTGTTCAAGCAAAAGTTAAAGCTAAAGCCGTGTACAAGAATGCCAAGTATATACACTGCTATGCCCATCAACTAAACTTAATTATTGAGCGCGCTGCATCACAAAACAATCAAGTAAAAATATATTTCTGTAATTTAGATGTCTTTACAACATTGTTTTCAAGATCTTCCAAACGAACTGCCATACTTGAAGTAATAAAGAAACGTCTCCCAAAATGTTCTAATACCAGGTGGAATTTTAAATCCCATTGTGTGACAACAGTATTTATTCATAAAAATGACATTTCCGCTGCTCTTGAAAAAAACAGATGATGATGAGAGTGACAAGTCCACTGTTCAGAAAGCATTAGGACTGAAAACACACTAAATAATGATGATTTAAAATTTTTTGTTAACATTTTTCAACAAAATTATGCCAGCCTGTGACATTTTGTTTAATCAATTACAACAAGTAGAAATTGACAGTATTAAAACACACCAGTATGTTGCCTCATTCAAGTCACACATTCAAAATGTCAGAGATTATATTGATTTTGATGCCAGTCTGTCTGCAACAAATGATTTTGGAGAATCATCTCAAAATCCAAAAAGGTCACGTTTTGATGAAAGCAAGAAGACTGCAGCTAAAGAAGTTTGTGACATAATAGTTACCAACATAGACGACAGATTTTAATTTTCAGACCATTTAGCAATAGCAGTTTTGTTGCAACCAACCCTGTTTTCTAAACATTAGCTTATCTTTCCAGAAACACAGTTACAAATTTCTGCAAAACAATTTAATTTAAATGAAACTGCATTAAGACATGAACTGGTAGTTCTATACAGCAGCCCCGACTTCACAAAGGCAACTGGCGCATTGGTTCTTCTCAATTTTGTAGCCTATATGAAAACAATCTAGTTACTGTTTTCCCCGAACTGGTGAAACTATTAAAAATTATTTGTACAATCCCTATGAATACAGCAGAAATTGAACGATGTTTCTCAACTCTCAAACGCATTAAAACATTTACACGTAATACAATGAAAGAGGACAGACTATGTGCTCTGGGAATGTGTTCAATAGAACAAAAAATGTTAGAAATAACTCTTAACTTCAATGAATTACTTATTGACCATTTTGCCAAGCAAAACGATAGGAGAGTGGATTTCATGTTCAAGCAAATAAACTAATCCAAGGTAGGGAACAAATATATTTTATTTAGTAATCCATGCATTTAATAATATATAATTTATTAAGTACTTAAGTTTAGGAACGTGAACTGCTTAGGGTTATAAATAATTTCAGTTTCAAATACTGTTTAAATATTGGTAGTTTGCAAGGTAGGTTTTTGATATTAACAATACTTTAGTAGTAAAGCAGAAGGTTCAATTTTACAATTATTTCATGATAATAGCAATAATTTAGTTTCTACTGGTGACTTTTGTTACATATGGGTCCAAAAAAATGTTGCCCCCTCCCCAGTCAAAAACGTTACCAGCCGCCACTGCTTTTTTCCTCCTTTTATCTCATACATATGCTCCTCTGTGGGCGTTCCCCTCCCACTACGCCTTTCAATCATTCCCTTGATCAGGGTGGTGAACTTATTAGAATGGTGTAGTAAGTGACCAAACTTTACTTCTTCTTCCCGTAATGGTTTTAAACAGAATCCTCCTTTTATTCACTGTCTTCAGTACACACTGAATCAATCATGTCTTCAGTACAATCGTGACTCTTTCTGTGCACGATATTCTTAAGGCCCCTCCACTACATCTCAAAATCTTCAAGATAACTCCTTTCCAGTTTCCTCAAGATCAAAGTTTCTCAGCCATATGTGCACATGCTCCAAATGAAACGTTCGTTCTATGAATTTCTTCCTGGTTTCCAGGGATAAGTTTCTGGAGGCCAGAAGAGATATTTTCTTTAAAAGCACTACTTTTGTTTGTGCAATTCCATTTTTTACATCACTGGTGGTGTCTCTCAGCTGCTGTAAAGTAGCTCCCAAGATTGTCAACTTGCACTAGCTTCCCATCGTCCAGAAATATTTAGTGCTTCTGTTTTCCATTTCTGGAACATTTCATAACTTTTATTTTACTTGTTTACTGTCACAGCTTCAGTACTTATTGTTTAGATGGCTTCAGTGAAGGCGGAACAGGCTGGAAGCCTATACGTTGATGTGGAGGAGAAGAATAAGATTGTCACAACACTCTTCCCGTTCTTCTTCTTCTTTCTCCAATGCCTCACGATTAATCATTCTTTCTGTCCATGTTATTCTTAAGGCCCTACTCCGGCATCACATTTCAAAAGCTTCAAGCTTCTATCCAATTTACAAAGGAACCAGGTTTCTGAACCACGTGCTCCAAATAAAACGTTTTTGAATCACAGCAGTATTCTCCCCCTAAAACCACCACTCCGATTCTACTCCAGTTTTATTGGTGGTATAACTGAGTACATTTTAAAGAGATAAACAACAGTAATAAAAAACATTGATAACGTGTGATAATGCCAATATAACGGCAGTATACATTATTTTACCGACGATAATGTTGATGTTGATGACTGTTACTATTATTATTATGATGATTATGATTATTATTATTATTATTATTAATATCGGTGCAGAGAATAGGAGCTCTCAGAGTAGCATCCTCTTACCGGACAGTGCCAGAACCAGTAGTCCTGGTGATAGCGGGAGTGATACCCATAGACCTGTTGGCTCTAGAGCGGAAGCATTTATTCCAAAAAAGAGAGAAAATTGGAAAGGATGCTGCAAAGCATGAAGCCAGGAAACTCACTCTCCGGCACTGGCAAGATCGTTGGGATAGAGACTATAGAGGAAGATGGACCACAAGGCTCGTACCAAACTTGAAGGAATGGATCGACCGCCAACACAGTGAGGTCAACTACATCTGACCTAGTTGCTTAGTGGCCACGGCAATGTTAATGCCTACCTCGATAGAATGGGAAAGCTGCAAAGCCTAGCATGCCAATACGGAGACTCTCCCCATGAAGATGCCTCGCACAGCTTTATCAAGTGCTGCAAATCCGCAAGACAGTGGACGGTACTGGAAATGGAGCTCGGGGAGTTCCTGTAGGGAGTTCCCGAGAGCGTAGTTGCGCTTACGCTTCGTAGTAAGGCGGAATGGGACCGCATCAATGCATTTATTCAGTGGGTCCTACTAGAAAAAGAAAGACAGGCCCAACTTGCACCCAACGGGCAGTAGAAGATGAGGAACAACGAGAAGGAGCCCGATAAGGGCTCAATAGGCTACATCCTGAAGTAATACGTTAAGTGGTTCCAGGATGGATATGAATGCCTGAATTAGAGGTGGGTTTTTTAGTGGGTGAGATTCCCACACACAAGAGGAAGCACGGCCTCCTCTGACGATGCATAAAGCATTTTTCCCCCTATATAAAAAAAGATTATTATCATCATCATCGATGTTTAAATAAAAGTTATCATTAACATTAATCTCGACAGCAACGAAGCATTTAGTTTGCATACATAGTCAGTTTTGACCCAGAATTATTATTAAATTGAAATGACATTGTGTCACGGTGTCTTGTACTACGTTCGAGTTACATACGTAAACATGACAACAGCTCAGAAAGGTGACGTCTGCGTCTGTTCCTTTGCTAAAGGTCAGATGATTATTATTTATTCCATTAGCAGGAACAGAAATCGAGCTGGCCTCAATATCTGTACACCAACTGCTGTAACGTTAGTGTGCTTCTATGTGTCGTCAGCGCTAATTATAGAGACGAATTCTGGATTGTCGCATTACACGCGGCCACTTCACTGTTGACAATTTGTGTTAACACTGTTTTCATACAAAAGTATAGGGTGTATTAACAATGCATATATGATAATCAAGTAGTTTCTTTTGTCTTCTTCTATGGTTACCAAACTGATTAGTCATCTTTAGTTTATCGATGTAAAGACAATACTTATTAACGGATAAAAAAAGGGGGAGGGATTCACTTCAAAACGAATCCATGTTTTTAGTCGTCAGGACAATTTCGTTGAACTGAGCCATTAAAATAAGATGATGGTGGTTTGGGTATTCAAAATAAATTCGCTTGGCATTTGAAAGGATTTTAGAAAATTAAATAGGTCTAAAATTGGTTCGGTTCTAACGTACATTTCTTTTATATTGAGAAAGAGAATTATTGGGAAAGATAAGTATAGCAAAAACAAAACTTTTGAAAATAATTTTGCAATTACGTAACATAGTTTTAACGAATTTTTTTAATAATAGACTTCTACGTACATTTTTAACATTATATTTCTGCAAGAGACTAACCTCTTTTTGGTATTTTAAATATTTAAAAACATTTTTGTTACACTTTGTTGTAGCGTCCATTCTGTTGGCACTCTGAACCCTTAACGCACACCTCTTTCTTACTCTACCTTCGATTTCTCTTAAGGAGCTCCTCTAACATCCTTCTGTAACCCGTATTTACTAACTCCTTTCTTTCATATTTTGGCTCCTTTCCCACCGTTTCTTTTAGTTGTTGATTGGTTGTTAGGAAAGTAAGAAGAGATACATGTATTGAATCCAAGATTTCCGCATGTGTAAAACAAAAGATGCTGTCTTTAAAGTTTCCATGAGAACTTCTCTAACTATTCTCGCAGATTGAAAATTCCTGTTTTATTTTTATTTTGTATTTTTTTTTTTTAACATGATAATGTTTTTAGGCTGGGGGTCATTCCACAAAATCGTCATCGAAAAACGTAACGCTTCCACACTTTCGATTCCCCACAGTCTAGAAATTTGATATGTAAACGCATCAAGACAGAAATAATCGCTGCTGACATTGAGTTTAGCAAACGTTTTAGTGAGAATAAATTTGGTTTTACATGCTCTGTTTGTGATCGTCTGTGGTTTGGAAATGATTTACGTAATCCACCAAACGTAATCCACATTATACGTTTCAAAAGCCTAAAACATTATCATGCTTCGATGTTTCGGTTTCGTCGAAATTATTTGAATCCTTAGGTGCATAAGTAGAGAGAGGGTGAGAGGGAGAGAGGGAGAGATAGAGAGAGAGAAAGTTCATTTGACTTTTTTGTTACTTCCAGAATTTATAAAACCAAGTGTACTAGTGCGTCTTTTTTAAATTTCGGACACTTCTTGAGTTTTTTGTTCTGAAAATTCTTGCTGTCTTAGATAATACAATCAATCAACCAAAATTTATACATAGACTTTCAAAAGCGTCTTTAAATATTGGGAAGTAAAAAAACGCGTCACCTGAATTAATTTTTACTCGGAAGTCTTGCAAGAAGGGACTCCAAAGCCTACTTACGCCAGTTCTTATTTGCAGTGTTAAAGTAAGGTAAGACATTAAGTAAGGCATTTTTCCGACTGGTTCCATTTGTGTTCGGACTGCTGTCCTTTCATTCATGTTCGATCGTGTAGTATTCAGCTCTAATTAACACACAAAAGAATGCTTGACACATCTAATCGTAATTCTAAATTCGTTTGTTCTGTAACTTATTAATAGTTAATCTAATTTATACTATTGTATACTATATGAAGCACTGACAATCCAAATTCAAGCCTGGAGGAGTCTATTGGGTTCGTTTGCAAAACTTTTACAATGTTATTGAAATCTTTTGACGGAAGCCCGCAGATGAAACACTTTGTGTTTGTGTGTTGACGTGGTGTCGGTCATTAGCCTACATTACACAGTTTCCCACCCACCATAGCTAACAACATTCTGTATGTAATTTCGATTTGAGAGTCATTAAACTCATAAACCATAGTCCTTAACTCCTTTGTTTGGACTTCGTGTGCTTTCGCTCATTTTTTCAAAATTCTGTTATTTCATGTGCAAATTGAAACCTAATCGGTCTGCAAAATGGCGTCGAATAAGTCATCGTATTTGCCAAATTACTGTTGGACATTGATCTCTAGGAAATCTGAAATGAGACGTACGGGTACAAAAGAAGAAATGAAAATATTTGCATGGGAAGTATTGGTGAAATATTTGAGTTACTGGGGAACTGTTGCTTGTACTCCGACTACGCAGATCCGTAAAACCCCCACTTGCAAAAAAGAACCAGTTTTCGCAAGGTGTCTGGTTTTTGAGTTTGCAACACTTTCTTCTCAGCTTCTAATAAGCGAGACGCGGTATGATGCAGTTTTACGTCCACGAAGATCACCGTCACTATCGTGCTTTCTTTGTGTGAATAACATTGAATTACGCTGTAAGACGGGAACCAGGCTTTGTCTGTTATGATATTATATTGATGTCTACTTAGTGTTGCATTGACATACACTGAGAGGGATTCTGCCCCATACAGAGACCACAGCGTAAATAAAAATAGGAGTCCTTAGCACCCAATAAATACTGGGTATCGGCACTGAAACTTCCTAAGACAGCCAGGCTCACGAAAAAGGAGAGCTACGTAATGACCGACCACCACCTTAAAAAAAAATGTATGTGTGTGTACCAGAGTACACAGGTATGAAGTGAAACTTCTTTATGACATATCATTTTTCTACTATTTACAACATCACAGAAATTGGGTAGATAAAGCTTAAGAAAAAGATAATACTTGCTAATTTTAATAGATTTATATACATTTACTGATACTTACAATCAAAAAGTGAGGTTAACCTCAAATAAATATTAAAATCACGCTCACGTGTTGGATTTTTAATACTTGCTAATTTTAATAGATTTATATACATTTACTGATACTTACAATCAAAAAGTGAGGTTAACCTCAAATAAATATTAAAATCACGCTCACGTGTTGGATTTATCAAACGAAATATATAATCACTCTCACTTTTACTATAAATTCACTTGAATTTGAATTACTTTGCTTTCAATAACCAATTTTTCATTGAGGATGATGGATTGGCCATGGGTTCACCTCTCTCTCGTCTATTGGCCGACGTTTACTTGAACTTTTATGAAAACTCTCATTTGCTCTCACATAACAAATAATAAGTCTTTTTATTTTATCACTTTCAAACTAATATATTATTCTTTACGTCACTATACTGAACTTTGATAAAAAAAACAACATGGCGCGTAACCGAAAATCGTGACGATTTTTTTTTACATTGCTATAAAATTTCTCTCATACGTCGATAAAGAAGTTTCACTTCAAAAAGTTTACAAATAGAATTGTCTGAATTGGGTAGAACAGTCTGAAGGCATCGAGTTGGTGTATCTCTGTATGGAGTCAGTTGAGTGTACCTAGAATAAGAACAGTCTGAAGGCATCGAGTTGGTGTATCTCTGTATGCAGTCAGTTGAGTGTACCTAGAACAAGAACAGTCTGAAGGTATCGAGTTGGTGTATCTCTGTATGCAGTCAGTTGAGTGTACCTAGAACAAGAACAGTCTGAAGGCATCGAGTTGGTGTATCTCTGTATGCAGTCAGTTGAGTGTACCTAGAACAAGAACAGTCTGAAGGTATCGAGTTGGTGTATCTCTGTATGCAGTCAGTTGAGTGTACCTAGAACAAGAACAGTCTGAAGGCATCGAGTTGGTGTATCTCTGTATGCAGTCAGTTGAGTGTACCTAGAACAAGAACAGTCTGAAGGTATCGAGTTGGTGTATCTCTGTATGCAGTCAGTTGAGTGTACCTAGAACAAGAACAGTCTTTGTTTCGTATTCATAAACGGGTGCTTGCTATCTGTGTTCCCTCACCACTTAACGATGTTATCGTGGGTGCAGATGAAACATCTGAAAGTTTATATAGACGGTCTGGACCACGGCCTAACAGTATAGTTCAATATTGTCTGTATGCGTATATTTTGTGTGTCTGTGTGTGTGTGTGTGTGTGTGTGATCACATGTGGATGTAGGCCTAGGATTACTCGTTCACGTTGCATGACAAAGTTCACTGCAGAAAGGTTTGCTACCACTGTAATTGGATGACAATGTAATACACTATTCTGAAGTGCTACATAAGGATTAAACAAAATGTTTACCTTATTACCTAAGCTAAGACAGCCAGCTCTTAAAAGTTGGTGTATCTTAGCTATTACCTTCTTTTGAAGCATAATAATTATTTGAAGATCACCGTAGAAGAATACATAAGTAATATTAAAATTGAAATAGACGAAGCATATATTCTACACTGCTGTGGGCCAGCGTAATTGTGCGTTGGGCGCTCTACAAATTACTACATTGTACATATATTGTTATATGTATTTTAAAAAAATACAAAACTGCAGAGTTTCATCTGTTCCTTGAACTGTGTTTTCATTTATAGTATAAATACAATACAGTATGTATTGTAGAATAGTACAGTACAATAGTAGTAAATATGTACAATGTAATTTGTAGAGCGCCTAACGCACAATTAGGCTGGTCCACAGCAGTGGAAAATATATGCTTCGTCCCGTCTACTTCGATTTTAATATTACTTATGTATTCTTCTACACTGCTCTTGAAATAATTCTTATGCCTCAAAAGAAGGCTAAGATACACCAACTTTTAAGAGCTGGCTGTCTTTCTTATTCAAATTTGCTGAGAATAACTTCATAACGTCTGCTTGAAGCAAGGAAATTATGTGTTGTATTAAAAAGAAACATTTGTTTCTATGGAATCAATATTAACAATGTAAGCCATTATATGTATGAAATAATATTTACAGTATTGTCAGAGTGTGCAGACCAAACATATATGGTGTTTCTATGTGTGTGTGTCCATCTGTGTGTGTGTGGGGGGGGTGTACTTGCCATTTACTCCAACCTAGGCGCACTCTTCCTTGTTTCCTCAAGTGTCTTCGCTTATTATATTTACTGTTGTATTATATGTAAGAGCTTCGCTTATCTTATTACTTTTTTACATTTAAACAGTAATTAGTATTGTAACGATGGAAAGGCGAGAGCGCGCTTCCACCCGTTTCCCGGCTAGTCGAGCAGGTGTAGCGTCTCAGTCAAGTAGGGCTACCTTCGAGACTGTCATGGAGAGTACTTGAAATACACATTATGCTGGCACGCCGCAGTAAGGATGGAAAGTTATTCTGGAACACCTGCGCTACTCATAAAAGCGACAGCGTCTGGCTTTGTGAGTCAGTTTACGTTGGGCGATTTACCAAGTGTCCATATCAAGTGGTCGTTTTAGAAAGTGTTATTGTGTTTTAATTAGTGCATAATTCTTTATAGTTGACATTATTATTGCGTGTGAACAAATTTAACTTGAATTACTGTAAGAGAGTATCTCGTTGATTTCAAATTGTTATTTGTGACTCATTAAAGCTGGCAATTCGTGATTTCATTGGTGTCTGTATTGTGGTCACTGTACCATACGACGAACAGTGACGACCGTTGTAACAGTATATTATTCCCCTGCTTTGTTTCTTTTTTTTAATCATTTGTGTGATAGAGTATGATTTTTTTATAGGATTATTCATAGGATGTATCATTAGTGCAGCTCGAAAACAGCCACAGTTATTTTCTATAGCGGAACGGAGCTTCTAAAATTTATTGAGTAATGCTAATATATCTTTTTTAAGTAACAACATCAAGCGAATCGGTCATCAACTTCGGCCCTCCGATTTTGATTAAATTTTTCAAAACAAAATACACGTCCGCCTCTCGCGGTAAAGGAGAGGCGATTATTTCGTTACAAAGGAGTTTGCATGCTAATCTCGTCCGAACAAAACTAAATTACACAGTTACATCAGTTGTGTTCCAAAGTGACTGAACTACACATCGGATGAAGGATTTTAATTACTTTCCAACTTTTATTAAAGACGATACTGAAAGTCTAGTATAAATTTCGATCGAGTGAGTTGCATAAGTGAACAGTGAACGTTTCTTACAAGCTTGTCAACATTTCTTAACTCCAATCGTTTAGGGCGACTAGAAGGTAAGCTGACAGAGTAGAAATTGGAAGACGAAGACAATAATAGGAATAAACGTTAGAAAAATAGCAAGTATGGAGAGGAAAAGTACAAGAGGATTAAGATCTTGTACAAAGAAGAACCGAAAATGGAGCGAGGACCTAACAGTTTATAGCCCAGGAAAAATAGTCAAAAAATTTGACTATAAAGGAAAAAATTAGATAAAAACCAATTTTTTGTACATATGATCCTTCAACCATAAATTATACAAAACCAATGTGTCTGCCACTTAAAAGTGTCTAGGGGTGGTTTTACAGGGGTTGAAAGGGGGTAAAAAACGATTTTTCGCATATAACTTAAAAATGAAGTATTTTATCAAAACTTGTTACAAATAAAAGTTGTAGCTCACAAAATTCCCTATAATTTGGTGGGTGTCACATTCTTGTACGTTGAAAATTGTTGGAATATGCCACATTTCAAACTTAGAGTATACTGTATTTTTTTGTATTTTGTGTGTATTGCATATGAATTATCGTTTTTTTTTTGTTTTTTGTTTTTTTTTTGAGAGGATGATGTCTACATAAGCCGAAGCTTGTGCGTCAATGAGATGGTAATGACTTGAATGATGAACAAATGCCAGACCTTACCGGGAATCAAACCCTGAACCTCTTGGTCTAGAAGCCAGCGTCCTAACCACTAGACCAAACCGGTCGGTCAATATTTAACTTAAAATATTGTCTTAGGGCGTTTTTTTTTTTTTTTGCTGATGGAAATGAAGAATTTCGTCAAAAAAAGTATCAAATAAAATAGTGTTTCACATTTTTAGTAACTTCTATACAATGAAGTAAAGAAAGTAACTATATAGGCTAATGCAGACCAAATGATCTAAGTATTGTAAAAGTAAAGTAAAAACATTTTTACTTTTTTTCAATAGGAAGGTGCCACTAATTCCCTTCCCTAGCAGTGAAGGTCACGAAGGCCCCTACGACCTATTTGTCAAGAACTTGAAAATTTTTGCAGCACTACATTTTTCACATCTGAACAACATGTTGAGTTAAGAGAAAGTTGAATTGCAAGAAATGATTCAGATGTCAATAAATTGTATGATTGGCTTATTAATCACAATCCGTTTTCAAAAACGCAAATCATTACGTTACTCGGTACTGGAATTATTGGAACTGATGCTATTCATTGTCATAAAACAAAGGAAATTGGTGAAAACGATATAAAAAAGTTGTCTGGGAAATTGTATAAGGACGTTGTCACAAAACGTGAAAGCAGAGTAGGCTACGTCCTCTGAATGCCGTTAATTCCTTTATAACAATACGTGAAAAGGGTATTACTATAGATCCTTTAATTCACTATCAAAGAATGGTGTTGTGCAGAGAATCGACTGATGACATATCATGAGTATTTTTAATTTGAAATTGCACCGTACCCAATGTCTCTTTTCATGGATACTGGGATGAAAAAAAAAACACCAAGTCCGGCTTTATGTGATGAGTTTAAAAATATCGATGAAAATTTACTGAACAAGACAGACATCTACATAATAGACGGAGGGTATTTGTTGCACAATGTTAAATGGAATTTAAAAAATGCAGTAGTTATAAAGAAGTATGCGATATTATGTGGAATATGTTTCGCGTACTTTTAAGTCTGCAGTAATCGTCTTCGATGGACACGATAATCCTGACAGTACAAAAAAAAATCTGAACAGCAACGTAGATACGTGAACATCAGTCCATAGTTCAGTACAACGGAAGTAACCCTCCTGTCTGTCGGCTAAGAAAAGTTTTTAGCTAATTGTTAAAATAAAAAACAACACGTTGAAATGTTGAAAAAAATTCGAAGAACCAAAGTTTGAAGCACGACAATCATCTGATGACGCAGATACACTGATTGTGCAAACTGCCATTCAGAAGTCTCAGAACTTGCAAGTGACAGTTGTTGGCTAAGATATTGATTTGCTTGTACTTGTGATAGCTCTAAGTCCAGCAGACAAAGATATATTTTTCTTGAAACCAAATATCGGAAAAATTAAACCAAAATTATTTTCCTCGCAAAATTTGCAAATACAATTCACAAATGTCAAAAGTTTCATCCTTCTAGCACATGCTTTTAGTGGCTGTGACACGACTAGTTCAGTTCATGGGAAAGGTAAACAACAATTACTGAAGCTATTGGAGAATAACAGAAATTTGGACAATGCTGTAGCAGCGTTTTATAGTGTAAATTCAAATAAAAGTGAAGTAGAAAAAACTGGTGAAAAATTATTTCTAATTCTGTAAGGTTCGAAATATAAAAGGCAAACACTAGACAAGTACAGATTTCAAATGTTTCAGAAAACTCTCAAAAAGGCATCTTCCAAATTAAAGCTGTTACCTCCAACATCAGCAGCTGCAGCTCAGCATTCCTTTAGAGTTTACTACCAAGTTCAGATTTGGCTATGCAACCATAAAAGTCCAGAGGAATGGGGATGAGAAAGGAAAAAGTTAGTTAGTGTATAATTTTCTTGTAACATTTTTTATTGTATTATTTTTTAATAATTTCCATTTGATTCAATTTAAATTTATCATCTGATATTTCTGAACAAATTATGTATTCAGTTGTAAAAATTTTACTTTATTTTAAATGTTTGTTTTTGTAAATGTTTTGTGTTGATTCTGCCTTCCTTTTGTGTAATTACATATTTGATTTCATAAACTGATTGCTTTCTGATTTTGACATTTTATTATATATGTTTAATTATGTAATTAATTTTTAATGACTGTTGTGAAGATAATTTTTTTTATATTTTTACATCATTTTAATTTTAGTCATTAAGTTCAGTAAAAATGTTAAGATTTTAAATTCAATAATTATTGCATTTGCGTTTTTTATTCAAACAACGTTTTATTTAAAATATTTTTGTTTCATTTTGCGATCCTTTTACTATAGGCCTATTATTCTTATTGTTGTTTTCATCATTACAATTTTGTAAATATCGAAAGATACATTTTCAAAATATTTCACCTGGAATAATAAATTATGTGAACTTATCAAAAATGTGTTTTTTTTTTTAACTTTTTCGTAAATATTCATCCTCTTAAAAAAAAAAAAAAAAAAAAAAACGATCATTCACATGCAATACACACAAAATACAAAAAAATACAGTATACTCTAAGTTTTAAATGTAGCCTATTCCAACAATCTTCAACGTACAGGAATGTGACCCCACCAGATCATAGGAAATTTTATGAGCTACAGCTTTTATTTGAAACATTTTTTGATAAAATACTTCGTTTTTAAGTTATATGCGAAAAATCGTCTTTTCACCCCTTTCAACCCCTGTAAAACCACCCCTATAGACACTTTTAAGTGGTAGAGTCATTGGTTTTGTATAATTTATGGTTCAAAGACCATATGTACAAAAAATTACCTTTTATGTAATTTTTTCCTTAAAACTTCCTATTTTTCCTGGGCTATTACGGCAAGAGGTAAAAGAGAAAGGAGGTGAATTCCATTTTGTATGAAAAAAAATAGTTTACATACAAACATTAAGTAATTATTGCACTTTTAATCTGCATTCTCTAGCATGATGTACCAAATGCATTTCTCCTTAACATAAAATTAGCTGAATAAATTTCGTAGTGCAGGCCGACCCGACGGTAGGCTAAAGCGGGAACGAATTTGTCGTTAAAAAGCAAATGCTTACGAATTGCTCCAGTATGTTGACATGGCCACATTGCTTTCTTTTTTGTTAACTTAGAGTCTAGATTTGTAGCCAACAATCCCGAAAGTCCCTAATAACAAATATTTTAATGAAAACTGACTAATCTTTTGTACTATGTGCAGTTTCTTATATTTCGACTGTTTATTGAATCGCCCCTGAATATTGTACTGTCAAAGAAAATGCATAAGTATGGAGTCGATTGGACGCTGAGAAGCGAGTGAAAACTGATTACAAGTTTTGACCCGCACTTGATAAATGAAATGAGTTATATGAAAGAAAATTTAAATAGAATTAGTTAAATGAAATACACGTGGGATTAACTCAGAACACGTAAAATGTTTAATAGATTTTGTTGTGCCACATAAAGTACCTATTACTATAAAATTATCGTATTATATAAAAATTAAACGGCAATTCATATGCTGTGGTAAACGTGAATTTAAAGTATCGAAGAAGTTTACATATTTTGTCGGAAATTAATAAAATCTCTATGTTGCCAACATTATAGGTATTACCAAAGCTTGCATAACGATCTGCCTAAGCAAGCATTAATATTAAAATTTCTGCTAAGTTCCCACTAAGTTTCAGTAACCTATCGTTTAAAAGGCAAACATTTTAAAGCTGATCTGTCCTGTTATTGCTATTATTTAATGTTTCCTACATAAACGCCTTCGGTAGGTCGTAATTTCTGACATTACAAACATGTTGTTAAATCATATTTATAAAAATTACGCCTCGTCGTCCGTAACGTAACATTAACCGATTTAGTAAGCATGTCCGACGCTAATGCCGTAATACATTGTACATAATCTTCGAAAACTATTTCTTATTTTTCACGTACAAAAAAAATAAACACGACGTAAAAGGTTATTTTCTCTTTGAACCGTACGACGGCCCTAATACGCATGATTTATTCTCGAACACATGCCACCGCTCATAATCCACAGAATATTTTCCATGCTTATAGTAATAACTAATAGTGGAGACCAGACCCCTTTCTCAAACTACGAGAAGCGGAGACGAAGTATAGAAAGAACGTGTTCAAATACGCATTCACAGGCGCAAGACATATACCGTATATTAAAATGGAACAATCCCGCGACCGTGTAAATGTCTAACCCCTTCTCTAAACGCATTACTCATTGGTTAAGCTCACTTCCGTTTCTGCTAAAATAGGCATCACATCCTCTTCCGTAAACTGCTCGACTGTGAAGTATGCAGAATGGTTTACCGCGCTCATTGTTCATATAGCCTGTTTATGAGTAAAATCATTCAAAGTACTAGCCGTTTCCAGATTCATTTCTCATGACACTGTATCACTTCTTTGTGTAGGCTATTGTTTGTGACTTCTATTTTGTTTACCTTATGCCCGACAGGAAATGGAAGTGCCGTAATGACGGCAAAAGGTCTTACTACGGAATGAATCTCGACCTACGACTTCAAACGTAAACGTAGTGTTTGCTAAATAACGTGCGCTCATGTATCTGTGAAATTGGGAACTCATAATTTTTTCTGTTCCATGTTATGTACCCCACTGATCTGCGAGGTTAATCGGGTATGGTGCCTAAGATCCTTGTACAATATTTTCTTTAGAACGCCATTTCCAACTGTGACTACTATTGCTTTCAAAATTAATATTATCATTTATCAAAATTCCCATTTATTTATTTGATATCACTCAACACAAATAACTGCGATGTCACTCAGGAAATCGATAAAAATCCGCCAAATGTGGATGTTTCCAAATTGAGAGTTATTTTCAGATGTCTAAATGATGTGAAGGCAACGAACCTGTGGAACCTGTACAATGGCTGTGACTGTGAGCTTGAACAAAATAATTTCTGTTCATTGTTGTGAAGTAAGTTTTTGCGCCTTATTTATGTGAAACACTCGTAATTTACATACAGCATTTCAAAATTACTGCGTACGTGCATAATTGCATTTTGTTTCTTATTTCGATAATAATTTCATTTTTTGTTTTTTAAATGAAACCCAGTACAATAACAACAATTGAAATAATGATGCACTGAATTCGTAATATGCATTATGTATAAAACATCTAGATATGTGTGATTGTTTGTCTTTGTGGGGATAATTAGCTAAATATAGGTTCTGTGGAAGCATTATGCAAAAGATGAATGCACACTTGATAGGCGTGGTTTAGTGTTTCTTCTTCTTGTTCTTCTTCCTCCTCCTATACTACTACTTCTTCTTCTTCTTCTTCTTCTTCTTCTTCTTCTTCACAACACTGCCAACATATGCTGGGCATTTTAATTCAATCATCAACAATACGGGTCACGTGCGCTAAATGCTACATCTCGACAATGACGTAATATAGACAGAATTTATTTTTCGTCCTCAATTGATTGCTGTATCTTTCATATTATATTTTCGTTTGTCATTATTAATATTCTTCCTCTACCACATCTTTCTCTAACACTGTTTAGCTTTACTATTTCCTGTCTCGAAGCTCATTATTATTCTTTATTTGACATTTATTATGTGTGTATTTGTAGAATGCTAAGCAGCCTATCCCAATTATATTTCGGACGTTGTCCATTACTTCCAGTACGTTGCAGATCTAATCAGCGCTTAGAAGTAATGAAATGTACACTTCTTGGAAAGATGAAAAGATGCCGCTCCACTTCCTGTTTAGATTCGAACTGTCATTCCCCTGAGGTATTTCCACCTAGTGTTTGTCAATAAAATTTAATGTCCAAAATTACACTCACGACAGGCAGCCCTACTAACAAAGGAATTAGACAGAGGCGTTTTCTATCACCGACACATTTTAACGCATTCACTGAATACAGATTTAGAATACAAAAATCGTTCGTGATTCATGAGTTCGCCTGTCGCAGATATTATCGGTTTTACTCACACGTCTATTTCTTTGTTCACATTATAAAGTTATCATTGAAGATAAGTAAGGGCTTGTGACGCAACAGGCGTTAAAGTTCTCTGGAGAAAAGTAAAAAACAGTGGCATAAAGTTCTAAATAAGTAGACCTATGATTTTATTCATAGTACATTACTTCTTCAAGTGTACTACTTTAATTTTTATCAGTATAGATAAAAACCTGAAGCACCTTTCACAGAATAAATCTGTATCACCAGAGGATTCAACATGAATTAATGAACAATCGATTTTGTTCCGATTTAAATTTTCGTATACGTTGTCAGAAGGTTTGATGGTTATATTAAACATATTTAATGTTTATATTCTTCCTTATTTTAATAAAATTATGATTTCAAATAAATCATGTCGTTTATTTTTTGTATTCGTTCTTTAATTAGTTTATTATTATTATTCTCATTATTATTACTAGTATTATTATCATCATGTTTCTACATATTGAGTTTTCCCAGATATTCATTTTGTGACCTTTTTGTATGTTTATTATTAATTCAAAATTTTGAATTCCTGGAAACTGATCTTTATATTTAGACAGTTAAATTAGATTTATCTGTCTACCTGGCTACTAATCTAGAGGTGCCGGGTTCGATTCCCGGGCCCGCACCATAAAATCGATGTGTATTTTTCAGCCCCTAGGTCGACTGTTGAAAATGAGTACCTGGGATAACATCCTGGGGATAATAATGGGCGGCTGAAGCGTAGTGCTGGACACACTGCCTTCCTTGTATGCCGTACGGCTCACATAAGGCAGCCTACCCTGCCTTACTCCTAAGCTACTTCGGTTGTATACATGGGAGCCATTATTATTATTAATTAGATTTATATATACCTGGCTTTAAAAAGTACATATCTATCGACTTACCTTCTTTATCTGGCCTACTAAAATTTATTGCAATCTTGATACTCTATTTTGTATATTCCATTTTTATATTTTTATTTGGAACGCTGAATTTAGTTTTAGTTTTCATTTTATTAAAAACTCTATTATTTGTGTAGTAAGATATTTTTTAGTTTGTATCTTTCAATAGTTTAGTTAGTTTAGGTTGTATAGTTTATATTATAAAATAAGGTTGTATAAAGGTTACATATTAGTTGTATTTTTAGATGTAGATTTGTTAGGTATTTGTTTAGTGAGGTTTTTTTTGCGTATGAGCCACTACGTTTGGTTCAACTGGTTCCTCCTTTCTTCTCCTCTCCCACATCTCCTTCGTTCTTGATCGATGTCTCTCCCTCCTTTCGTCAGTCCAGGTGGCACCTGTCCTTTTCTTGGGGTTTTCCTGAAAACCTTGGGCATTTTTTTTGTTTAGTGAGTTTATGTTGTATTTTATTTTCTAATTTATTAAGCGTCTTCATTTTGTATCCATTATCTATTGCTATTTGTTTAATTATACTTCTTTCTTTGTCGTATAATGGGCTTCTAAGTATTCAGTATATTAAAGAATTGAATGTAGCCGTGTTGTGTTGGGGTGGATGATTAGAATTTTTGGATTTATCAAATTAGTTTGAAAAGATTTTTATATATTCAGTATTGAAAATTTGTTTTAATTCTGATTATGGTTGAGTCTAAGTAATTTAATTTATTATTAGATTCTTCCTCTAATATGAATTTTGTTTTACTATGTAAATTATTTTTAGAGTTTAATATTATAAAGGTTTTTTTCTATTATTGTTGGATACATATAAAGTGTCATCAGCGTATCTAAAGTAAGTACTTACCTAATGGGTCGTTCAATTTTACTATATTTATTATTTCTGCACCAAGTTTTTGTAAAAATATTTCAGATATGATAGCGGAGGCCGGGGACCCCATAGCGAGGCCATCTGTTTGGTGGTGTAATTTGTTATATTTTGAAAATTAATTTTGATTTAAAATAATTTGTAAGTAGTTAGTTAATTGTTAATTGTTACCTGTTTTTAGTTTATTTATTATTGTATTTATAGTATCGTCAGTGGGAATGTTTGTGTACACGTTTGAACCGTCGAAAGAAAATAATTTTATATCTTTGTTTACTTGTATGTAGTTTAGTCGTTCCGTGAGTTCAATACTGTTTTTTATATTGTATTTGGCTGGAACCTGCATTTTATGTTTTAAAATTCGTGTTAGTAATTTAGCTATTTTAAAATGTAGTGCTATTCTGTCGTTTATTAAATGTCTAACAGGTATTATCAATTTTGTATAATTTGTTAAGGGATTTAATTATGGTACATTTGGATTATCCATTTTATATTTGTATGATTCTTTGGGATTTTAATTTGGTTATTATATTTTAGTACCTATATATTTGATATCTGTGTTTGAAATTTATTCGTAGGATCTTTTTTTCATGAAATTCAATTATTATTATTTGAATGACATCTAATAATGAAATTATTACATCTAATAATCTTTACTAGAAATGATTATTGTGGCATTATTTTTATCAGCTTTGGTTTAAGTAAAGTGTAATTAGATATTAGTTTGTTGTATGTTATGTATAGTATTATTGTGCTTATTGTCAGTATAATGAATTTTGGTGTTATATTTTTAGGTTAAGTTTACTGTTTCCGTAGATGCTTCTGTTCTTATTCGTTTCTTGGTCTACGTTACTAACTGTGTGTTTCCGTTTCGACTATGATCTTGTCTATTACATGTTTATTCATGTTTGATGATTTGTTTTATTCGAAGTTTCTTGAGTTGCTTTCAGTGCCTTAATAATAGGTAAACCTATGAATTTAGGGTAAAATGTATGGATATTGTGTAATGTTTGTGCATTTTTTGTTAGACTTAACTATTCTTTAGGTTTATTGTTTATTAGAAGATTAAGTTTTTTATTAATTGTATTAAATTTATTTGTTTTGTGTTTACTTAGGATTCTTAATATATTAATATATTCATTGGTCCATGTATGATAATCAACAGTGACGTATATAGAACTTAGTTGGGGGGGGGGGTCCGGGGTCGGATCGGCTACATACAAAAGAAAAATATCGGTATGGAGAACCATACATGACTTCCATATTCTAAGATTTATATTTAAAATCATTTTCAGCCAAACAGCCAGGGAAGGAATTTTAACAAAAAAATACTTCTTTCTTGCCAATAACGTAGTACACATATAAAAAATATTATCCCCTCCCCCTTCAACTATAATTTTGATTTATAGAAAATTACCCCCAGCCCGTACAACTAGCCTCTTCATTTATAGATATTTCATCTACGTTTCTACAGTGGATTATTAAGATCTTATCAGGATACTTTATCAAAATTAAGTACTTTACTCATGTTACAACAAAAAACGTTTCAGGTAAACTGCCCTTTCCCCGTAACCGATCTTCACCAAAATCAACAGACATTGAGTTCTCTATAGCTCAGGCACATATGTAAAACATTATTTGATTCTGTTTGAATTTACGGCAGTTATGGTTCGTCATATAAAAAATTACCCATGTTAAAACATAAAACATGAGATTTATAAAACATATCTAAGATTTATATTTAAAATCATTTTTGAAATAAAATATTTTCATAGAACCTACTAACGCTGGGGAAATCTGAGGAGCCAATCAGAGTTGGGCCTACCTGTCACTCTGCTGAATTTGGTGGAAAGCCCTGTCACTGTCGTCAAAGTATCAGCCTTGACAGGGTCCTCTTTTTCTGCAAAATGGGAGAGGAGGCTTGAGATGGAGTGAGTGACATGGTCCCCACCTCAATGAAGAACCCATTGTTTTATAAAAATATATTTAAATTTTGAAAACTGAAAATTCTTTTCTTGTTGTAAATATTTATATTTTATAATCAAAATGACTTTATCAAAAAACAAACATTATTTTTTTATAATAAGTACTTACATATGTTTCTTAATATGCTTACTTTTTCTTCAATGTTGATGATCATTTCCAAACATTCTGACAAAATTGTATCTACAGAACAGTTAACATTCCCCAGGTTTCCATTTCTGCTAATTTCTCATTACACCTTCCACTGACGTATTATTAACCATTTCATAAACTATCGTATAATCTTTTCAGATTTTGTGGTACAAAATCTGAAATTTTCAGATTGCCTGGCAACAAAATTATTTTATTTTCAACAATTACCATTGTTTGAAAAAGTTTAAATGAATTTTCAAGTACTTTACTCTTGTTAAAACGTAAAAGGTTGCAGGTAAACTACCCCTTCCCCTTAACCGATCTTCACCAAAATCTAAAAGCATTGAGTCCTCTACAATTCACTGATGTATGCAAAAAATTATTTGATTCTGTTTGAATTTGCGGCAGTTATCGTTTGCCATAGAAAATACGCTTGATAAAAAATGTTGCTGGTAAACTACCCCTTTCCCTCAACCGATCTTCACCAAAAACAATAGGTCTTGAGTACTCTATAAATCAGGGCTGTATGCAGAAAATTATTTGATTCTGTTTGAATTTGCGGCTGTTATCGTTTGCCATAAAAAATACCCTTGTTAAAAAAACGTTGTAGGTAAACTACCCCTTTCCCTTAACCGATCTTCACAAAAAACAATAGGTCTTGAGAACTCTACAATTTAGGGCTGTATGCAAATAATCTTTTGATTCTGTTTGAATTTGCGGCTGTTATCGTTTGCCATAGGAAATACCCTTGTTAAAACATAAAACGTTACAGGTAAACTACCCCTTTCCCTTAACCGATCTTCACCAAAAACAATAGGTCTTGAGAACTCTACAATTCAGGGCTGTATGCAAAACATTATTTGATTCTGTTTGAATTTGCGGCTGTTATCGTTTGCCAAAAAAAAAATTTCCCTTGATAAAAAAAACCGTTGCAGGTAAACTACCCCTTTCCCTCAACCGATCTTCACCAAAAACAATAGATCGCGAGTCCTCTACAAATCAGGGCTGTATGCAAAAAATTATTTGATTCTGTTTGAATTTGCGGCAGTTATCGTTTGCCATAGAAAAAAAATCTACAGACAGACACACAGACAGACACACACACAGACACACACACAGACACTTTTCGGAAAAAACTTTTTTTCATGTTTTGAGTGTAGTAGAATCAGAATCTGCAATAATCTCGAACACGATTTTTTTTGCCATCACCATACTTAAGGAATATGGAAGTAAAAACAACTTAAGGCTAATCAACATTACTATCTTTAAAGTGGCTGAAAAAAGCGTGATAACATCCCGAAATCAGTCCCATTAAAGTAAACAGTAATAAAAATATGCTTTATTGAAACATTGTTAAGAGATTCTTATTGACTGAATTCATTTTCCTATATTCCATATTTCAGACGTATTCCCTAATGCTGTATAATAAACCTGTTTGTGTATTTAAAAAATAACTACTACTATATTAAGGCAAACAGCTGAAAAATAAAATAAATCAGCCTAAAATTTAAGTGATTAACAAAATTCAACTTTTTCGAACTTCTGGGAGGGGTCCAGTCCCGTAAATACGCCCCTGATAATCAAGCGTGTTGGCTAATAGAAGGTGTAATTTAATTAGTTGTTTATCAACGTGGTCAGGTTTCTGTAATTACTTAATATTTCGTCTTTAATCCAATTATATTATGCTTGTATAATTTATGGTTATTGTTTTATTCATAATTATTTTAGCGTATTTTGTGATAAAAGTTACTAGAAAATAAAAGATGTGTGAAATCTTCATACAAGGTGATATAATTAGTTTTAATAACCTATTTATTAAACATTTATTTCAACACAAAATGTGTAAATCTCTCGTGTTTTCAAAATACACTAGAAATCTCGCGTCGCTCCTTGAATGAAGAAACGGACTCAATATAAACATCATACAGTAGAAAGTTCAGCAAGTTACACGGGCTAGTGCCCACGGTTAATCAATGGCAATGGCCCCCCTTTAGTAAACAAGTAACAAAAAATCGTAGTTAGAGGAAATTAAAAATTAAATAAAATATATATTAATGGTACTAGCTTCTGTTACAATCGAGTATGCCTAGAAGAGAAAGCGATATAATGAAGAACGGCTGCCAAGAACTCTACGGAATGGAGACCAAAGAAGATAAAGAATGCGCTCGTATCATAGATGAGTAACGAGTTACCCTTTCAGTTAGTATCCAGAATCCTGTGAGTGAGAATGTCATTTGCCTTCTGGCAAAGATATTTTAAAAATCTCTATTGGCTTGCGAATAATAAAAATTTTGAAAGGGGTCATGCAACACGGGAATAAACTTATCTCCATTCAAAATTCGTGTAACCTTTGAAAGATCACAGTGGACGCTGGAAAACAAAGGCTCAGTTTTTCGAATTAAGAAGATGTTCGGTAGTTTTCCTTTCATTATCGGAGACAGGATATGTATGAGTGAGAAGTGCGGTATCTTTGCAAGCGCCGCTCTGTTATCAGTACAGAAATACACTTGCAGTGTCGGCAGTGATAAAACGGAAGTTGTCAATGGCGGAACGCGTTGTGGAATTTCAGATCCAGCATTATTTGTTCTACAGTATCATCGTGAAGACAGGGACAGCCAGTGTGCACTCTTATCGATCACGCCTCGTTATGAGGGCAAATACTTACACGTGTCAATCTGAACTAGCCTGAGAATAGCTGTGCATGTGATAAGATGTAAATTCGCTTACCATTTGTTGCAGACTGTGCGGAATTGTCTAAAGTTGCGTAAGAGCCCGTCATATACTGGTGGCCACGTTGATAACGGCGAAAATATTTAATGAGAGATTTTAAGGGCACTCGTAACCGGCAAATCGACAAAAAAATCGATTTTTGGTTTTTTGTCTTAAAAAATCTTCAGTATTTTCTGAGTAATTTGATACCAAATTTAAGTGAGTACGCCTAATAATACATTTTTTATGATTTGTAAAAGACATTGACGTTGTAGGAAATTTTTGTCAAAAGTGCTGATAATGTTCCCACTTTTTCCTTAAAAACGAAGACTCTTGGTGCAAGTATAACCGGACGATCCTGACTGGTGAAACTTATTCACTTAAACATTCACTACCGATGTCTGTAATGTATGAATGAAAACGAGTCGCTGAACCATTTGATTTGGAATAGATTGCCAAAAAATGTATTTGTTGGACTGGATACTTTAGTTTTGTGTGTACGTGACGCTGCGTTGACCTTCAATGAAGGTATTATAAGTATGTGTCCAGATTTTACAACAAATAGGGATAAAGCCAGGATCAAGTATGGCTTACACAATGAAAAATTTAACTTGCAATGAGGCAGAGACAGCACTAGATAAATTGTTGACAGTCGACTAGAAATGTGAAGAAAAAACTAGAAGGCCAAATGGGCATATCTGAAGACACAAAGTATGGAGCTGGGCTATTTTAAATCAAGTAAAACAATAAAAATGAGTTTTAAGAACTTAAAATGCGTTTTTCTGAAAATCTATTGTTTTTAGATAAATGACCCGTTATTTCAAAAACCAAGTAAACTAACAAGCTGAAATTGTTTGTGACTATTGCGTTAATGGAGATATAACTACACTACTAAAACTATACAGTTTCACTGGAAAATAAAAACGTAAAAAAATAAGTATGTTTTTTATGTGCAAATTTTTGAGCAAAACATACAAAATTATAAAAAATCATTATGAGATACTTCAATAATATATTGTAGAAGCGTTTGTAGTGTATAACGTGCTTACCTGCATGCTAAAATTTCAAATTTCAGACTTTTATCTTTTACAGGTTCTGAAATAATGGGTCTCAAACTTAATGAATTTAACATGGTAAACGTACCCGGTTACGAATGCCCTTAAGGACAGAATTCGGATAAGCATTTATATTCTTGTATTTTTTATATTTAAATTTTATATTATTTTGCATTTTTGTAAAATGTGTAGTATTTTTCACTAACACAATTACACTTCTTCAATCCGAGACATGCCTGTTTTCTGTTCTACGTGTGGATGTCAGAATGTAACTTATGAGCATAACTACTTCACGCCAACACGTCCCAACCTCATAACTTTCTTTGCTTTCGATGTATTAAAACAATTATCAGATTTAGTACCTAGACAATTTTCAGCTGCACAGTGTGATCTTCAAATTTAGTAAGAGGTCAGCAATGTATAACATTCTAAATTTTTTTTTTAAACCATGTTCACGGTATCCAAGCCACTATATAATATAATAAATTGATTTACCTCCGTCTTGTGGCTGCCTGATAATTCTTCTCAACACTTACGCGTTTCGGAACCTAAGATTCCATCATCAGAGTGTAAAAAGTTTTAAAAAATCCGTCTAAAAGACGTCGTTATCCAATAAACATATAAAAATAAAATGCATGAACACACACAATTAAATAAAATTGCATCCGCGTACGCTAGTCTTTGAGTGCTCACACCACATCGATCGCGACTCACTCGAAGATCGACATTTTCCTGTAGAATAGAAAGACACGAATACCATCAGTGAAAGACATCCATCAGGATTTAGAAAAAATGTAGAATGAGGCAAGAAGTGTTAAACGGGGAACTATTCAGAAGCCTTGCTGAGCTGAAGGATCTGTCCGAACAGAAATTAAGGAGAACCAAAAATACGTTATAGGAAGAAGAACGAGCAAGAGTGAGCCAAAGAATGCAGGGATACTGATGAAGTAGGAAAGACATTCAGAAAGTGAAGGAAGTTGTCATCAAAAACGAACAATGAAGTAATAATAATAATAATAATAATACCGTTACAATGGTTTTTTTGCTGACACTTGGAGGTATTTCTTGTTACGATTGCTCTGATCACTTCTTCAGAAATTCTGCTCCGCATAAGAAACTTAATAAGTAGGTAAATCGAAATACGTTTCAAACTATTCTGCTACACCTAACATGTATTCAAGTTGCAATTACGTAAACTACACGCACTGAAAACTTTATTAAATATTTTTTTTATTAAGTCATCACTTATTCGACTGACGAATCTGTACGAGTCTGTAATTCTTATTACAGACTTCTGATTGTTTATTGTTAGTTTTCGGCAAAGACGAAGAAAATGTTTTTTTTTTTTAAGGACAAACCTCTTTTTAGTCTACGAAAAATTTATTTGGAAGGACAAAATTTCAAGAGAATAAAAATCAATACAACTGACCTTGTTCTTGAAATAACCACTAACTTCGGCTAAAATTTATATTAGGCCTATAATAAATTTTTGTAACTGCAGTTTTCTGAAATCGTTGGCGTTGTGGCTTTCTATAAAAACCGTTAAAGTCTTTGTAAAGGTTCTTTACTCATTTTTTTTACCAAAAACTCTAGGAAATACTCAATTTATACTCAAGGTGAAGATTATAACTATTTTCTGCGCGCGATAAGACAGGCTTTTTTACAAAAAAAAAGAACAACAATTATAACGGAGACGAATAACTACAAGTTTGCGGGAGTTTGGAAACCTGTTTTAAATAATGTGACAGGATCGTTATAATTAAATGATATAAATTTGTGATGTAAAAATCGTAAAATGTTATTGCGCTTAAATATTTATTTTGTGTAGTATGCTTCCAACTTCTAAATTGTAATTTTTTTGTGGTTACTGGACGGGAAATGTTTTGTTGTAAATTATGGGCTTGTTTGTAACATTGTGGATGAAGCTTACTGTATAAACAGGGGTGGGCCAAGACTTCATGCTCTGAACGATGTAATTCGTGGAGGTTTTCGAGTTCCTACTCTTGCTGCCTTTGTCCGGTCGCTATCCGAAACTCTGTTTGCTTTCGTCAGCGACGTCTTCCTTCCTATACCTACGAACTATCAATGCCTCTGAACCTTCACCCACAATCAGGGTCGAACGCCTTTGCCCAAGCACGTTGCTTGGCACTGTATACCTTTACCACCAGCTCGGAGGCTCTCTGCTGCGTGGAGAGTGACTGACGCCTCGGGCCGTCTGCCTGCTGTGTTCGAGACGGGCGAATGGACACCAGACGCAGTACTACAAAAGTATTTAAAAGTGTCTCACCTAAATTCCGGCGCCATCTAGCGAATAATCGTATTGGTGTGTCCCTTCCTAATTTTAGGCACCCTCTCAAAAAACTAGCACTGTTGACAGTCATCGGACACGTCCCGGACGGTACATTCAAACCACGGGCGCAAAGACTGCCTGTTACCACGAAGCAAAGCAAAGCTTTGTTCTGTCTCAGTCGAGCCGCTGAGGATGCCTCATTGTAGTATGGGTGAACGTTTACTTTTACGAGAACTTAAACGACGTCTTTTAAACTGAGAAGCACTTTTGTTATTTAGTTTGTTTTGATGATCTTTCATTAATCATGTGCTCTGTTTACGATAAGATCTACTTCCTTGGCCGTTTTCTCATTTCTACAGTATAAAAATAAACTCCTTTTAGCTTAGAAGAAACATCAACAGCTGTACTTGGAAACTTGAGGAAGGCGGTGCGACTATGACCAGGTAACATCAACTCCCTAAATTAAAATCTGTTTCAGCCTTTCGGAGAAAATAAAATTCTACAGTTTCTGGTGGTCCCGTATTCGAACTATATCGGGCAATTTCTCGTTGCAGTGAAATCTCTAACGACCGAAATATCAAGTAAACATACAATAAGGGTCCGGCTCGCATTACATTGGTGTCGTCAACTCGGATTTCTTAGACTTATTTTTTAAACTTAAATTCTTTCCTGATAAATCACGCTGGTAATATGTTAAAAAAATAGCGCCGAATTTAAATACCTAACCTTTGTAATATTTATTTATAATAAACCAAGATACCAAATTTAATTTAACGCGAATGACAAATACTGGGACCGGAAGTGAGTAAGATATTGCTTCCAATTACTTGAATCAGACTCCTTTTTAATTTTTATTGTCTCGCTTTCCGGGGGTTTTCTTCCAATAAGGAGGTTATCAGGACGTCTTTTATTATAAAGAAGAATCGGTTATCAGGAAGATATACTTCTACTTTCCCGATAGAGGCTTCCACCCTAACCACGTAGCACTTGGTTTTCCCCTTAACCCGCCTTTATTCAAGGGGTGGTAACATACAGTGGCGTGTCTAGGATTTGGCCTGGGGGCTCCGGACCGAGTCGGCTTCATACAAAAGAAAAAATAAGTTAACAATAATCAATATTACAGTCTTTAAAGTGGCTGGAAAAGCTTGATAACAGAAATCAGACCCATTAAAGTACCGGTAATCGGTAATAACACAATAAAAATACGCGTTCTTGAAACATTGTTTACAAGATAGGCGTACTTACTGGCTGAATTATTTTTCCTGTATTTCCTATTTCAAACATATGTGCTCTGTTAGCATATTTAAAAATTACTACTATGTTAGCGTACACTGATGAAAACATTAAAATTCAATAAACAGCCTAAAAATTAAGAGATTAACAAAACTCGTCAACTTTTTCGATCCTCCAGGGAGGTTCGGTCCCGTTCGCCACTCCCGTAAATACGCACCTGGGAACAATTTAATTGTTTCAAAGTTACATGCCGTTCTCAATGACAACATTCTGAAAATTTGAAATTTTTAAGGTCATCAATTTGTTACATAAACAATATACGTGTTCACGGTAAAAAGCCTTTTGGCGTATATTTGCCTTCACCGCTTCATAATACAGTGACGTATTTCTTAACCCTGAACGAGCCCACTCGTGTAGTGAATCCTTATTAAAACCACTTGTTATATGTCTTTCTGTGCACGACAACATTAGGCAGTTAAAACTTTTACTCTTCCATGATAAGCAACACTTTTCCAGTTTTCTTATTTTGTATGATTTTTATAGAGGAAACGTTTCTAACTGACGCGGTTTCACATTGAATACTTTTAATAAAACAGCCAAAGTCAGTGTGTAACGATGTTTGCCTGGTAAGAAATAATGTTAAACTTAGCCATCAGTATACTGTTTAATAGCGCCGCGAAATTATTTAATATATTTCTGGATTACTAAGGAGGTTGATTCCCTGCAGACAAACAGAATTTGAGCAGCTGTCCCGAAACGAATAAATTATTTTTATGGAATAAGACCAATAAATTAACAGAACAAATGATTAATTCTAAGATTTACAGGTTATACAAAAATAATTTTATTACACAACAAGTATGTCCAAAAAATGCGTACATCACAATATTTCTTTTGTTTGGTTTCGTTAAACTATTGTTCCGCACTGGAGACACTGAAAATCGCTTTGCTCCCTCTTCCTTCTACACGTGTCCTGCTACCAGAAGGCACGGTCTTGTCGGAAGTAGTATTTGCTCGAGTTCTGGCATACCGCCGCTGTCAGTAGGCGTTGTACGAACTTTTCAGTAGGTTGTTCTTGACAGCAAAAATGCAACAATTTTTACCCCCCCCCCCCCGCAATACAAAAGTATGAACATTCTCGAATATACGTATGTGTGTATGTATATACGTAATAATTAATACATAGGTTTATTTTTGTTATACATACACACATACTACATGTTTACAAGCATGCAAACTAAATACAAACGTGAACTAATACATACATAAAGTACTTACAAACATACGAACTAAATACAAACTTAAACTAATACAGAAATACACACATAAACAAACACACTCTCACTCATACACTTCAGTGCAGCATCGGTCGATTACGTAATCAGTGGACTCCTTTGGAAGTATCTTCAGCAGTTTCTCTTGTACCATCTTGAATAGCTCTTCTTATAGCATCTTCGGACGCTCCTCGAGCAGCATCTTTAGAAGTTCTTTCTATGAAGACAACAGCTGTACTCCAATCTTGAATTGTATTATTTTTCGCAATTTATGGTTGTGCTGCTGCCGTCCACTGTCTAATTTTCAAGACGGCCCTCGATTCCGAAGACCGAAACGTCAAGAAAATTATGTAGATGTTCGCGGTCGCTCTCTTAAATGTGCTGGTCCACGGGAATAATCAACGTCTTTGGTCTACGATTCCGTTATTTAGATACGACTAATCTTTACTACGCGGACCAATTCAGTATACAGATGTTATATACGATTACGTGTATCTTGCTTTTAGAAAAGCGTATTCGTCAAAACACGATCTTTAATGTACTTTATACAATATAAAATAAAGCAAATTCTGACCAGATTATGTTCTTTCCTAATTTCGTAAATAAAATAAAACTACAGTATTAATATTCGTTTCCCTGGTTACAGTAAACGCAATGTGTTGTTGACGTTTTATTAATATTTCATTTTGTCTTGAGGATTAATTTAGTACATCAAAATAAATAGCGACACTTTATCCTCCACGTTCCTAAATAATTTAACGTAAACATTGTCCTCACATGTTGCCTGAAACAAATTTCTTAATCAGTAGCGGCGCTAAGGTCTTTAGGCCCACTCCCGCGAAGGACTGAAGGGGGCTTTATTCAGTTTTTTGAAGGGGACATGGATTAGTTTTATAATAAAAAACATGCAACATACTTCAACATATTTTTTATGTGTCACGTGTCTGAAATGCTTCAATATCTGACAGGAAAACTTCATTGTGTAGTTACATTGGATAATTTGACATCATTATTTTTTCTTACCACAGTCAAACAGCCTGCAAAGGCCGGTTGGTCTATATAGCAGCTTCTTATAGGAGGAAAAATTTAGTTCATACTAGAATTTTGTCCTTATGGGCACCATAAAATAAATATTATAATTCTAATCAATGTACGTCAACTAATTAATGAGTTCACCACTGCAACAAACAAGCACAGAGTCACACAGAATAGACGGCGGTATCGTATCTCTTTTAATACAACTACTTTAAGCCTGGAGCCCCCCAAAACTGTGGCGCGGGGTCTGCGGGGGCTTATCTGTTCTTAATATGTAACCATATGCATAGACATCTGTTTGAAATTCGTGGAGCCGTGGACAAAATATAAACTCCCCATTCTAAAATAACCAACGTGCCTGTATAGATTCGGCAGGGATATTGTCGGAAGGAAAACCGTTCAATTCTAAAGAAAGCTACCCACTACTTACAGGCTCACGTGTCCCGGAGTAACTGCAATCCAATTATGACAAATCAACTGTTTTGTTTTAATTTGATAAGGCATACATTATACAATAATTCTGTTTAACACTGTCACTGTATCTCCCATCGTATTAGTATTCTGAAACTACAAATTATTTTGAAGGATCATTAATTACATTTTACATATAACAACATTTGTCTATATAGAAATAAAAACAGAACTTGCTTCCTACTGCCTATAAAGCTTTTACTTATCAGATTTAAAGGAGGAGGCCTTTGAAGTAAATATAATTTCATTGCTGTTCTCCTGCCAATCATTCCAACATAACGGAATTAAGTTTGTATATTCCAGTGAATATCCCTTCCTATTATTTACTTTTTTTGAAGGTTCCTTCTGGAGCATTCTGGCGCTAAATAGTTTGAACCTAATAGCTTCAGTCAACGAATAAGTTGTTTACCAAGTAAAATAAGAGATGTCTTCAGCCGAGATAATCTTCTAAAAGACAGAAGAAGATCGGGCCTCCAGGAATGAGAAGTAAGAACTACATAGGAACTTCATGATGAAGTTGATTATGAACAGGAGTTATCTCATAAATCAAGAGAAGAAGAAGAAGAAGAAGAAGAAGAAGAAGAAGAAGAAGAAGAAGAAGAAGAAGAAGAAGAAGAAGAAGAAGAAGAACTTATCTGTGTCTTGTCACTGTTAACAAAGAAATGTATTAACAGATTGAATTACGTTTGCATTCCACTGCTTTTTTATACGATTTCGAAATAGATAAATATTGTTACGACATTACAGACAAATCTACGTATTTCTCGAATGTTCCAGTGGAATCCGGCTGTGTGTGTGTGTGTGTGTGTGTGTGTGTGTGTGTGTGTGTGTGTGCGTACGTGATTCTCAACGCGTTAGCTAGACTGTGAAAACGTCGCGCGGCCGCGCGCACTGTTTGCAATACCGCAACCAATTACGTTCTGGTGTTTTCTAGTAGCATTGTTGATGCGTAGTAGGGATGTTTCTGGATTTTAGGCGGGGTATAAATACAAGTACTCAGCGACGCTCAGTTTCAGATTGAGATGCGATTTATTTCAATGCGGTTCGTAGTATTATGGCGAAGTGTTACGTGTTTTATATTTGTGCGGGACAATTGTAATGCAATTGTGTTTTATACTCGTTGACTTTATTATTGTGTGTAAACAAATTTTATTTGATTTGTTATAAGAGACTATCTTGTTGATTACAAAATGTGTAATTGTGATAATTAAGGCTGGCGATTAGTGACTTAATTGGTGTCTTGTATTTTGTCTTCCACTGTACCATACGACGCTCGAGTAGACCGTCGTAACAATATGTTAAAACACCTTACGTTTTCTCCCAAATTAAAAAAAAAAGGATACACAAAAAACTGAGTGGTTTAAAGGCGTTGAATTATTCGTGTTGATGACGAATAATAAAAGTACTTTGTGAAATGGAATAATGGAGAACATGCGCACACGCTCCGGTCGCGAGTTGCACACCGCAACGTTTACCGAATTTATTTAGTAAACCAAAACAAACCGAAACGAAGGACAAAAAGGAAGCGGTGTAATATTACGCTCGTAAACATTTCACACAATTAACCATTGTATTGTTGTTGGGTTATACACTTTTTCACGTCTGGCTGGTTTTAACGTAAAAAAATGTTGGTAATTTAGTAGGACGCACTGGGCGTAGCTCGAACCGGAGAGAGGGCTCATAACGGCCGGAAATTGACCGAAATATAAATAGAAGGAAATTAGTAATTCGAAACAATAATAGCGGGATAAATCTTCAATGGAATCGAAAGAAGGGAACGCAAACACAAACACAAATATCCACATACACACACCCACACCCTACCACCCTGGATGTAGTGTTCCGGCTCACATCGCTTGGCTTGGTCACGTCTTCCCTGCGACCTCACCCTTCTGTCTGTCTGTTTGCTCTCTCTCTCTATATATAAATTATTTACAAGAATGTTTTAAATAATCTCGTTTCTTTATTTCCGTCCTCAACAACTGCACTCATTGTCTCGTCGTGTTTCCCCGTTCCGACGTTCCTCCGGTCGGCCTCTTATGAATATGTACATAATCTCTTTTATTGCTTTCCTGTCTGTCTACATGACACGAGCATCAATTGCGTCTTCATTACACTGATACGAGATAAGTAAATGGGAGCGGTCAATACTGTTAGGTCAATATTTTTACTATAATACTGTAGGCCTAGTAATAAGATGAAGTGTGATAAGACTAACTTCATAAACAACAAATTATTTGGGGGGCAATTAATGTAGTATTAAAGAGTAAATATAATTTACTTTTAACAAATTCATAAAATTAATGAAATTCAAATATTCATCATTTTTAAATATTTTTATTTTACTTCATAGTTTAAAATAATATTTATAATTTTATTCGTATTTATCATTGTCATACTTATAATAAGAATAATCATTTTCTCTGCCTTATATGAGTATTTTATATTTTCTTGCACACGTGTAACGTATTATAACTGACTCATCAGAGACTGCGTCATTATAATAATTGGGAACCGCAATATTATCATTAAAGTACATTTGGAAGCCTGATTGACAATGACCATGGACTTGGCTACCAGTCTAAAAGACTCCCGTTAGTTTTCCGGAACACCACAAAAACAAAGATGCGTTTTTCGGCCCCTACGCTGACTCAGTCTTTGAAAATGAGAAACTAAGAAATCAATTTGGGGTTATAAGGACGTCTGAAGCATAGAGGTGTTCAAACTACCTTCCTTTGATGCCAAATATCTTACGTTGTCTACCTTGCATTACCTAAACTACTACTACTACTACTACTACTACTACTACTACTACTACTACTACTACTACTACT